>LR812537.1:50338835-50508835 GCA_903798195.1 Danio kyathit | reverse complement strand
GAAAAGTAGCTAAAGCCTGCCTGAAAAGTAGCTAAATGTTGCCAGATGACGTCACACACTAATTTGCATATCAGTGACGTCTTCGCGTAGTATCTGACAAGCATAAGCTCGTCATGTCTCTACTCTCTGAGGCGCCATGTATTATATTATATTATATTAAAACATTACATCCAGATGCACAATAAATAGTTTCTTATTAACATATTACTTTGCGTGATGACGCCATTGTGTAATCACAACTCAAAACTACATCTTTATGTAGTATACAAAATAATTAATGTTTTCTCAAATTGACTGGGCATCTCAGCAAAAACATCATTTCAAATATGTCCATTTAGATTTGTATTAAAAATAGAGTTGACTATTTGTAAAAGTAATACACTTTTTGATAAGATTTTTTTATTTTTAAATATAACACTGAGAACAGTTAGATTCATTTAAACAATCACAGCTTGTGTATTTACTCTTTTTAACTTGTGAAATTAACACATTTGTGAAAGTGACAACAATTATAGCACTATTGGAATGTATTGCTACCTAAATTACCAACAATTACACATGTTAACAAATATCAGCAAATTTAACAGTTATGAAAAACAATCTGAGCTAGCAATTTACTCCACTGAGTGAAGCCTGCAGCCACTGCTCCTTTGAGTCACTTTTTAAAAATTGTTAAAAGTGGCCAAATGAATGTTCAAAATTGCTAAATTTGTTGCTAGGTGCTTTTTGAAAAAAAAAAAGTTGCTAGGGCAGTATGAAAAGTTGCTAAATCTAGCAACAAAATTGCTAAGTTGGCAACACTGGTGGATCTTTCGGGGCTTCCAACGTCCCAAAATTCATTGCGCATTGATTGCGCACGGCAGGATGTTTTTAAAAGAAAACTCCAGTTTAAATATGTGAATTAAGTTTATTTTACTTGGATATGTAAACAAAAAGAGTATGACATGTCTTAAAGAATGATTTTATAGACATGTTTATGTGTACATGTATGGATCAAGGGAAATATATTTCCAGCTTCTGTAAACCTTTTTGCCTTCAGATCGCTTAAAATAAGTTTTAAAATCACTTTGGAAAAAACTCACTATAAATTTTATCAGCGCTTATTAACAGCAGCTGTTACAGTTGCCTGGTTACGAGATCCGTCCTCTGCAGGCTAGATCATCTCAGGTTAAAAAAAAACGCTCGGTTCCGCCTGTGTGGACTTCGAAGGACTCACCTTTGAAGTCTGCATCCTTCGGAGGATGCAGCCTCTGAAATAAGACAGCAACAGTAATTTGGTTTCTAATATGGCAGGAGGTCAGACACTGACTTCCTCATCTCATCCCATTTTCGTCTGCTCTTCCGAGGCCGGGTAGCGGGGGCAGCAGTTTTAGGAGAGAACCCCAGACTTCCCTCTCCCCAGACAATTCTTTCAGCTCCTCCAGGGGGATCCCGAGGCATTCCTAGACCAGCTGCGAGTCATAGTCCCTCCAGCATGTCCTGTGTCTTCCCCGAGGCCTCCTCCTGGTGGGACATGCCTGGAACGCCTCCCTAGGTAGGTGTCCAGGAGGCATCCGAAACAGATGCCCGAGCCAGCTCAGCTGACTTCTCTCGATGTGGAGGAGCAGCGGCTCTACTCCGAGCTCCTCCCGGGTGACAGAGCTCCTCACCCTATCTATAAGGGTTCACCCTGCGAAGGAAACTCATTTTGGCCGCTTGTATCCGAGATCTTGTCCTTTTGGTCATGACCCAAAGCTCATGACCATAGGTGAGAGTAAAAAACGTAGATTGACCGGTAAATCGTGACCTGGCCAGGGCCGGCCAACTGAACCGCGCCTGGGCCTGATTTGTAGCACTCACACTTGTCAAACAAACTGGGAAACGTGGCTCGACATGGTTCGGATGGCCTAGTGTGAGTAGGCCCTAACACTCAAAAGCATACTTTAAAAAAAGAAGAAAAGAAAAAAGTTTTATTTTAGTATTATTTAAGAAAATTCATTTTTCTTCGGCTCAGTCCCTTTTAACATCAGGGTCGCCACAGCGGAATGAATCACCAACTTATCCAGCATATGTTTTACACAGCAGATTCCCTTCCAGCTGCAACCCAGCATTGGGAAACACACATACACAATGGCCAATTTAGTTTATTTAATTCACCTACAGCACATGTCTTTGGACTGTGGGGGAAACAGGAGCACCCGGAGGAAACCCATGCCAACACGGGGAGAACATGCAAACTCCACACAGAAATGCCAACTGGCCCAGCCGAGACTTGAACCAGCGACCTTCTTGCTGTGAGGCGACAGTGCTAACCACTAAGCACCATGTCACCTATTTAAGAAAATGTTACATATTTAATTTTTGGGTCATTTTGAACTAGTATTATATTTATCTCTAATTTGAAATTTCATGGTGACACGATGGCTTAGTGGTTAGCACTGTCGCCTCACAGAACGTCGCTTGTTCGAGTCCCGGCTGGGTCAGTTGGCATTTCTGTGTGGAGTTTGCATGTTCTCCCTGTGTTTGTGTGGGTTTCCTCCGGGTGCTCCGGTTTCCCCCACAGTCCAAAGACATGCACTAAATTGGACGTAATGTATGTGTGTGCATGTGAGAGTGTATGGGTGTTTCCCAGTACTGGGTTGTAGCTGGAAGCACATCTTCTGTGTAAAACATATGCTGGATAAGTTGGTGGTTCATTTTGCTGTGGCGACCCCTGATAAATAAGGGACTATGCTGAAAGAAAATGAATGAATATGAGGGTAACGGAGTAAAAAATAAAAGAAGAAAATTGCACACCAAAAGCAAAACGCAGGGTGCTATTTTAGCATGCAGTATACTGTCAAAGAAGTTGTTTCTTATATTTCAAAAAAAATATTGAAGCATGCATTATATTATTTTCCACATGTTCGTTTGACATGAGCTGGTTTGTGTTGCTCATATTAAATTACTGGGAAAACAGTTCATCAAGTCGAAGCTGCATAGTGTTCAAAAACCTCTCCAGATTGAGCAGGTGTTTCTCCAGGAGAGCTGCTGCTTGCTCACGGTTAGCAATGGAGCCTCTGGTGTTTTCGATTTGCTCCTTCAGACTAGGAGAGAAAAAAGACATGATTCATGCAATGTTTTTTTTGGTTTTGATATTTCTGACAGATTTTCAGAACTTTCATACACAAGAAAACAAACTGTGTTGAGATTTTGTAATCATATGGTGGAGGCCTGATCATTTTCTTACCCTCATAAGCATAAACAGCCCTGAGAGAGAAGCAGCCTGCCATTAGAGTCCTGTCCTGTTAGAGAATCTGCCACTATGCTGATGCATAGGCATTTGTAGCTCCACCCTCTTTTCAAAAGAGCCCAATCTCATTTGATTTTAAAGTGACAGTCACCAAAACGGCACAATTTGGATCAAAGCCTCAAAGAGTCAGTTTCAAAGAGTTATAAAACATTATTTGTGTGGTATTTTGAGCTGAAACTTCACATACATACTCTTGGGACATAAGAGATTTATCTTACATCCTACCCTTTAACTTTGGGTTATTTTGTTCCAGATATGAATATTGATCCCTTTTTTTTACCTAAAAGTGAATTTTTATTCAAGTAAGATTAATGTATTTATTTTAATATTTTTCAAAGTAATATTAATGTTATTTTTATTTTGTTTTGGTTAGAAGAAAATACACAGGCTCCATGAATTTGGTTTGTTTTTGTAACACGTTTTAAAAAATCTGAGAAACGGAAAAGGTTATGCACTGTTTTAAAAGCTGACTCAACTTAAAATTGCTTGTTGCACAGCTTTTTGAGTTGAGTCAACTGTAGTACATGGGTTAAAAATTGAGTCAACTCAAAAAGCTGTGCAACATTCTGATTCTACTAATAAACTAACCCCAAATATGCATTCATGAGCAAAAAAACTGACTGGTTACATAATTTGAGTAATAAAAGTTGACTTAACTTAAAATTGTAAGGCAACTTGATGCACAGCTTTTTTAAGTTGACTCAACTTTTAACCCTTGGGTTAAAAGTTGAGTCAACTCAAAGTTGTGCAGCAAGTTGCCTTACAATTTTAAGTTCAGTCAACATTTTTTACAGTGTGATACTGATTTTACTAATAAACCAACCTCACATATGTATTCATGAGCAAGAAAACTGACTTATTAAACACTGATTACCTAATGTAAGTAATAAAGGTTTAATTAATGATAACTGCGGCAACCTGAAATCCACTATTTTGCCAGAACTGCAAAATCATGATACATGTTTTGAAATACATTTCCTCAACACTCAACAGACAAAGAGGTATGTGAGCAGTTCCATGCAAATGTCAACCTTACCATGTTATCGCCAAAATAGCAAAACCCTTTCTAAGTTTTTTGTGTAATGTAATGTGTATTTATATAGCGCAGTTTTTGTGTTTTTGGCCATACACCCAAAGCGCTTCACAATCATGGAGGGGTCTCTCCACACCACCACCAGAGTGCAGCATCCACTTGGGTGATGCAACGGCAGTCACAGGACAATGGCGCCAGTGCGCTCACCACACACCAGCTATTGGGGAAGTGGAGAGACAGAGATACAGCCAATTCAGTGGATGGGGATGATTGGGAGGTCATGATGGTTAACTCTTTTTTACGAGAATGGGCCATGGGACCTCAGTTTATCATCTCATCCGAAAGACAGCGCCCACCGACAGTATAGTGTCCCCTTGTTTTACTTGGGCATTAGGACTCACACAGTCCGCAGGTTGCCCGCCCCCTGCTGGCCTCACTAACATCACTTCCAACAGCAACCTAGTTTTCCCATGTGGTTTCCCTTCCAGGTAATGACCAGGCTCAGCCCTGCTTGGCTTCAATAAGTAGCCGGTCTTGGGCTGCAGGGTGATATGGCTATGGCCATACCACATAAAGGTGTTAGCAAGTATTTTACAGTACTTTAAAAATACTCAAAAATGTCTGTCAATTTTTTCACACAATTATATTTGATTTACCAAAATCACACAAGTGCCAATTTCCCATCCGTCACATCCATAACCAAGCTATTCCCTCATAAATGCAAAAATATTAAATAAAATCGATCATTTTTGTTCTATAAAGAGCCAGCTCTTATCCTTTTCATTCATTCATTTTCTTTTCGGCTTAGTCCCTTTATTATTCTGGGGTCGCTACAGCGAAATGAACCACCAACTTATCCAGCATATGTTTTACACAGCGGATTCCCTTCCAGCTGCAACCCAGTACTGGGAAACCAGCAAAAGATCTCGAGCCAGAAATTGAACTCAGGTCGCCGTGACCACCTCAGTGCTATATGTCAGCGCACAGTACCACTAGGCTAGTTGCGCCAGCTCTTATCCTTTTGATTAGCATTATTAATTTTGGGTTTTGTGGTTTAATTCACAGAATATCTACAAAGTATGTTGTATACTGTACATCCATAACGCATGTTTATTTTCCTCAATATAAAATATAAAACATGTTTTCAGATTGTGCGGCACAGTGGTGCTATAGTTGAATGGGCTATATGAACAGCTAGTGTTTTTTAGCCAATGATGAACTTCAGGTGAATGCTTTATGTGACTATTTTCAATTTCATAAGGTTCCTTTTACAGCATCGATGTTGTATTGTAATTAAAATATAATCCATTAAATAGACTTCAGCATACATTTGGTTGTTAAAGCGTAAAAAGAGACGAAAGACGGTTTAAACGTAGGCGCCGTCATTATCCGCAGGCTAGCGCAGAAATTCCATTGAAAATACTGGGGTAAAATTAATTTCCATATTTTAAAGACATGGCGCAGAAATATATAATTCAATGCAGTGCTTCTTGTTTGGTCTGAGACCCAGTTTTATACCGTATCTCAGCCAGGCAGTGAAAATCAATGTTTTTTAAAGAAATCAGATCTTAAACGTGGCGATTTTGTATGGGATGACACTTCACCAGAAGCACTAAAACTGGCTGACTGAAATTAAAAGTGCGTTTGCATATACCCCATTGAATAAACTAAACTGGCCGTAGTGTATGTGTGTGAATGTGTATGGATGTTTCCCAGCACTGGGTTGCAGCTGAAAGGGCATCCGCTGTGTAAAACATATGCTGGATAAGTTGCTGTTCATTTTGCTGTGGCAACCCCAGATTAATAAAGGGACTAAGCCGAAGGAAAACGAATGAATGAATGTTTATAGATTGATATTTTTATGATCCTATAACTTTGTAGTTAGTTGTTTTGGAAGATATAAACAGGTGTTTTAATATAATGTTACCATATACTCAGTACCGATGCCCTATACGCAGAGTACGCAGGTTGCTTAGGGCACCACATCCGGATGGGGGCACCATCTAGGTTGCTCAAAAATAAATTTTTTATATTTATTTAGTAATATTAACATTAACTGATTATGAATAAAAATATATTGATAATATGTTGCTAAATACATTTTTAAAAATGCATTAAGGTTCAATGCTAAAATTTGTCACAAAAGAAGATGAGGTGGCATGACCAGCACTGCTCCAGAGGCACCATGCAGCTGCACAGGTATAGACACAGGATTCAGCCCAGCTATGCAGATACAGAGAGGGTTTTATTCCTTACGTTTTGTAAATATTTGAATTTAGAAATGCTTCTGCAGAAGACATGTCAGTGTTTATGTAAATAGTTATTTTATAATGTAAATATTTGAATGTTTAAGTATAATTTTGAGTGTTTATATGCATATTTATATACAGTTGAAGTCAGAATTATTAGCCCCCCCTTGAATTCTTTTTTAAATATTTCCCAAATGATGTTTAACAGAGCAAGGAATTTTTCACAGTATGTTTGATAATATTTTTTCTTCAGGAGAAAGTCTTATTTGTTTTATTTTGGCTAGACTAAAAGCAGTTTTTAATTTTTTTAAAAACATTTTAAGGACAAAATTATTAGCCCCTTTAAGCTATATATTTTTTCGATAGTCTACAGAACAAACCATCATTATACAATAACTTGCCTAATTACCCTAACCTGCCTAGTTAACCTAATTAACCTAGTTAAGCCTTTAAATGTCACTTTAAGCTGTATAGAAGTGTCTTGAAAAATATCTAGTCAAATAATAATTACTGTCATCATGGTAAAGATAAAATAAATCAGTTATTAATTAAATCGGCTAATAATTCAGGGGGGCTAATAATTCTGACTTCAACTGTATATAAATAAATAAATACATGTTTAAATACATATGTTTGTGTGATTTTGTTCCTCTGTGGGGGCACCACAGTAAAATTTTGCTTAGGGCACCCTTTTAACCAGCAGCGGCCTTGTATTTACTATCTCTGTGTATTTATGTTTTGAGTTTTAACTGCAAATTTCACATGCATAATGCTGGAATTGCTCATGTGTCTCATACCTTTCCCCAGAAAAAAAAAGATCAAAATCACCTGTTGTTGCAATCCTTTTGGAAAGAATTAATAGGTGTAATCTCTAAAACTATTGGTAAAGAAATCCCTGTTTGCCCTAAAATTTGTATTCTTGGTCTTTTTCCACCTGCCTTATCGCTGAAGTCATATGAACAAAAGTTTATAAATTTGTGTCTATTGCATGCGAAGCGCCTGATTGCCATTCACTGGGAAAGTACTCAGGGTCCATCTCTGTCACTCTGGATTAAGGAAATGTCTTTGTGTATAGCAATGGAAAGATTGACTTACTCAATCAAACAAAAAATGAACATATTTTACAAGATTTGGGACTTTTTTTTTTCATTTTTTAAATAAGAATGGACTGACCGTTTAGTAACCCCAAACAATGCGACTGTGTTAATGTTCACTGTGTTTGTAATGACTAACTTTAATATATTTTTCACTTCCATTGTAATGTATGTGTTGAAATGTCAATGTCTTAATGGTATATTTTTAATTAATTTTTTACAAAATTGCCCGTTTTATTTTATTTAAATTTTTTTTTTTATTATTATTATTTTATTTTTATTTTTTTCTTTCATTTATTTGTTTATTATTTTTTGCATGTGAATACAAAATTTATTTATTTATTTTTTTTATGGCTCTGTTGGGATGGGGTGGGTGTTCTTTGATTGGTATTTGGTTACTAATACAGTATGTATGTATCACATTTTTTTTTCTGAAACAATAAAAGTATATTAAAAAAAATAAATAAATAAAAAATAAAAATAATTAAAATTCTGTTATTATTTTTAAAAAAAAATCACCTGTTGAAGGTATAATGCTCTTTCCCCTCCTTCCTGTTCTCGTCCAGATCCAGGAAGACCTTCTGCATGGTGTCTGTGGTCTGGATGACAGCAAGGTGATCGTCCCTCACGCCCTGCACCTCCTCTCTGGCCTGCTGATCGTAGGACACTCCTCCGTCCTCCAGGCCGCTGGATGTGGACACTGCCTGTAGAGCGGCCCGGTTCTGCAGCACCATCATACGGGACTTCTCAAACTCCTCTGGTCCTGCGATGTCGTCCCAGCACACTGGAGAGGACGCCGGCAGCCAGAAGCGCTGGGTGCAGTTGGCAGGTCTGCCGGGCGTCTCTCTGACAAAAGGACTGTCTGCTGGGAAACTGCTGAGGAGCTCGTGAAATCCAGAGCCCCAGTCAGAGTCCTCCAACCCTGCGTGGGCTGAGCGGGAGCAGAGCGACAGCAGGAGCACACAGCAGGACAAAACACACCACACCATCCTGTCCTGCACAAACAGCACATCGGGAGTATGGACAGAATGATACAGAGGCAAAGGCTTTCTTTCTTTCTTTCTTTTAGCAGAATTACTTTTTTTGTATGGGATCAATCAAAACATATGACATTTTTGATATTGCATAGAGTAGATTATAGAGTAGTTTTGACCTCAGCAAATGATTTTAATTTAAATTGAATATAAAATGTGAACTTTAACCCTCAAAACACATTCAGATCTATTTATAATAACCTATTTCACAAAAATGTTTGCAATTTGCAAATGTTTTAAGATGCTAAAAGCACACACACACATATATATATATGTATAATACATACTCACCGGCCACTTTATTAGGTACACCTTACTAGTACCGGGTTGGACCCCCTTTTGCCTTCAGAACTGCCTTAATCCTTTGTGGCATATATTCAACAAGGTACTGGAATTATTCCTCAGAGATTTTGGTCCATATTGACATCTCCCGTTCCAACATATCCCAAATGTGCTCTATTGGATTGAGCTCTGATGACTGTGGAGGCCATTTGAGTACAGTGAACTCATTGTCATGTTCAAGAAACCAGTCTGAGATGATTCACGCTTTATGACATGGTGCGTTATTCTGCAGGAGATGGGTACACTGGACATAAAGGGATGGACATGATCAGCAACAATACTCTGGTAGGCTGTGGCGTTGACACGATGCTTAATTGGTACTAATGGGCCCAAAGTGTGTGAAGAATATATCCCCCACACCATTACACCACCATCAGCAGCCTGAACCGTTGATAAAGGCAGGATGGATCCATGCTGTCATGTTGTTGACGACAAATTCTGACCCTACCATCCGAATGTTGCAGCAAAACTCGAGACTCATCAGACCAGGCAACGTTTTTCCAAACTTCTATTCTCCAATTTTGGTGAGCCTGTGCCAATTGTAGCCTCAGTTTCCTGTTCTTAGCTGCCAGGAGTGGCACCCGGTGTGGTCCTCTGCTGCTGTAGCCCATGCACCTCAAGTTTGGACGTGTTGTGTGTTCAGAGATGCTCTTCTTCAGTTGTAACGAGTGGTTATTTGAGTTACTGTTGCCTTTCTATCAGCTCAAACCAGTCTGGCCATTCTCCTCTGACCTCTGGCCTCAACAAGGCATTTGCACCCACAGAACTGCCGCTCACTGGATGTTTTCTCTTTTTCAGACCATCCTCTGTAAGCCCTAGAGATGGTTGTGCGTGAATATCTCAGTAGATCAGCAGTTTCTGAAATACTCAGACCAGCCCGTCTGGCACTAACAACCATGCCACATTCAAAGTCACTTAAATCACCTTTCTTCCCCATTCTGATGCTCGGTTTAAACTGCAGCAGATCGTCTTGACCATGTCTACATGCCTAAATGCATTGAGTTGCTGCCATGTGATTGGCTGATTAGACATTCGCGTTAACGAGAAGTTGGACAGGTGTACCTAATAAAGTGGCCGGTGTGTGTGTCTGTGTATATATATATATAACCACTTTAACTATATTTTGACTTTGGGTTATTTTGACCCAGATAAAGACAATACAGTAATGATTGTTTCACCTGAAAGTAAACGTTTAGGCAAGTAAAATAAATGCTTTTGACATTTTTAAGAGTAATATTATTCATAATTTGTTTGGTTTGAAGAAACTATACAATCTTCATAAATCTTGACTCTTTTGTAACATTATATATATATATATATATATATATATATATATATATATATATATATATATATATATATATATATATATATACATACAAACACACACACACACAAACAAAATCATCTACAAAATGTACTTTAAAAGAAACACAAAAAGACATGTTATTGATTTTAATAATAAAGCAAACAACCCTACATACAGTAAATGTATTCATGAGCAAGAAAACTGACCTATTAAACACTGATTCCATGATGTGGTAAATAAAATTGCTAAAACCCAAAAGCCACTAATGTGACACAAATGTTAAATAATTGTATTTTTCAAATGCATTTTCTCAACACTCAACAAAGGGGAATGAGGGGGATCATAGCCTTCGCTGGGCTGGTCGTAAAGCTCAAACAAGTTGAGAAATGTTGAAAGTTGCCACAAAATGTAGTTATTTGAGGAAAATCAAGTTGCTTCTGTAAAGCTGGATAGCAGAACAGTTTTAACACTCAACAATGTGTAGCTGACGAGTCTGGTGAGCCATTCTAACAGCTCTCACTCAGGATTAACGTAAACTTCAAATTAGTTTTACTGAAGGGAGAAAAACTCAAAACATTTACGAAATTCTTTAGCTAGCTATTAATGTATGAATACAAATGCTAACTTCGTCGAGCTCTGTCACAAAAAAACTCACAAACCTTTAACAAACTGGATCGAATTTTAATCTAAATTAATGTTGAGGAAATTCCTAAAACAGACTGTTTTCTCTTCAGTGTCACCCTTAAAGGTTTGTTTGCAACACTAAAGCAAAGTAAAAGCATCTAACAAAGTACAATGTTAAAAGTAGTAAGTCTTAGACTAACCTCAGAGACTGTTGTAGATCAGCAGGCAGAAAAAAGCTCGCGATCTCCTTATAAATGAGCGATTGGAAAATCTGACTCGTTCTTCAGAGCTGCACAACTCATCTGACCAGTTAACTGACGCTAAGAAAACCCTGCTGTTTTTCCACAAACACAACAGTAATACACTAAATACACTACGAGTTTTATAAATAACACGACATGGTTGAGTTTAAAGTTAATAAACGTCTATAGAATGCGACTTTTCCCCAGTTCCAGACTATCAGCTGGAGGACTGGCCGTGTTTCGATATCAAGTAAGCGCCCTATGTAGGCAGCATGTTTGGCGCGCAAACAGCAACACACTTTCTATGTACTTCCAGATGAGGACTAGGTTTTGAAACACAGCCATAGTAAACTTTTAAAAGGATGCCTGTGAACGTGACCTGTTTCTTTTGATGTTAAAAGGAGGCATTAAGAGGAAAATTTACATAAGAATTAAAAATGAGACGTGTTTTACTTACCATGGTGTTGGAGACCATTTCAATATGGTCATGTCATTGGCATTTAAACATTTCCTGCTTGTTATCAAACTATTTCATAACTATAACACAAGGCAATTCATTCATAACGTAATGTTAAAGCAGCTATCATAACATTATTTATCAATATGTGGCTATTTGGCTTCTCGGAAGCTATCGAAATGAAAAAATGTAAAACAGGAAATACGTTGCGACCATTGTTTTTGTTTACATCCTTTAAAATTGTCTATAAATAGTGGCCGCGAATAGCAAACAAAAAAATTACTACAGTAATTTAGTGTAAATAATATAACATACTATAATAGTATTTTTTAACCATACTATAGTACAGTTTATTGTTCTGTATTTATATTATTGTTTATACAACAGTTCTGTCTTGTTCTTGAATCTGATTGGCTGATAGCTGTGCAATATTCTACAATAACAGCACTCCTACACAGGGGCGTAGCAACCGGGGGGGGACGGGTGGGATATGTCCCCCTCACTTTTAGAGACAGACCATTTAGAAACAGGTGATTAGGAATGTAAACTTTTGGATTTCATACAGCTGTCCCCCACACTTTTAAAATGTCCACTCCGCCCCTGCTCCTACAGCCTCCTCACCCTTCTGTATTACTCCGCCCACATAGAGTGACAGCAGATCAATTAACTCATTACAGTTTGAAAAATATTGCAGCTGTTGGACAACATAATGTACGTTTAAGGTTTTTATTAGACGAGAATGTTTAGATACAGTGCGTCGACATCAAACTGAGCAGAGCAAAGACGATTGACGCTCCACCAGAAGATGGCAACAGAGACTGCATAATAAAAAAAAACTCAGCGTAATTTCAAACTACAGCTGATCAAATCATTAAGCAGGTTAGTGACTTTCTAAGTTGATCTCTCTCTTTTGTATGTTGTGGTGCTGTATACCATAGTAATCTGGTAGTGTTTGCTTTGCTTTGGCTTTTTTCAGGGTTAATTATTGTGATCTCCCGATTGCAACAAAAAAATACTGGGAAATCTCTGTAGACTGATGACATTTCATGCCGTTCAGCCTTATGATCTTGTGTAAAAATGTGAGCAAAATCACCCGTTTAGTCATCACTTTAGACATTACGCTAGAGAATCATTTAAACACTAGCTCTAAAGTGACGTGTGTGAAGTAGCAGCGGTTTCTGCTGTTCTGACGTCAGCTGCAGATGTGAATGAATGCCAGAAGAAAGTAGTTCCTCATACAAAAGGATTTTTAGACTCTGTGTTTGATTTTCTTTTTTATATAGACGATTATGCCGTCGAACAGTTGTATAAACGCTATATTACATGAGTAGCTGTGCAATATGGCTGTATATCGTCACTGGGGATCGCTGCATATCGCCGCAATGCATGCCTCCCACCAGTGCCGATATACAGCCATACCGCTCTGCTACTTGGGTGATATTGCTTATATATACACAACACTTTGTTAATGAATGATGGAGCATACTTTAGTATTAGCAAGTGAGCTGATAAATTGCAAAAAAATTACTATAGTACACTTTAGTTTTTACTACACTAAACTGTGGTGTATTGTTGTATAATCTATCTCATAGTTGTAAAAAAAAAAAAAACTGAACAGTATTGGGTAATAATAAAGGTGTATTATTATTACTACAACAGATTAATTCAAGTACTTTATTATAGTATGGTAATGTAACAGAGGCCAGGTAAACCTCACTCCTCTGACCTATAAAAGGTGCTCTAGCGAAAGTTGCTAGAGGCCATGGTCTTTAGCCTTCTTGTTAGAGCCATCGACTCCCATGCTGAGAGTTGCCAGTTTGATCCCAGCTTGGAGCGGGTTGGGTGGTGTAGGACTGGCGGGTTTACAGTTACACTATAGTGTGTACTATAAATTACCATAGTATTTCTTTAATGAAGATGCAAGCAATTGGATGCAAGCAATTTGTTTCAAGTGGTCTGGTCAAAAAGAACATAAAAATTAGCATTGTAGTACATAAAATGCTATTAACACTGCAGCTAACCCAGAAAAATTATGATAAACAGAAATGTGCACAACAACGCATTCATAACAACAGTCTTGTCGACGATCCCAGTTGTAAGAGCAACAAATAATGACTTGTTGATCATTTGGAAAAGTGGCAGAAGGTCGATTTTTCAGATGAATCATCTGTTGACCTGCATCCCAATCATCACAAATACTGCAGAAGACCTATTGGAACCAGCATGGACCAAAGATTCTCACAGAAATCAGTCAAGTTTGGTGAAGGACAAATCATGGTTTGGGGTAACATTCAGTATGAGAGATCTGCAGAGTGGATGGCAACATCAACAGCCTGAGGTATCAAGACATTTGTTCTGCCCATTACATTACAAACCACAGGAGAGGGCAAATTCTTCAGCAGGATAGCGCTCCTTCTCATACTCCAGCCTCCACATCAAAGTTCCTGAAAGCAAAGAAGGTCAAGGTGCTCCAGGATTGGCCCAGTCACCAGACATGAACATATTAAGCATGTCTGGATTAAGATGAAGGAGGAGGCATTGAAGATGAATCCAAGAATCTTGATGAACTCTGGGAGTCCTGCAGGAACGCTTTCTTTGTCATTCCAGATGACTTTATTAATAAGTTATTTGAGTCATTGCAGAGATATAGAGATGCAGTCCTCCAAGCTCATGGGAGTCATACACAATATTTATTCTTTCTCCACTGCACCATGACTTTATATTCTATACTGTACATTATTTCTGTTAAGTGACAAGACGTTTGTCTAAAAGTCAGACCTTACTGTCCTAATTAAATCATTAAAAAATCAGGGCATGATCATATTTTATTTTGGTAAAATAAGCGTAATCTAGAGGCCTTTGCCTTTCATATAAGCCACTTCTGATACCAAATGATCAACTAGAAGTCATTATTTGTTGTTCCTAAAACTTGGATAGGCAACAAGACTTTTGTCAGGTAGTGTATACAAGCTGAAACTTCACATACACACTCTAGGGACTTATTTTACATCTTGTCACCTTTAAATTGACTTTTCCCCAACCAAACTCTATTGTAACTCCACCAGAACAGCTGAAATCTGTTACGTGGCATTAGACCATTACAAATTCTCCTTTTATAATACAAACGAAGGAACAGAGAACTGAATATAAATCACTTATGAATGAACAAATCCTTAAATCATGACATTTATAAGAGAGTGTGCAAACAATACAACAGAAAGATTAGTTCTGGACTGTAGTCGGAAAAGAGAGAGCAAGCACCAGCGCCGGCCTAGGGCAACATTGTTTTTGGGTTTGCAAGAATCCACACAATCTGTGTTTACTTGCAGATGTCTGAAAAACATAAGTGTAGAGGGATTTCAACATGATCTCAGCGATCAGGAATGGAAGAAAAGCTGGCAAAAGCAGCAGAAAGAACCAGCATCATAAAAGACACAACATTAAGAGGAAATTAACTTTATTAAATGATGCAATACACAGTCAAGCAAAAGTGAGCTATATTAAATGATACGTTTTCACATTATGTCTTAGCAGGGTTTACAGCATATCTTGGTTTGTAATCTTATTTGTAAAAAAAAAAAAAAAAAAAAAAAGAAATAAACTCACACTTTACATTACCAAGAAACAACAACATAGAGCTTTAGCAGTGAATGCAAACACATGAATCAGAAATTAAAGACTTTACCATGACAGGAATGACAGCAAATTTAATTTGGCATGTTATAAAGGAGCAAAACACGAGGTTAAATGAAAGATAATTTGCTGATGTAAAAAAAAAAAGGAAGGTCTGACGTCACAAAGCAGTGCAAGAAAACCTTCAGCTAGAAACTTTGGTCGCTTGGCTCTTCCATGACTAACATGGACACGCTTTTCATAAAGAAATAAAACTAGAGCGTCCTAGAATGAACTGTAACTCATACTGCGAATTTAATAAACTAAAAGATGATTGTCGATTACAGATTATAACTTTAAAAATCAAAATAAACCTCGATGTGTCAGTTTCCAGGACACTCCTACATTCTCGGAGGTAGTTTTATGGCAGAAAAAGAAAGATCTGATCTGTAGTGACTTGCATGTTGTGGTTGATAGTGCATATTTTTAAGGCCAGATATTCTTCATTATGATCTATCCATCCATAAATGCAGTTCTAAGGCTACATTAAGACACAGGTGAGGGAAATGGGAGGCAAAAGCAGATACAGCCCTTAATGGCGATACCTGAGTCAACTGTAACTTTTGACTGCAAACGTCACTACATGTCCAATAGCTAAAGCTAAAGCTAGAGGCTTGCTAATATCTCAATGTCAGTGAATATGACCGAAAACCTTGCATTTGACTTGCATAACTGGTTTTAAGAGCGCCTCAATCTCATAAATCTGAAGGAGTTTTGCGCTGTCGTGCACATCAAACCTTCCAATAGGGGAAAATAGATTCACAAAAGAACAATAAATGAAGAGTTTATGCAGCATTTATCAGGCTTATGAGGTACTTCACATCTATACACTTTATTTTTTTCGACCAACGAGTCATATGGTTCCTTAAAATTCCTATTGTAGCAGAAAATACCTCGTCTTAAATAGTCTGTGCACCCAATTACAACAGGGCGTCCTTTAAAACTGCTTAGAAAGTGCAAAATACAAATACTGATCATTCTATGCAGCATTCACTCAAGGTTGCATGATAAATGATGTGGCGCCGAGCATCAAATTTACAAAAAAAAAAAAAAAAAAAAAGGACAGTCCCTTGATCAGGGCCGGGAGAGATTTCCAAAGGCACACAAACACGACATAAAAACACGCTGGACGTTATTGAGCTCACCAATGAGAAACGAGAATCGTAATTGATTTCCACACAACCTTTTGTACCTTATTATGCTCTCTCGAGAAACTCAAATGCCAGTGTATGAGGACGCCCCAACGCGTCCATAATCAGAGTTTGAGAGATGTCAAATTAAAATTCCCTTCATAAAATGTAGCGACGTCACATGACAGTTTAAATACAGATAGCTTAAAAACCGTCGTGGAGCTTTCATCGAACGGATCAGGATCGGATGAGTGCCAAATATTTATTGCAATACTGGATATAAATCAAGTAGAAGAATCAAGTATAACGCTAGCACTCCCAAAGCTCAACGATGACACCGGCTGACAAGCCGCTTTATAGGTAAATGCTCCACCGACACGCTTTAGACACAGAGCAGTGGTCATTGGACGTTTACTGTCCTGCATGTTCTCCATAATATGGCACAATTCTAGATCAACCAACTCAACATGATGTCTTACAAAACGAAACCATGTTTTGGCAACTATCTACGCTCATTCTTGGCTATTTGTTCTCCAGAGCATCTGAGAACAGCTCCATTTTATTCGAATAAAGCTGATGTATACTACATTTTAAAAAGGGAAAGGATTTATTTTGGTCCACTGCAATTTTTTTACATCCCTCATGTTGATCCATCATACACAAATAATAAAAACTAAACACGTAATACACAGTATAGGCTTGTGTTGTTTGGTCACAATTATTGTTCTTTGTCATGAGCACATATACATATAAGGGATATTTTAACATTAGCACCTGACACTATTGAGGTAGTTTTTTTATGTTTTTTTTTTTTTTTTGAAGTTGGTTTAAAAAGCCAGGTCATGATGAAGCTCTCAATTATTCCGATGAATCAGTCACAAGACCCTACTGTGATGCTCATATTTGAATAAATAACATTTTAGCATGATTTGTAATGAATTAATGGAACTGTGCTCTTTTTGGAAATTTAATCCCTTGCAAAAATTTTGGTCATTTAGATTCATTTTAAAAATAGTAAAAGGGACATGTTCGGAAACAATCATCCCTCAATCAATGAACTAGCTAAATGGCAATTGATGTGTGGTTTAGTTTGTGCACAAGTACCACTGGCATGATTACAGGACCACAACAGAGTGTTTGCTGGTAAAGCAAAAGGGCTTCATATGAGTGTAAATTTGGCTTATTGGGTACATGGGTATTGTAGTATAGCTCAAAAACCCTTTGGATGAAACTTCCAATCTGTCAAACATGAGCAGTAAATGGCAAAAAACACACAGAAAACACTGCCTTATGTACACTTTTTACAGTACAGCACCACAAACATCAGATCTTTGTGCCAGTGTGTATTCTGAATCATCCGTCCAAATGTTGCCACTGTTAATCTAAAGCAACGACGAGTTTTGAGATACAGTTTAAAGTATGCATGGATAACAAATCCAACGATTCAAAGCTGCTTTCAATGTGCATGCATAAAACAAAACAAAAGGAGCAAACTGATTCAAATAATGGATGTTCTCAACCAGTATGCAGGCGTGTGAAGTACATTCAAACTGTTCGTTTGTATCCATATGGTTGTAGCAGGCCATAAGGCTGGCATCTTTGAAACTTGCCACCTTAGGAATTATAAAAGCATAGAGTAATTAACAAAACGATCACGGTATGTAAAGAGAGAGGCGTACATTTCTGCTTCAGAACACTAGTGCAAAGTTCTAATGCAAATACATTAGCAAATATATCTTTTAAGATTAGGTGCTCTAATCTTTGATGAGACTGGCGTTTTTTTTATTTTTTATTTAAATAATATTCATTGGGGCAATCGACTAGTTTTATTTAAACCATAAAGTGTAAAACAAAGAAGCATGTGGACACTGTAACCCCACACAGAACTTCGCCAAAGCAATATACAAGCTTCACTCAAGCAGCAAGAGACAATCTAGAAATGATGATGATGAAAAAGCGATCCATAAAATGTTAATGTCGTAACATTGACGGATAAACGATTCAAAGCTTTCGGAGGCACCATTTCAATTTTCAGTTAACACTATATGTGCCTGTTAGGATCTGAAACAGAGATGCTGCAGCATAGATTATCGTGACGGTCTCTACAAAACCAGCACCTTACTTCATTCTTCTCCCTCCGTCCTTGGCCATTTGCATTTAACGGAATTATTTCAATAAAAAATTTGCATCCGATTCCTTATGTCCTCATTAAAAAGTTATTGTGAACAGAGGAAACTGGAAAACATACGAAATGGGATTTGAGTTTACTCAAATCCCCAAACTCAGTTTGGTAAACGCAACATATTTTGCAAGACCACCATGTATAAAAAGAGCGACGGCTCTAAATGGAAATGAGTTTTTGCATAGCGTAAGAACTCAAGACCTTCTAACGTTTCGACTTTGTATAGGTTAGTGCCAATATGATTGTACATGAACAAAGAAATGAGGCCAAGACTAGTCTAAACTTGATGGTTCTTCTCCTCTCTAACCTTCCACAAATTATTAACACCTCTTCTGATATAGTGCAAAAACATCTCATATTTCATACTTGAGAAATTGCATATGTTGTAGACCTTTTGACTAAGGTGCTGATTTTAAACAGGTTCAAATACTAAAAACTCAGTAACTTCTGAAAACATCTAAACAGAGCAGTTCATGAGAATGAAATATAATGGTTTCAAAGAAAAAAATCTGATTGTTCAAGAGAAAATCGATGTAAAAAGTAGTTTGAGCGATGATTTCATCTCATGTTTCTGACGCTAAAAGATAAATACTATTATTCAAACCTTAAAAAAAAAAAAAAATACAGGAAAACTACGTGACACATTCAAACGAGTACATGGATAAAGCAACAACACACTGCGAATTATAAAGGGCAGAAAACGATCAACTGGAATCCACACTACACATTTAGGAACATTTGATGGTGCACACCCAAGCATATAATATTCTATTTGGATTCATGTCTGACTTACGAAACATCAAACGTACGACATTTGAAACCTCGCAACACTCAATCTTAGCTTTGAATACATAGCTTAAAACTACCAATAAAACAATAAGCATCTAGGCTAAATGGCAGCAGGTATGGCCTCCGAACAAACATGAATTAACAAAGACGCCACTTTAGAGCAAGATTTTCAACTTCCACTTACAGACGGTTGTGCAATTATGAGGAAATGACCAGTGCGGTAATGTTACCATAATGCAAGTAACAGGTAACAAGAGGTAGGACATCTAGTCATTTCCACACAACTGCACACAGTTAACATACTCAAAATCCATTTAGCCACCGAAGGTAAACTAGGGATGTGTCCATTGCTCTTATTAAAAAAAAAAAAAAAAAAAAAAAAAAAAAAAGTGCATCTAAATTTCATGAGTTACAAGATCAGCGCCAAATAATAACATAACTCTAGTCAAGTATTGGAAGATAAATTAAAATGCCCCTTATACACAGTCTGTTGGGTTGGGTTATGTGTCGTAGTTAAAAATAATAAAATAAACAAACAAGCACTCTATGCTTCTCGTTTAAAAGGTGACGATAAAAAAAAACAATGGTAGTCTCAAGAATAAACTCTAGCACCTACAATTATAATGTCCTATTGTGCTTCAGTTATGGTAGGACACTGACTACAAGTACATAGTAATCTTGTTTGGCTAACAGGAATAATTGAGAGCCATATAAAGAACATCCAATTGTTAATAAAAATAGAGTATTTTGTAAGCTAATACTGCTACAGCGGGTACAGGGCTGGAACTATTTACACTACTAAAAGTACCCGGCATGAAAAGGACTACATTACAAACGTTCTAAATTCATAATTCATATACACAAACATACCACTAGAATCTCTTGGTTAAGAATGCATAGTTAGAAAAAAGATGGTTAAAAATATTCCCAAGAATTTCAAGTTCAGAATTGAAGCATTATTTGGGGAAGTGATCTTACGGTTAATTCGCTAACGAGACTCGATAGATCGACCACTGCACGTCATGATATGCTTTAGAAGGCTGTTTAAAAGAAATCAGTACATCGACACACACACAGACAACGTATTGCGCTTCAATTCAAACTCCATTTGGACTGATTCACACTAAATGAATGTTTTCGATTCATTGTAAACGCCCGCTTGCCTCATGACTCTATGAAAGGTCTCTAAAAGAAAGATTAAATATTTAGAAACTATCTCGAGTGTTAGAAAGAGATACGAAAAATTCTTATCATGGGAACATCCGAGTTATAATCTAAGGAAAAAAACAAACTAAGGTGCATTTGAAATTTTCATTCTGACTTCGTTGTGTGAAAAATTCTGATATTTGTATCGTTCTTTAAAAGTCTTGATTGCCTGCTGGAGTGCGACAACGTCATTGTCAGCAAAACACAGTCAAACTTCACCACTGGAAACAGCACAAAGAACCAAGCAAAAAAAAAATAAAATCACAGGGCTCGACTTTCCCCAATATTACTGACAAAAGTCACCTCAAGTTTCAATTTGGGGAACATTATGGACATCGAACAGATGCTTAAAGTGAAATGTGATTAAATTTTGATGTCACCAACAACCGAAACTTGAGGCTGTTACAATCACAGCGGACAAACCAGCGAAAACGGCAGTACAATTGAAAGATAATCTCATCTAAATGCTTAATGCAAGATATTAGTACTTTTCAGGACATCTATCCACAGTACAGAGTCGTTTCCGCACGAAGAACTCGGCACAGGAAAAACGAATGAGAACCAGTCTCATATGAGCGGCAGAAAACTGATTGTCAAAACAATTCCTACATCCAAATGCGTTCATGATTCTGCACTGACACATGATCATTGGCGGACAGGTACGCAGGAGGTCGACTGAGCCCTGGACTGAACAATAAATCACACCACTATAAGAAGAAAATAAATCATATTAGCACAAATTAAATGAAATAAAACAGGATAAGTACTTTTGTCCTGAAGTCCCCTTCTAGTCAGTGCACTTGCGTTCGCTGATAAATAATTTAGCTGTGGAAACTGCATCGCCACAAGCCCTAAACCTGATCCGTGAAGTCCTAAACTGACCCGAATCCATTGGTTTGATGAGTTTGTAAAAACTACTGTTCAACAGTCTCCATCTCTTGCCTTGGCAATAGTCCTAAATCAAGCCAACCTGGATGCAAATGTAACTTTCAGTGTAAAAATAGTCAGAATTTTTTGGGATTGACAATGTAAACGTGTTAACCTCTAATCTGACATGCACAACAGAGATACACAACCATGCCCACCGAACCAAACGAGGAACAAAAATAAAAGATATATTAATTCACATATCAACTTGGTGGATATTAAGTATGTTTGGAAATTATATAAAGGGGCGATTCAAAATCGAACAGCATGGCGATTCTCATTTTGTCTCCATTTGAAGGGTCTCGTTTGTATAACACTTATAATTACACACATACACACACACACACATACACCGTGCTGTTTTCAGGACTGTGGGGCTTGGTTCTGGCTTTGTTCAGGCGAAGTACATGGTGCGCAGTGTGTCCTGGTGGATCTGCACAGCTTTGGCCAGGGCTTGTTGATCTCTGCCGTTACTCTGACCTGATGTGTGACTGCCTTCAGCACTGCCAGAAAACAAATACAACACACACAGAGACACACAGAGACTCAGGTTTAGTGGGATAATATTGTCAAATGTAAAGCTTCAGTCCTAAAAGGTCTGTGGCATCTGGCTTATAGTGGTGTAAAGGGAACAACTGATAGGAGTTCCATTGAATTATACTAAAACAAAAATTGCTTTAGCAGATTGCATAGAAAAATGACTTCTTTTTATTTACCCTAAAGAAAATCACCACCAAACAGGGATGTGTGATATTAGGGGGACAAGTAATGCAGCATTTTATTTCTCTGAGAAGACAACAAACAAAAACTCAAGAATTACCACTAAGTAACTACAATAGGTATACAAGGAAATATTTACTTATTAATCAATTATGATCTTGTTGGGGTTTATCTGCAAAGAAAATAATAATATAGCTGATAAATTGATTTTTTTTTATTTTTTAAATCAAATACTTTCCCCTTATTGGCAAAATCTTTATAGGGCTAAAAAATCATAACAAAAAGCTTCCTGTTTTTAGTATTTTAATTAGATTTTTGTAGTTTCACAAGGAAAAAACACTAATACTGCCTTTCCTTGCATTTTTCTACCAATTTCTAATTGTTTCAAAGTTAACCCTACACCAATTTTGTCTAGTGTAGGTGAAATGCAGATATTTTGATAAGTTTGACCAATAATAATTGGTAATTTAATAAATTTACCTATTTTATTGATTATTATTTACAAAAAGTAAACAAAATAAATATATTGTAACAGACTACTCTAGTGTACAATAAAACCAAGTAATTGTATTATATATATTTGTATTTTGAAGGTTTACTGTAAAACAAAAATATGCATAGCCAGTTTAAGATTGAAGCATCATTTAGCATGCATATTTAAATACATTTCTGCCTCTGCAATGTGATAATCACATTAGAACATATAATATATTGACTTATTTTTATATACTATGCAGAACTTAACCAAACAAGGCTACAGAGCCTCTTCTTAGGCCCAATCCCAATTCCATCCCTTAGCCCTTCCCCTTACCCCTCGTTTTCACGTGAAGGGGTAGAAGTATCCCAATTCTCTTTAGCTTGAAGGCGTAGTGCTAAGGGGAAGGACTAGATAGCCCTTGTAACAGAAAGGACCACATTCGAAACCAAGGAGTAAAATTTCCCAGAATATACCATGTAAAACGGCAGCATGGCTGCACACGAAAGTCAGGAGATGCACAAATTAGTATTTTTTTGTCATTATTACAAATTTTCACAACAAACAAGCACATGTTTTAATACATTCATAACCACGTTCGTGTTGTACCGTCATGCTTCAAAAAAAACTCCTCTAAATTTCATTATCTATAATCTATAATAATAACTGCTCTATAGTAGTCCCAACAACATACTTTCACATACTTTCCAAAAAATAAACCAACTGAAATAACTACAGCAGTATCGATCGTCGATCTCATATGAAGCAAGAGGTCGCGATGACTTACTGTACGTTCACACCGAAAGCGGCGAGAGCGTCAAAGTAGCCGGAAGTCATTAATTTTCAATGGGAGCCGGCGGCGATAAGCAGGGCCAGACGGAATCTGCGGACGTTTTTGCCATTTCTGCGGAGAATTTTGGTAAAAATCTGCGGATTTCTGCGGAATTATTTTGGGAGTATCATAACTAAAACCTTAATATGTTAAATAAAAAATAATATCTTTTTAACTTGTATTTAATGTTTAATATGCAAATCCAATTAGATTAACTGTAAATAGCTAACTTCAAGTAAATAAACTAAATTGATAATGGGCTAAAAATCTGCGGAAAATCTGCAGAAAATCTGCGGAATTCTGTGCGTGCAGATTCCGTGTGGGCCTAGCGATAAGCCATGAGGAGCAGCGCGGCGTGTCTTCTCCGGTGTGGGGGTCGAGGAGAATTGAAATCAAGTCAACTTTATGGTAACGAGCTATGACGCGGTTCGGCGGCAAGTAATCGGAATGTAGAAGTCCACCCTTTGAGAGGAGTCCAGAGAACACACTCACTGTGAACTTTGGTTCCAACCACAGTTGTTCCCCAGGGTTTGATTATTACAGACGCTGGATTTACAATTATTTGCAATGTTTTTCTACAGGAACATACATTAAAAAAAGTTTCTGGAGAGTTACTGATGTGCATCAATGCTATATATATATATATATATCTCTCACTACTGTGATCTCTCACTGCTTTCGGTGTGAACGTACAGTCATGATGACGTGTGCAGGTGCTGCAGTGGTGTCCCATTTCTTAAGGGTGTCATACACGCTCAGCGCCACGACATGGTGCGCACATGACAGTTGAAAGTATCACACACCAGTCGCGCACATTCGCATGCTATTTAAAATGAAACTAATTAGATGGCGTGGCAGAAATATGAACAGTGTCCCGAGTCGTGGCTGGGTGCCGCAGACAGCCGCCAGCTTGCGGCGCCGGTGTGTGTACCCTGATAGAAACCGGTTTAGAATTCTAAAATGCGTGGCGCGGCGCTTCTGGTGTGCGACCTGCTTTAAGGGTAAATTTTGAAGCCCTTCCCTTTCACACTCTTTTTCAATGGGAAGGGGGTAGGGGTACCAAAATAGAGTTGGGATTGGGCCTTAATGTTATAAAGCATCATGTTCAGACCAATTAAGATTGACTAGAAACCTTTAGATTTTTTTTTATCCATGCTATTTATTTTAGGAGAGTAAGATTCTTGCCATCAGTACCTGTCATGTTCTTTGTCAACCAAGTGGTAGCGGGCACGAAATGCCACCAGGTGGGCATAATAGGCTGGTGCAGGAATGGAGACCGAGCGGGTGCAGCGCACATAGGTGTGGCACAGCTGGTAGGTGAGGACCTGCAGCTCATCAGAGGTGAAATGGTTGTCGTCCCACAGCACGTGATAGTGGGACGGCCTGCTGGTTCCCTGAGGACAATTAGCAATTATGAAGAACTAAAATCAAACTCAGGCAATCAGCATGACCAAAACTAATTAACCTCCACGATTTTATCCACCTGATAAGTGGTAATATTATAAGCACTTAATGTATCTGAATATATATTTGAATCTTTCAGTAATATTCAATGGTACCTGAATTCCAGCATGACTGCAAAGATAAAAGTCAAACTCGAATGGATGAGTAATTTTGGTGTCGACTGTGGTGCCAGCAGGGATGTTTCCACTCTTTCCAACCTTGAATGCAAATGCAAAAATACATGAAATGCATTACACATAAAACAAGTCAGAAAAGGTCAGCAGGTGTCCTCTGTTTCACAGTTAATTTGTTCAAGGGTATGTGCTAACAGATCACTTAAGTCCAAAGTAAAGTTTACGTGTACTTGTAGCCTTTTAAAGTATATTCCATTTGATAGATTGCACAAACATAGGTGCTAAACACATAGACACTAGAAAGATTTGTTGATGTCCAATGCATGTGGTTTGTCACAACAAAAACTCATGAGATAAAAATGTTGTCTTCAGAAGTTCCGCCTCCATTTTTTCTGACTGTGAAACAACAGCCTGACACAGTGTTGACACCTTGTGGAACAATTCAGTAGTGCAACAAAATATTCAAAACTCATGCAAGCTGCACAAAGTGTTCTGCATGTGGATGACAAACTATGCACGTTTTAGCATAGATTTAAAAACCAAAAACTACTTTGAGCTTTACTTTGAACAAAAAGAGCAAAGGTTTTACAAGAATAAAATGTAACATTGCTATATTATTTTCCCAGTGTTACACTTTGAATGCAGAAAGTTATCATCTGTATGTAAACGTGTGATTCCCTTCAGTGACACCTGTATCGAGATTAGATGTACAATAACAAACCCGTTCATTCCTGTCCATGCAGAAGAGCCTAGTGTGGTGTCTCTTCTGTACTACTACGAAGGTGATACCCGGCTGATAATCTTTCTCCAGCTTGATGCAGGCCTCACGAATAGCCAGCAGCTCATGCTGTAGAACCTGCAAGGACAAAACAGGATGACAACAAATAAAGGAGACCTATTATGCCCCGATTTACAAGATGTAAAACAAGTCTCTGAATTGTCCCTAGAGTGTGTATGTGAAGTTTCAGCTCAAAATACCACACAAATAATGTTTTATAACTCTTCGAAACTGCCCCTTTTAGGATTTGATCCCAATTGTGCAGTTTTGATGACTGTTGCTTTAAATTCAAATGAGATTTTTTTTAAACGAGGGCAGAGCTACAAACGCATCAGCATAGTGGCAGATTCAAAAGCAAGACTAACATCCTATGCTAATGAGGGAGAGATTGTCACTAATGTTACCCCCTCTGATGACACGTACAAAGAGAGAATGCCAATCAAAGTGCTTCTACAGACATTTTTACCATTAGAAGCAAGTTATATTCACAAACTGTTGCCACACAACTATGTTTATTCCAATTATAAAAGTGATTTTTGAATAATAGGTCCCCTTTAAATTATACACGCCAGTACTACTTAGTAGTGTTGCACAATATACTGATACTAAAAAAGTATCGCGATACCCTGACTCTCAAAACAATATGATTCCGCATTACTCTTGAGTGACAGGTGTAGTTGCGAGTGCTCGTCAATAGGGGCAGTGTGGAAGGGCACACACTCTCCTCCATAGTGACAAAACAATGCAGTGAACCCCCACTGCTTGTGGACAGAGCGGATTCACAAATATCACAAAGCCTGTGTGTACCGCGACAGCCCGTGTGCAAATCATGTACACCTGTGTCCTGGTTGAAGCTTGGAGGAAGAGTGTACAATAAACTTAGTCTGTGTGTACAGACGGAATATCAGTCACATCCCCAAACTTTACCCTAGTCGAACGCGGTGACGGTAGCCTGATGATGGAGGATCGCGCTGCGGAGCCGAAAGCAAAAATCAGCCTCAAGAATGACAATCTGCTCTGCTGCGCGACTGAGTGAACTCCGACATGACACAATTGAACCGAATCACGGAAATGACTCACACGTATGAATTAATAAATCATGTATAAATTGGTCAAACAGCGTTTATGTGCTTAAATCACTCACTTTTCCACATTACAATGATGATAAATAGATGCATGTGCTGCTTTGTGTTAACAGGCTGAAAACGAAACAACTTTCTCCAAAGTTCAGTCGAGTCAAAAGTAAACACAGCAGCTGATCGCACTGTTCTTGATATCTGAGATACAGCAAAGCAAATCACATTTAAATTATAGAAAGCATTTTATAAAGTTAATGATTTGATTTCAAAGATATTAAAATATCATTCATGCACAAATAGATTCCGAAAATGAATGACATAAGCCTGAATTATTATTATTTTTTACATAAAAATAATGCAAGTACAATCTGTAAACACCATCTAACGCTATAGGATGCTGTAATAATATCTTGTCAGCGGAACAACATAAATGTATATCTTTTTAACAAAAACCCATTTTTATTAGTAGATGACATCATGGACAGCTAGAAACGCATGTCATGTCATTCACCCCTCACCTTGTCATGAACAGGACCAAGCAACATCTTCAGGTTCTTTGAGAACCAGATCAAAAAAGTTATGCGCACTTTTGTCTATAGTTTAATAACTACTTTATGTTGAAACAGCTTGGCTGGAGTGCTGACAAAATTAGTTTTTATACCTATATTAGTTTTACTTTTTAAAAATGGTTCTACTCTGTTTCAGCTGACAGGAAACATTGAGTGTTTATTAATGAATAATATTTTAAAAGAAAAAAAAATGGTGTAGTTTCGGTATCGTGATATTTAATTTAGGTATCGTAGTCAAAATTTTTGTATCGTGCAACACTACTATTAAGCATGTATTAACGAAAGGTCTTGTCCTGCAGCTTACCTGGTTAAACTGGCCTTCAGAGATGCCGTCTCTGTAGTAGATGATGCGTGTTGGTTTGAAGCGTGTGGATTTGTAGAACTGGATGAGTAACTCTCTGACCATGGTTGCCAGATCCTGAATGATGTCCTGTCGGTGCTGCTGCACCCGCACTGTGGCACAGTATCTGCTTGGGTGGGCATCCATACTGCCAACAACCTAAATGCCAAATGTGTAAAATGATTATATTTTAAACATTTCTGAAAACCCCCCTAAGCTTGAACATGTTAAAAGCCTCATTAAAGACTTTGTTGAAGGCTTAAATTGTGTACAATAAGTAGAAATTGGTCACATTTGTGGTATTAGCGCTGCTTGGCACTGTGCAATGAGCATTATCAGCCTTAAAATATCAGAGGTTTGTCAGGCTTACAGCAGCAATTGAGGGTTTCTTGCCATCTCCAGCTGGTGGATGAGTCACATCTGCACCCAGAAAGATAACTGGTTGCTGGAACACCAAGGGCCTAAGACAAAAACAAACAAAAAGAGTAATAAAAGAGTGTAAAAAAGTAATAGTTAAAAGTAAAAAAAAAAAAGAAAAGAACTGTATTTTCTGGTCAATTCAAACGGATAGTTCACACAAAAATGTAAATTCATTTCATCCTCATCATTAACTGATCCTTACATCGTTCCAAAATGATTAGAATTCTGGTTAAACTTTGAAACACAAATTAAGAAGTGATGAAATCTGCGAGATCTCCGTCCTTACATTGAAAGTCAAGGTAACTTAGACCGAAAAAAGGTCAATATGGTGTCGTGAACTCAATCCATATTGATTGAGCAGTTAAATCCAAGCCTTGAGAATGAATATGATTGCTTTGCACAATGAAGTGAGATAATTTAGGATTTTATACACCCTTATTACATGGCTATATGAAAAACATTATTCAAAACCGTCAATTAATTGATCTGATAACAATAAAAAAATCATTCCACAATAAAAACTGATTACACAGGCTCATCCAGTTAAGTGAGCACCATGCATTATAAATGATCACACTCTTGCTCTGTCACTTCACACAGATGCACCTGCTGCTATCCTCTGATTTAATTATCGACAATACTGAAAATTAATTTCAACCATTATGGTTGTGTTCATCATCTTGCCAGGCATCTACCAAATTTGATGTTGCTCAAGTATGCATGTTGATTAGTGGTGTAACGGGATCACAAATCTCACGGTTCGGATCACACTATGAGTTTGAGTCACGGATTGGACCATTTTTCTGATCAGCTAAAAAGGGAGACAAAGGTCAATTGCTTTCCATTTATACAAAAATATTACTGCAAAAACCATTGGTTTTAACAAACAGAACTTAAAACCTTTAATCTTAATAAAAATTTAAATCAAGAAAGAACCAGCTGAAAAAAGGAAAATATTCAATATAAAAAAAATTATCTTTGCTACTGTTGCTGATAGTGCTAAAGATAGAAATCTAACATCTTGTACAACAATCATATTTATTTTCAATTAATGATTCAACAATTCACACATAAAACTTCATGTTTGATTATAGATGTATCATTTCTGAAAACCTATTCAGTGACATAATTTTGATCGTTGTTTGTAGTCACCTATTGGTTACACAATACAATTGCACAACATTCACCAGCATCAAGTTCCATTAAACTGCAATTTTACCATAAACATCAGTGTTTATATCTGAACTATAAACTGTTATACCAGTTCAGCTGTGTTATCTAATTGTTTGTAACTAACTGAAAAAGTGTATAAATTTAATCTCTTTGCAATTGTTATAAATGTTGAATTAACCTATAAGTTCAAAAAAGTTATTAATCTGCAGGTAATGTCCGTTTTAACCCGAATTATGGGTTGCGATCCATACTAAGCACAGATCAACCGTAATGCATTACACCCCTAATGTTGATCATTAATTAGATTTACATAAAGTATACATTAAATCAATTCATTATGCAAAACATCTGTTCACTAGACTAGGATTAACCCACTCAGTCTGTATAAATTAGTTTACAGCACTAAATTATTTTTATTTAAGTGAAATTTCTGTAGATTGTTTTTGATTGTGCATAAACAGGAATTTTAACTGTTACAATGTTGCAACTTCTTGGTTCTGTTCACTTGTTCCAAAGAAAGTTACAATGTAGCATTTCTTTGGGAGTTCTTTTCACTTGTTCAGAAACAGTAATAAAATTGATCCATTGTAGCAATTTCTTCTCGGTTATGTTTGCTTTCTTAAGGCAACTATTTTAAACAGACACAAAACAGGCTTTCATTTGTAGTAGTTGTTACATAATTTTTTTGAGTAAGATTTAAAGGTCCCGTGAAGCAGTGGCGTGACGCACTCGTGCCTTCCAGACGCACCTAGTTAAATGAATGCCACAAGCGCACTGCAAGTCACGTGACAAGAACTGATCAGCTTCAGCTTGTATGAAATTTACACATTTCGGTAGACTAATTATCTCAGACAAACACAGAACACCCAAACACTGCAGTGCTTTGTAATTTTTTCCATAAATTATAAATTATATTGTATCAGAGTGACAGCAATATTTTGTCAGCTTGTCATCCTCTGTGAAAATGGTTGATGGTCACCTAGCAACCTACAAACCACCCACGCCTCTCCCCCCACCGAAATAAATAAAACAAAGTAAAAAAACACCAAACAAAACACCCTAAGTTTTGGTTGTACTGACTTTAAAAAGTGGGACTGAAAACTCAATTTTCATTTATAAATATTTTAATTTGTGTTCCCAAGAATAAACTAAATCTTACAGGTTTAAAATGATCAATGGAAGACTGAAGGACAGACCACATATTTTCGAGTGAACTAACCCTTTAAGTTTCATAGGAAAGCATCACAGGACGTAAAGGACAATACGAAATTGCCTCAAGCTCTCTGCATGTCAAAGGCATTTGTAAAAGCTGCCCTTACCTGCCCTGTGGAAGAAGAATGTTGTTGACTCCACCCAGTTTAACATTAATCTTGAGGCAGAGGTTAGAAAGGGTCTGAGGTGTGGTCTTCTGCACATTCTTCACCTGGACACACTGCGTGGCCATGCCGAGAACAGTGTCTCCAACACGCTTCACCTCAGCTGTAAAAATTTAAATCATTTAGAGTGAGTAAAAAATACACACTACAGATAAATACACTGGAAACAATAATAAATAAAAGAAATCATTATTTACCATAAACAGGAGTCTTCCCGGGTAAGATGACCACCACCAACTGTAACCCTTGATAAGTGTACTTAAGGTGTTTGAACATGGGCTCCACACTGTCTGCTCCCTGGGCATATTTGCAAAAGCACGGCTGGCCCTGAATGGGCATCCCAGCATCACGTGAGATCTTACGAAGCTGGTCAGTGAATGCCCTGAGGAAAAAAAAACAATAAAATGTTAATATTTCTCTACAAAGAAAGAGGCAGATTAATGTACGCATGAAATAAAAGCTAGTAGTACACAAGTCTTTTTCAGAAAAAAAACTGTTTAACAGTCATAACAAACTGAAGATCTTAACAAGAGCAACTCAAACATATACAAGAACAAAGTACATCAAATCAAATCAAATTACTTTTATTGTCACATCATCAGCAGCACGTGCTATGATGAGTGAAAAGCTTAGAAAATACAAGGTGAATTAATAATAATAAATAAATAAATTTAGGGGCGGGTTGGAGCTTACAATTCAAGTATTTGGAATAAATCTGTTCACAAAATATGACGGGAATGGTCTCCAAACTGAAGAATCTATTATTTGAGCCGTGAGTGCAATGTTTGAGTTTTTCTAGCTTTAGATATGCCACGACATTTTCTATCCATTTAGTACGTGTTGATGGTTTAGTTGACTTCCATTACAGAACTATAAACCTTCGGGCCAACAAAGAAGAGAAAGCTAGTGCATTTATTTGACCTGCTGGCATTGCAAGGTTTTCAGGTGTCACACCAAATATTGCTATTAATGGATCTGGTTGCATCTCCTTTTCACATATTTAAGAAAAAGTCTCAAACAGCGCAGACCATAATGGCCCTAGAGATGGACACTTGCAGAACATATGGCCTCATCTCTGTGCCATCTAGAACATGTTGGATCAATTTCAGGGAATATTCTTGACAATTTGCTTTTAGAAAAGTCCAGCTTATGAATTATCTTAAATTGTAATAAACCGTGCTTGACGCAGGTAGATGTTGAGTGAATTTGCTTAATTGTTGATTGCCAGACTGCCTCTGGAACTATATTTTCTAAGTCGTCTTCCCACTATTTGTTTAAAAAATCTAAAGACGGTGCAGCTGCTCTTTGAATCAGATTTTGATGAGGGTGGCTCAGATGCACTTAAGTCAAAGATCTCCTCAATCCAGCTGCTTATGGGAGGAGCTGAAAGTGTACTAAAATACCTTTTCACTAGCCTTCTTACCTGTAGATATCTGAAGAAATGTGATTTAGGAATATCCAATTCTTTAGTCATATGTTCAAATGACATAAAATGACTTCCTTGAGAAAAAAAAAATAGACCCTTGCATATATGAGTCCCTTTATAAACCAGATCTGAAAAGCATGATTAATTAATGATGGTGGAAACAATGCACTGGAAGTAATGGGTAAAAAAGAAAGTGCTTGTTTTTGCTTAAAATGTGTACTAAACTGAGCCCATATTTTTAATTAACTATTGAGTATTAGATTGTTTGGCAGATACTTTCTATGAATTGGTAGTGGGGCATAAAGCATTGAAAATAGAGAAACTGTCCTGAAATTAAAGCTAACCATGTTGATTTTGTTAGCTCACATTGCTAGTTTTGAGATGAACAATTCATCTGTGCATGTTATTAAGAAAAAAATTGTTTGCCCTTGTAATCTTTAATTGAAATCTGAAAATGCACTTCCTGTTTGTTTCAGTTAAATTCACTGATTAAGTCTGTTTGAGGTATTGGGCGTGGCTAACATGCTTAACCACACCCCTTCAACTGTCAGTTTTGACAACAAACAGAAATGCTGAGATGTCTGTGTCTATCAGGTTGTAATAACTCTCCCTAAATCCTTTCCCTGATCTTTCTGAATAAAATGCCTACTTTACTACATTCAATCAGCTCGCAGTAGAAAAAAACAAGCCACGCTCACTGTTTTCTCACTTAATGTTTAGTTTTTCTAGGAACTGCGTCACAATATGAAAAAATAATTAAATAAAAAACGTGGACGCAGCTTTCAGTTCATGTGGACTTTAAAGTTGACTTACTTCAGCAGGAGTTCTGTGCACTGCCTTTGTGGGGCAAAGCAGGCAATGGCCCAAACTTTGATTTCGATCCCCGTGTGGAACTGCTTGTTCCTCATGTCCCACACGCCCTGGACTGGGGTTGCTATTGCTTTGTTCTGAAACAGCCAGAAAGATGACCAAATTAGGCAGGCTAAAAGGGATTCAAACAAAAGCGGAGTTGACCAGAGGAGATTCTTACCCTTCCACCATAGAGAATCGACGGTGCTTGAAGAACCCGACCATTGACTTCAGTCATATCGTCTCTTACCATGACTCCAAACTCACGCACATAAGGATCTGTGTTGAAGTTGGCACTTCTCATCTGTTGCAAACAAATGAAGGTGTGGGTGAGATTTAATGCTCTGGTCTACACCTGTTATTAATGTGCATTTTCAGTGATGCAATTTCAAGTGGTCCATCATGGTCCAGCTTTTTTTAACATGCGTTTCTTTGTGTTTAAGATCTCTCCTGTGTTTGAATTTCTTTGAGACTCTTCTTATTTTGTCGCATTCCACATTACTTTTTTGGAAGAACTCCATGTGATAGACAAGTTTTACTTAAATGAACCTATGTTATGCAACTTATGAGTGAATGGCAAAGCTAGCAAAGAAATTATGTGGATGGCAACTATGATTTTAATTGTAAACTGCATGTTTTGAGGTAACGCTAACATATGAATACTTTGTTTTTGTGCAGTTTCACAAACAGTCCAACAAAAATCATGTGTTTACGCAGTAGGCAGAGAGAAGGTGGTCTGCTGTGGCTGTGTGATTGCATTCAAGCACAAATGTTTACACTACAAAAGCAGTCCAATCCAACTATCTCTAGAGGTGACTGAAAAACATTTTAGACTTAATTTAAATCTGTATTTATTGTTGTCTATAGGGCTGGGCGATTTTTTGGATTAATTCGAATTTACGTTTTAAGACGATTTTATTTTTTATAAAATCGAGAAATCGCGATTTTTTAAATAAAAATATTAAAGCCGCTTTTCCACTATCGTACCAAACCGTTCTAAACTGTTAGACAACCGTGCTGAATTGTGCTGATTCTGTGTGTTGATGTCGCGGCTCTGTCCCGCAGCCGCCTGTCTCTCCCGCGCAAGCTGCGAGGAGAGGAGAGGAGAGAAGGCTCGACAGGCGGATGTCCGCTCCTTGCCTCCTTCATTCTAATCATCCACCCGCCCGCACATATTATTTTATCTGATATATATATCCGCACCCGATCGCCACTTTAATAATTCTAATTCTTTGTTTTAAGCATGATGATAGGTGTAACTTTCTCCGCAATGTCCGGCGGCAGAGTAACAGCTCGTTAATTCATGCTCGAGCAAATGATGAGACGGACAAAAGTACTCGATGCATGCCCTTCTTTTACTTATTTCAGTGTTTTCAGTTTCACAGTGCAAAACAGCTCCCGGGTGGAATTACTGAAGTAAACATAAAACAAAAGAGCAGCATTTTGCTAAATATAGTCCTTTATATCCTGATATGCTGTGTTGATTCATTTGTTTTTTTATATTTAACTTGATGCATTCGTTATTAAATGTTTGAATACTGAAATCATTTAAATGGTTATATTTTACCATCAAAATGTAGTATATTTTATATCATTACCAACTTTTGATATAAAACCGCTGTTATTTTATTGATTGTTATGAAATAATTTAAGTGCTATATTTTTTATTAGTGAAAGTGCCCGCTCACTTTGACAATGCCTGTCTAAATATATATTTCTGCCATGCCACTAATACAGATAAACTATTGTTGCATTATCATTGTTTATTTTTCTGTTATTTGAAATATTTATTTCCCCTTCAATCCTTTTCAATCTTCACGTTCCATTTTGGTCATTTTCTCTCCAAAAAAAAATTGCCCAAAGCTGCACAACATATGACCTCTACATAAATACGGGTGCTGTGACTTCTATTGTAGCTATGTTTAGCATCCCTACATGAGAGAGTGCCATAACCACGTTTAGTCACACAGTTGCTTTTCTTTTACAAGTGAGCATGAAAAAAACTAGTTTCAGCATTTATTTAAATTTAAATGAACAAGGTAAGCTGGTAAGGTAGTTACACAGTAAAAACAAAATTAATAAAAAAAATAAATAAAAAAAATCGAAATCGTGAAACGGTCAAACTTTATGAAAAAAAAAAGAAAAAAAAAAAAAGAGATTTTTTTTTTTTGCCATATCGACCAGCCCTAGTTGTCTATTTGAGATTGTATTGATGAAATACCAGGTGTATACAATGCTTGGGAAACTGCAAAAGAATGAATAAAGAGCATACCAGTTTGCTGATCTCGTCCTGACGGTCAGGCGCAGACCTGGCTGTGGCACGTATCATAGTGGAGGTCTGATTGTCTGTCAGTTTCTTAATGCATCGCTGCCCGGCTACTATGTTGCAGACCTGAAATTAAAAAATACATTTCAGAAAAAGAAATGAGAGAGAAGGGAGAAAAGCAAATCCAGGATGTGGTTTCAACCGACCTCCAATGGAAGGTAGGTGTGTTTCTGCTCCTGACCAACTTGTAAACATGGGAGATGTGGGTATCGCAGCACCAGTTTGTACTTATCCTTAAAGTACTGCGCGACAGTGCATTCAATGGTCTGACCATTCTCTTGCTGCAAGGGAAACCTATAGACAAACAAAATACATTAAAAGCATCAGCTTAAAAAGAGTTATTCTTTCATTCAGGAATATTTTTTATTTTGAAGGCAAAAAATAAAATACACTATAAAATGCAGAGTTCCACACAATTTATTCATGCGTGTTAATATCTATTAAGTTAATTGCATTGAATTTGTCCCACATTTTTTTTTAATCTCAAGTGTTTTTTCAGCTTATATTAAATGAGTAGTTTGAACAAGCAGCAAAAATATTTTTCGAGTGTACAGTGGTCCCTTGTTAATCGCGGGTGTCATGTTCTAAAAATAACCCGCAACGGGCAAAATTCACAAAGTAGTCAGCTTTGTTTTTTGTTTTTTTTTACAATTATTATAGATGTTTTAAGGCTGTAAAACCCTTCACCACACACTTTATACACTTTTCTCAGATAGGCATTAACATTTTCACACTTTTCTCTCTTGTTTAAACACTCAAAGTTCAAACTTTCGTAGAAAAATAAGTCCAATATTATAGAATGAAACCAAAGATCAAAACCTGTTGTCAGGCGCAAAAGGTTCATAAAGCTTTTTAGCTTTTGTGCGGTTAATGTTGCCATGCAGCGTAATGTTCTTTTTCCTGCAGTCACTGATCCACAAAGCTAAAGCAGACTCCGTTCTTAAGGGGGATTGCACACCAGATACGCCACACACATGACAGTTGACAGTAACACACCGGACGCACCCATTCGCATGTTATTTAAAATGAAACTATTCAGATGGCGCTCTGCGGCGTGGCAGAAATATGTGTACTGAGTCATAGCTGTGCACCGTGGACAGCCGCAGACTTAAGTATGCATGCGTGCCCTGATAGAAACGTATGTTTACAATTCTAAAATACATGGCGCTGTTTGGAGCATTTGATGTGCAACCCCCTTTACGATAGTCTTGCTGTGGACAGTTACAACCCTTTTTGCATCCTTGTTAAAACTCACACTGCTAGTGATCGAAGATTTATGTTAATTTGGCAAGCCGAATGCATTCTGTACTGTACAAGAGACATGGAGGACATTGATTGACAATGGTCTACAGCCAATCAGGACACATAAAAAAGTAGAGGTGTGAACCTACACTGGTGTCACGGTTCGGTTCGGTTACGATTATCATGCCATCGATTCGGTTCAATTCGATATCTCGGTGCATCACGGTGCATTGACGATTCTTTCCATACACAGTTTTATATTTTCTTCACAGCACAGCAATTATTGTATTAAAATGTATAAATATATTTATATACTATTTGTAAAACAATTTTGTCCTTTAATACGAACAGTCAGAATAAAGGTAAAGTTGGTTTTATATTCACACATTCGTTCATTTAGAAGTCTCTATATTGTTTATCATGTTACTTTGAATATTCGATTGGAATTAGCATACAAGTAACAAACAACATTAACACTATCTAATTGACTGTGAACAATGTTGTACTTTGATAGTCATTGGCTGCTAATATGATTTCCCTATTTAGAATTTGCAAATAATACTTTTCTGAAATTATATTATTAAGGAGAATGTCTTAATATATCCCAATATAAAACCAACTTTACCTCAATCTTCAAATATAAAAACTGTACCTTTAAGCAACACGAGCATTTATAGCAAATAAACAAATATAAATATCCCGCTCGCTTTCTGAGCCTTGTCTATCAACTACCAAGTTCTTTCTTACACCCCTTTGATTGGTCACGCGCTCAACAGAAAGGGCTGCGATTGGCTCTTACACGCTGGTGCTCTTCACAGCTGCGCTCATGGGCCACAGAGAGAGAGAAATGGAGATTACTTTCATTCTCTTAATCGCCGTGAAATAGGGGCTTTTGCTGCAAGTGTCAGTGAAACAGTGTTCAGCAAACACACACGCAGTGAAATTGTGCACAGTTTCAGAGTTTTTACATAGTTAGAGCGTTGTACTCGCGCTCGCCTCCCTCGCCATAGTAAGCTACGGCGACATAGCGCATGTGAGATAAATGACGTCAGTATATAATACCCGGTTATGATTATTACTGAACCGATACCGTATTGTCCGCGTCTGCATCGCGGTGCACCGAAGAAACGATTAATTTTGACACCCCTATAAAAAAGCATGTCGAATTGCACACAAAAAAAATCTGCGAAAATGAAAGGCCACGAAAGTTGAACCACATTACTGCGAGGGAACACTGTACTGAGAATAAAACCCATGTTAAGATACCGGTGTTTTTTATCCAGAAATAATGTAAAATAAGCCAGTAGTATTTCTAAATAAAACATTTCCAAACATATTATACATGTATTTAATTCCCCCTACTCTACAACAAATCCTTTAAATTTACCAGTATTGGAGAGGAAAAAATAAAAAAATAAAATGCATTTTAAAAACAAACAGAAAATAGTCCAAAAAAAAAACCTTATTATAAACTTCCAAGTATACAAATATTTTAGAAATATTTTAAATTAGGCATGTGGGAAATGTGCTACACCACAAATCTATGTGTGTGTGCATGTGTTGCTTGCTTGATATAAATTGCATTCATTACTTAAGTTGCTTTGGAATATAAATTTTTAATGAATAAATATGTTGCCCTAAAAAATTCTGTACTAACAGCAAGTTAGAAATGGTCGTTAAAGTAGATCTTACGTTTGATGGCTAGCTGGTCTCCTCGTCACATTACACACTCTGTACTTCCTCTTCATTTGTCCACAGTGAGTAATTTCAACCTTCAAACCTGTGAAACGAACGCAAAATTCACATTATCCCAAAATAAACTCCATAAAAGTCATTGTAAATGTCAATGACCACTGTAAGAAATTACCCTTGATCTCCTTGGTAAACTTCACTCTTTGGGAATCTGTTAAGGGCTTTTGCTGCTCTTCGATGCTTTTAAAATCCAAAACCTCACACATGAATTCAATGACGGGTTGAGCTTTGTAGAACGCAGTGGCAGACACTGAAAACGATTATACAGAGAAATCATAAGCAATTTGCGAAACCAAGTCCAATAAATACGGTCACTGCAATCTTACCATCAATGTTGAGCATCATCTTCCAGAGTGATGGTCGAACAGACTGATGAAAACCAAACCAAACTTCTCTTCCTCCACCAAGAGGGTTGGAGCAGCCCTCCGAGGGAGTGAAGAATGAACGTCCAACTGGGGTGTACCTGTAGAAACAGCAATAATTTTTATCCAGTGGTGGTTGAGCTAAATTTGACCATTCAGATGTGGCCTTACTATCTTTATCCCCACCTCCCCAGTAGTTGCTGTTCTGCTATGGCCCGTTTCCACTGAGTGGTATGGTACGGGTCACCTTTATCAGGTTTGCATTACCACTGCAAAAAGGGTACCAATGGTACCATTTTGGTGGGCGTGGTGTACGACAAAACTTTTCGTCAATGACGTCGACGTCATTCTCGCTCGAGGAAAGTCAAAGCTGTACGGGTCATTCACATATCGTATGAGAAGCACTTCTCACAAAACAGATGCTTTATACACACAAATACTAGTGTATAAATGTTCATTACTATAGGTTATAACCTTTCTATGAACATGATTTGATTAGAACTGCAGATCAATGATAGCCTTCTGTAACATCTGCAATTATATGAAATAAATAACTGCAACATATGAACACATCCAGACCCTGACAGTCTCCGATATGTTACCAATTACAGAAAAACTACACACAGCATACATTTAGTCCTTATTTGGATTTAAAAACACGCAACACATAGCTCAGTCAGTGCAAACCTCTCATCTGTATTCTTAATCTTCAGCAGCACATGTAACCTCTGTTAGAGAGTAATTCCGTCATTCCGAGTTCATAATGGTCCAAAAGGTGATGATAATAGTTAAACATGGCGGTTTGTTCATGTTTTAGGTTGCTGAAAGAATCTTTGCTTCCTTTTTTCAGGCTTCTTTGTTTTTTCACGCGTCACTCTCACGTTTGTCTATTTCTGAAAGGATCGGATGTTAGAAGCATTTCAATAATTACACACACGTCATTATCATCAGCTCAAAAGGTTGTTATTTCAAATTATGTACGCGCACGCGAGCTCTCTGGAGAAAGTGAAACCGATCGCGCTTTAGACGGAGTCGAGAGAAGTGAGGAAAATGACTACAGAATATGAGCTGAGGTTTTCCCTCATTCATAGTGTTTTAAAGACTAACCCCCGGTTTCACAAACAAGGTTTAAGGCTAGTCAAGATTAAATTGCTTGTTTGAGCTGTCTCAACTCAAAAGAACTTGCAGTGAGATGTCTTAAAATACATCAGTGTCATTTTTTTTCTCCAGGTACACACCAGTAATATATTTTTCTAAGACCATTTTTATAAATGTGGCTTAAATAGCCTAATTTAACTAAGGCCTAGTCCTGGCTTAATCTAAGCCTCGTTTGTGAAACTGGGCCTAAATGTTTTTTTCTAAATGTATTTTCTTGTTGTTGTTGTCTGAATTAGAATCAATTAGACCTGAAAAGTATCTTTTACCTGGTTATAGTAATATCATTAAATAAATAAATTATTTTAAAAAGCTAATAAAAATAACTGAAATCGTAAGAAATATCGTTATCGCAATACTCAACAACAATATTGCATATATTTCCACTATCGTGCAGCCTTAACATTGAGTCAAGATAGCTGCTATTTACCTCATAGAGGGCAAATGTCTCATGACAACGTCCAGAGCCTGAATGGTCTCGAAAGGGATGTTTGGTAGCCGTCCGGACAGTGCTTCATGCAGAGCTTGCAGACTGACACAGGACATCCACTTTATAGCAACTTTAAAGCTCCTGTCTTTTCCCTCCCCAGGAATCGTGACCTCCAGCTCAACCTGAAAGAGCAGTTTGACACATCAGTGATACATGATCATCCATAGGAAGTTAAGATTTCATTGCAGCATTTTAACGAGGAATAAGAGACATAAAGCTAACATAGACTTCATTGGTGCATACTTTGTCTCTTCCAATGGGTAAAGGCATGGCAGTGTACAGATTCTTCCTCCCATCATACACAGGCTTTCGATCTCCAAAGATCTGCGTTTTAAAGTGCTGGACCATGTGCTCAACTATTTCACTACAGAAAAAAACAAGCGAGTAAGTACAGAGCTTCCAAATCAGTTGGAAATTTCAGTAGGCCTGTCACAATAATCAATATATCGAGTATCGACTTATTGCACAACACATGGAAATGACCGCAATCATTTTTGGTGATGCAATATATATCGCCCTTACATAAAAAACAATTCTAGCAACATTTTCTATCTATATTGAAGGTGTCAGTATGGTTAAAAAAAAAAACTGTAGTATTTCCTATAATTTACTACAGTAAATTTTCATGTAGGTGTCTGACAACTGAAAATAGATCGGTAGCAGATATTACAGCCTCTGTTACTCTTTACCGTGCACTTTTTTGTTAACATTTATTATCTATTTATGACATGCATTTTCACATTCTGATTCCAATGCCTGCTTATTAAATTGTTAAAATGACTATAATTAACTATTCTTAAGAATGAATAATGATGTGTTCTTTGTAAGAGTGAACTTGCATTTTGATGATAATATATTGTCATTCCGGCATTATATATTTTGTTGCATAAAATGGTCCTAAAATTACAATAATATCGTTAATCACAATATATTTTGGTGCAATATGTGATACAACAACAAATAGATATCGTGACAGGCCTAAATTTCAGGTTGAGTCAAAAGATTTTACCGGTTAACTCTCCGTGGGCATTTCTCAGGCTTGATGTCTATTTCATAATGGTAAACCTCCAACTTGGGAATTTCCATTTCAAAGAAGTTGGCCTGAAGCTTGATTGTCCTACCCATTGTGCCAAAGTCTGGCCGTTGAGGTGGTTTGAAGACATACTCTGGCGGTGCTGGAGGAGACGCGGGTGCTGCAGGACACATGCACAAATTAGTCTGTTTTTTTTTTTTTTTTAAATGAATACACATACATTTTAAATGCATTCAATGATTTATATTAGCGGTGTCCAAACTCGGTCCTGGAGGGCCAGTGTCCTGCTGAGTTTAGCTCCATCTTGCTTCAACACACCTGCCAGGAAGTTTATAGTACATCTAGTAAGAGCTTGATTAGCTGGTTCAGGTGTGATTGATTAGGGTTGGAGCTAAACTCTCCAGGACATCGGCATTACAGGACAGAGTTTGGATTTATACGTTTATAATATCTGTAAAAATTAAGGTCTACCAAAAGCCTATTGTACATTATTTTTAATGAAATAATAAAATGTCAAATGTGACTTATCCAACCCCTGTTTGATTTTCTCTTGGCAATGCAATTTTGACTAGGTGCAACTTATAAATCTTTTTACATTTGGTGTTAAGATGCATTTTTGCAGATCCGATCACAAGTGGAGTTTGTCCAATTTCAATCACCTGCACAAGCAGTAAACAACATATTCTAGAATGCTTTTAAACGTCCAGTTCTACTCTACCTACAATATGCCTACTGACCTAATTTATCAACATTACATGACACATTGTTAAATCGGACAAAACAGACAGGATTCAATCTTTATGGCTGGAAAGCAATATCCAGTTTTGAAGACCAAATGTAGAATGCATAATGTTAATGTGTTTAATGTAATTTCGTTGATGTCATTGCAGAAATTAAAGCTGCTCTGCATACCGCTTTCGACTGTCTCTCTATTCAAATTCATATGTACATTACGTGAGCTTTTTTTTGCAATATTAGATTAAAAAAAGCCCTTTGACCATACCCTTAAAAAGTCAAGAAGGTGGACAAAAGGGATGATGAAACCAGGCAGGTGTGAACAAGAATGTGACTTCTTGTGATCGGATCAAGCAAGATACTTCATAAAACTAGGGCTAAACAGGGTCATACAGTAAGGTGCAACTGTATGTAACTAAAAAAGGTAGTAATATCCATTTTTAGTTCAGTGGACCTCTGAGCAACTTAATCCCGTTAATTAGGCCCACACAAACATTTCAGTAAGACTATTAGAGCTCTGCGGTGACATTTAAACGTAAGCACCCTAGCTTACATAACATCTTAACATTCTATATCCAAACTGAGTGGCAAACTTCAATTTGATTTTGAAATGCAAGTCATTTGCTATAGTTTATTAAACTGTATTGTATTAGTTGCTTTGTTGTGCTGAATATCAACTGTTGAATCCATGCTTGCCAGTGGCCGGTTGCACCAGCAGTGCGCAAGTTAAAACGTAGCCTAGTTGTGACTTAAAGGGACACTAAGTCACAACTTACACACTACTAAATATTTTTGTGTTGCACCACTGAACTTAGTTTAAATGTAGCACTACTTTCCAACTAAATATTTCCGACAGCCTCCCCACAGGTATAACGGTAAAAAAGAGAAGACAGCAAGATTAGTTTACATAGAGGAGCTTGGGATGATAATGAAGAATGATCTCCCTCTCGTAAGAGCCTTCATATCCTCCCACGCCATCTGTTATAGTGACTGATTGTAATTTAATGTGCTATAAAATGTGATTTATAATTTCACTTTCACAGGACAGTTATATATAGACGCATTAGTTACAGAATTTTAAAGCAGTTTAACGATTTAAATGCTTTTTATTGGATATTACGTCACTCAGAGTGACTACGCATGACTTTACGGAGAGCTTACGGCCTACTAACTAAGATGTGTCTTAAGATCATGTGGTGCAACTGAAGTGAGAACAAATAGTTACAAACTAGCTAGTAGTTACTAAGCCCTTAGTGTGGACTAGGGTTGGGCTGACAGACGATGCCATCGTCTATCGCCGATGGCTGATAAACTTCGGCCGGCTCAGCATCGCGATCCATCACCCCGCCCCACATTTATATTGATATATAACTTATTATTTGCATGTCATCTTAATAGCAATAAAGGTCTTTTTATGAGCGGTGTTAAATTTTACATATAGCTGCCGCTTGCATGGCTGACAGCATCGTGAGGATTAAATTAAGGATTATACAGTACCTCTCGCGCTTTAAATGTATAGATTCAGTGGCAAACGCTGTTACCTGCAAACCCCGTCCCACAGACTTTACAGTGAATGGCTTTAGTTATTTTCATAGCGGACTTGAAGCCACTGGAAGTCTTTTATCCACTCTTGGAAAAGTGTAAATAGTGGATTAACATTCAGCACATGATCACTAATAAGATGTGCCATTATTAGTAACTTTAGTGGTTCCTAAAACTAAATCTGTCAGTGTTCATTTTATTCTCTCATCTTCAGCACTTCACATTTTCGCGATTGTAGCTCCAGTCATCTGAAGGCAGAAGACATTGACTGAGTGATTGACAGCTGATATTAGCCAAACCATTCACGTTCAGTTCTAGAGCAGTGGGCCAATAAGAAGAGCACAAAGGCGGGGCAAGCATTGCAGGCTTTTTTTACTTCAGCAAGTTCACATAACAACTGTTTTAATCTGTTCCTGAGCACTGCGTTTGGCGTCTTTAGGTGAAAAGATGCATTCTGCATAAATGTCTCCTAAATTCGCGCACATGGTAAGGATTTTGCAGTGAAAACAGGTCGTACGGCAACAATTTATGCACTAGCACAAATGCTTCCAAATATATTTTTAGGTCGCATAAAATTTCGAACGCATATGCGACCAAAACCGTCAAGCCCTAGCATCTTTACTTGTTATTATGTCCTCATAATAATAATAAAATAAGGAAGTTATCATCAATCACAATACAAAATACAGTGAACTCTAAACGAACTCTCCTCTCCTCCACCAGCTGTGGGAAAAAGCCATTATAAGGACACAGATCACTGCGCCTATTCATGCCATAGTCCCGTGGAAAAAAAGTGATTGACAGGTGGTAATCTGTGAGTAATTTATTTATGGTTTGGTTATGGGTAAAGCAAAGACCATGTGGGTCAGGTAGTGAAAACGGTAGGCTACAATTAATTAACTCGTTATGAATTATTTGATATTTAATCCCCCCCCTCCTTACGACGACGATGCCATCGTCCATCGTGATGTTTCACATTAGAAATCGTACGATGCCAAATTTGTCAACATTCTCCAACCCTAGTGTGGACTTTAAGTTCCAGTTTAAGAAAGAACAATGATCAGCTGTTGCAACCCTACAAAGATGCTCAATACAATAGAACCTTTGCTTGTGTCATTCCACAATAAACCAAGTAACACTAAAGTCTTTACAGAATCAGTGAATTAACGCAATGCTCTAATAACAAAATAAGCTTCAAATCAATTGCTATTTCGAAGTTTTCATTAAACATTTCAAGGCAAGTTTTGAAAACATGTTATGTGTAGCTTTCAACAAGGCAGTTCAGTCTGGGCTGCTTACCAGAAACATCTGACCCTGAAGATGGACGTCCCTGAAACAGCTCAGTAGCTAGAAAAGACATAACAGGTTTATTTCAAACAAACATACACATGAGTGATCGTGCAGAAATGCATATTTAACCTGCAAACAAATGTAAAATTAACATCTTCGCTAATATCAAATGATTATGAAAAAAAGAAGTTAATGCAACTTTGTTAACCATGAAACCAACGAGGAGGCTGTGAGTATCTGAAGTCTTTTACTAACAGATTCCTTGAACGGTCTCACCCCATCTTATCAACCCTAAAAACACAACACGGCAGGAAGATAATAGGACGTGAACCCATCCCACTGGGCAACAGGCCTTTTACCTCCTTATCACAACACCACATAAGCAACTTAACAACCTGTCAAACTCTTCCACACACAAGCAGCAGTTTCATTGAACTACAGCTTTAAAATCAACATTTCAGAAACCTATTAAGACAATGATCACCTCAGGTACAGATTATGTGCTTAATTCAGTGTTAAATGATACCAATGTAAGTTTAACTACCATTTCACATGACATTTATTGCTAATATTCAAAATTAGGCATGGGACGATAACCGTTTACAAGGTATACCACGGTTTGGAAAAGTCAAGGTTTTAAAAACCGCCAAAACTTTCTGTAATACCGTTCCTAAGGTATGTGTAAGATTTTTTATTTATGTTTTTTAGGACAACAGTATGTCCAGCTGAAAAGATATCCAAAGATGCCATTTTAAATTGTGAAGAAATCTGTGTTTTTGCAACTATTGAAGACAGCAGACGTTAATGATTCATTTGAATTATTTAGTCTGACATGTTTACTGCTCCAAAATATTTTAAATGTTTCTCAAAATAAAATACATTGTGTTCAAAGGGGAAAAAAGTTTTTTGTTTTTTTACCCAGACATTTAAAAAGAATATATTTTAAAGCAGTAACCACAATATCGTGAAACCGTGATATTTTTATCCAAAGTTATCATACCGTCAGAATCTTATACCGGCCCATGCCTATTCAAGATATCAAAAATTAGCAAAATCTGACCAATCAGAGCACACGGACACCGTGTGTCCTGGAGACACACAATACAAGGCATCTTATCCACATTAAAAGGAGTTTTTGTCCTAACCATCAGCGAAGGTGACGCATGAAATTACTATTGTAGAAACTGTTTCTATTTCTGCGACGTTGCGGCAGAACATCAACATATATTACTAAGACAACGATCAACTCACCGATTATAAATGCCATTTTACGTGACACTTATTGCCATATCACTGAACGCAGGAGCATATAGTTCATCCAGATCTTGAAAATAAAATAACTAGCTAACTGCTTGAAAATGAAAGTCAGAGATTGATTGATTGGGATGATTCTGTAGGGAAGTGCATATGCATAAAATATAAGAAACAATCAACAAGCATAGACAAATTCAATAAAGAAAAACACACAAATTAAATAAACTGTGTTTGATTGTTTTTCGAGTAGTCGAGCTGTATTCGGGTATACAGCAGTTGAATAATCAAATGTAAAACAATACTGCATAGTCTTTGTTTTATAAACAATTCAATTCATTACAATTTCTTAGGCCTGAATGCTTTTAAATCCCTCACACAGTCCCAGGTCTCAAAAAACTATTATATTATATATTTTATTATATAATTATAATGGGGCAGCACGGTGGCGCAGTGGGTAGCGCTCTCACCTCACAGCAAGAAGGTTGCTGGTTCGAGCCTCGGCTGGGTCATTTGGCATTTCTGTGTGGAGTTTGCATGTTCTCCCAGTGTTCGCGTGGGTTTCCTCCGGGTGCTCCCGTTTCCCCCACAAATCCAAAGACATGCGGTATAAGTGAATTGGGTAAGCTAAATTGTCTGTAGTGTATGTGTGTGAATGAAAGTTTATGGGTGCTTCCCAGTGATGTTTTGCAGCTGATAGGGCATCCACTGCGTAAAACATATGCTGGATAAGTTGGCGGTTCATTCCGCTGTGGCCACCCCAGATTGATAAAGGGACTAAGCCGAAAAGAAAATGAATGAATATAATTATAATCCAGATTCAATATTGCGATGTGACTATTTGCGAACGATCACATTGCGATATTGATGCTAAATCTATATATTGTGCAGCCCTAAGTTTTATTATCATTAATTATTGTATATTTTAATTAGCATATTTTAGAGTATGTTGCTTTATATTTTTAAAATTATAGCCTGTTTGTTACATTGTGGTATATAAAAATTTGAAGTGGACATTTCACTTGCATTTATGTATATAAAATTAATTTTGTAAATTTAACTTGAGGTAAATAACAAAATGGCACGTCTTGACTTTAGGAATGACTGAGGTAAAGTTGGTTTTATATTCACACATTCATCCATTTTAGAACAGTAAGAACTTGTGATGCACTACTTTGAATGTTTGGTCTTATATAGCATGTAAAAATGACTGCAAAACAACATTAGCACTATTTAATTGACTGTAAACAATGTTGTACTTTGATAAGTCTTTGGCAGCTAATATGATTTCGTCATTTATAATTTGCAAAGAATACTTTTCTGAAGTTATATTAGGAAGGTTAAAGTCCAAATTTGCAAATATAAAACTAACTTTACCTTAGTTAAGGAATGCATGTTAATGTAAATTGTTAAGTGTCCTTACTGTAAAGTGTTGACAACAAAGTTTATGACTTGGAACACAATGTCCTGTAATGTTACTGCCTATTTCTTAAATTTTGTGAAACTCATTTAGAAGTTCTCGATAGTACTTACTGATTTGTGATAAAACTTGTATAGTAAACTAGCCTGTGTTAATTGATTTGCATGTATAACATAGCTTGATGTCTTTTCTAAAAGTTAGTTGAATATTTAGACTGAAAATATACAAAAATAACCCCAAAAATGTATCAAAACGTAAATATCATTACAAAGTTATGTTTTAACAAGAACTATAGTAACTTTCAGTACCTGCCTAGCTAGAGAGAACCAAACAGGTAGCAAACTACAAACGTAAAAGATGTCTAAAAATAACTTTAAAACAAATAACCCACAAACAATGAAATACGTACATATCTAAAGACCTGAAACGGTAAGAAAGTTCGTCATGTTAACATTTAAAGACCGACGTGCATTAGAGTTTAACCAGCTGCAGTAAATTGAAAAGCCAGCAGGTCAACAAGCTTAGCTAGCAGGCTAACAATAACAATGGGCCTACAAAACAAACCACTGACAAAAACGGAAAACAAGACTTCAGTACGTTAAGCTTCAAGATCCTTTGACCATTAATTCCACCTGCAATTGAAGACGGCTAAAACACAGCATGCATTTCAACCGAAAAACACCACACGTATTCGGTTAGCATTTCGTCGCTAGCATGCTCGCTAATCAGAATAACACTTACCACCAGCTGCTCCAATGGGATACATTTTAATCGCTTTCTGCAGCACAATTCAATCCCGGGCCGACTCGTTTGGGTCTTCTGATGCCACGTAACACATGCGGTAACGGGAAAGCTGGGGTTTCCTTTAAAACAGCATCGATACAGAGGAGAAAAGTAAGATTAAAGTGAGCGCGCAGAGTTGCTGGAGCACGAGAGCTCCGAGTGGCCCGTCCGTCCGTCCCTTCCCCCCGTCGCCGCTCGATCGCCTGTTTTACCAGACTCTCCAAAACTACACAAAAACACTCTACAACAATTGTCTGAGCATCGGATGGAGTTTCATTTTAACTATTAACTTCGAGTTAGCGTCGTGTACTTAGAAAACGTTCGTTATTTAAATTAATAATGGCTAAATAAGGCACGTCACGTTACGTCATTTCCGGGTTTGTTTGGAGAGATTTTTAAAAATGATATTTCGATTTAAAAGGTTGTGCTCATGTATGTTTTTCCTTTAAATATGTTTATTTGAGCTATTTTTTATTATTTGTATACCCCAACACGTTTATTTACTTATTTATTGTTTATTTAGTCTCATAGCACTGAAAAGGTAAGTGGTTACAATTTATATGGGCTGAATTTAAACAAATAAATAAAATTTTGTGATGTTCAACTTAATTTGTTTGTTTAAACTTGGCCCATATAAATTGTTTGCAACCAGTTATCCTAAAAAATGTAGTAAATCCAATAAATCATTTTTGAGTTAGGTACAACACTCATTTTCCCCATATGTTAACTGGTGCATTCATCAAATCATTTTTTATTACTTGTTAAGTATTTTATAATAATAATAATTATAATATTAATAATTCCTTACATTTATATAGCGCTTTTCTGTACACTTAAAGTGCTTTTACACATTTTTGGGGGGAATCTCTTCATCCACTACCAGTGTGCAGCATCCACCTGGTTGTTGCTAGATCGGATATGGTTGCGGCCAGAAGTTAACGAGAATAATTTATATTATTTATTATATTTCCCATTAATTGTATTTTATTAACGTCTACCCCCATGCCAACCCTAAACCCAACCATCACAGTAACATAAAAACAGTAATTGTACCGAGTATTATTTATGCTATCTATTAAATTACCCAATAAATTGTATTTTTAATGCCTACCCCCACCCTAAACCCAACCGTCCGTCACAGTACTGTAAAAATATTATTTAATGTTATACAGTGTCATAAAAAAATGCCGCTATATTAATGTGCATTTCGCACTTCCGGCAGGCCGCGTATCCGATCTAGACTTTACCCATCCACCTGGATGACACGACAGCAGCCATATTGCACCAGACACCAGCTGATTGGTGGAGAGGAGACATGAAGCCAATGCGCTCTATGCACAGCTAGGGTTTTTTAGCCAATGATAAACTTTCGGGGAGAGCTTTATGTGACTATTTTCAATTTCATAAGGTTCCTTTTACAGCATCGATGTTGTAATGTAATTCAAAAATAATCTGTTGAATATTTAAACATTTTTTAAAAAAAAAATCCTCGCCATATTTTAAAGACATGGCGAGGAAAAATATAATTTAATGCAGTGCTTCTTTTTTGGTCCGAGACCCACTTTATATCGTATCTCAGCCAGGCAGTGAAGATCGCTGTTTTTTTAAAGAAATCAGATCTTAAACGTGGCGGATTTTGTATGGGATGACAATTAATCGCAAGCCCTGCCGGACTGAATTTAAGTCTGTGTGCATATACCCCATTATTATATGGGGATGATTAGGAGGCCATGATAGACAGAGGCCTGTGGGCAAAAGAAACCCTACTCTTTTTCGAAGGACGTTCTGGGATTTTCAAATAATCACAGTATAGAGTCCCCATCAATATACTGGGGCGTTAGGACCCACACAGACAGTTGAGCACCCACTGCTGGTCTCACCAACACCACTTCCAACAGCAATCTAGCTTAACCATGTGGTCTCCCATCCAGGTACTGACCAGGCGCAGCCCTGCTTAGCTTCAGTGGGCGACCATGTGAGAGTTGTGTGAGAGTTGTCTGGGAAACCTCAGTAGACTACAGCGAATAGTCCGGACTGCTGAACGAATCACTGGCACTACCCTTCCTACACTTCAAGAACTGTACTCTTCCAGAGTGAGTAAAAGGGCTCGCAAACTCACTCTGGACGACTCACACCCAGCACACTATCTGTTCGAACTGTTGCCATCTAGTCGGCGCTACAGAGCACCAAGCACAAAAACAGCCAGACACAGGAAAAGTTTCTTTCCTCAAGCCGTCTACCTCATGAACAGTTAAATATTCCCCTACTGTGCAATAAATGTGCAATACTTTCTCATACGCACTTGTACACAGCACCTTATAACAATATACAATGCAATACTTTCTCACACGCATTTGTACACAGCACCTTACAACAATAAATGCAGCGAAATCTCGTTTAAATTTATGTAATTTAAGAGCGTCATAATGACATAAAACTATTTTAAATTATGTATTTCGTATACTGATGTAAAAATCAAGGCATGTGTTGTGGCATGGAGAATTTCTTGTTTGTGCTTTTATTTTAGATATTGACGTCCTAACACTTCTTATGTAAATATAAAATGTTAGATATAAATACATAAAAACATCAAAAAGACATCATTTAATGTTTACAAACGTTTCAATTATTTTAACTATGCATGTCTTTAACTTGTAGTTACCGATAATAATGTTACAAATATGATTACTCTTGTTAAAATCTGAGTAAAAAGACTGAGAATAGACTATAAAAAGCACCAGATATGATTATAATTGCACTGTGGAGAAGAATAGCTTTTGATCAGGCATTCAACGCAGACGATCCATTGGGATCCTAAGCGGAATTGATTGTCGAATACCGGCTAAATCCAATAGTGTAAGGTGAAAAAATGTGTGTGTGTGTGTGTGTGTGTACGTGTTTTTGTGACATATCAGGACACAAATCTGTATAATGACATAGGTATGACACAGGTATTACAAAAAGCAGGTGAAATATGAGGACATTGGTGATGTCCTCACTTCTCAAAAAGCTTATAAATCACACAGGATGAGTTTTTTCAGGGAGTAAAGCTGTACACTGTCTCCTGTGATGGTTGGGTTTAGGGGTGGGGTGAGGGCAATATAATATACGGTTTGAACAGTATAAAATGAATGGAAACCAATGTAATGTACCCACTTTTCACAAAAACAAACATGTGTGTGTGTGTGTGTGTACATATATATTTATACTGTAATAATGTTGGGTTCCACACAATCAATTTGTGTTGGGACAACAGGAATGAATTAGGTTCAATTATTAGTTTTTTTAAAATGTAAGTTGATTGAACATAAAACATTTAAGTTGTCCCAAAATAAAACGCAATAATTCTGTTGTTTCAGCTAATTTCAAATAAGTAGTTTGAACAAACAGCAAACATATTTCTATTTGGGTGTTTATAGTCTCTCTTTTTATGTATTTATTTCCTTTTGTTAGGATTATGCATGTTTAAATGTGTTTTCTTTCTTTTCTACTTTCTTTAATAAATAAATGTTTCATTTTTATTGTGCATTTCTTTCTTGAATTAATTTAAATTATTTCAACAATGGATATGCATTATGATTTTTAAAATTTAATTTAACTTATTAGATGTAACTTTATTTCTTTTTTATTTTATGTATTTTTGCACATGTTTTGTTTGCATCCACTGATTCATTTAATTGCTAATTGTTCTGTGATCTGACTAAGTTTCTGTGATTCAGGTGGTTTTTGGGTGTTTATGGTCTCTCTTTTGTTTATGTAAGGATTATTAATTATTATTTATTATTGTTGTTGTATTTTGAGGAGATTTGCACATATGTAAATCCCATGTTTTCTTTCTTTTTTTGTTTATTCTGTTTCAGTTTATTTTCTTTCTTTAATAAATAAATGTTTCATATTAATTTTACATTTCTTTCTTGATTTAATTGACATTATTTAATTATTTCAATAATAGAACTGCATTATGATTTTTAAATTTAATTTAACTTTATTTATTAAATGTATTAATTTATTTATTCCTGTACATTGTGATATGCTTTTGTTTCCATCTATCATTCCTTTAATTGCTTATGTTTCTGTGATCTGAATAAGCTTCTGTGATTCAGGTTTTTGAATAATCCTGTTTTAATTTTTTTAAACAAAATTAGAAAAGTTGCATTGGACTCTGCATGTGAGAGTTTGTATCATTTGAGAAATAACTAAATGTAATTTATAAAAAAGCATGAAGTGTGCATGCAGGCTACTCAGTCTATTAACTTTTGCTAATGGCTACACCATGCACGGAATTATTATTGTGTATATATAGAGGTATGAACTTGTATCTGCTTGTCTTAAACTGTTTTTGTTCAGTTATTCTTGGTCAAAAATGATTCAATACTGTACAGAATCACGCTGATGTGTTTGGTTTTTAGGCCATATGATAAATATGATCAGTTCAATCTGTATAAGGGACTAAAATTACTCCACTCCACCGCCCTTTGTAAATCATGTCTGACATTTTTCTCATCATTTATGGCCAGTCATAATGCACTGCTTAATTGCAGCCATGTGTTTGACCACCAGGATTAATTGTGTTTCTCATCTCCACTTGGTGGCACCGTTTCACCATTATTGCTGACTATGAATGAACGCTTGCTGGACCGATATCTATTAAAATTTAGCAATAATAATAGTACAAATTAACAGAATTGCTTTTAAACTACACTGTACACATTGGCTTCTGTGTCATTATTATGAATTTAATAATCAAAGTGCTATATTTAAGTATTTTCATGCATTGCAGCCATAAATAAACCTTAAATAGCTACCCGCTGCAGACACAATGATAAACAAATCGAGATTATTTAATTCAGGTTTAATGATGTATTATTGTAGTGTGAACGAAACAAAATATGCAGTTTTAAAACTACACAGATTATTGTAAACAACACAAATAAGAAGAGTCTGATACGGATTTAAACAAAAAACAATATAAATTAATCCATAGACAGTCTAAGAAGATATAACTAAACAAAACGATAGTAATTACATCTGAATTGTGCTACAAACACATTTAAGGAATCAGACATTCCTGCTGGTGAGAAGTATATAGGGAGATTTACATGGCAAATATCAACAGCAGTCCGCTTTTTTCGCCCGGTGAGCGATTTATAGATTATCAAATAATGATCAATTTCCCTTTCTGTTTGTTTGTAAACACACCATAAATACCTCTATTAAGTTTTTTGTTCTACTGAAAACTGGTTGAACGAGTTGGGGAGTAACTGCCTGTCTGCTGTGCTCCTTGGCCAATGGCACTGGATCCTCCCTGCAGTGCGTAACAGCGCAATTTAGGATTTAACCAAGTCTTTGCTGCGGGGCTTAAAGCAGTCTTCAAGAGAGACGCTTGACGCTTGCACACACAATGTTAGTGTAGACTCTGTGGACCCCTATAGAGTTAGACTGCATTTTTTTACGTCGTCTTATCCAAACTATGACTGGAGTATTCGACAGAAGGATTCCGAGTATTAAACCTGCAGATTTTCAAAACCCTTTTCAGCTCTCCACGATGCATCATCCGTCTCAGGAATCTCCAACCCTACCGGAGTCCACAGCCACGGATTCTGGCTATTACAGCCCTGCCGGAGGAGTTCATCATGGCTATTGTTCACCGAACTCGGGCACCTATGGGAAACCTCTTAATGCCTATCAGTACCAATACCACGGAGTCAATGGATCTTCTGGAAATTACTCTGCAAAATCCTACCCTGATTACGGCTCATACACCACAACGTATCACCAATACGCAGGAACATATAACAGAGTGCAATCACAACCGAGCCCGCAAGGTTAGTTGTTATATAAAATTATTTTAAGCATGTTATTATTATTATTATAGTTGTGGTGGTTGAAGATTATTATTTAACGTGTTATATAACACGTATGTTACTTCCTATAATAAAGCTACTAACTTCGATTAAACATTGGGTTGTTGCATTGCGCATTGCACACGCTTTGTGTTTAAAAAAAAATAAAAATGCACGCAATATCAAAATATAATACTTAAGAGCACGTTAAATGCGTATTAAGTTTATAAATATTGTTTTGACAAAAATCAAGTCTGATTATTAAGCACTGTGCTATTTAATTTAAATCACGGTAATTAATACAAACAGAGGCGCATTTCTATTCCCAAGTATTCATCTAATTTCTGTTTTATTCGCCAGAAAAAGAAACAGCCGAGCCCGAAGTAAGGATGGTCAACGGAAAACCCAAAAAAGTCCGGAAGCCCCGAACCATTTACTCCAGTTTCCAGCTCGCAGCTTTACAGAGAAGGTTTCAGAACACGCAATACCTCGCGCTTCCAGAAAGAGCCGAGCTCGCGGCATCGCTGGGACTCACACAGACACAGGTTCGCACAATTTCATGGAATATTTTAATGCAATCTATTTGTTTTGTGTAACACTGCACATAATATTAGACCTCTACATTTGTATTGTTTGTTAAAAAGTCTGCAACATTAAGAGTCGCTTGCATGCACGCCATTTTATAGCCATATTTTTTTAAATATAAGCTGTTAAAATAATGTTTACGACAGTATTTTGAAGCATTTTCGACAACACACTTTGCTCAGGAATTTTCCCCAGAAACTCATGAAGCCTTCTTCTTTATCGCAGGTGAAAATTTGGTTCCAGAACAAGAGATCAAAACTAAAGAAGATTATGAAAAACGGCGAACTGCCTCCAGAACACAGCCCCAGCTCCAGCGACCCCATGGCGTGTAACTCACCGCAGTCTCCCGCGGTCTGGGACTCACAGGGTCCTCAGAGACCTCACCATCAGCCGCAAAATATTAACACAGCGGCATCCACGTTTCTGGAAAGCGCCAGCTCTTCGTGGTATTCCTCTACCGGGGCGATGAATTCTCACCTTCAGGCACCCGGCACGTTACACTCGTTGGCACTCGGATCAGGAACGTTGTACTGAAAATTGTTTATTACTTTGTTGTATTTTGGACTGGTTGTTAACAATTTTTTTTGAGGAATATGCAATGTATCGATATGGCAGTCCTAGAAGAACGTGTATAATGTGTAAATTGTGTGCATGTAATTTATTGCATTTGGAAGAAATATTAAATGTTTTAAATGGACAATGGACCCAAACACTCTGAATGGTGCCTTGAATTTTGACCTCAACGCGTACATCCGACGATGTGCCAAAACATTAAGGACAACCCCAAATAAATGTGTTTTACTTTGATTATCAAACATTTTGTCTTTTTTAAATTAAGAAACCCAGAGCAATGCACGGTAGATAGCCTATTTATCCAATTTGTTTGGGTAGTAAAGGGATTTTAAGGTTGCAAAAAGAAATCTCCAAAAGAATTTAAAGAGAAATCCATCACGTTGTTTTAACATTTTGGGATCATGTGTTCTGCGTCATATTTGAAATGCCGATAAAATTAAAAAGACTACCTCATAATAATAAAAGAAGAAAGAAAATAATTATTGGACTTCAGTTAAACATCCTTAATTTATTAAATACTTAACAATTGGATATTATTATTATTATTATGATTGGCTAATTCCAAACAAGATTTAATTGTTTGCGTTTCTTTCAGTAGGACTGCACATTTTATCTAGCTTGATTAAAACCACCCAAAAGAACGAAAAATTTGGTCTGGCAGACAGTGTGCACTGCCTTGCTGTCTTTGTGTTCCTTACAATTAGTAGCTTTGAATTGTAGTGAGGAGGCGAAGGGACGGCGCGCAGATCTGAGGCAGTCCGCATGCCTGTGGGGGTAAACCGGCTCCAGCGACCACAGCCCAGCCCTGACAGATCCTCCTCCTGGAAAAATGCTGAACATCTCATTAAAACTAGTGCTAACATTTCTACAGCTGACTGCTGAAAACGTGAAAAATGGCCACCTGCTGAAGGGCATATCTGTGTTTGAGATCCGTAGTTCGACTAAATGAAATTATATTATTGAATAAGGTAAATAAAATAGAAATAACGTTTATTATTTTGTTTTTTTCGTATTTTAAAATTTGAACATTAAACTAAATTCAATGTGCCAGACTTCCAGTTTCATCGGCTTTCAATTATTAAATTGAGCTGTACAAAACAGGTATGCGGGTTTATACCGCAAACTGGTATGCCTTATATTATCATTGCTATTATTATTTTTATATTATCGTAAAAACACAATGGCTGAAGCATTTAATAATTTTCTGCACATTATTATTATGTAAAGAAATCTCACACATTCAGGGAAAATAACTTAAAAATAAAATGGATGGTCTAGACTATTGGAATTTTTTTTCCACACAAATAGTTCAAAATGAACAGGCCTATACAGGTTAATCAGCAAAAATACGACTGAGAAGATGGCTGAAAATATTCCCACATAGCACCCACACAGAAATAGTATTTCCCATGTTTAAAACAATGCAATTTCTGATGATATTATTGGTTATATATTTGAAAGCCTTATTATAGCCTATTAAGACAACTTGACAATTATACCCAATAGAAAATCATGACAAGTCATGATAAAATCCTAGCATGTATTTATACGCATTTTGTTTATAGCCCCCAACCTACAAGCGCTCGCGTACGCACGCAGACCCAGCCTTCACACACACACACACACACACACACACACACACACACACACACACACACACACACACACACACACACACACACACACACACACACACACACACACACACACGCCATATCAGCTCTAACTTTGCCTTGCTTTCAGTTTCACACACACAAACACGCTATATCCCATGCCATTATATCGAGAGTCTTGTTAAATTCCAACTGAACATTTTCCACTCAACGAATTCACTGCAAACCGCGTATAAATAATGACAGTTAGCTTTACTGGACACCCTCAACTGTAACACTCAACAATAATTATACTTCCACCAGGATTAGCTCCATTATCATAATCTGGACATTTACAATTATCTATAATTTGCAAAGATGCGCCTGGTTCTTGATTGCAGAAGGTTTTTTCCCTGGCTCACCATCACTAAACAGTGACAGTAATAACGGCTAATTTTGCAGGCAATATATAAGAGGTGTCGGGGTGTGCAAACACTTTCACACCTGGATTTGCTTACTCAACACAAGCGGTACACAGGACCGTCCGCTTTCACAACGCTATCTTTATTGAAACACTGAAAGCAGAGATTTCGACGTTAAATTTATCCAAGGTAAGTGTTGTTCTGTTACCATGTTGTTTTGTTGCTGGCTGATCTGAGTGTCGCTGATGGGTGGGTACTGTTATGATCTGCAGTTCGAGTTGTTGGGGAAGGCAGGCAATTTTACAGAAAATCGTGTGAAACAGGAATGCTAGTAAACCGATCATGATTTATACTGAGGTTTTATCTCTGTGTTTTACACATACGCACATATATTTATGTATTTTACTCTTGGCTTCTTAATCGTTCTCAGTAGTCAGCTTTGTGCATCTCAGTATATCCACGGATGTGTGTCTAATCATGTCTGTCTGGGGGGCCATGCTTGTATAAGGGCCTTAACTCTGACAAACATTTTATTTTCGATTATCCAGAATCAGTTGTGCTTTTTCTAAATAAGATGTATCTGTTTAATTTAGGTTATAAAAAACAAAGTCACTTTATTTTGGTTTTGCATATTGCTAAAACCAATGACAAACGTGTTTTTGATTCTTAATATTTCAAGATATATGTTATGCTCCTATATGCAGAGCAAACATTTAAATGAATCATCCCAATCCGCTGATGAGGGAACCTTTTCAGAAAATCAAGCCCCATTCTCTGCGGCTGGGGCATCCACGATTTGACAGCTGCAGGGGCTTCTCGTCTCTCTATTCAACATTGTAATTTTAGATAATATCCCAAGCGTTCACTCTCCTCGGCAATTTGTACATGAATAACCGAATAATTTCATCTTTTGTTTCGTCTTTGCCACTTCAAATCCAAATAAAGATGCCTTTTAGTATTAAAAGTGGTAGAAAATTACAGGTAATTATCTTTGACGGTAAAAACGCTGTAATCAGCGGGCTACATCAAAAATTACCCTAATTATGTCTGCATTTATGAGAATGGAAAAAAACCCTCTCTTGGATAAAACCCATAAATTGTCCCAAATATCTCCTTCATATTGAACGAGACTGCAGCTGGATGCTTTGTTCAGGATCGATCCTGTGGCGAAAGGCATTCAGCGTCTTGCAGATCAAGGCAGAGAGAAAGGGGAAAAACATTTTGTCAATACCTTAATAATTGAGCTCGAGAATGACAAGATGGACAAGATGCGGCTCTATTCTGTAGGAAAACACTTTGAGAAACCACCAGCTCGGGTAAGCCATTTCGTTATTGCTTCAGATATCTTTCCAGCAGCAGAGAAATGTCATAAGGTGATTAATTGCATATTACTGTGCAAGTCGTCTATAGATCTTAATTTTAGATATTTTAAAAAGTAACAGCCTGTGTTGCATAATCTAATACATAATTGATTCATGGGGCATGTCTTTCATAATGTGTTTTTAAAAAATGACAGCACGACACGTTACTTGAAGTCATGGTTTACTCCATTTATGACAAAACATAAAAAGTTTTAACAACTAAAATCGGACAACATATTTACAATCAAATTGCTTGCTTTTGCATGATCAGAAAACATCTACGCAAGAGATTTGAGTTCGTTTTCAAATGCGACTCATGCGCGTGCGTACGCGTGTGATGTGACAAAGCGTTTCGCTTCCTGTCCCAATTTCATGTCGGCGAAGAATGTGTTTGATTACAGTCGGACGTAAGAACAGTTTTTTAATCATTGTTTCAGATGCTTCAGTCAGATAGTTCCATTGTCGACCATTGACACGCCGCATGTCTTCATCCTTCAAAAGAAATCGTCCCCTTAATAGACTAGCAATGTCTCTATTAGGGATGTTAAACCGATGACATTGTGCATCCTAGCGCACATGAACTGGGCAAAGTCAGCATGTCAACATCAAGGCCTATGGCCTAAAACAAGGCTATAGTTGCCTATCTCTGCATGGCGTCCTGATGAGGTGACGAGTACCAGTGTGAATAGCCGGGCATGTAGCTGTTAGCAGACATGTTTACTCCTTTAGAGGAGGCTGAGACGTCCCAGATAGGAGGAATGGCTGGAGAGCGCGGGGACAGGGCGATGGAGCCAGGCAAAGTGTCCGTCTCGTGAGGGTTACCGCCTTGTTTCAACAGCTTCTTGAACTTGGACCTTTTGTTTTGAAACCATATCTTTACCTGAAAGACAAATGAAAATAATAGGTTGCTTAACTACAATTTGAAGGAGGAGTCAAGTCAAGGAAAAAAAATATCTATTTCCAAAACAGTCTACCATTAACCCGAAATATCAGATAAAAGGCATAAATAATTATTTATGCAAATGATTTCACATCTCACCTGCGTCTGTGTGAGCCCGAGTGAAGCAGCCAGCTCCGCGCGCTCCGGTAATGCCAGGTATTGAGTCTGCTGGAAACGGTGATTTAATGCCTGAAGCTGCAAACTGGAATAAATCGTCCTCGGTTTTCTGATCTTTTTGCCTTTTCCGTTGAAACGTATTTCTCCATTTTCAATCACTGTTGTTTTCTGCTGTTCTGAAAAGGATGAATATTGTGGAATGATTCCCGCACATAAATATTTAGTGTACAATATTATTTGGTGACAAAAACATTTGTAATGTCCTTTCAAGCACTTAACTACATTGTCTGTCATATTTAGGAAACTACGTGTACTGACATGTCAAGACAGAGACAATTAGATGCTAATTATAATTTGCAATGGTGGGTAGAATCACTGACGGAACGCAATAAATCATTTTGAGGAGAACACCGTTATTGCTGACATATGAGGGGAAAAATAAAGCGAGAACAAAAGAGAGCGGGTAAGGTGTCTGAAATAAAAACCTCGACGTTGCATTTTACCGACGTAGGATATTGCTAGTTCAACATGAAAACAGAGCTGTGTTTTACGCATGTAAATACGCTTACCTGTAGCGTCTAACCTGGTCTGTGTTCCGCTGGCGTTACTGTGGTAGGACGGCAGGTACGGACTGTGGTGCGGATGGCTCACATAGGAGTAAGGTAGCGACCTGTTATATGAGTTCGAGCCGGAGTACGGAGAGCTGTCGTGCTGATGATGATGATGGGAGCCGGAATGGAGACAGTGGAGCGGATAATGGCTGGCGGCCATCGACGGGGAGCTCTGTTGTGAGTGCGATTGCTGTCCAAACTCCATGAAAGCAGATTTTGACGAGTCTTGAGCCTCCAGACCGTCAGCCATCGTAGTCATGGTCATCATCAAATTTTCTGCTTTGAGAGCACTTACCCCCTATCTCAGAAGTCCAAATGAGTCCTTTCGCTGTGTTCGTTTCTTTCTCTCCTTGGTTAGGAGATATTGCGTTATTACCTCCACAATTTATCCTTTTTTGTCCTGTAATTCTCACGCGGTATGGTGGAAGGTGGGCTTGAGTAAATGCAGAGATTTTAAGGTGGATTCTGTTAAATTTGAGTCCTTGCTTCCAGACTTGATGCAGCCACTACAAGTAAAATGGTTTGTCTCCAAAGGGCAGCGCCTTCCGATTGGTCATTCAACCTAACGTCATCAGTTCTCTGCTTTAGCTAAGACTTCACAGTGAGTTAACCTACCTTAACAGCTCCCACCGTAGCCATAACCATGTGGAGAATAATAATGCCGGGATATCCCTGTGATATTCACAAAATTCCCACTCAGACATACGACTCCAGAGACAATGTCGCGCGCTGCCATTTAAATAATTAATCGCGTGGTTCGTATTAAGCAGCGGAGGTGCCAAATATCGCTCATTCTACAAACCACACGAACTGAATCGACTTTGGGAGAATATAGGATAGCGATTTACAGCCACATGTAGAATTAAAAACTACATTTATATCGAAATGTAATCTCTTAGAGTATATAAAAAAAAGCTGAAACCACAACAGTAAAATGATATAGGCTATACAATGCATATGAAATCACACATGCATAAACGTTTGGTTTATAGATTATAAAAATAGTAGTCTAACATTAAAGCTTTAATCTTCCTCAGAGAGGATTCACGTGAACTAGCTAATAAACACGCCAGATATGGTCTGGTTTAATTAAGCCCCAGTCACTGAAAGGCCCGGGTTAGTGACAGCCTTTCCATGTAGTAATCACGAGCCAGTCACAGTTGAAAATATATGCAAATTACGAGTGCAGTTTGTGGTTTGGCAAATCGCGATCACATTATAAACCACGATGTAAATATACCCTACAACTGCAAGGCTTTCTTCATTCTCATTTTACTCAATTTTTATTTTATAGACAACGAGTTTCCTCATGATATGGCATAAATTTACTTTAAACGGTAATGAAAAAGCAATTATGGTCGCAATCAGTTATATCCAAATCCTCTTTGATTATCCGTTACACTGTATTCAGACTGGCGCTATAAAATTAAGAACAATTCGTCTGTAATGATTATGGACCTTGTTTATTTTGGGAGGTGGATTAAAAGTGGATATAGCATAAATTATCCGCTAATTATACACCAGTGTCGCCTCAATTATCCTCTTATCAAAAATGGTAGCCCTAAATGCAGCATTTAGTTTCAATTTTCTCCCTTTCTGTAACAAGAACTGCGTACCTTGCTATTATTACCAGGGATGTTATTTACTTTGCCGGATTTAAGAGTGCACAAGCGCCGTAGATAACCATTTTCCATGGTGGACTGAACTTGGGAGAGACAGAAAAGCAGCTGGTCGCTCGGAAAGCTTTTGGATTTCTACAAGATATCAAACGCTCGGAGATTAAAAGTATTGCACCAGGTAAGAGTAAACTAGGAGCATTAGATCGATTAGGCATGCATGTAATTTTTTTTTCTCTGAATATTCTAAAAAGCTATTTTATTTAAAGGAAAATGTAAAATGAGTTCACATTCGTGACCAGGAATTTGATCGATTAGCCTTTTGCTGCTGCATGTGTGAATTTTTTTTTTGTCAAGCAAGAGAGATCGAAACCAGATACATATTCTGTAATAGCCTTGCCATGGTACAAACAAATCTTCCAATTATGCTTTACTGCTGGCATTTTAAGTGCTTAATTGATCGAGACTTTATGGTTTGCTACCTTTAAATGGCTTCCTTTACTTGCGCTGACAGTTTGGCAATTAAGAAATAAATATAGAATGGCTATTTCATCCAGGGACTGATCTATAAATAATTTGATACAAGCTGACAACATGCTGCAGCGGGCCGGTGAATCTGTTTCAGCGTATCTTGACCACAGGAAGTGTGTGTCATTTAAAACCCAAAGAATTTACATATTGCTGAATGACTGTAAATTGTGTTGCGTTTTAGAAAAGGAAATAATAATATAAATATACTCAATTAATGCATTAGGTTTGAAAAACTCAAAATATTTAATTAAAATTTTAATAATGTAATTTCGGTATTAAAATTGCGTTTAATTTTACCTAACTCAAATTCTTTGGTATAGATGCTTTTTTTAATTATGTGAATGCTTACTCTAATGATGATGATAATTATTATTTTAATCATACACTCTAAAAACAACACATGCATGTAAACTCATAAGCATCAAATTACAAATCTGCCAGAAACCAAGAGGAAAACAGGGATCTGTGTGGGCATGCCGGCGCTCGAGTGCATCCATGCAGCCTTATCGGAGCCTTTACACACTACTTGTTTGATTCATCCTCATTCCGAAGCGCACAGTTGTTGTCAGTGGCCCGAACAGACACACTGACCGGCTCGGATTGTACACAGCGCTGCCATTCCAGCACAGGCGGATAAATGTGGCTGCTCTCCCCGAACTCAAGCCCACCGGCTGCACACAGACACGCAGGCGTCGACGGATTTCCATGGCTGCTGAGCAGAGGAAGTGGCGAGGCAAAGCGAAGGCAGATGGATAGCACGCGCAGCTGTCGGTATTCTGCACGAGATCACTACAATAGAAATCAAGAGAGGATAACAAATACCACCAGACCCCTCCCTGACATTTAATGCACGTATTAAGGCATGCATATTTTATTTTACGATTGATTAATTGATTATTAATCTGAGCCAGTAAACTTATTCGGATAAGTCCCTTCATTTGACTGGGAACCAATGTTAGAAAAAATAAATCTTAAAAGCCAATAAAGACAATCTGCATGCGATTAAAAATGACAACAGACAGACAATCAACACTCTATAACTATAAATAAAGCTGCCAAGATAAACCAATAAAGGTTTTTCGCAGTAGCTAAATGGCATTTTTTCATAATGTGAAAAACATTTTAATAATCCACAAAACCCTTTTCACCCACTACAAAATAACCTCAGGTGAAATTAAAAGATTTCACGGATGTTTGAGGTTCTTAGTGGATCCTTATGTCAATAAAGAACATTTATTTTAAGGTGAACGACAAAAATATATAAATTCTTATAAAATACTCCCGTGACTATTATTAATATTGACAATTTCTACTGCTTCAAATGATTAAAACGCGACATGCAACACAACATTGACCTAATTTAGTGTCTGCTGGGCTTATTAATGTATTTTACATGAATATTACTCACGTTTTTAAGATATAGCATATTTAATAGCATAACAAATTAGCATGAGGCCTAATGCCGCAGAGAGCATCATCTTCGTGTCCTTGCCGCCTTTGACGTATCGCATTGGATATTTCATCCCAATGTACAACAAAGAAGTTTGTTTATCTCTAGAAAATAAGAACATAAGACGGACACAGGCCTGAAAGGATACTTCAGTGTTCAATTGAAAATTGCGGCCAGGCAGAAACGCACGTTGCCTCTTATGAGCATTAATTTTCAGTTCATCTAAATGAAGGTGGCTCCGCTGAAATATCTTTTATCTTTTGAGAATGTTGTACAATTGAGAACAGTGGGATTTTTCGGGGTTCTTTTTCGACTTAATAGAAGACATTATTAGCTCTGACAGCACACGGCTCAGGTCTGGGGGAGAGGATTTTCTAGAGAGATGACAGACAGGAAGGCCAGCAATCACAGGCTTTTTTATCCGAATGTACTGTTCGATGCCGTTTATCCCTGATGATAGAAAATTGCTCTGTTGCCAGGACGCGGCAGCTGAAATAGAGGGCAAGAGCAACATTTCCATTTTCCAGTTTGAAAGCCATTGAAATGAATTAGTAAAATGAAAAAAATCCCGCGGTAAACAAAGAGGGGCAAACAAAGATACACTTTTTTCCCTGCGCCGAGTCCCCTTTCATTTAGTAAATTTTCGTTCTGAGGCTTTGAATCTAACACTTGCAGATGTAATAGGCTCCTGATGTGCACCGGAGATAATTACGCATTTTCAATACATTCTAAATGTAAAGCAAAGTGTAATTTGTTCTTCTTTGCATATCACTGCGATATTTGTTCACGTATTATTGTTTACAATAGCACTGCTAATATATTTTTGAAGGTGAATTGAAAAATTTGCACATTCATTACATTCTCACAAAATAAAATAATCGCACTCCAAGCCTGCTAAAGTAATTCTTAATCATTGCGACAAGTGGCTTGTCATTCGCCTCGCATTGATAATATTTATTAACTTGAAATCCATAAACTTTCGAGGAGGGGTTTGTCAGAATATTGCTTGTTATGACAGTTTGAAAACACACCCAACGAATAGTGGGTTTACGTGTCATGACAGACACATGCTTTATTGTTATTTGGGCGTGCAGTGGCCGACCACAACAGGCGCGTTTAGTAAACAAGCGCGCGGAAAACAGACCTTGTTGAAGATGCGCGAATAACCAATACTCCTTGTCCAGACATTTCACAGGTGAAAAAAAGACAAGTTTACGAGACTTGCAAGAAGACAACCATATAATCATAATTTTGATAAGCAACAGTACGAGTTGTCATTGCTCACCAAAACGGCAGAACGCGTAAATATTAACAGCAGGAGATCTGCATGCCAGTTATTTTCATGTGCGACAGTAGTCTGTAAATGTTAAACTGACAGATGTATGACAAACAACGAAGTAAGAATTACTGCTTTATATAATGGGTACTCCTATAATAATGTTAAATTAATTTACAACTATTATATAATAATAATAATAGTAGTAGTAGTTGTAAATTATTATTATTATGCAACTAATATCGAAATAAAGAGAAAATTTACATAACAAACGATTTAAAGTGTGTTTAAAACAACTCTAATATATTTAATAGATAAATACGCAGCACTTTTTGCATGGAATAATCTACAAGCAAGTAGCAGTTTAAAGAATTGATTTCACTTAATGCTTTTAAAAAGACTATAAATGATTTAGAAACTGAAACACAGGCTTGTAGATGTTTTGAATAGTTTGTTTGTCAATGTGTGATTCATGTTAACTGTTAATTGTTTTTTTTTTATGTTGTTTGTTAGACCCATGTGACATGTATACTGCCTAATCTTGGCCAGGACACTCTTGTAAAAGCGACTTTTAATCTCAACGTGTCTTTCCTGGTAAAATAAAGGTTATGATAATAATAATTATAATAATAATAATAATAATTTCAAATATATTGCGTATGAAAACAGTTAATCAGAACCACATTCGTTTATTTTTTCACACGCAAAGCATCTTTTAATCCACTGATTCCGTTTGATCTCTACAGCAGATGAAATATATGATTATATTAATATTTACGTGATACAGAAATCCTGTTGAAAGGACTGTATTTTGCATGTGAATCTTTGCATGAGCAGGTTTTTTACCCCGACGGTGCTGCTTCATTTCGCGTATTAATGCGCGTAAAACATGTAGCCTATATATCTGGACTGAATGCCTTGAATGCATTGTCTGAACATTGCCGTCCCGCCGTACATTTGCCAGAACTATTTATCCACCCATAGCCATTATTTATAATCATTGCTATTAGCTGGCTCTGATAGATTTTGATCTTTGATTGAAGCTGGTCCAGCTAATCTGATTGGAGGGACCCATGGTTACGGTTTCTTTGTGTGTTAATCATGTATGCATACAACAAAACATTGCATTTGTATTCGCGTAATTGTGTGCTTGTATTAGATTTTTTTTGGGCTAAGGCCGAGAATTAAAGCGCGCTACAACATCAACAACAATACAACAAAAATAATGTAATTCCTCACAAAGGCATTATTTATTAAAATAATGCATAGCTCATTGGATTTCTGCTGGCGTTTGGTGGGCTGATGTTGCGTGTGATTTAAGGAGAAGTTTCCCTGATCTGAATTTCCTGAGGTCAGGTGAGGAAGTGGCACAAACAATGAAGCATGGACAATAATTGTTTGCCTGAAACTCAAGAACAGTGAGTTTGATGAGGCGTAAAAACAGCAGAGAAAAAAAGTCACACCTGGAGAACCGCCTCGCGCCTACTACATTCATTCTCCTGCCATGGTTCACATGAAAACCAGTCTGCAGGAGCCGTGTGCGTTTCTCAAGCTCCTGTTCATGGCTTAATAATCACAAATGACGAGCGAAAAATACAAAGACTACCTGAAACTACAAACTTCCAGCTTCTAGTTGATGAAATTCCCTCACAAAAGGTTCTGCGGGAGATATAAAGACTGCACAGTTACACCAGTGAAGGCAAAGAATGGGCTGCTTGCCAAAAATTAATACTTAAAACACAAGCTGTTTAATTTAGTCATATTAGGCTATTTAAAGGTGGCCGATTTGCTGAAATATTTGCAGCCAATTCAACTCAAAGTATGAAACAGCAAGTCCATTATACGTTAAGTTTTAAGTGAGGGCTTTATTAGACACTATTAAGTATATTCAAGTGAGTGTATGATATAAAAACATTAGTCTCAGGGTTTTGGATATATATTTGCATAGTAATCATGAATTAATGACTCTAAGGTTAATGGTGGACAACACCTTTTCCATTTATTTCAGATTTCAGGCACATGATAATTTATGTTAGTGTAGATTTGAGGGAATTAAAAAAGAGAAGATACATATTTCAAATACAAAAAAAGTGCCACTTAATAATACATTTTTTGATGTGTACTTAAGTCAAATAGATAAAGGAATAAGGCTAAATATACACCAAATTGTATATTTAAATTGATTTAAAAACTCACTGACAAATAGATAAAACAAGTAGAATTTATGGCAAAGTACACTGAAAAAATGTCTGCAACATTCTTGCAAACAATTTATTTATGTTGAATTTAAACACAAAAACAACTGTTGTAATGTTCAGCTTAATTTGTTTATTTAAATTGAGCCCAAATAAATTGTTTATAACCCCTTAAACAATTTTAGTAAATCCAAGGAATCATCTACGAATATTTTTTTTATTGTATTTTAAAAGCAAAATAATAAATAATTCATTTATTATTTTAGTAATAAGTATCTAAAGATTTTAAAGTGTTTTAATAAGTCATCAGATTATGCTTGTTCTAAACATGGCTGAAAAAGTTGTTGGTGTATAAACCCTTATTTAACTGAATGACATTTTAGTGGGTGTATTTTATAAATCACAGTAAAAATAGTCATTTTTTTAAAGGACACACTAATGTATGGACAAAAATAAGCAAACATTTATTGTTATGAAGCATGAAAATCCCTTTTCATTGGTGACCTATTAATTCTGTGAATTTATTCATAAGATCATCTAAACAAATGTTGTTTAAGCTCATAAAAGCAGAAAAAAAATCCTCTTAGCATTTATTTTCATAAACTTTAACAGCCTTTTCAGTTGAAGGGTTTTTGGCTTTTCCAATTTTACCAAAACAAATGGCGGCAATCACAGTGATAACTGCTCTTGGAAATGCATTAAACCAAGCAGCCCATTCAATCAATGCAAGGAGAGGGTTTTCACAGGAATGCTGAAAGCAATAATAATTCTACAGGACAATCCACACAAAACATGCAATAGGCAACAGCTTTCCATGTGCTACATGAAAACTGGCATTCAAATTATAGAGGTGCAGGTATGTTTTTATGCGAGCTATATTTGTAGGGCTTAAAAATCATCTCCATATAGAGCTGCAAAGATGAAGGACAGTGGGAACGTTGTTTGAGCTTGGATCTGGATCAAAATGGATCTGATCACACCAAACTCGGGACATGTGGTGGTTTGAATGGCATAGCAGGGGTGGCGAGCTGTCAATCTTAAGCTTGCCTCAACTGCTTTCCTTCTTTTCCAAAAGCCAACATAGGAAGAAGGCGAGCATTTGTACCCAAAACCCTTCTGACTATTCAGGCAAAACCAGCATCGTTTGATGTTTCACAGCTGTGACAGTGACATTTCTTTGAGAGTTTTTCAAATTTTGATTTAAACTAAATGGCATTTAAAGAGATAGTTAAATTATATATATATAAATATAATTTATTTTATTTTTGCAGGATAGGTGACTTTTTTCTCATTAGAACATTTTTAGCTTAAACTGTGTTCCTTGGTGATTCTTTAAATGCACATCAACAGTCATCTGCATTTTGAGAGTCCAAAAAACATATAAAGGCAAAACAGAATTAATACCTGTGGCTCATGATGATATATTGCGTTCTTATAAAGCAAAATGACTGCAAGAATCTGAACATTTCTCTGATCAAATTTATTCCACAGCCTTGGAATGGTCCTTAAAGCAGCCTGAAATCACAAGGAATTATAACTATTTTACGTATTGGCTAAAAAAAAAGTGCCTAATTCATACAATTCATTCATTTGAAAAATAAAAATTTTACAAAGAGACATGACATCCAAACCCCACCTCTAAACACATGAGGGATGAGCAATTTGTAATGTACAAATGAAATCGTACACATTAGGGCTGCACCAATTGGAAAAATCTGATATTGCAATATTAGATTTTTCTGCAATATATATTAAGATATGAATACAGGTTTGACTAGCTCTAATTTGACTATCTAACAGTATTGAGGTACAGAAATTGAATAATCACAATGCAAAAAATAGTTTTTGTCTTCCTAGACAAAGTAAAATATTGTTTTGTTTTCACATTAAGAAAAAAAGGTCAAAATAAAGTGAGTTTTATCTCTTTAAACAAGCTAATCTGCCAATGTGGTACATAAAAATATCTTGTTTTTGGTTTAAAATGTAGATATTTAGACTAGAAACAAGACAAAAAATTCTAAGTAAGAGTAACTGCAAAAAAACAAACTACAGTGTTAATTGTACAAATAGTTAAATGCAATTAATCTTTGTTACACCTTCAAACATCATCATTTCCTGTGCCCAAATATTTTAAACTCTTGAAATGCTCAGTCACAGGCCTTAAAAACAGATGAAAATAATAAACTTTTCATTCTATTATGGTCAAACGTAGCAGTGACTCTACATATTACATGTGTTCTGGTGCTCCTGGTCAACTATAATTCAGATTCAACATTGCACATACTGCAACCTCATTGGCTCACAGTGTTTGTTTACAACAGAGAGAGAGAAGATGCATGTTATACTGTGCATCAAAATGGTGCATGTGCTTATTTACTGTATATAATCTATATAAAACAGTAAAATTACAGTCGTATGAGCAATCTTAATCTGCTATACTGACTCTACAGGTTGATATACATCACTATGTGTCAAGAAGTGACTATCCAGACATATGTATGTGGATACAATTGTTTGTCAAGATGTGCATTAAAGTTAATAATATTGTAAATAATGTTCAGTATCACTTTATAAGACCTCAATGTATCATCAAGAGTCCGAAGTATTAATTTTGATTTGCCTCTGTATATTTTTATGACTCCCTAAAAGTAGGGCTGGGCGATTAATTGAAAAAGTAATGGATATCGACATTCAGAACCTTTAATCGATCAAAATTTTCAAGGTCAATTTTTTACAATTACTTTCCCTACACCGTAAAACCCAAAATGTTAAGGTAACTCAAACCATTTGAGGAAACCGATTGCAACAAAACATTTAAGTTAAAAAATGGATTCTAATGAGTACTGTGAACTTAATCCATTTGCGTAAATAAAGCATTTTGAGCACAGTAAAACCCAATAAATGAAGAAAACTCAAACCAACTGAGCACTGTAAAACCCAATAAGTTAAGGCAACTCAAACCTTTTGGAGGAAACCGAGTGCTACAAACCATTTGAGTTAAAAAGCTAATCTATATGAGTACTGTGAAATTACTCCATTTAGGTTGAAGTAATGAGGTATTTAATTACACCATTACCTTCAACACTGAGTTTAACTCTTTTCAAATGAGTAGAATTAACTTTCAGTACATTTTGAGTTATCTACACTTGTTTCATTTGATAAAGTTGACTGTTGGGTTTTACAGTGTACCATGTGTGGAGTCAGGTGACCCCGCTCTGGTAAGGCTAATTTATATTTATTATGATTTATACTTATATTATTCTGATAATATACTTCTGCCAAGTGCACACATACAGTCCAGCGCAGCCTTCGCATACCCGGGCACCTCTCAAAAAAATTTAACTACAGTCAAAGACCCTTTAAGACAAGACATTTCACTTGGTGGCCATCTTTGAAACGCCTCTCGGGCAGTATGCTCGGGCTTTCTGTCTGAATGGGGAAACATCAAATTCTCCAAAACTACTTGCCAAGCTTATGATTGAATTTCATTTTAGGAATCACCAATAAAACTAAACAACAACTGTCTCATAAGTTTCGTTTCTAAATATTCGAATCACATAAAATCTGCAGAAACTCACGTCTGGTCCAAGCCCCTCCGCCGGAGTATTGTCAGTCTATACCCATCGATGATTGGCTCTTGTACTAGAAGGCGGGCTTTATTAGCGATATTGACCGTTACACTTTTCTCCATTTAAAACAATACGAGTGACATGTCTTGTGTATTCTATAGTCTTTGCTACAGTACACGTCATAACAACGCGTAGCGCAAGCTTTGTGAATGGTCGGTTTGGTATCGATGACAAGGGTGGGCAGTGCGGAGAGCCATTTTAGGCAATGTGCATTTTAATTTCAGTTGTTCAGCGTTGATGTTCAATAAATAATCATAGATAGTAGATAGAGTGCGTTTACTTAAATTATTTTTAAAATCAAGCAATGCAACCTACATTAAAATCTCTGACTTGTAATATGTGAGCATATTTACTGTACAAAACTCCTCAGTAAACCATGAGGGCAAAAACATAAATAAAATGTTTTAAAAATCGTTCATTAATCGTAATCGAAATAAAATGTTCAATTAATCGAGTTTTTAATTTTAGGCCAAACGCCCAGCACTACCTATAGTAAAGGTTATTAGTTGACTTTACTTTAAAGAATTGAGTAAACCCATTGCCTTAAAATTATTAAGTTGATGAACTATGTGCAAAATCATATAAAAATTAAGTTAAGAATTACGCAGTGGAGCTGAAAGAGCATTCGCTGCGTAAAACATATGCTGGATAAGTTGGCGGTTCATTTCGCTGTGGTGACCCCCGATTAATAAAGGGACTAAGCCGAAAAGAAATGAATGAATGAATGAATGAATGAATAAATGAATGACTTACATTTTTAAGCAAGATCAACTTGTTACATTTAAGACAATGGGTTTACTCCTCTTTTGAAGTAATCACTTTTTACAGTGTACATAAATGCTGGTAGCCATTGACTATAAGATAACATATAAATATATAAATCACAATGGACTGTAGTTTCAGCTAAACATATTTTCATTTTTATCTCTGATAGTCAGTAAATAATGAAGTCATTTGAATATTTAGCTTGAATGATTGTGCACAAGCAGTTCTTTAGTTTTGTTTCTACATTGCACACATGCATCTCCTCACTGCATAATCAGGTGGGAGTACGAATGCTCTACAACAATGGAAACCTGCATGAATGTTATTGTTTTTCTCGACACGTCTGCTGCAGAATTCTATTGACTGAATATGAAGGACTTCATCCACACATCCTGGCGTCCATCTCTCTCTCTCTCTCTTTCTCTCTCTCTCTCTCTCTCCCTCTCTCTGTTGGGTTTCTCCAGCTGCAGTGAGTGAGATATGACCAGAGAATTGGCCTCTGGGAGAGCAGCAAGCCATCCTGGTGCTATTAGGCTCGTGGCTAATAATAGGTGTTTCAGTCCGGGGGAAGATCAATCAGGGGGAATCATGGGGAATGTTCTGAGGAGCGCTTTTACACATCTGTCCAGATGGATGAAATTACACTTGTCTGTTTTTAGTTGCATTACTCCCAAATTGGCTGTCTACTTTTTTCTCTCTTTCTCTCACTCTCCCCTCATTCATGTGTCAGTGGTCGACTAAAAGGATTCGGCACTAAACTCCCTGTCATTTTGGTCTTTCCTTGCTCGCTCTGCCCTCTCTGTTCAGCCACCTTATTTACGTTGTTTGCATTCGACAAGGTGCACGTTGAAAACAATGTTGAATTTTTTTTAAATAAAGGGAAATTATTTATCTTCTTTGCTTTTTGCATTGAAATCTGAGAGTTTAGGATTTTCAAAATTAGGTAAAAATTGATAAAACACAATTGCTTTGTATAAATAAATACAAATGACATCTTATACAAAGTGTGTGTCTTTTTGTATTGATTGATTGACTTAGGCCCAATCCCAATTCTATTTTTGTACCCCTACTTCTTCCCCTTGGCCCTTGAGACAGAGTGTGAAGGGGAAGGGCTTCAAAATTTACCCCTAAGAAAACGGACACCACTACAACACCTGCACATGTCATCATAACTCATCGTGATCTCTTGCTTCATATGAGATTGACGATCACGACTTCTGTAGTTATCCCATTATTTTTGTTTTTCTCTGCAGGAAATCACTAAAGGCATATATCACGTTATCATAATATAATGTGGCAATAAGATCATACTGTGCATTTACACCGTGGCCATATTCATCTATGTAAACACAAGAAAACAACTTTAACATTATAGCAGACACTGTAAAAAGCTCATTCCCAGCCACTAGACTTTTCTGACAGGGTATTCGAGCGTCATCGAGTGTCAGATGTAAAAGTATGTTGTGGGACTGCTGTACAGGAGTTATTATTATGGATTATAGATAGTAAAATTCAGCTTTTTTATAGTTTTTTTAAAAGCATGACAGTAAAACACTAACGCTATTATGAATGTATTGCTTGTTTGTTGTAAAAATTCGTAAAAATGATAAAAAAAAAAAACCAACTAATTTGTGCATCTCCTGACTTCTGTGTGCAGCCATTCTGCTGCTGTACATGGTGTATTCTGGGAAACGTTCGTACCTCTTGGTTTCGAGTGTGGTCCTGAAAAATCTCAGTTTCAAGGGCTATCTAGCCCTTCCCCTTAGCCCTAAGCCTTCAAGCTAAAGAGAATTTAAACACCAAGGGGAAGGGCTAAGAGGTAGAATTGGGATTGAGCCTTTGTGATCCGTTGCTTGTAAATTGGAAATTTAAGATGAAGAAAAAGGTAAGATGAAAAAAATTGACTAATCACACCATTATATAAAAGATAACATTTTCATTATGCATTCAAGTCTACGTTTTAAAAATCAATTAAATAGAACGAAAATCACATCTAAAGTGACTTAATGACTGCCCTCTCTACCAAATGGTTGACCATGTTTTGACTGTTTTAAATAATGACTGTTAAAGTCATTTAAAGAATGACTGTTTTAAATAATGGTTTACACACACAGCATTGTTGGTTTACAAACAAAAAAAAATCAAACAAACATAATCCTGTTGCACTACTACACTTGATTTTGGTTTTATTGTAAAAAAAAAAAAAAAAAAGAAAAAAAAGAAAAAACATGTTAAATTGGAATCTGCAATATTTTATGGCATACTTAAAAAAAATAAAGATGAATTGATATTCAAAAATGTTTTATTTTGAATATTTTTTTAAATAAATTGGTCTTACACTTCATATTTCAGATTTTTCATAGTATAATAGCATTAACTTTGGTACTTTTACCATAAACCAATATATCTTCCATTTGGTAGAAGTTGATATTTTAGAAATTATGTGATGTGTTGAAAAAATAAATGCATTGAGTGTGTTAACTAGCGACATAAGGAGTTAAGATACGCAATCCAAACATTTTTTTCTTGGTGGGGTAGTTAAAGGGTTAAATCTGACAAATTAAACATCTTTAAATCTTTTTATTCATTTATTAAAGTTACTCATTCCCTTTATTAATCTGGGGTCACCACAGTGGAATGAACCGCCAACTTATCCAGCACATGTTTTATGCAGCGGATGCCCTTCCAGCTGCAACCCATCACTGGGACACATCCATACACACTCATCCACACTCATACACTACGGACAATTTAGCTTACCCAATTCACCTGTACCACATGTTTTTCCACACAGAAATGCCAACTGACCCAGCCAGGGCTCAAACCAGCAACCTTCTTGCTGTGAGGCGATTGTGCTACCCACTGCGCCACCATTTTTGTTTTTTTATTATTTATGTTAAAATCTTAAAAGTTTGAGATTTAAATAAGATAAACCCTATAAACTGATCTATATTTAAGATTTCAAACTCACTACTCACAACTTTGCACAAAAGGCACAATTTCCTTTATGCTGACAATATAATAAGCAATTAAAAATGTTGCATTAAAGAAGAAATTTCCCCTGTTGTTCTCAGAGTTTTGGACCCCCACTGCTTTTCTCATCAGCTCTGCTATCTCTACAATTCAAATATATAATTATATCTATTTGCATTGTGCAGCTGCACACACAAAACTCCAAGTTTCCCCATCACGATGATATTTACATACAATACTTGCAGTAAATGTTTAGAAGAGAAACCAGCATTGCTGAAACTCTAAAAACAACATTTCCAGACCTAAACCTACGTCTTTTGTGAGACAGCAAACAAAAGGAGAATGCGCGAAACTGCGGCATTGAAATCCTGACCCGTAGTAACCTCTGAATAGGTGAGTGCAGTAGCATAGGACGTAACCACATGCTGGACGAGATGCGGCACCGGCAGTTATCCAGCACGATGTGTCAGTCAGAGACAGGCCAGAGAGACTGAGACGGGTCATTTACAGACTAGCAAACAGCTGTATGCATCTGACAGCAGCTCCAAATATCTCGTACCCCAAAGTGGCTGTCTGGCAACTTGTATTGAATTAGCCTTTTTCAGATTACGCCCTCCTGAGTTCTTAAACGGACCGATGTCACTCCTATCAAAACTGTGAGACTGATTCGCTTGAATTTGTGTAAGTATCACAATGGGCTCTCGCTCACAATGCAGGCACTCTGAGAAATTACCTCTCCAGAAAGACACAGCGGGATGCTTTTTATCAGCCAAAATGAATACTGTACATCATTGTTGATTCCGAGAAGCTGATTCGAGATGTTCTCCTGTTTTTGATTGTCCAACATGGAGAGATATTTCGGGCGAGCCTGTCTAAGGAGAAAAGACGGCGGCTCGATGACCGGAGGAGGAAAAAAATCAAGGCTCCCCAATGTGTTTCCCTTGGCAACACGGGGGAAAATTAGCATTGACATGCGAGCGAGGCCACGGAAAGGCCTCTGGGTATTTTACGGCTTGAAAAGTGACAATCAAAGTAGATGTAAAGACACGCTCTCCGTTCTATTTATATTGAAATCAGCTTCTTTTATGTTTCCAGAAGGAAGAGCGCCGAAGTTGTAATGTATGTATTTTGTTCATTTCACCGTCGATGCCCGGGCTCTCATGTTTGCCCCCTGCTGCGGTAAACAGAATGCCACTCTCATAGCGGATGCATTTCAGGCCACTCACAACACGCTAGCGAGGCTGACATGGCCTCCCTCATTTTCCGCCACAAAATTCAGCTCTGGTGATTGCCAACACACATAATGATAGCGTCTCCCAGAGTCGCTGAGGTGTCCCACTGACGTGCCAATATTCTCTCTGTCATATTGCAGGAAATTCAGCTGGCGATACCCTGGAGATCCTGCCGTCCGCAACTTGTTTTGTTAATCGAAATGAAGGGAGGATTGCGTGATCCCAAGCACGGAGCGGCTCGCTGTTTCCTCTCATTACACAAGACGGCCTTACCAGCGAGGAGGAATATGCATGAATACATTAAAAGGTAATGAGGAAGCTGTCAGGAGAGGGTCGTTCGGGCCAGCGCTCCGAGTTGGAGAGCTTTAACAAACAGCATTACGTGATGGACTTGTCTTCTCTCTGCACGAGAAGAGAAAAGGGGTGGAGTTCACTGGTGTTACTAATGGCAACTGTTGCCAGGTTTTCGATGATGATGCTAATGTGGATGCAGAGGAATCTCACTTGCGCCTTGTTTTTTGACTGAAAAATTAAATATTTAAATTCTCAGACTACGAATTGTGTCATTTCTCAAGTATTTAAATATATAAATCTGAGTTAAACCATTTTATATACAAAGCAAAGCATATTAAATTTGTGTGTAATAAGTTTGTTTAAATTCAAAATTCAAAGTTGATGTTTTCAGTAACTTTTGTGAAAATAAAAAGTTAAAAATGTTAAAAATGTTAAAAGCGATAATACTTATTCTGATCTTTTCTTTTTGGAATATTTACAAGAATAAAAGATCATGTAATGGCAAATTATGTTCTTTCTGTTCACAAAGAATACATATTAAAGGGCACCTATGATGAAAATCATCTTTTGAAAGCTGTTTGGACAGAACTGTGTGTAGATATAGTGTGTCCACAGACATATTGGGGTGATTTAAAGACAATAAGTCTCTTTTTTTAAATTTCCTGACATTAAAATAGGATCCAAATCCCTGCCGTTTTGAGGCACCCACCGCAATTTGACGTAGGAGTGTGGTTTCCCCGCTCACCAAATTGATTGACAGTCGTGTATTAATATGTCTTCGTAGTAGAGGAGAGCGGGAAGCAAAGTAACACTTTTTAGTTTTGGCCAAATAATGAACAAATTAATCGAATTAGATAAACCATGTTTTTTTACCAGCAACACAGAAGGCTCTCCTACAAATGAGCACTGAAAGTATGACCGCCGGATATATGGATTATGTGCAGTATTGCCAAAAGTGCCAGGAGTAATAATAATAGTAATAATAATTCCTTACATTTATATAGCGCTTTTCTGGGCGCTCAAATCGCTTTACATATTGGGGGGAATCTCCTCGTCCACCTACAGTGTGCAGCATTCACCTGGATGACGCGACAGCAGCCATTTTGAGCCAGACCGCACACTATACACCAGCTGATTGGTGGAGAGGAGACATAGTGATGAAGCCAATTATGATATGGGGAGGGTTCGGAGGCCATGATGGACAGAGGCCAGTGGGCAGATTTTGGCCAGGATGCCGGGGTTAAACCCCTACTCTTTTTCGAAGGACATCCTGGTATTTTTAATTATCACAGAGAGTCAGGACCTCGGTTTAATGTGTAAAAATGTTACTATTTACCTCACTTGCGGGGCAAGTTGTAACAGACAGGGGGTTAATTGTAACATGTGCTTAAAAAGACAGATTTCACACAGTTAATTTAAATCCAGTTTATTTTAAATAGTGTATTTCCTCAGTAGCTAATTTTTTTTATTCTACATAGCACAGGATGTTTATTTATGTATTTATCGATTGGATATACACATTTGTATTTATTTGCATTATTATCCATTATTATACAATGCATTTATTTGTATTATTAGCAATAAAAATATTTTTTTTCTATTAAAAAACATTTTTTATTTAAAAAGTTCTCAACATTACACTCAAAATTCAACAATTATTTTGTTCAGTGTGTGGCTTAATTGTAACAACCTGTTACAACTAACCCCGCTGTGTCGTGTTTTCCTAAAAAATGGCTAGCAGTCACTGTGTTTTTTACATCTTTCAAAATGGTTCCATCTTTTAGCCTAGAAGATGGTAATCACAACAATATAAGATTTTAGGTTCATACTTTTACAGATTTGTTTTAAAATAAAAAATATAGGGTATAATAAAAAATACTTTTATGCTGCAAAAATGTTTTTTTCCTGTGTTTCTCATCCAAATTACATCAAACTTTCACAATAATTGGGAGGAAGACGTCTGCCGACACTGTGGTGAAAACCTCGAAGGCATGCCATAGATAACCCTGAGCAAATACCTTAAAACTCTGTGTTACATTTTACCCCGCACTTCTTTGTGCCCTGCGCTCCTCTAATGCGTATAATCATATCAGCAAGACAGGACGTGCGCAAAGCAACTGGGTTTAAACAGCCTGATCTCACAAGGAAACGTAAGTATTTTACGTTTTGTCAGTTTAGTGGCTAATTCGTACGAGTTGAGTCATACAGAAATGTACAATTTTACAATTTTTTAAAACGGTGTATGTTTATAATGAATTACAAAGCGATTTTACCGTCTTTACTTTATCACAACAGCCGCGTGTCAGTACAATTATAAAAGAAGACGCTTCAATCCCGGTTTGTGGACGTTAAATTAGGTTGATTTTGTACATTAACATAACGGATATCCATACAGCAATGGATGTTAACGTCTATCCTGTCACATTTGCCGTGCAAAAACAGCGCAAAGTTAAACACGCGCTGTGTCTGTGAACTTTGTAACGGCATTGTGTGTGACTCATCGAAAGGTTTGAATTAACTCCACAACAAATACATCAAATAATCATTGGGAAAGTTCTTACTGTAGTATTTCTCACAAACGCTACATGAGATCTGCTTCCTTCATGTCTGTCACTGTGCTGTTTATCTGACGCAGCCGAGGCAGAGATTGAGGCACACTGACAGGCAAATGGGAACAGTGGGCAGGGAGAACTAGAATTAAAGCCACAGGCAACAAAAACAGAAAATTCCAATATTCTGAAAGATATAATAAATAATCTGATAGGTGTTTGGAGCTGAAACTTTAGACACATTCTGGAAACACAAAAGTTTTATCCTAAATCTTGAAAAAGGGGTAAAATAGGTGCCCTTTAATGTAAATACTGAAATTGTATAAAGTCAGACAAAGTTTGTCTTTTACTTGCTTTAATTCTCTGGAGAATGATCAGTTTACACACAGACAGCCTCTGTGAGCAAAAGGATCCCAAGGATGGTTCACAGGCGTTTTTAAAGACAATGCTACAATGTTTTAGATAAGAATTTCTCTATAGCTCCTTAACACAACCAGTAGATTACACATGGCTGTAATAGCCCAATGATTGCGTGCTACCCACTGCGCCATCGTGACACCCATCGTCAATATTAGAAATTTCTATCGCACATATTAAAGTGATTAATATGTACTTTTATCTAGAGGTTTTATTTATTTGAGATTTAAATGGGCAATTAATGTTAGATTTTTTTATCCTTACACTGAATTTTTTAATCGAATGATTCTTGTTTTTCTGTATCTCATGGTCAAAATTAACGACAATGATCATTATTTGCTCAGAAAATATAAACCTAAACCATTCTAATGTTCAAAAACAGACACATGATGATACATGAATAAAAATGTACACTTATTCTGTGAATAAACTTGTTAAATAAGGTTCTATTTGTTGACTACTTGAAGTAAAAATGAACAATAATAATTCCTCTTAATGTTAAAGAGATGAAAGATGAAAATTATGTCATGGTTTGCTTATATACAAAGCAAAGCGTATTATTTAAGTTTATGTGTAAATTCAATTTTTGTGAAAATAAAAAGTCAAATAGGCAAATAATACTTTTTCTGACCTTTTCTTATGGAGCATTTAAAAGAATAAAAGGTCCTATTAAAGTGATTAAAAAGTATTATATCAAGAGGTTTAATGATTTAAATGTCTAAAGAGGTTTATTTATTTGAAATCTGTATAAAGATTTAAATGGACAATTAATGTTTGCTTTTATATCCTTAGATTGAATCTTAATGAAAGATTCTTGTTTTTCTGTCTTCTATATCACAAGGTCAAAATTAAAACAATAATAATTGTTTGCTTAGAAAACAATATAAACCTAAACCAGGCACATTCTAATGTACAGAAACTTTGTTTTTGACACATGAATAAAAATGTACACTTATTCTGTAAATAAACTTGTCAAATAAGGTTCTATTTGTTGACTACTTGAAGAAAAAAATGAACAATAATATTTCCTCTTAATGTTAAAGAGATGAAAGACGTGAAAATTGTGTAATGGTTTGCTTATATACAAAGCAAAGCGTATTACATTCAAGTTTATGTGTAAATTCAAGGTTTGTGAAAATAAAAAGTCAAATAAGCAAATAATAAATCTGACCTTTTCTTTTTGGAGTATTTAAAAGAATAAAAGGTCCTATTAAAGCGATTAAAAAGAATTTTATCTAGTGGTTTAATTTTTTTTATTTGTATCTAGAATTTTTATTTATTTGAAACCTGTATAAAGAGTTAAATGGACAATTAATGTTTGCTTTTTCTAACCTTACATTGAGTCTTTTTTTGAAACATTCTTGTTTTTCTGGCTTTTGTATCTCATAGTCAAAATTAAAAACAATGATAATTATTTGCTCAGAAAACAATATAAACCTAAACCATTTTAATTTTCAAAAACTGACACATGAATATAAATGTACACTTAATCTGTGAATAAACTTGTAAAATAAGGTTCTATTTGTTGACTACTTGAAGAAAAAATGAAGAATATTAATTTCTCTTAATGTTAACGACATGAAAGACATGAAAATGATGTCATGGATTACTTAGCTATATTAAAAGCAAAGGATATTACATTCAAGTTTATGTGTAAACGAAGTAACTTTTGTGAAAATAAAAAGTCAAATAAGCAAATAATACTTATCCTTACATTTTCTTATTGAAATATTTTTATTAAAAGGTCCTATTAAAGCGATTAAAAAGTATTTTATCAAGAGGTTTAACAGTTTAATTGTATCAAGATGTTTTATGTATTTGAAATCTTTATAATGATTTAAATGAACAATTAATGTTTGCTTTTTTATCCTTAAATTGAGTCTTTTAATGCATGATTCTCATTTTTCTGTCTTTTGTATCTCATGGTCAAAATGAATGACAATGATAATTATTTGCTTAACATTGTTTTTGACACATGAATAAAAATGTACACTTCTTCTGTGAATAAACTTGTTAAATGCGATTCTATGTGTTGACTACTTGAAGTAAAAATGAACAATATTAATTCATAGTAATGTTAAAGACATTAAAGTTTAACCAAAAATGAAAATTCTGCCATGGTTTGCTTATTCTCCACTTTGAAATTCGTTCTTCTGTTGAACACAAAAGTAGGCTCATGTTGAAAAGCAGTATCTGCTGATTTTAATAGTACTTCAGTAAAGATCTGGAACCAATTCAAGGTGAGTAATCGTTGTGTACACTTTAATTTTGCGGCAAGATATTCCTTTAATCTAAAATATGTTAGTACATATTTAAAATCAAAGGTTGTATCTGATAATGTTCCTTTATGTATTTGAACTAAATCTGAACAGTGTATTTTAGTTATTAACAAACATTCACAAAGGTAAGTGTTACAATATATTGCTCATATTAATTAATGGGACCTTATTGTAAAGGATTGCAGATGGATCTGAAAAGTAGCACAAAGAAGACAATCATCAAACATATTTTTGAATATTCACACCTCTGATTTGATCAAAGCAACATGGAATGGCATAATGGAATGTCATGGCAACAACACCTGGCAACAGTTTATCCAAGTCCTCATGCCCCTCCCCCAAAAACCGAAAGCGCTGGAACATTATTTCTGTGAGACAGAAAGCCCTATGAACAAATAATGGGTGAGCGCCAGTTTAAATAAAGTATGGTTTATGACTTGTGGTCAGGACCGTCTCTCTTTTTTAAAAAGTGTGCTGTATAAAAACCGCTGCCAACATTTTTTTTCCCCCTCCATACGGTTATAATACAAAGTCGTTTTTTCCCCTCCTCACAGTGAGAGATTCAGTCAATAAAGGACCGGCAGTAGACCAGTAGTCTGCAGCCACAGGAGAATGGAACAAACCACACACGCCAAAACAAACTCGTGCTCCTTTGCGATTTTTCAGCTCGGGCATTTTAAATAAAACATTTACAGCCCTTCTGTGCAGGATAAACGCTTTTGCGAGCTTGCCCTGTTTCGCTTTTGATTCGAATCAACAAAAAGACTGGAGGGATTCATTTCCTCCACCAACAAAATAAAGACCTATAAGTGTCCTGTTAGATTTCTGATCCCGAGTCCAGGTGTTTTGCTCTAATTCGCAAACAATCAGGCTGTTGGACATCAAACCAATTATCGTAATGAATTGTACAATAGCAAGAAACAGACACACCAATTTTCTACTTCCATTTATGTGATACTGCAATTATAGATCATCAGAAACTGTCATTAAGTAACACTAGGCTTGTATTAAGACCGTACACTCTAGTCAGTCTGTCTTGCAACTACAAAAAGAAGGCGTCCATTAATAGGGTTTGCTTTGTTATAGTAACTGGCCTATAAATAACGATGACAACAACAGATTTGTTTTGTGTTTCGAATAACTTTTGTGAAATTTAAATATCAAAACATTGGTGAAATTATGTTGCCACTGTCCTTAAAACCATTATCCTTTACTCATTTGTCAGCAAGGTTTATATTAATTTAAAATATAATAAAATTTACATCGTTCCCATAGATTTTATATATATAAATTGATAATAAGTCCTGGTTTTACTGGTATATAAATATACCTGTTACACCAAATGACTACGTTACATGATTTCACCAATGTTTTGACTTTTTATTTTTACAAAAGATATTCAAAACATTGAACACAAAAAAAATCTGTTGTTGTCATCGTCATTTAAAGGCCAGTGACTATAACAAAGTAAACCCTATTAATGGACGCCTTCCTTTTGTAGTTGCAAGATATTATGTACCATAGTCATTTGGTGCAACAGGTATATTTATAGACCAGTAAAACCAGGACTTATTAAAAAAAAAAAAAATTATATATATATATAAATTAAGGGAACGTTGTAAATTTCATTATATTTTAAATTAATATAAACCTTGCTGATAAATGGGTAAAGGATATTGGTTTTAAGGACAGTGGCAATGTATAAAGACTTAACATTACAATTAATTAATATTTTGGGTTTTAATAGTTAGCATTTTGGGTTTGATCCCTAAATAGAGTATTTTAATATGTCATCAAGCTAATATGCCTGACAAAATTGTTGTCACATAAACTATTATTACAATGATGTGGGTCTAAAAGTGATCTTAACCCTCTACCGCATGGGGTTCCCTGCCACTGCTTCTTTAAGGCCAACGTTCTAATTTTATTGTTGGAAAGAGAAGACCTTACTTTAGCCAATGATGCTTTGGTTAAGTCACATGACGTGCAATGTATTTCTGTGGCGCGATTTCTGACAGACTCGCGTTTATTGTGAGTAGTTCCTGAATGCAAACAAAAACGTCAATAAAAACAAAGGATGAGCTCATGTCAGATCCACAAAAAAAAATATGAGACATCACCTTTGGTACGTTATGACGACATGTTTTGCTCTAATTCGCAAACAATCAGGCTGTTGGACATCAAACCAATTATTGTAATGAATTGTACAATAGCAAGAAACAGACACACCAATTTTCTACTTCCATTTATGTGATACTGCAATTATAGATCATCAGAAACTGTCATTAAGTAACACTAGGCTTGTATTAAGACCGTACACTCTAGTCAGTCTGTCTTGCAACTACAAAAAGAAGGCGTCCATTAATAGGGTTTGCTTTGTCACTGGCCTATAAATGACAATGACAACAACAGATTTGTTTTGTGTTTGTTTGTGCTCCGATCGATCGGCTAGAGATCAGTATCGGCAGATAATCACATTTTATAACTCGATCGGTACTCGCCAATCTGGCCGATCTCATGAACCGAACGCAAGTGTCTATTTACGATTTTACAATGGTTTATGCCGAGTTCAGACTGCATGATTTTAGCCCCGATTTTGACAAATCACAGACAAATGCCTGAAATCACAGGTAAATCGGTGCTTGTTCACGCGAGTAACAATCATACAGTATGAACTATCAAAGATGCGATCTGAGAGAATCGCCGATGAGTCGCTGACACCCGTCAGATATTAGGCATACTAAATATCTGGACCTGTCGACGATTCAAATCATGCTGTGTGAAATATGTTCTAACTGAAAACAACATCTGTAATTACCTACAGCCAATGAGAGAGCAGCATCCACTAGTATGGGTATCTGCAGGCCAGTGGGAGGTTGGGGAGAAGTTAAAAGCGCTCATTTTCAGTTTATTTGGAGCCAAGAAATGGAGGAAAAACTACTGGAAATTTGGCAGGAGCGCCCGCGTCTGTTTGACGTGTCATCTGAGCAATACCACAACCAGGTCAAAAAAGAAAAAAGTTGAAGGGAAATTGCTAATTCCCTTCAAACCCAGGTGAGCAAAATAAGTACATTTTCTACCCCACTAAAGGCTTCTTTCTCATTATGTAGTTAATAACAAAAGATATTCTACGTGTTCCACGTCACTTCTCGCATGTGTTTGATTGTGAGACGTAGTTTGGGCAAGGTTGTCGGCGATTCTTCCTATTTTAAAGTCATGCAGTGTGAAACCCCCTGTCGCCGATCCATCTTGCAGTGTAAACAAAGCAGTGATGAAACGCTACCCCAGATAGTCATGCAGTGTGAAAAAATCTGTGAAATAACAACTTTGAAAATCATGCAGTCTGAACTCGGCATTGCACGTAGAAGAGATGCACATGCGCACCCAGCAGTGCTACAACATGTGAGAAGATAAATAATGCGTGGGGCAGGAGCGATCGCTGCGATGAGCAAAAGAAAAGATCGCGAGAGGCACTGTTCTAAGCATTACAGTTGTTAGGTTAAACGAATAGATATCATTTTTTGTAATATGCTTATTGCAAGAAACAGAAGGTTACTATATCCTTTTAGTAAAGAAGTTATATATCTATAGGTGTGCATTTTAACTTCTTATCAATCAAATATGCGTTCCAAACTTTTTCTTCAGTGAGACATGTTAAACGATTACGCCATCATTTGTAATGTTTCTAAATTGCATTGTCAATAACTTCTTACCAATTTTTTTTTATCTGTTTTATCTATTTTGTTCTGTAAAGCTGCCTCTGACATGACATGTCCACACTAAATGGTTATAAGAGACATGTTTAGGGGGTTATATGCAACATTCTTTATTTATTCTCTTAGGTCAGGAGAAAACATGAAGCATCAGAATCGGTACTTGGTATCGCGCTATCAAGATGACAAGGAAAAGGTACTCGGTATCGGCTTCAAAAATCCTGATCGGAGCATGGAAAAGGATGGTTAAAGGATGGTGGTTTTAAAGACAATGGCAAAGTATAAAGACTTAAAATGACTATTAATTACTTTATTGGGTTTTATTAATTAGCATTTTGGTTTGGATCCTTAAATGGAGTATTTGAATATGTCACCAAACAATATGTCTGACAAAATTGTTGTTATATAAACTATTAGTACAATAATCTTGAGGTATTAAGTCAAGGTAAAAAATATATAAGTCATTATGTTTTTGCTGAGAAATTTATTTTTAAACTAAAATGATGATGAAGTGGATTTCCTCTGGGTGATCCGGTTTCCCCCACAGTCCAAAGACATGCACTATAGGTGAATTGGGTAAACAACATTGGCCATAGTGTATGAGTATGTGTGTGTGTGTGTGTGAATGTGATAGTGTATGGGTGTTTTCCAGTACTGGGTTGCAGCTGGAAGGGCATCCGCTGCGTAAAACATATGCTGGAATAGTTAGCGGTTCATTCTGCTGCGGCAACCCTTGATAAATAAGCCTTATAAAAACCCTTGATAAAATTTTTCTCGACTTTGGCCCATTAACAAAACTTGCATTAGAGCCGGTGATTAGTAAACTTGTCGAAATTACAAGCCTCCATTCTGTGCAGTAGAAGCCACTGCAGCTTTAAGAAAGTAAGAACAGTTCTAATTCATTTTAAAGTGAGACATGCTAATAAGTAGGGTTTCATAAATCATATTTTAGACCCTATTGGGAATTGGGTTTTATGGATCTCTTTTAAGGTTGGTGACCAACACAGCAAAGCACTTAAGAAGAATTCATTTTTCCAGCACTCAAATGTCTCCACTGAAATATGCAGCCATCCCTGAAGTCCTCACACTGAATTGAGGGGAGAATTAAAGCTACAAACGAGCTGAGGTACATTACACACTGCCTCATAAAGTTGAGAAAAGTCATTCATTTTAATATACACCAATCAAGCTGTTGAGTGACTTACTGTACATGAAGTTTTCACCGTGATGACATCTTTCTGCGCATACAGACAACCTGGAGTGCAGCTATGCACATTAACTCAGCAGACAGACGCTGCAGTTTACTTTAGTACCACTAAAACAAAAAAAGACACATGAACAGAATTACTTACATTTAAGATGAATTTATTTAAGTTTAGTTCAAAAGATTACATGTGAGCTTTAATGGTAAAGTTCGCCCAAAAATAATCCTTAATTTACTCACCCTTTACTTTTTTTAATCTTTTGAGTTTCTTTCATCCGTTGAACACAAAAGAAGATAATTTGAAAAATGTTGGAAACCATTGACTTCGATAGTATTTGTTTTTCCTACTAGTGATGTCAATGGTTACAGGTTTTTAGCTTTCATTAATACATCTTCTTATGTGTTCAACAGAAGAAAGAAACTCATAAAGGTTTGGAACAACTTGTGGTTGAGTAAATTTAAAATTTTGGGTGAACTATCCCTTAAAGGGAAAACTGTCATAAGTCATCCTCGTGTCATTCCAAACCCAACATTCATTCATCTTCAGAACACAAATTAAGATACTTTAGATTAAATTCGAGAGGTCTGTGATATTTTTGCTTATGCATGAACAAAATTATTATTATAGCTTGTTAACATTCTGATTGCACCACTGAAGGCATATAGTCTGTTTTTCTGGACCTTGAATGATTGAATCTAAAATATCCTCATTTGTATTCAGAAGATAAAAGAAGGTCTCAGAGAATTGGAACAACACGAGGGTGAGTAATTAATGACATTTTAAATTTTGGTGTGAACTAACCCTTAAAGTAAACAGCTCAACAGGATATATTATTCTGAGACATAATGCAAACTAAATAATCCACTGAATACAAGGCATCCTATATTTATGCAGACATGTCTACATAATACTTACTGTACATGAAGTTTTCACCGTGATGACATCTTTCTGCGCATACAGACAACCTGGAGTGCAGCTATGCACATTAACTCACCAGACAGACGCTGTAGTTTACTTTAGTACCACTAAAACTGCAAAAAAGACACATGAACAGAATTACTTACATTTAAGAGGAATTAATCCAGGCTTACTTCAAAAGATTACATGTGAGCTTTAATGGTAAAGTTCGCCCAAATTTAATCATTTATTTACCCACCCTTTACTTATTTCAATCCTTTGGTTTCTTTTATCTTTTGAACACAAAAGAAGATATTTTGAAAAATCTTGGAACTTGGTAACCATTGACTTACATAGTATTTGTTTTTCCTACTCTTGAAGTCAATGGTTACAGGTTTTTAGCTTTCATCAAAATATCTTCTTATGTGTTCAACAGAAGAAAAAAACTCATAAAGGTTTGGAACACTTGTGGTTGAGTAAATATCGAGTCAAGTGAAATTTTTGGGTGAACTATCCCTTAAACTCATCCTTATATCGTTCTAAACCCAACATTCATTCATCTTCAGAACACAAATTAAAATACTTTAGATTAAATCCAAGAGCTCCCTGATATTTTTGTTTCATGCATGCACAAAACTATTATCATAACTTGATAATATTTTGGGCAGCATGGTGGCGCAGTGGGTAGCACAATCGCCTCACAGCAAGAAAGTTGCTGGGTCAGTTGGCATTTCTGTGTGGAGTTTGCATGTTCTCCTAGTGTTGGCGTGGGTTTCCTCCGGGTGCTCCGTTTTCCCCCACAAGTCCAAAAACATGTGCTATAGGTGAATTGGATAGGCTAAATTGTCCGTAGTGTATGTGTGTGAATGAGTGTGTATGGATGTTTCCCGGGGATGAGTTACAGCTGGAAGGGCATCCGCTGCGTAAAACGTATGCTGGATAAGTTAGCGGTTCATTCCGCTGTGGCGACCCCAGATTAATAAAGGGACTACGCCGAAAAGAAAATGAATGAATGAATGATAATATTCTCATTGAAGGCATATGATCTGTTTTTTGAGGAAGTTTTTTGATATTTTTCCTATGAATGAGGATTGAATCTAAAATATCCTACATTGTATTCAGAAGAAAAAAGAAAGCTTTAGAGAATTGGAACAACATGAGGGTGAGTAATAAATGACATCATTTTAATTTTGGGGTGAACTAACCCTTAATGACAAAAAGTACACAGCTCAACCAGACCTATTATGAAACATAATACAGATTCCAGGATACACTAAACACAAGGCACCCCATATTTATACAGACATGCTACAAAATGCTGAACATATCCATCTGATACAAAGAACTATTTACAGGGTTCATTTTGTTTGTATGTTCCTGCTAAGCATTCGACTAATGTTAAAACTGGCTCCTGATATGTAGTGAGAACACAAAAAAACTGTAGAGTAAAGACTCACTGGCCACTTTATTGGGTTGGACTCTTTTACCTTGAATTGATTCTTCATTTCATAGTTTCATCAATGCCCTAGAAACATTTCACATTGATCAACATTGACATGAAAGTATCGAACAGTTACTTTAGATTTGTCAGATGAACATGAGGGATGTGAATCAGTTCCAACACAACCCAAAGGTGCTCTATTGGACTGAGATCTGGTGACTGTGGAGAGTTTAGTGAATTCATAAGTTCAAGAAACGAGTTTTAGATGCTGGAGGAATCATGACAGTATTGACACACTGGTCAAAAATACTCAGGCATGCGGTGGTGTTTAAACAATTATCAGTTGGTACATTTCGAAGAATATTTTGATAAACAACCAATGCGTAAAATAAATGTCATTTATCACAAATCTGTGATACATAAATCGTTGCCTTGGAATTATAAGGTTCTATTTGCGTTCTAAATGATTTTGAGATATTGAGCTTCAAAGTTTTTGCATTCCATATAGCATACAGTATGTGTGTAACATTTGTTTTTTTAAACAAAAAGTCTTTAAATGTAAACAACTTACAAAAAAAAAAAAACATTCCATAATGTAAATTAGTGGTCAATTAATAAAAACATGTCAATAACTCAATTTTGACAAAAATGTCAGATAGAACCTTATACTTAAGGTTGACGATATGTCAAATACTATTATCGTGGTAATAATTTATCGCTAAATTGTGCAGCCTTGCCTTAAAGTAAAAAAGTACATTTATCTCTGATAGTGTACTAAGGGGACAAAACAGTGGCAAGAACATCTCCCTCCTACCATTACACCACCAACAAACATGTTTTCTCAATGTTTACACCAAAGTCTGACCCTACCATCCAAATACTGCAGCAGAAACGGAGACTAATCAGATCAGGCAATCTTTATCTAATCTTCTGTTGTCCAATTTTGGTGAGCATCTGTGAACTGTTTTCAGCTGACAGGAGCATCACAGATGTGCTCTGTATCATCTGCTGCTGTAGCTCATGATCTGCTTCTAGGCTTGACATGCCTTTAAAGATGCTCTGTTAACAATGGTTGAAAGTTTTTGAAGCCTTTCTATTAGCTCAAACAAGTCTGTTCTCACTTCTAGCATCAACATGGCATTTTCATCACAGAACTGCTGCTCGCTGGATATTTTTAAACCATCTGTAGATGGTTGTGTATGAATATCTCACTAAACAAGCAATTTCTGAAATTCTCAGACCAGCCCGTTTGGCACCAACAATCATGCCTCATTCAACATCACTTATATCACCTATTTTTCCCATTTTGATGCTTGATTTGAACTTCAGCAGATCACTTCAATTTCCTAAATTCACTGATTGCTGCAATGTAATTGGACAAATACTGTAGATAAAAAGCCATTGAACAGGTGTATATGAAAAATAATGACTTACACAGAAAAACCTTATGGATTTAGTAATTTTCAATCTATTATTACTTATGTTATCAAGACATTCTCGTGATTTCAACAAAGCCAGTTAGACTTTTATACCACAGCAGGAAAGCTAAATTCTCCACTGTAAATTTGTTTAGTTGATTTTACTTAAAGGTGCAGTATGTAAGTTTGACACCCAGTGGTTAAACTATAGGTATTGCACTCCTGGTTCAAAACACATGCAAGTGCAGGTTGCCAGATTGACATTGCCAGTTTGATTCTATTTCTTGCAGCTGAACAACAGGATAAACTGACAATGATAACCTCAGGTACACCTCATGTGCTTTATTCAGTGTTAAATCCTAATAATGCTACTGAAAGCAGCAGCAGAAAGTTCACCTCAGTTCTTGAAATATAAAATAAACTGTTTGAAATTGAACTCTAGAACTGTTACTCAGTGCAAGCCAACAAATATCAGTGATTCAGCATCTACATTTAATTATATTAAAGAGATTTAAAATGTATTAATTAGATTATAAACCTTACCATTTCGTTGGAGTGCAGTGAGTGCACTATTCTGTGCTTCTGAATGGCTGTATTTAAATATATGTCGTGTTGCGTCTGGTGCAAACAGCCAAATTGCTTATCACTGCAAATCTCGTCACGTAGCGTGTTGTTAGGACTAGGCTTGGGTCGACAGACGATGCCACTCTCTCTGTCATGCGCTCTAGCATATGTGCACGTCTGAGCTCCAGGCAGTCGGTGGATGCTTTGAGCACAAAACCCCAGAGAGCAGTGCACGTCGGACTGTTTATCAAGGATGTACCGCTGGATCACGTCTCACTATAGTTGTTAAATGTGATATTTAATTAATCTTGTCTCTAACAACTTTTCGGTCTTTTGAATCTATCAGGTAACGTGTCACAGCGTCAGTGCACTGCTTCAATCTTTCGCTTTCACGCTTGTACTTAGTAATTTTAGTAAAAACCTCAGATACTGTTGGTTGGTTTCTGTTCGATGTAGGGCTGGGCGGTTTTTCCGATTTTTTCGATTAATTCGAATTTACGTTTTAAGACGATTTTATTTTTTACAAAATCGAGGAATCGCGGTTTTTTAAATAAAAATATTAAAGCCGCTTTTCCACTATTGTGCCAAACCGTTCTAAACTGTTAGACAACCGTGCTGAATTGTGCTGATTCTGTGTGTTGACGTCGCGGCTCTGTTGATGTGCTGCCACAGCTGGTAGCGGAAGCGCGCCAGGGCGGACCGGCCTTTGGGAACACCGGGACATTTTCCCGCTAGAGCAACAAGCGCCCCGCAGTCAGCCAGCCAGCTTCGCGAATGTTTCCATGCGCGTCGTGCTGTTGTTCGCGTCCCGCAGCCGTCTGTGTCTCCCGCGCGAGCTGCGAGACGGGGACCCGCGCACCACTTCAAGGACGGTTACGGCGTGTTGTAAATGTCGGTCACCGCAGAAAGTCAAATCTTTCTTTAATTTGGACTTTTGCTTGAATTACGGAGTGGCACAGTAGCTGTCAAGGTACTGTATGAATTAAATCATAACCCATGTATGTACCAATAAACAAGTAAAATGAATGAATGAATAAAATAAATATGGATTCTTAAATGTCGGCAGTTTTTACTCCAAAAAATATCAATACATATCGACAAATGTTTTATAAAAATAAAGCAATTTCCAACATTTCAGCTATAGGCCATTATACGATTCAGTTAAATATAAGATAGACCTTTAAATGTATATAGATATGTAACAGGTTTCTGTGGGTTTTTTTCTCTCACGGTGATCTTTAATATATACTGGGTGGTGTAGCTACGCACAAATATTTTCTAAAACGTCAAGCAGATATTTGTCTATAGCTCGTTAGTTATTTATGAAGACAAAAAATAATTAAAATAACAAAAATAAAACTATAAAATTACAAAGATAAATGAGCAGCATTCTGCTAAATATAGCCTAGTCCTTTATATCCTGATATGCTATGTGTTGTTTCATTCGTTTTTTTATATTTAACTTGATGCATTCGTTATTTAATATTTAAATACAAAATCGTTTAAATGGTTATATTTTACCATCAAAATGTAATATATTTAATATCATTACCATTTTTTGATATAAAACCGCTGTTATTTTATTGATTGTTATGAAATAATTTAAGTGCTATATTTTTTATTAGTGAAAGGGCCAGCTCACTTTGACAAGGCCTGTCCAAATATATATTTCTGCCATGCCACTAATACAGATAAACTATTGTTGCATTATCATTGTTTATTTTTCTGTTATGTACAGAGATTTGAATATTTATTTCCCCTCCAATCCTTTTTAATCTTCAAGTTACATTTTGGTCATTTTCTCTCCAAATAAAATTTGCCCAAAGCTGCACAACATATGACCTGCTGTGACTTCTATTGTAGCTATGTTTAGCATCCCTAAATGAGAGAGTGCCATAACCGCGTTTAGTCACACTATTGCTTTTCTTTTACAAGTGAGCATGAAAAAAACTAGTTTCAGCATTTATTTAAATTTAAATGAACAAGGTAAGCTGGTAAGGTAGTTACACAGTAAAAAAAAAATTAATAAAAAAATAAATAAAAAAAATCGAAATCGAAAATCGGTCAAACTTTATGAAAAAAAAAATCGAGATTTTTTTTTTTTGCCATATCGCCCAGCCCTAGTTCGATGTGCACCTTTTTTACCAACCAAGTTTGTTGACGCCATTATAATGACACAGATCACTCTGGCCATTTATGCCAGAGCCCAGCGAAAAAAGTGATTGACAGGTGGTAATTTATATGTGACTTATCTTTATTTATTTACATCTTTATTTATTATTTATTTATAAACAAAGACCATGCGAGTCAGGTAACCTGCTCACCTAATGTTTACGTTTGTAATATTTCTATTATTTGCTAGTTAATAACCAAATCATGTGGAACTCTGAATCTGCGTCTCATTTCGGATTCTGCTACTGTCCACCTAAGGTCGCATTTCAGTCATAAATGCACACTTTGAGAGCCTTCCTTCATGAATGAATGAAGTACGCTGTTTTCCACCAAGGCAATCCAGGGTGCTGAAATATAATTGGCTAAACTGGAATTGTGTGGGTTAAAAGAACCAAAACAAGTCGGCGCAATAGCCTAGTGGTTAGCGCACCGACATATGGTGCAGTAACACGTCAGGGCGTCCCGGCTCGAGGACATTTCCCTACCCTACCCCCCTCTCTCTCTCTCTCCAACTTCGCTTCCTGTCTCAATACTACTGTCCTATCTAATAAAGGCAAAAAGGCCAAAAAATAAATCTTATATATAAAAAAAAATAATTTTTTAAAAAAGAACCAAAACAAAGACAGACGTTCCTGCACGTAACGCACGTTTTCAAAGCAGATTAATTGACTTAAGCATTGTTTTTCAGATAAACAAGAATGTTCACTTGGCATGTTTCTTAAATATTTGCAAACATATTATGGTATTTTCATGTTTTTGAAGAGTCAAAAACTTACATACAGCACCTTTAAAAAGGCGAGTAAATTCGTTCCCTTAAAATTATTAAGTACGTCAGTGCCAGTGGTGTTGTGGTTAGTGCATCGACATATGCACTCCGGTGCTCACGGCGACCCGAGTTCGATTCCGCCTCGCAGTCCTATGCCGATCCTTCCCCTCTCTCTGCTCCCCATGCTTTTTTGTCTATACTCTCTACTGTCCTATCGAATAAAGGTGAAAACCCAGAATAAATTATAAAAAAAAAAAAAAAATTATTAAGTAAATGAACAATGTGCATATTTTTCAAAATTAAGTCACCTTAAAAGTAATAACAGATTTAATCACTTTTTTAAAAACTTGTCAAAGCAATGGGTTTACTCCAATTTTTTTTAAGGAGAGCAACTAATTGCTTTTTACAGTGGACCCTTGTATCCCAGAAAACCAAATATTTAGATTTGCATAACCTAAATATGATTCAATATATATATATATATATATATATATATATATATATATATATATATATATATATATATATATATATATATATATATATATATATATATATATATATATATATATATATATAATAACATTGGTACAGTATGAAGACCTCTCCCTCTCGTTCCCCATGAATTGGGGCTCAATTTGATGCATTGAATTAAGACTTTGTCTGGAAACTGTTCGGTGACAAATTGTTTAAAGACTTCTCAGCGGTAGTGTGTTTATCTTAGTGGGTCTTAAGTGGTCTTATGAAAATAACAGTAGTGGCCACAGGGCCTCATATATAACAGGTATGAGTCTGACATTGCACCGGCATCAGTGCATCTGATCACTGGTGAAAATCCCTGATGAAGTGCTTAAAGAGGAGGATGGTGACAGTACATTAATATAGCGCTGCTTTGACCTTGCTTTAAGCCAGCTGTTAGACTGTGAAAGAGGATGAACTCCCTGAAGAAGCTCTGACTGTGAGTGTGTCAGGTAAAGGGCTGTCAGGGTTAAAGTCTGTCTTCAGAAAGCGAAAGAAGGCTGCAACAGAGTCGGGCCAAAGGCTGCAGGAGCCAGGAGCCCCTGCCAGGACTGTGTGGTAGAAAGCTGTTAATGAGCATTGTAAAGCTCTTAAACATAATGATCTGGACTTCTCTCCCAGTGCTAATGCCTATCACATGCCCAAACCCGGCCGGCCTTCAGTCTGACTATAACGCATGTCCTGGATGAGGCTAACAGAAAGGATGACCTCAAGGATGGACACAGTGGACATGAAAAGTGCAAACTGCAGCTTGGTATTGAATTAAGGTCACTGATGTGATGCTTATTTATCTATATAGATCTCAGAATGCATTAAAAACTTTAATACACATTAATCTGAATACACCTGTTTTATTATGAGCCTCTTTATGAACAATTTTGGGTTGGTATAATGTTAAAAGGTCAGGATGATTAAACTATTCTGATATATAAAGAAAAAAAAGTCAAATAAAAAATAAAGTTTATAATTTTAGAATTATAAAATTAATCATAATTTATCATTATGTCAAAAATATATATCCAACATTTTAGATATAGATTTTATTTATTTATTTATAAAAGTTATAATGGCATAGCTAACATAAAACCTCTAAATAAAATATAAAATAGTCTTTCTTCAAGAGAATACAAATTATGTTGGGATACAAATTGCAAATTATCAAATATTTGAGATTATTTTAATGAAAAAAACAAATAACATTATTATCATTAATGTTCATCAATTCAAAATAATATAATTAGTATTTATAATAATAATAATAATAATAATATTATTATTATTATTATTATTATTAAAAGCATTTACCTTGAAAATATAATATTAATATACAGGGCTTGACATTAACACTTACCAACCCGCCAAATGCGGGTAGATTTCAGCTGTGGTGGGTTAAATAGCCGCTCCCACTAGCCACTTTGGCTGGTTGAAAATTATTTTTAAATTGCTATTTTCTTGCTCGTCACATACGCGTGCAAACATGATCTTAGAATCAAGAAGCAGCGGGACAATAACTGTTCGCGCGAGCAAAAGAAAGCAGGCGAATAACGAATGAGACAATCACGCACACGGTGAGACACAGGCGATTCTCACTCACTGACGAGGGCTTTAGTGTTGCGTGCACAGTTGGTGATGTGCGCAAGTGTTTTAAAAGCTTGCGTGCTTTTGTGTCCTTGCGCGAAGCAACTGTTCCTGGAAACGCAACTGGTGCGATTGGTTCTCTTTGAAATAGACTTAAAAAAAATGCGATGCTGTGCCTCCACAGTCTTGCTACTTTCAAGAGCTTGTTGCCGGTTTCACTTTAACCATTCTTTGAATAGATTATTAATGGGCCTAATGTTAACCGTGCACACACGATCGTCCTTTCATTATCGCACACGGAATGTTTTTCACCTGCTCTCTTTTGCTTACAGTTATTTTTGTTAATGGTTTAATTATCACCCTTTATAATAACATTGGTTTAGTAGGAGATCAACTCTCCATTTATGTATAGTTACTGGTGATTTGGGACCTTTAGCCAGGACAGACTACTGTGAATAATTTTTTTTTACTGTCAATTGTTTTTTTTAAAACATTTTTGTTGAATAAAAAGTGTATGTATACTGTAAAGTACAGCTATATTTTGCTTGTTTGTGACACATTATTTAAAATTTGTGGCAAGGAAATAATTAGTTTAGTGTGGCCAAAGAAAACAAAAAGGTAAATACTTGAAAGCCCTGAAAAGTCATGTGAAATAAAACTAATTGCAATGCGACACTATGAAACCACAGCCCATATGCACATGCTCATTGAGTGAAATGAACGATAACGCATGTGGACATAACACAAAATCTAAATCAAGTAGTTTTAGCATGTCAAAGTCAAATTTATGCATATAAAATCTATTTTCCCAACAACAAAATTGTGGCTAGTGAAAATGGTGAGTGGCTTATAACTATAGGTGGGCATAGATCATTTATTTTTAATCTCACTGTAATTTTGGAATTATTCTAGATTAAAATGGCTCATTCAAAATTTGCCGAAGGCATTTAGAATGTGTGCTACCCAAATAATGACTAAAAGGAAGTCTTTGAGAATGGGTTTCTCAAGCCCAGTGGCGCATTAGACCAGGGGCTCATCTCCTGTTTCCAAAATGCATCACAAACTGCTTGAGAAACTGTTATACTATGATAATTGGTAATGAAAATAAATGTTCAATAAGATGTACTTGTGTTTACTAACTGTTTATTCAGTTAAACTTGAATTTTGAACTGTAGGCCTACATAAGCTCGAAACAGTGATTTTTGATTACCTTAATCCGGTCATAACTGAACTGAACAGAAATAGAATTAAGAAGTGGAGTATGCATATATTAGTGGCATTGTTGAAGTAAACATCGCAATCAAACTATTACTGTCATGTTGGATTTTCGCCATATTTTCTGACAAGATCCACACACGCGGCTGTCAGTATAGGACCGCACACACACACACACACACACCGCGAAATGCGGAAGTTTTTTTTTTTCCATTCGGCGTGTGTTATTAAATTATAACACTCCTACCAGTCTTACTCCTCATTTGCGTCTAATACCCCAGTTTGTCACGGGGCCATGAATGAAATGTTCATGAGTGAAGGTGAAACTGCCGAACTGCAGTTAAAGTCACCCAACATTACAGGAAACTCTTACATGAAAACACTTCACGTAAACACCTTAATTATATTATTGTCTATTAAGGCAAATAACTAGATTACAGATGTCCATGTAAGTGTAGTCAGTAGTGTCTTCGAAGTAAGTGAAAGATCCAGAAGGGCATCCTGCTGATTTGATTCAGAAGGGCACTTTTTTTGTCAGACGCTCACCGGTTTGACTTTCATTCACCATCATTCATTTTAAAAAGCACCCCGTCCATTTTATTTGTATGTTTTACTTGAACGCATAAACTTTACAGGTGCCTGATAGTTAGATGTGGAGCTAACATTAATCAGATTCACTCTAGTGAACTGCATCCATGTTAGCACGTCACATTTGATGTGGTAATTTCACAGTAGGAATACACACAGGTTCGAAGACTCGTTCTCGCCACCTACAGTGCAATTTGGCCAGGTATACATCCGTGCTAAAATATCAAGGTGAAAGTCATCATAGCTTGCGTAGAATAGACTCAGCTCCCAACCCAACTTTGAGAATAGATTAACGGCGATACTTTTTTTAAACGCCCGATAAGTCTCGCATTAACGCAACACGTTAACGCCATTAACGGCCCACCACTACTTATAACACTGGAAAACTACTTGCCACAGTGGCTGGTGATCAAATAAGTTAATTTCAAGCCCTGTTAATATAAATTAAAACACTTCAAAACACTAAAAATGCATACCACATTTATGCAAGGCTTAACACAAGTATATTAATAATTTTACATCACATAAAAAGTGTTACATTTAAAGTTAAAACCTTTTGAAGCTACAAAAAATTATATTTTTAAGAACTTACACTTGTCTTAAACAAACAAGACTTGTCTTTATCATAGACATTCTGATTAGTCATGTACCCACAAATCAAAATGTAAATTTGTATACTTAAATATACTTAATAAAAGTTACAGGAAAAAATCATGGGCTGGTGAGCTCCTTTTGTCACTTTAATGCATAAACTAGAACATTATATCACTGCAAGATTTGGATTTATTGGCTCTCTGCTGAAAATCAAACAACCTGACACTTGCATAAGCATCTAAAATAGCCTAATAAATTATCACACATTAGCGAACGCTCCAAGTACAGCACGTTTCCTGTTCCAGACAGGCTGAACGGCAAACACCAAGGGACAAACACCACTCTGTCCTCTTGATTATATCAAATAAATACTTACAAGTAATGATTGAGGAGGAAAACTCTTTTGTGCGAATGCTTTTGGCCATGAATCAGAGCGCTGACATTTTAAGGTCCCACTGTTGGTTCTGCCGCTGACTTGCTTTCACACAGTTTGTTGCACGTGTTCGTGACAAGCGGCACTATAAGAGCACTATTAAATATCTTGTGCTTTATTCCTGCTTTGAGGTAGACTAATTAACCGTGTGCAGCACGCACTCCCCGATGACATATGTCCTGAAGAGAGCCAAAAATAACACGGCTGCGGGAGGGAGAGTGTGCATGTGTGTGTCAGTAAAGTAGAGGTTTGAGGCGTATTTAAGCGCACTGCATCTGCATTAAAAGCTGAGCTGATTCTCCCACAGGGGTGTTTTAGAAACCCCTGGCCTGAGGCACGATCTGCTGCGCTACAGCGTGGCAGTGGAGGACACTAGACAGAGCCACCTGTAGAGGGAAACTAATCTCGCATGTGCAGCCCTGACAGGACATCCGTCAACAAGACCAGAGCAGTGTTGAGCAGATCCATTAACGTTAACAACTAGCCCCTGCCGTGTACTGAGGAAACAGGCAATAAGTAAGTTTGGAGGATCTGGTTCTGAAGCGGACTTCACAGGGCAACGTAATCAAGGCCTGTGGGAGTACGCAAACGCTTCAGAGTATGCAACACTCTAAAGCATCAGTGCGTTTGTCGCTAATCATAATGTAAGGGGCATTATGGTGTATGCATTGTAAACAGTCTAGTATCATCTAGTATTCACCTCTACAGAGCTTCTAAAAAGGAATTTATAAGATACAAGGAATTTATAAAACATTTCAATACTCTTGAAAATGTCCTGCGTTCTCAGAGAAACAAGATAATATACAACCATAGCCCGATTTGGACTGTTGCAGTGATTTGTAAAGCACAATGGGTGTTAGGACAAAAAAAGCTGCTTTTCCACTGTCATGTCGAATGGTTCTAAAGGCTGGTTTATACTTCTGCATCGAGCGATCGCCATGACCCACGACGCATGACTTGCACGTAGCCGTGCATTTATACTTCTTCGTGCTGTTTGTGTTGCTCTGCAATAACACTTCCGAAACGCTAGCTGGCAGTAGGTTATGTTATGTTCGTCGAGTTTCTTCACGGGTGTTTTTTTCCTGAACACTACCTTAAATGTACAAGTGGTTCAAACTCGCTCATTCTCAGGTGGGAGCCAGCAGACATGCAACAACTTTAATAAGGTAAACACAAAACAACGTTTCCATCTGGAGCTCCTTTACGGGACTTGACACTTGTAAACACTAGTCGACCAATCACAGAGCTTGCACTTTGCCTCATTGCGACGTGTAGTTACATTTTTTGAGAGGTGCGTGTCAGCGCCGGCGTCAGCCATGGCAAGGGCTATGCGACCGCGTGAAGGCTGCAACGGACCATACGCTTGTGCTTGATGCAGAAGTATAAATCAGCCTTAAGAACCATTCCAATTGTGTTTTCACTTAAAAGTAAATATCAGAAAAAAAAGAATCGGTTTACATTACACGTACATTACCAAAGAAACAACTGGCGCATTTGTATTACATTCCAAAGAGCTCCGGTCTAAGGACCAAAGTGGAAAATGAAACTATAACTGTGCCGTCACTGTCCTGGATCAGCAGAGAATGGAACTATTAAGCAAAGAGAACCATTTAGCTAGGCATAGGCCGGTATAAGATTCTGACGGTATGATAACCTTGGATAAAAACATCACGGTTTCACAGTATTGTAGTTACTGCTCTAAAATAAATTCTTTTTAAATGTCTGGGTAAAAAACAAAAAACTTTTTTTCACTTTGAACACATATTTCATTTTGAGAAACATTTAAAGTATTTTGGAGCAGTAAACATGTCAGACTAAATAATTCAAATGAATCATTGACTTTTGCTGTCTTCATTAGTTTCAAAAACACAGATTTCATCACAATTTAAAACGCCATATTTGGATATCTTTTCTGCTGGAGATACTGTTGTCCTAAAAAACAACAACAAAAAAATCTTATACATACCTTAGGAACGGTATAGCAGAAAATTTGGCGGATTTAAAACCTTGACTTTTTTATATCTTGAAAACGGTTATGGTCCCATGCTTACATTCAGCATGATAGTGGAAAAGCTGCTAAAAATTCTGTGTGTGTTTATGACAAAAAATTGGGTTAAAAACATACTATCTGACCTCATTCATTTATTTTCTTTTTGGCTTAGTCCCTTTATTAATCCGAGGTCACCACAGCGGAATGAACCGCCACGAACTGACCTATTACAAACATATTGTGCAGTGACTTTTTTCCACCAATGTATTTTTTTTTATTTACCACATCCATTTAGGTGTTACAAGCAAACAAAAAGTTATGTAAGTGCAAAGATTTTCTGGGAAATACAAAACATTTCTGCAAATGGGCGGAGCCAAAGACCTAATTTTGCATATCTTGTTTGCAGCAACACTCTGATTGGTGGAATTTTCTGTTATAGGCAATGTAGTCTTTTTGCACAAGTTTATTTGAATTAATGTGAAAAATTGGTTTAACAAAAGCGCATATAATTAATTAACAAAACTTTGAAGTTCACAACATGTCTTACAAGGTATCTAAAACATGAAACTTGATTGTTGCACTTTATTCTGCTAAACATGGTTGAATGGCCGAATTATCACATAAAACAGCCAATTCCCATAGCCTAATTCTGAGATTCTTGTCACTTTTTATCTGCAGGTTTGATGGACAGCCCTATAATTAGACCATGTCATAAAGTCACTAGTAGGTGTTTCTACAGCCAGTCTCCCTAGTAACTGTGCTACTGCTATTACCAGCAAAAAATCCTGGATGTTTGACTTTAGATTCCAATGAAACTAAAAATAACACTGCAAATTTAAAGATTCTAAAATGCTAATTTTGTAGACGTACCAAAGCATTGCGTATTACCAACAATCAATACATGCTCAGTTTGTATAATTTGTGTGCTTATCTCTGTATTTGTGTAGAAACAAGTCATACACACTACAGGCTAGAAAGAATTTCTCCTCCATCTGCAGCTCTGCACAAGAAGTTTGCCCAGAAGAGAAATGGTCATACCCAACTGATACTGGCTTCGAGGTTTTTTTCCTTCACTTTCGTCAGTTGGTGAAGTTTGTTCCTCAATACTGGCTTGCTTGATTTGGGACTTGTGGAGCTGTGCATCGATGGATTTGCTCTTCAGTGTTTGGACTTTCAACAGTGAAAATTAAACCACACTGAACTGAACTAAACTGACCTTCAACTCTGAAAACTGGACTGACACAGTTTCAATTTACTTCAACTTCTATGTTAAGCTGCTTTGACACAATCTACATTGTAAAAGCACTATATAAATGAACATGAATTGAACTGAATCTACACTCAACCACAACATTAACCACTGCCACAACATTACAGAGATCAAATCAGCTTTAATGTCTTGAAGTTGTGTTGCATGATCTTGAACTTTGCTCTCATTTGCATAAATTAAGTAATCACATCAGTCCTGCTCACCTCAAATCATCAATTCTATTGTTCAACCAATTCAACTGTGGTGAACGAAGCTTCGGTGTTGACAGAAAACATACAAGTCTCTACAAATCTTGTCGAAACTGGCTTGATTCAGGCATGGAGTCAAAAGTTCCATTTCTATGTTGAATAAAAACCTTTATAAAATCTTATCAACACAAAAAAAGCAGTTCCTGTGGCATTTTCCTTGACAATACACTGTAACGGTGTTACTACAAAAACACCTGTACCACACAACGCACCCCAATCAATCTTTTTTCAGCATTTGATTTCTGCTTTTTAAAAGGGAGAAAAAAAAAGTAATGATTGGTGCTGACTGAATGTGAATGTGCCTGCCGTGTAGGAGCAGCGAGAGAGCCGGAGCTGAAGGCACGATGGAAGACAATGGATGAAAGGAGCTGTCAGAGCGAACAGGAGAAGAAAAGAGAGAAGTGCCATGGGAGCGAAGTAGAGGGATGGGATGACAAAGCTGGGAGGTGACGGAGGAGGAGGGGAGAGGAGGACACAAGGTGAATATGAGAGCCTCGCTCCTGACCTCTCTCTCGGTTTGAGGAGCCCAAGATCTGAAAATGACATCAGATAGGGGAAGTTTGACTCTCTTTCATGCTTTCATGTGTCTCGCTCTTTCATTATGCCGGCACCACTCTCGCTTGCATGAATGGACAATACATTTAAAACAGCAGAGTCGAATACATACATATCTGACATCTGTTGTTCTGCCCAGAAGGCAAGATTTTACCGATAATGTTATATGTCTGTCTACATATCTGTCTAACTAACATCCATCTATCTGTTTACCTGCTTATATCTTACAAACAGACGGACAGGTGAACAGCTGAATAGATCTGTATCTTGGTCAAGACAGACAGGCAGGCAGACCAATACAAGGACAGAATGATAGAACTAAAGAATGATGGACAATAGAACGATAGATAGAATGATAGAGAAAAAATGATATATAGTTTGACAGAATGATGTATAGAATTGAACGATGGATTGGATGGATGGATTGAACGATGGATGGATTGAACAGATGGATGGATTGAAAGAATGGATGAATTTAAAGGATGGATTGAATGGATGGATAGAATTGAACAATGGATTGGATGGATGGATTGAACGGATGGATGGATTGAAAGAATGGATGAATTTAAAGGATGGATTGAATGGATGGATAGAATTGAACAATGGATTGGATGGATGGATTGAACGGATGGATGGATTGAAAGAATGGATGAATTTAAAGGATGGATTGAATGGATGGATAGAATTGAACAATGGATTGGATGGATGGATTGAACGGATGGATGGATTGAACAGATGGATAGAAGTGAATGATGGATTGGATGGATGGATGGATTAAACAATGAATAGAATTGAACGATGGATTGGATGGATGGATTGAATGACGAATAGAATTGAATAATGGATTAGATGGATCGATTGAACGATGGCTAGAATTGAACGATGGATTGATGGATGGATTCAACGATGGATAGAATTGAATTATGGATTGAACGATGGATAGAATTGAACGATGGGATGGATCGATTGAACAAGATAGATTAAACGAATGGATGGATTGAATGTATGGATGGATTGAACGGATGGATTGAACGTTGGATGAAATTGAATGATTGATTGGATGGATGGATTGAACGATGGATAGAATTGAACGATGGATTGGATGGAATAAACGGTGGATGGATTGAACGATGGATGGATTGAACTGATAGATAAACCGATGGATGGATAGAACGGATGGATTGAATAGATGGATCGAATTGAACGATAGATTGGATGGATGGATTAAACAATGAATAGAATTGAACAATTGATTGGATGGATGGATTGAACGATAGATAAAATTGAACGATGGATTGGATGGATGGATTGAACGATTGATAGAACTGAATGATGGATTGGATGGATGGATTGAACAATGGATGGAATTGAACGATGGATTGAACGATGGATAGAATCGAACGATGGGATGGATGGATGGATTGAACAATAGATAGATAGAACGGATGGATAGATTGATTGGATTGAATGGATGAATTGAATGGATGGATTGAATGTTGGATAGAATTGAACGATTAATTGGATGGATGGATTAAACAATAGAAAGAATTGAACGATGGGTTGAACGATTGATTGGATGGATGGATTGAACAATGGATAGAATTGAACAATGGATTAAGCGATAGATTGAACGATGGATAGAATTGAACAATGGATTGGATGGATAGATTGAACGATGGGATGGATGGATTGAACAATGGATGGATTGAACGGATGGATTGAACGGATGAATGGATGGATCAGACCAACAGAATGAACAAAACAAACAACAGATAGGACGATTGATAGAATTAAATACGGATAGATATAACAAGAGACCGACAAAACAAAGGTAAACCAATGAAGCAATCCATGCATAGAACCATAAACAGAATGATATAGAACAGAACAATACAAAGATAAATAGCATAATAGACAGATAGACAGAATGATAGATGAAATATTAATTGACAGAACTACAGTATACAAAAAATGGCTAAATGACAGACAGACAAATAGACAGACAGACGAATAGCAAACGGATGGATGGATGGACAGACGGACAGATAGATAGAACAATAAAAATTTGAACAATTAATTAACAGAACGATACAACAAATGACAGACAGACAGATAGAGAGATAGACAGACAGACAGAGAGAGATGCGCTAAAACACATGAAGTTTCAGTGAAGGAACTACAGTAAAAGCCAAACACTGAACGGCAGTAAACATCACGAAGCGTATAAAATCACTGAGCTCGAACAAGCAGTGAATATGCAAAGCAGAGAAATGTAAACAAATCCTGCAGACAGCTGTTTGGGGTTTCTCTACCATTGCTGGGATTTTGGATGGTTCTTTGCCTCCCGCACCACTATTTCTATAATCCCAAACAGATTTGCTCCAACCACCAGAACAGCCAGAGTCTGGGCGTCTCTGCAGAGTTCTCCACAGAGAACATTAATAGGCTGCATGTGCTGATAAATCATGGAATGGATTAGACGCAACGTATGTGGTCCTCTGCCGTAACTACTGGTGGCATTTAGGGACACATTTTAACAAGAAGAGAAATTGATCCATGCTGTTCTCACATCCACACTCGAGGGCTGAATTTTGTCAGTTGACCAAGAGCCATGACATAACTGGGGCATTCTTTTGTTCCTATCAAAAATACATAATTGTACAATTCACAAAAAAAAAAAAAAAGTACTGTGAAAATGTTGTTCAGAGAAACATTAGTTTATTGTCAGGACTATTTAAAACAATAATAATTTGAACATATTAAAATACCTTGAAGAATCACAGTTAAGTACACAGTGCAGCCCAAGAAAACTGATTGGTTTACATTTTTAATTCTTTTCCACTGTGTTTCAAACCTCTAGGTTTACCATTAAGATTTTTAGGTGAAAGGGAAGTGAAAAATAAATAAATAAATACAATGAAATATTACAAAAGTACCGGCAACTTTATTAGGTACACCTTACTAGTACTAGGTTGGACCCGCTTTTGCCTTCAGAACTGCCCTAATCCTTCCTAGCATAGATTCAACTAGGTACTGGAAATATTCCTCAGAGATTTGGTCCATATTGACATGATAGCATCACGCAGTTGCTGCAGATTTGTTGGCTGCACATACATGATGCGAATCTCCCGTTCCACCACATCCCAAAAGTACTCTATTGGATTGAGATCTGATAACTGTGGAGGCCATTTGAGTACAGTGAACTCATTGTCATGTTTAAGAAACCAGTCTGAGATGATTGGCGCTTTATGACATGGTGCATTATCCTGCTGGAAGTAGCCATCAGAAGATGGGTACACTGTGGTCATAAAGGAATGAACATAGTCAGCAACAATACTTAGGTAAGCTGTGGCATTGACAACAATGCTCTTTTGGTACTGATGAGGCCAAAGTGTGCCAAGAAAATATCCCCCACACCATTACACCACCAGCCTGAACCGTTGATACAAGGCAGGATGGATCCATGCTTTCATGTTGTTGATGCCAAATTCTGACCCTACCATCTGAATGATGCAGCAGAAATCAAGACTCATCAGACCAGGCAATGTTTTTCCAATCTTCTATTGTTCAATTTTGGCGAGCCTGTGCCAATTGTAGCCTCAGTTTCCTGTTCGTAGCTGACAGGAGTGGCACCAGTTGTGGTCTTCTGCTGCTGTAGCCCATCCGCCTCAAGGTTGGACGTGTTGTGCATTCAGAGATGCTCTTCTGCAGGCCTCGGTTGTAACGAGTGGTTATTTGAGTTACTGTTGCCATTCTATCAGCTCAAACCAGTCTGGCTGTTTTCTGCTGACCTCTGGCATCAACAAGGCATTTGCACCCACAGAACTGCCACTCACTGGATATCTTCTCTTTTTCGGACCGATCTCTGTAAACCCTAGAGATGGCAGTGCGTGAAAATCCCAGTAGATCAGCAGTTTCTGAAATACTCAGACCAGCCTGTCTGGCACCAACAACTATGCCACATTCAAAGTCACTTAAATCACCTTTCTTCCCCATTCTGATGCTCAGTTTGAACTGCAGCAGATCGTCTTGACCATGTCTACATGCCTAAATGCATTGAGTTGCTGCCATGTGATTGGCTGATTAGAAATGTGCGTTAACGAGCAGTTGGACAGGTGTACCTAATAAAGTGGCCAGGGAGTGTTTAGTTTGATAACATATAATTTTATATACTTAATAACTACAGGTCAAATTCAGTATGTTGTTTCATCTTAAATGAACTCAGTGATAATTTTTGTCTTCAAGTTGTTATTTTATATGTGGTTTATTTAATATGTTAAGGTAAAAAACATATTTTAATATTTTCACAAAATATCACTTTCTATTTATTATGATTTCTATATAAAACTTTTGGAGAAAATGAATTTAACATGATGCGGAAACAAAAATTGGTTCGTCTCGACTTTCTCCCAAAAACAGCTCATTAGCTTTTACAGAACTGGAGACCATCATAAATTACACCCGTTTCCTGCCATATAATAGCTCTATAAGCTGTAACCTGCAATATATCTGTCATTTCTATATATGCCTGAATTTATGGATGAATGTCTGTCTGTGGCTGCACTCGTTCATTTACGTGGGGGGTCGGGGTTCAGACGCAGACTCTCTGCATGCGCACGAGCTGCTCTTTCTTCCACTATCAGAGCTGGAAGGGCTGCCTGTAGTGAAGACTGATCACAATTATCCCAGTCTCCGGAGGGGCAGTCTTGTCTAGGACAGCGGGGTGAAAATTACACACATGCCTAGAGAAAATAGAGCCAGGGTCAGGGGTGTCCGGATCTCAGTGCCGCTCGGAGGAGATCATGCAGTTTGGGATTTCGGTTATCTCTTTTTTCTAAAGGAGGGGCGAACGGGAAATGAAGACGGGGGATTGGAGGGTTGTAAACAATGAGGGTGCTTAATGGATGCCAATCTAATACGCCCGAGGCAAGAGAGACATCAGCACGTCAACACTCCAGACGGAGGAGGCCGCACAGCCATTATCTATAAACAAGCACAAGGCCTTTTACAAGTGCTAATAAAGATAATTAGTAGAAAAACTTGTAAACGCATAAAGACCTATTGAGATACTTATGTCATTTGTTTTTTTTCTAATTAGTTGTTTCTTATATGATCAATTGCATGATGCTCATTTTTTTCTTCATGTCATTTAAATATGAAATATTTTAAAGAATGAAGCAACACACACAGTGACTTAAATAGGCTTCAACTTTCCTGATTAAAGCCTCTTGATATATAAGCGTTACTGGCCTGTTATCTTCTTGACACAATAAAAAAAACAATCAGTGGCCACTTTATTAGGTACACCTTACTTTTGGGATTAATTTCCTTCAGAACTGCTTTAGCTCTTTGTGGTATATTTTCAACAAGGTGCTGGAATAATTACGTAGTTGCCGCCAATTTTTTTTATGTGATGTGAATCTCCTTTTCCATCACATCCCAAATGTGCTCTGTTGGATTGAGTTCCTGAGACTGTGAAAGCCGTTTGACAATATACTGTCATGTTCAAGAAACCAGTTTTTGAAGATTTTAGATTTGTGATACAGTGTGTGGTGTTACTCTGTTGGTACTAACTGTTGGTACTAAGCACGTCATGATTTTGCCAAGCATTATGCGATTCTGGATTAACATCATTTTTGTTCGAAAATGTAATCCACACCTATTCCGTACCCCTAAACCCAACCGTAATCAATTGAATCAGTCATCTGCATATCAATAACTGTCTGGTTTAGCTCAGCTACCAAATCCAACCTCCGAAGACTACGTCGAACAGTTCTGACTGCTGAGCGAATCATTGGTACAACCCTCCCTACTCTCCAAGAACTGTACTTATCCAGAGCAAGCAGAAGGGCTGCCAAAATCACTCTGGACCGCTCACACCCAGCACACTGCCTCTTTGAACTTTTACCTTCTGGTCGACGCTACAGAGCACTGCGCACCAGAACAGCCCGACACAGAAACAGTTTCTTCCTTCAGGTAATCCATCTCATGAACACTTGATGATAATAATTGTGGAACCAACATCACTACCTGCTATACACTTTTATACACATATACACTTATTTAACAACACACTTTACATGCCAATTTGCACATAACAGCTGCACGTATTATGTTGTATATAGTAATATAGCTGTGCAAACACATGTCAATTTGTATATTTGCATTCACTACTTTTTAATATATATTTATTATCTGTTTTTTCAGTCCTGTCTCTGTAATTCTGTTGCACTGTAGAAGCTCGGTCATGAAAACAAATTCCTTGTATGTGTGAACATACCTGGCAATAAAGCTCTTTCTGATTCTGATTCATAACTGTAAATTTTTCCCAAAATCAAAGGGGAATAAAAGTTGGATAACAATCATGTAGCCTCATTGTAATTGTAAGCCTAAACTTTATATAAATGTAAAAGTAGTCCATAATTCTGATTGGCTGATTGGAATGTTGTTCCAGGATTAACATAGATGTTAATCCAGGAACATGTGCTACTAGGTAAAATCAGATTGGCGGGACCAAATGTGCCAAGAAATTATCCTTCACACCATTAGCAGCCTAAACCATTGAGGCAAGGGAACATAAATTCATGCATCCATCATGTTTATGCCAAATTCTGTCCCTTCCAGACAAATGTTACAGCAGATTCCTCAGACCAGGCAACCTTTTTTCCAATCTTCAATATTTTTAGTGAGTGTAGCCTCAGTTTGATGCTCTCAGCTGTGTGACCAATTTTCTCTTCTGCTGCTGAAGCACACCTGTTTTAAGCTTTGACATGTTTTGCAGATGTAATAAGTCATATTTTGAGTTTATATTGACTTCCTATCAGCTGGAATCATCCTGGCCAGTCTCTACTGACCTCTGGCATCAACAAAGCATTTCTTGCCTAAACAATTGCCACTCACTGCATATTTTCTGTTCTTCAGGTAAACCCTAGAGATCTTTGTGCATGAATAAGTAAATCAGTAGTCAGTTTGTTATGTAACAAACAACCATACCTCATTCAAAGTCACCTAAATCACCTTTTGTTTTAAGCTGGGAGTTTCATTGACAAGCAATGCGACCAATCATAACGCTGATATTCTGTCCCCCCTTTCTGCTAATTTGTCCGACAGGCATCGTAGTAGACTAACATCGGCGATTAAGGTGAAAATGTGCTTGTATTGAACTTGCAACACAGACAGCAGGTATCCAAAAAGGCTGAGCAATATACAATTTCATCCTTTCCCGAAACCTAGAGAAGTGCATGAAATGGATACATTTGTGTGAATGGCCTCATCATCAACCATCAGTGGTGCTGTCACTACTACTGAATAAAGACTCAAAATGCAAGGACTCGAGACTACCTGAGGACTTGGAAGATGACAAGTGAGATGAGCAGAGCCAGATAAACAATTACATTTTTTAAGGCCTCTTCTCTCTTTGAGATGCCAACGTTTGTATGTGTTTGGGAACCATGTTAAGGTATCAGACGGGCCAGACGGAATCTGCGGACGTTTTTTGCAATTTCTGCGGAGAATTTTGGTGAAAATCTGCGGATTACTGCGGAATTATTTTGGGAGTCTCATAACTAAAACCTTAATATGTGAAATATGTGTAATTTAAAAACTGAATAAATTCAGATTTAAACACATTTACTCAAGTAAATAAACAGAATTAATGGTGGCCTAAAAATCTGCGAAATTCTGCGGAAAATCTGCGGAATTCTGCGCGCGCAGATTCCGTGTGGGCCAAGGTATCAGTAACATTTGAATATCCAAACGTCCCATGACTGTACTTGTAGGCTACGGCTAGGGCCAGATGGATTTTTTGCTATTTCTGCAAAGAATTTTGGTAAAAATCTGCAGATTTCTGCGGAATTATTTTGAGAGTCTCATAACTAAATCCTTAATATGTGAAAATAAAAAAATAATACCTTTTTAACTTTTATTTAATGTTTAAAATGCAAATCCAATTAGATTCACTTTATTTGGTAAACAAAGCAAGTCTCTCATATAATATATCTACTAAAAGACAGAAAATATTACTTTACAAACTGCATTGTACATAAATCAGATGAACATTTTCATATTAGTCAATAGTATTACTGTAATTAATTTAAAAACTGAATAAATTTAGATTTACACACATTTACTCAAGTAAATCAACAGAATTAATGATGGGCTAAAAATCTGCGGAAATTTGCGAAATTCTGCGGAATTCTGTGCGCGCAGATTTCGTGTGGGCCTAGTTATGGCCCAATCCTAATTCTACCCCTTAGCCCTACCCCTTACCCGGCTCAGCATCGTGATGTCTATAGGCCATCGGTGATGGACGATGGCATCGTCTATCAACCCAACCATAATAGATATAGTATATCGCAAGATATATTGTGGGAAAATAAAATATCGCAGTGTCCAATTTTTCCAATATTGAGAAGTCCCAGCATGTTTGTTACAGTAAACTTGTAAAAGAAATATAGTAAAAAGGCAATGTTTCATGACTGAAAGGACACTGTTTTGTGTTGTGTCAAAACCTCTGTACTCTCGCACAAAGCAAGTGCCCAGAGGTTGTCTCTGTGTTGTGAAAAAGCTATTAAACGTAAGCATTAAACAGCCCTTTTAGCGCTGTCAAACATAAGGACATTGGCGTAGCCCCACAGCGTATTTAAAACGAAGTATTCCTAGGTTTCATTCTAAAGTACACACTAAAACAGTTGGGTTTTATTTAATTACACAGATCTCCAGCCTCTTAACGCTGCTTTCCACGTAGTGTATGGTTTGACTCCCTGGCTCTTCTGAAAAATGCCCATTATTCTCGATAGTGGGTTGGCCATAATGGACAAGCACAGGCATTTAACTGCAGGGTCAAAACAAAGTTTAATCATTTCAAACTCTTTATAGTCTCTTCAACGGTGCTGAAAGCCCATGAAATACCTGCACACTACAGTACAAGTGCTCATTTTTGTCTCCCAAACTGATCATCCCCATCCCGGTAATGGGTCACAAATACACGAGGTGGGCATATAATTTTTCAAATTAATTGCTTTCTCTTTTACTCCCTCTCGTTCACATTTTTTTTCCCTTTCATTCACCATCACAGTATGGCCATTAGGAATTACAGTTATTCAAAGCAATTCAGAGGTGAGCGTGTGAATTCAAACCGAGAAAAAAATGTTATTAAACACTATAAAAATAAAATCCGACCACTGAAAGTATGCCATACCTACAGGTAATCAGCATTCAGATTTGCCATAATGCTGCAAAATTACAGACAATCTTAATGATCAAAGAACATTTATAAATGCAGTCTTAAAAGAGGCTCCCCAAACAATTAGTAAGCTGAGAGGCTTTTTTGTTCAACCCAGATGCAGTGTCTCGCCTTTGAGGACAAGTGTGTGGCTTTGACCTTCGTTCGGCAGTAATGACGCAGTCTGACCCCTGAAATACTTCTCCACATTAGAATCACTACATTCACATCCTTTGCTAGCGATGTGTCTTTCGCAAGCCTCCAGCTGACGTTCGGGATCCGATGCATTGTAGTATTCTTGGAACGTTTCACCTCCCCCTTTCGTGCTATCTAGAGAACTAATCTAAAACCCTGCTATTATGATTCTTGTACTTGGCGTATCTGAGGCCAATTTAGAACATCAACACCATCAATCACAAGACAGAGGGGCCAACACTGCTGTCCTGCAGGTTTTCTTGTCATCCAGCTCACGTCCTCTTCCTACATAAGACTCGTTCGCTTTTCAGGACAGGCCTGTCTGAGCCCACTCAAACCACTGTCTGTGTTATTGCACATTTTGTTGAACTTTCGATGACCAGGCGATGCAAACGAGGGCACTGCAGCTTATGAAAGAACGAAAAAATTGCACAAGAAGAAATAAATTCCATCTTCAAAATCTCTTCCTTTATCCTATAAAAAAGGATGTGCCAAATAAAGCCTCTGAGCAAGCGAATAAACAAGAGCTCTGAGTCATCGACATTGTCAGAGATGGTTGGCATGTACACATAAAACGAGAACATGTCTCAGGAGGAAAACAACTTTGCCCTTTTCTATTCCTCAGAATGCAGAGTTTATAAGACTATAAAAGTCGTAAAGGCAGCCTACAAAAAATTAATCTTGCCATAAAGTGCTTATTATATGCATGCATTCACATTTATTCGTGCCACACAGGCAAGAGATTTTTTTTTCAGCCGTACAAAATATTCAAAACGCTGCAGTAAAGTGTACATTGATGAAATGCATACTAGACAAAAGACTGGGTGAATTTATTCTCCTCTCTTAACAGAAAATGGCTGGGCGACTGGCACAGTGCCACAGTTGTGCTCATCAGTGGATGATATCACATGTAATTATCCTCACACACCCACCTAAGCTTCTCAATATCATCAAAACACACCGAGTACAAATAATCATGAGAATGAAGGGTTTTGTAGGATGCTACATTTACAGCACAATCCAAACTACATTATGAATGTGTGTGTGTGGATAACTGGGGAAACGGGTTGTTTTTAAATGTTATTTATGGCTTAATGGGAAAGGAGAGTGTTAGGTAGAGTATGAATTTGCCTAAAAGGAAACATGTATGTTAAAATGTTTTTAATAATAATAAAACTTTTATTCCATTTTTAAAGGTCCCATGAAATTAAAATAAAGTGTTTTAGATGTTAGTATTAGGGTTGGGCGATGTTGACCAATTTTGCATCGTACGATTTCTAATGTGAAACATCGCGATGGACGATGGCATCGTCGTCGTAGGCGGGGGTGGTTGTTGTTAAATATCAATTAATTCATAACAAATTAATTAATTGTAGCCTATCGTTTTCACTAGCTGACCCACGTGGTCTTTGCTTTACCCATAACCAATCCCTAAATAAATCAAGTTACACACAAAGTAACACCTGTCGATCACTTTTTTTTCTGCGGGACTATGGCATGAATAGGCAGAGTGATTATAATGGCTTTTTCCCACAGCTGGTGGACGAGATGAGAGTTCGTCTGGAGTTCACTGTATTTTGTATTGTGATTAATGATAACTTCCTTATTTTATTATTATTATGAGGAAATAATAACAAGTAAAGATGCTAGGGCTCGACCGTTTCAGCGTATGCGCCCGAAATTTTATGCGACCTAAAATATATATTTTGGAAGCATTTGTGCGAGTGCATAAATGGTTACCGTGCGGCCTGTTTTCACTGCAAAATCCTCACCGCGTGCGCGGATTTAGGAGACATTTATGCAGGATGCATCTTTGCACCTAAAGACGCCAAACGCAGGGCTCAGGAACAGATTAAAACAGTTGTTATGTGAACTTACTGAAGTAAAAAAGCCTGCAATGGTTGCCCCGCCTTTGTGCTCTTCTTATTGGCCCACTGCTCTAGAACTGAATGCGAATGGATTGGTTAAAATCAGCTGTCAATCACTCAGTCAATGCCTTCAGCCTTCAGATGACAGGAGCTACAACAGCGAAAATGTGAAGCGCTAAAGATGAGAGAATGAAAATAACACTGACAGATTTAGTTTTAGAAATCACCTAAAGTTACTAATAATGGCACATCTTATTAGTGATCATGTGCTAAATGTTAATCCACCATTTACACTTTTCCAAGAGTGGATAAAAGACTTCCAGTGGCTTCAAGTCCGCTATGAAAATAACTAAAGCCATTCACTGTAAAGTCTGTAGGACTGGGTTTGCAGGTAACAGCGTTTGCCACTGAATCTACACATTTAAAGCGCGAGAGGTACTGTATAATCCTTAATTTAATCCTCACGATGCTGTCAGCCGTGCAAGCGGCAGCTATAAACATAACACAGCTCATGAAAAGACCATTTTTGCTATGAAGATGAGATGCAAATAATAAGTTATATATCAATATAAATGTGGAGCGGGGCGATGGATCGCGATGTCGGCTCAGCATCTTCAAGTTTATCGGCCATCGGCGATGGACGATGGCATCGTCTATCGGCCCAACCCTAGTTAGTATCAGTATTGTTAGTTTTTAAGACATCTAAAACGGAGACAAAATTCGCGTTTAAAAGATATAAAACTGATATAAACATTTAAAGCTTGTTGTTTGTCACTTCCATCTAAACCAGAGCTGCCCAATGTAGGGCAAAGTTGGCCCACTGTAACCTTTGATTTTGCCCACTATCCCATCTGAGAATGATGAAGAGGATTGGGGCAAATGCCTTTAACAGAGTTCGCCATTTCTAATTTGAAGTAACCTTTTTTGTTTGTTTTATTGATGAGCTACAAAAAAGCAAACTGAAACGAAATGTTTTAATTAAAGGTAAATGAATCTGAGTTTGTAAAACGTAAATACTGTCACTCGACAAATAGAGGACTATGCAGAGGACATCGGCGAGCAAATCAGGGCAAAAACTAATGTAACTCCATAATGTTATAAATGAGATTGTTTTCGTTGTGACTGTAATAAGTTCATTATAAAATGTAAAAGATATTATATTAGTTAATATAAAGCAATGTTTTCTAGTTATTTTTAAACATTATTAAATAAATTAGTAAATTACCCATGGCAACTATATTTATCTTTGACCCAATAGCTTTAAAATTTGGTTTTTGGCCCTTCATAAGAAAATGTTTGGGCACCCCTGGTCTAAATGGACCAATGTTTTTATTCACTTCACCTTATACCTTCAGTTTCTCATCAAATAGTGACCAATCAAACGCTCTATAGTATCTGACATGCCCCGCCCCTTCAAGACGCTTCCCAGTTTGATGCGCTTGAGCTCAACCACTCTCACTGGCAGAGCTGTGATGAAACAAAATGTTATTCCGCCTAAAGGGGAGGGGCTACACTATGTCCCACCCTCTCTTCATATTTTGGTTGAGATTACGTTGAGATTAACATTGAATAAATATAAAAAATTCAAAGTACTTCACAGGACCTTTAGGGAAAGTTTGATGTGGTTTATTATGTGGTGTACACATCAGATATTAATCAGATTTTCCATACACCTGAAATATTTAAAAGCTTGGGGTCAGTAAAATATTTATATATACAGTTGAAGTCAGAATTAGTAGCCCCCCTTTGATTTTTTTTCTTTTTAAAATATTTCCCAAATGATGTTTAACAGAGCAAGGACATTTTCACAGTATGTCTGATAATATTTTTTCTTCTGGAAAAAAGTCTTATTTATTTTATTTCAGCTAGAATAAAAGCAGTTTTTAATGTCTAATGAACCATTTTAAGGTCATTATTATTATCCCCTTTAAGCTAATTTTTTTTTTTTCGATAATCTACAGAACAAACCATCATTATACAATAACTTGCCTAATTATCCTAACCTGTCTAGTTAACCTAATTAACCTAGTTAAGCCTTTAAATGTCACTTTAAGCTGTATTGAAGTGTCTTGAAAAATATTTAATCAAATATTACTTACTGTCATTGTGGCAAAAATAATATAAATCAGTTATTAGAAATGAGTTATTAAAACTATTATGTTTAGAAATGTGTTGAAAAATCTTCTCTCCGTTAAACAGAAATTGGAGAAAAAAATAAACAGGGGGGCTAATAATTCAGGGGGACTAATAATTCAGGGGGGTTAATAATTCTGACTTCAACTCTATATATATATTTGAACTCTCTTTAGATAAACCTGCAAAACATTGGATCAAAAACACAATAGAAGTTTGAAAATGTATATATATACATATACATATATATATACTAAAGTCTTTTATTTTGACATACACTACCAGCCAAAAATTTGGGGTTAGCTTTTTTATATATATAAATATTAATTGATTTAATTAATTTTAATTACTAATTTGAATGAAATTCTGTTCATCAAGGCGGCATTTATTAAATGTAAAAAAAATACATTGTTAAACATTTATTAAATATTTATTTATTACTTATTGTATGTAGTTTCAAATGAAATTATCACTCAGTCATTATTGCTTTTACTATTACCATTAATAATAATAGCATTAATAATAATAACAATAATAATTAATATTAGAGTGATTTTTGAAAAATCATGTGTCTCTGAAGACTAGAGTAATGAAGCTGAAAATTCATAATTAAAATCACTGGAATAAATTATTAAATTAAATTATAAACTACCTTTGAACAGTTATTTTATAGTGCAATATTTCACAAATCTAAAATTTGTACTGTATTTTTGATTAAATAAATGCAGCCTTGGTAAGCAAGAGAAGCTTATTTTAAAACACTTCAAAATCCTACTGACCCCAAACTTTTGACCGGTAGTGTATTTCAAAATGATAATTATTTCAGGAACAGCAAAGCAAAATTTCCAGTGTCACATGATCCTTCCAAATTCATTAATAAAATCATTTGGCGGTCAAAAATACTCTCATCAATGCTGTTTTATATTTTAATGGATTTTCCTATATTTGATGAATAGAAAGATCAAATAAGAGCACTTGATTTAAAGTGGAAGTGTTTGAAAAAAATCCCTTTACCAACATTTCTGATCAGTTTAACTTTTTACTGCCAAATGAAATATGATTTCTTTCATATTCATTCATTCATTTTATTTTCGGCTTAGTCCCTTTATTAATCTGGGGTCGCCACAGCGGAATGAACCGCCAACTTATCCAGCATATGTCTTTACGCAGCAGATGCCCTTCCAGCCGCAACCCATCACTGGGAAACATCCATACACACTCATTCACACACACAAACACTCATACACGCATACCCAATTCACCTGCACCATGTCTTTGGACTTGTGGGGGAAACCGGAGCACCCGGAGGAACACAGGGAGAACATGCAAACTCCATACAGAAATGCCAACTGACCCAGCCAAGGCTCAAACCAGCGACCTTCTTGCTGTGAGGTGAACGTGCTACCCACTCACCTTCTTTCATATTGTTTTTTAATAAATAAAAAAATGCAATAAAAAGAAATCTGCGTCACAACACTGGGTCACACTTAATTTTGATGGTCTGTTCGTTGAATTTAAGTTACATTGCATCTACATGCCAACTAATGCTCATTAGATTATAAGACTGGGTTGGGGTAAGGGTTGTGGTTAGGGTTAGTGTAAGTCGACACATACTTGTAAAGTTTCTTACAGTCAGTTACATGTCTGTTGAAGGAGCAGTATCGGCAGATATTAAGCAGACAATCTACTAATACTCAAATGGACCATCAAAATAAAGTGTTACCCAGCATTGACCTAAAACAGTACAACAAATCGTAACTACACTTTTCTACACATTCTATAAGACTTAAAAAAAAAAAAAAAAAAAAAAGTCATGGCCAGTACAATCCACTGGTCTAGACTGGAATTTCAGGTCTAGATATGCACCGCTTACAAACTGTTTAACTAGCTTTATGCATTTTAATATGTCGACAAATGATAATGGTAGCAATCAAGCAACCAACTTTAAATTTAAAAAAGACATACATCAACAACACTGTGAAGGACAGTTTTTGGCTACACTGACAATTCAAACTCTCTGTACTTCTGTCATTTTATTCATTGGCGCTGCACCCTGGGGCAAAGACTTTTGGACAAACGGCCAAACAGAAAGCCATTGCCCTAAAAGGAAACAAGTGGTACTACTGTCCCAGACATGTCACGCTATCTCCAGACCCTGTCTAAGATTGGGGAATCCCCTGAAGCTTGTCCTGTGTGTGCCAAGGATGATGATGTGTATAAATGTGACCGATTTTGTTGCAAACAGCTGACAAATTAAAATAAATTAAAAGTGTGATGATGATAATTATTGGGACATGGTGATTTGGGCGCTGATTACCATGGCAGGCTGACAGAAGAAAACTAGTAGGAGGAGTAACTGTCTGCACCAGAAGCCAAGCGCCACCTCTACTCCACCAAACAACAAGATAAAACAAGCATTTTATGCCAAAAAAAAATATTTTGGCTAAGTTAATGCAACTTAAAGTTAATGCAATTTAAGTAAATGCACAGTCTGTGTGAGCAAACAATAAAATGGCTACTAAAATAGTACTAAAATAATGCAAAAATATGAACTAGGGCTGGACAATTAGTTTAAAAGTAAACGAAATCAACATTCAGAATTGATTTCATCTATAATCGATTTAATTCTTCCAATTCGATTTTTTTCAATTACTTTCCCTACAGTGTGTGGAGTCACATGACCCAGCTCTGTTAAAGGCCGTTTATACTTCTGCATTGAGCGCACACATATGGTCCGGCGCAGTCGCATACCCCCGCACCTCTTGAAAAATGTAACTACACGTCACAACGATGCGTAGTGCAAGCTCTGTGATTGGCTGGCTTGGTAGCGGTGATGTTCATTGATGTTCAATAAATAATCATAGATAAAAGATAATGTATGCTTTCTTTAATTATTTTAGTAATGCACCCTTCATTTAAAAATATCTCACTTCTAATACAGTATGTGTGCATATTTACCGTACAAAATAAAACCAAAAAATTAAACCCGACACATACCCGAGCCCTAGCACCTTGTGTCCGTGCCTGACCCTGTCCAACCCCCTAACTTTAGTCTAATTTAAGCCTGACTATTTTTTAATACATGGACTGTTATAACGGACGTTCTCAACTACAATTCTGAGTTGTTGGAACTAAAGAAACTAGTTTGGATTTATCTTAATGAATAATGCAACAAGGACGAAGCATGTAAATGGCATTGTTTGTTTATTCAGAATGAATCGTAACAAGAGGACATTGAAGGCTGACTATCATCTTTTCTTTTACTTAATAAATGCATTGATAAGATCCACTGATTTGTATGCACTGTTTCTGCTACATACACACTGCTTTAACTCTGCTTAACATTCCTGAATATTTATTATCATTGTGTGTTGTGGTAATATTAATTCACTGTTTTATTGAGCAGTTATTTTAAATAACTGCTTTATAAAACAATGTGTTAATATTACCAGTTTTAAATAACTGCTCTATAAAACAGTGTGTTAATATTACCAGTTTTAAATAACTGCTTTATAAAAGTGTGTTAATATTACCAGTTTTAAATAACTGCTTTATAAAAGTGTGTTAATATTACCAGTTTTAAATAACTGCTCTATAAAACAGTGTGTTAATATTACCACAATACATACGAAAAATAATATGATAAATATAAAACCATTCATTCAGTCATACATTTTCTTTTCGGCTTAGTACCTTTATTAATCTGGAGTCGCCATATCGGAATGAACCGCCAACTTATCCAGCATATGTTTTACGCAGCGGATGCCCTTCCAGCTGCAACCCATTACTGGGAAACATTCATACACACTCATTTTCGATTTTCCAATTCACCTATACCACGTCTTTTTACTTGTGGGGGAAACTGGAGGACCAGCGGTTATGCCAAATTCTGTGACACAATACGATAGTCACAGAATTTGGTGTAACACCTGTTGAAACCCACGCGAACACGGGAAGAACATGCAAACTCCACACAAACTTTTTTCTGTAAGGCGATCGTGCTACCCACTACGCCACCGTGAGCCCAGCTGTTATGTTTGCACATCTAAAAATAACCCATAGATATAGAAAATAACCGATGTGAAACCGGAAGTCTCGAACATTCAAATTTCAAACAGTCGTTAAAAATAAAATCCAACGCTCAGATCTGACTGAATCTAATTCTTCTTTTTGTGTGTTTTATGTCAAACAGTAGTCACTCCTAAAGCTAATACGTGACCTATAGTATTAAATACAATACACAACACATGCACGCATTCATAAACTATAAACATAAACGACTTAAACCACGTTGTGAGGCAGAGAACTATGACGATCGATGGGATAAGGGATTATCGTCTGAAAAATAATATTACTCATTGTCAAGCAGCGTCTTCCAGATATTATTCAACACGGGCTATCTTGGTCAAAATCTACTTCATTAATGTCTTCAGTGGAGATAAGCAGTTTCAAAATGTGAGAGTTTGTCAAGACATACCTCTGTTTCTGTGCTAGTCCAGCGCCTCAAATGAGCTCAGGTGCAAGTGTCCAAAATCGGCAGTGACGTCACGTAATCAAACGGTTAAATCCCGGTATCCTCCAAATTGTACCCTATTTTTCCACACTTTTACAATATGAACCCATTGTAATTATTTTTTTAAATCTCTTTCATATTCTTGTATTGTTATATTTATATTGTCACCTTTTTATAATTGTTGTTCTGCAAATAAAATAAAATCTAATAATAATAAGGCTTATTTTTGCTAGTTTAACTGATGGCAACTGCGTACAATTAAAAACTATTTTTAAAATTACTTTTCCTGAAGTTTTGTTAAGTTTGATTTATTTATGTTTTTAAAAGATAATTTGATTTTACAATGATTTACAAAAGACAGCAAAAAAATTCATTTTAACAATAGTAACTTAACAAAATATAGCCAAATGATAAAATGTATTAGTCAATGTTTTAGGATCACAGTCCAGCCATAAAATACAAGTTAACTGTTAACACTTTGTTTATACTTTGCCACTGTCCTTCACTGAAAAAAAAAGTTAAATTAAAATCATATAATCACTCATATGTTTATTTTTAAAATAATTTAATGCAATATATTGGCTTAATATTTTCACAAAAGTTATTTGAAACATTTATTAGAAATCAGAATCAGAAAGAGCTTTATTGCCGGGTATGTTCACAAATACGAGGAATTTGTTTTTGTGACAGAGCTTCTACAGTGCAACAGGATTACAGACAGGACTAAAAAAACAGATAATAAATATATATTAAAAATAGAAGTAAATAGTGAATGCAAATATACAAATTGACAAGTGTATGTAATAGGCATGATAACCGTTTTCAAGGTATACTGCGGTTTGGAAAAGTCAAGGTTTTAAAACCGCCCAAATCTTCAGCTATACTGTTCCTATGGTGTATGTAAGGTTAATTTTTTACGTTTTGTTTCAAGTTCTTTAGGACAACAGTAATTCTAGCAGAAAAGATATCCAAAGATGCTGGGTTTTTTTTTTTTTTTTTATGAAATCTGTTATTTGGAACCTATAATGAAGACAGCAGAAGTCAATGATTCATTTTAATTATTCAGCCTGACATGTTTACTGCTCCAAAATATTATAAAAGTTTCTCAAAATAAAATATATTGTGGTGAAAGGGGAAACAAGTTCCCCTTGTTATTCACCCAGACACTTAAAAAGAATATATTTTAGAGCAGTGAGCACGATACTGTATAAAACCGTGAAACCGACCGGATATTTTTATCCAAGGTTATACCGTCAGAATCTTATACCGGCCCATGCCTAGTATGTACAGATATATTACTATATACAAAGTTATATGTGCAGCTGTTATGTGCAAATTGGCATGTAAAGTATGTTGTTAAATAAATAATATACATTTATTAGAGACTTTACTTGCATTTAATATGCTTTCAATGTCTATAAAATCTGTTTTGCTAATGCAGTTTGATTTTGAAACTAATGCAGCAGGTATGCTCCAGATTGTAAGTACCCTAGTTTTTTACACTTTTACAATATAAAGACATAGTTTATTTTAAAATCTATTTTATATTTATCTTCTTAAGGCCCAAGGTGTTTTTTGACATGCATTTTTTTATTTCTCTTTGCTATTTGGGCTTCTTGGAACCTAATTAGAATAAAACCTAAGTATCATCTTTTGATATGATGTACTTTTAGAGAAAAATGATGTCCATATATGTGGACTTGTGGTCCGAATTTACATTAAACACTTTTTCCTGAATGTTTTAAATGCATATATAACATAGACATTTTTTTAAAACTTGCTTTGACTATCAGAGAGTAAAAACATTATTATTTTTAACATTTTTTCCTATTTTGGACAATTAAAAATAGGTTTTGGGACATTTTATATGCTGCAAAACAGTTGCAGGATGACACTGTATGTCTGTAACAAAATATAAAACATTTAAAGTACTTTAAATAGCCACTTAGGAGCTAAAATGTGCTGTCCACATATGTGAACATTTAATCCCTATGAGGTTAAATATATATATATATATATATATATATATATATATATATATATATATATATATGAAGAGTTCAGATGCAAAAACCTCCAAGTGCCGTCTGAAATTTCCATAAAAAACGAAAATTTTTCTAAACCTTCTGTGTTTATGTTGAGTTATTTCACTTTAAATTTCATTTTTTTTGAGTTAGGACACTTTAAAGACCAGACTTATCATGTGCCGTAAAAGTAAAATTACTCAGCACAGAGGAGCCTGATAAAAATGCTTATTTTAGAAGAAAATTTCAGACGGCATTTAGAGGTTTTTGCATCTAAACTGTTCATATATATTTGCATTTCTATATTTATTTTGTCACATTTTATGTAGTTGTTGTTTTGTTGTTTGTAATTTGATTTAATGTATTGCATTTATATGTAGGCCCACAAATAAAAATAATAATTAAAAATAATAATAATAATAATATCTATATATTTTGCTAATTTAACTGAAGACAATTGCGTACATTTAAAAACACACTTTTTGGGTGGTATTTTACATACAGCTGAAATTCTTTTGTAAGTTCATTAACATCACTATCAGTACTGTATTTAGCAGCAGCCTCATTTGTTTGTCAGCACTCCTTGTAGCATTACTGTAATAGCCTTGTTAAGAATCATTCACATAGCCTATTTTTAAAACCTTTCTTAGACATGTCAAAATTTGATGTATTACATTTCCAGCCAAGATCTTCCCATATAGCTCTGTTACAGGAAAAAAAAGCTTGAATTCTATTCCTCACAAAGAACTTGATGTGTGTTCTGAAGAAGGCGGGTATAAAAACCATAAATTGGACCCTTGGCATCACTATTCTTTGAAAAGTCCTAATGACAAATCACTACTTTCCCTTTCACCCCCTAGTATTTCATCTGCAGACTACCCATGGTGCTCTGGTCTCCTTAAAAGCTTGTCACTGGCCGAGCTGTTCGAGCCGTTGGCTATAGTCAAGAAAATTTCTCGCCCTAACTTACAGACACACAAGAGAGGCTTGATACTCACTTCACAAAAAAAGGCGAGAGCTTAGAAATTGAGATGATTTTGCTAATGGCTCAATATGCGATATGTTAATCACGCACTTCCTATCATGTATGATCCTTGTGCAAAGAGCGTAAATGGGGTTGGGGCAAAATCTCAACCAGGTATCATGTAAACAAATTTGATTCTCTCCCATTTCATATTAATCAGGGGATCTTAAACTGTGGGGTGTGTTAAAATATCCCCCAATTATCATGAATCTGAAAAACAAACCATTTCTAATAGTAATAATAATGACTTTTAGGCTCAGCGCGGTTCATGACGCGTTCAAATCAGCCATTAGCCGCTAACTGCTCTCTGCGCTAGCATGTGAATGTTTTTGTGAACTTCAAATGAAACGCTATTTGCAATTTGGTGCATGCTATCTTGGAAATGAGCTGTCTCACTCGATACGTCATCGGTAATTTTATTTTCTTGAGAGTTGCGAAAACATTCACGCCTCCTCCACTTTACGGCGACTTCTCTTTGAGCGGGTCAAGGGGACAAAGACTCATTGGAGGTAATGCAGAATGTTTACAAGAAATGCTAATAATTACGTCGCTAAACAACCTGGCAAGCTGTAAAAACACGCTACTCGGGTCCTCAAGGGAGACGAATGAGGATTATACCCGCTGTGTTATCTTACCAGCTCTCGACCAATGCTAACCCCACAGACGCACACCCAGGTGACCAGTGCACACACAGCCTTGTGGGTCTAACTACTTAATAAGTGGCTGTTAGAGGTTTTCCTGGATCAAGTCCAGAGCTAAAGGGGCCTTGCTGGAAAACAAGGACAGCTTCATTTATCAATCAGTCCAATCAGGGCTATTTCCGGGACTATATCGTCACATGGTGAGCATTACTCGATTCCATATTGTGCAATCTGAAATCAAGGAGAGTGAATGAAACACTGGTTAAATCAGTATTGAACCTTATGATTGGCGACACAGCAGAACATTTTAATATCCATGGGAAGCAATAAGAGACCACTTGGTAATTTATACAATGTAAAACACAATTAGTCACCTTACTTTGCCTGAAGACCTATTGCCTTAAAAGCAACAAGTTGACTTTACTTAAAAAAAAATGAGTAAACCCATTATAACTTGGAAATGTTAAGTTGACTTTTTAAGTAGAATTTTTTATAACAAAATGCATTTATTTTACATTTACTTAATTTTAAGGCGACAGGTTTACTCACTTTTTAAAAGTAAAGTCTAATTGGTATAATTAGTTGTAAAATCAACTCATTGCTTTTTACAGAGTAATCTCAATCCCAACTATCACATTTCATTAATTTTCCTTCCGCTTAATCACTTATGTATAAGGGGTCGCCATAGTGGAATGAACCGCCAACTATTCCAGTATATGGTTGATGCAGCAGACACCCTTCCAGTCGCAACTCAGTACTGGGAAACACCCATACACGCTCACATTCACACACACACTCATACACTACAGCCAATTTAGTTTATCCAATTCACTTATCTCACATGTTTTTGGACTGTGGGGGAAATTGGAGGAAACCCACGGGAACATGGGGAGAACATGTAAACTCCACACAGAAATGCCAACTGGTCCAGCTGGGACTCGAACCTTATGATGTGAGGTGACAGTGCTAACCACTAAGCCACCGTGCCGCCCCCCCATCACATTTCCTCCAAATGTAATAATATATTAATTAATTAAATTGAAATATCCACTAAATAATAATTGTCAAAATAACAAAAAGGTGTCATATTTTCAGACATTTATATTTATTATTATTTGGACACATTACCAATGTTTTAACATTTAAATTCAAAAGAGTTAAGGCTACTTCTGCATCAAGCGCACACGTATGCTCTGGTGCATAACCCTCGCCATGGCCATCGCCGACACTGACGCGCACCTATCAAAAAATATAACTACACGTCGCAATGACACAATTCCAAAGGGTGTGGTTTTGCTTTTAGAAGACTATTTCAGAAGGGATTAGCATAGGTAATACTTGTAAAAACATTTTCATTGAAAATATTGATGTTTTAAAACAACAGTGTAACAATAAGGGCATAAGGAATGCTCTTTGTTCGTTGTCTACAGCAAGATATTTTTGGCTTTCATTATTTAATAATATTTTTTTTAAGTTAAAGCTTGGAAGTTGACAAATAAGTTTTGCATAAATAACAAAATTTAAAAAGTGTCGTACAAAATACTTCATAGAATTTATCCTGCTAAACATGTTTTGGAAAGATTCAAACTTAATATTACATATATGTGTGAATTTTGTGGTCAAGAAAAAGAAACAATTTTGCATCTTTTTTTTCATTGTATTTACTCTAGAATATTTTGGAAAGATTTGGAATTGTTTAATAACAAAAAAAGGAGGAATAGGATAGAAATTTGTTTATGTGATGTATTGTTTTATTCTGATAATGAGAACTTGAATTGTAAGGAACAACATATTTTTAATTTATGTTGTTAGGAAAATACCGTATACATAAGAAAAAGGGGGCTCAATGTAAACCAAACTTTTCCCATTTTGTAAATGACTTCAAATTATATGTTAATCTTTTAGAACAGTCACAAAACAAAAAGCACTGAAAACATTTAATGCTGTAAAAACATTTAATTTCATGTAAATGTATTTTTATTTATTTATTTTTTTATATTTTTCTCTTTCAGAAAACTATGTGAAATGGGGGTGGGGGGGGGTGGGGGGGCAAGTCAGAGCACTCACTTTGGGCCCCTGGGCTCTGCGCTGGTTGGGGAAATTCCAAATTGAACCAAAAACAATCAATTACAATTGGCTTAAGAATGGCAAGCAAAATTCGGGACAATGCAACCTGCAGAACCTGAGTAGTTAAAAAAAAAGCGATCTTTAGCTACGCCCATTTCTGCAATGTAATTGTCTTCATATGTTCTCACAATACTTACAACCTATGTTATGTATATGCATATCAATAAATAATAATATATGTGCATATGTTTCAGTAAACCTAAATTATATTTGACCATATTTTATATTTCACTACCATTTTTATTTGATTATTTCCAAAGATTCATGGGATTGTAGTTCTTTACACTTTCAAGGCTTGTTCCATGGTTTTAATTTCTCTAATTTTCATAATTAAAGTTTGTGATTCTCCTCACAGCTGATTGACTTGCCAGGTACCAAAGAATTCTGGCCCAGATTTGGCATAAAGCTGGCACAGCAGGCATTCATCCGGCACTGGCATACAGCATGTGGGTCGAACATGGCAGAAGTGGCACCATCTTTAAGGTGGCACACAAGACTTGGGCCAAATGTTAAAAATTGATATGTGGGCCAGGTAAGTTTGGCCTATTTTGACCCACATTTAAAATACATTTAAATTTTTCTTTCATTTTCTTTTCGGCTTAGTCCCTTTATTAATCTGGGGTCGCCACAGCGGAATGAACCACCAACTTATCCAGCATGTGTTTTATGCAGCGGATGCCCTTCCAGCCACAACCCAGCACCGAGGAACACCCCCACATTTGCACCCTCATTCACACACATACACTACGGCCATTTTAGCTTACCCAATTCACCTATACCACTTGTCTGTGGACTTGTGGGGGAAACCGGAGCAAACCCACACCAACACAGGGAGAACATGCAAACTCCACACAGAATGTGGTCCATGTTTCGCTCTTGTCTGGAAGCCAGACTTGGTCCAGTCATGTACTGTAATTCACTGCAGCATGTGGGCTAAGCAAGAGCTGATTGTGTGGGCCAGAGAAATGTACTTATGTGGGTTGCTCCAAATCTTATAAAGCTCTAACAAAACTTTTCTTTAAAATCTCTAAGCAAGGAGAAAAAATAAATGGCACATCTGGGAACAACACTGCTAAGAAAGTGACATCCACTAATGCCTCTATTGATCATAGTCATGCAGTTGTGTGTCTTTGATCAAACCCAAAACACACTCTCCCTCTCCGTTTATATGTTTTACAATATCCCTCTGTATGCTTTTGAGGTCATTATATCCTGAAGAATGTTGCTTCGTTTCCAATCCTCTTTATAGATGACAGATGAGAAGCGGGCAGGTATTAGAGTGGAACACTTTATCACTTACTCTGTAAGCCCCTTGATGAGCGACATTCACTTGAGAATGTCATTCCAGACAGAGGGAGACCTTTCAGTAAAAGCCACCAATCACAATGAACTACTGTAATGTGAGGTCAGTCAAATATGTCTACAACTCTTGACCATAGTCTTGCCAAAATTCTGTTTAAGACTTCATTTATTAATATAATAATGCTTCATTTACACTTGCAGGGCCGAGGTTTAATGTTTATTGTCATTTCAGATGGAATGTGCGATTAAATAATGATTTTGCATTATTTTTTTGATAGAGGGCCTGATGAAATGGTGGTTTGACTTGTTCACACTATATCCAATTTTGAAAGTTTTATTTTGTCATGAATCATTTTGTTACGAGCATCTCATATAAATAATGAGAAAAATTAGCATTATGCGCAGAATGTGACTTTGGGTTGTTTGTGTATAGCCATGACTGATGTAGTCTAAATAGCTGACTGTTTACATTGGAAAACATGCGCTTTATTCTGAGATTATTTCGAGGTAAAGGAGTTCTTTGTTTCTGAAGTGTGTTGTTGTTGGACGGATGTTCGTTTCGTGGCAAATCTGGGGAAAAGCTTTGTCAGAATGATTAAAATCAGGTCTATAGTGATTTGTTATCTGAACTGTACAGTAGTATCAATATGTATCCACATATCCTACATTTTTTTCACTGTTAAGTTTAAGGATGGGCGGCACGGTGGCTCAGTGGTTAGCATTGTCGCCTCACAACAAGAAGATCGCTGGTTTAAGTCCCAGCTGGCATTTCTGTGTGGAGTTTGCATGTTCTCCCAGTGTAAGCGCGGGTTTTTTTCTGGGTGCTCCAGTTTTGCCCATAGTCTAAAGACATGTGAATTGGGTAAACAATATTGGCCATAGTGTGTGAATGTGAGAGTGTATGGGTGTTTCCCAGTACTGGGTTGCAGCTAAAAGGGCGTAAAAAAACATATGCCCGAATAGTTGGCGGTTCATTCGGCTGTGGCGACCCTTGATATAAAAGGGACTAAGCTGAAGGAGCATGAGTGAAAGTTTAAATGTTTAAAAATGTATTTTATAATGTAAATTTACCATACATTGAAGGCAGCTTGCTGCACATCTTTTTTGAGTTAACTTTTAACCAAAGTACTGCACTTGGCTCGATTTAAGTTGAGTCAACTCAAAAAGGTCAGAATCAGAATCAGAATCAGTTTTATTGCCAAGTGTGCTTCACACACACAAGGAATTTGTTTTGGCTACAGAAGCTTCCAGTGTACATAAAGTGACAAGTGACAACACAAAATTAAATATGACAAAAGAAAAAGGCGATAAACATTAGACATTAAACAGAGATGCAGTAAGTAAAAAAGATCTGGATGTTGAATTGTATGTACAGATATGTTGTAAATATACAGGTTATAAGGTGCTGTGTACCAATGCGAATGGAGAAAGTATTGCATTGTTTATTGTTATAAGGTGCTGTGTACAAGTGCGTATGAGAAAGTATTGCTCGTTTATTGCACAGTAGAGGAATATTTAACTGTTCATGAGGTAGATGGCCTGAGGAAAGAAACTTTTCCTGTGTCTGGCTGTTTTTGTACTTGGTGCTCTGTAGCGCCGACCAGACGGTAACAGTTTGAACAGGTAGTGTGCTGGGTGCGAGGCGTCCAGAGTGATTTTGCGAGCCCTTTTACTCACTCTGAAAGAGTACAGTTCTTGGATGACAGCTGAGTAGAACTGTACAAGCAGCTCCTGTGGCAGGTTGAACTTCCTCAGCTGACGAAGGAAGTACAGTCTCTGCTGGGCTATTCTTCACAATAGAGTCTATATGAATGTCCCACTTCAGATCCTGAGAGATGGTGGTGCCCAGGAACCTGAATGACTCCACCGCAGCCACAGTGCTGTTCATGATGGTGAGTGGGGGGAGTGCAGGGGGGTTTCTCCTAAAGTCCACTATCATCTCCACTGTTTTGAGCGTATTCAGCTCCAGGTTGTTGTATCTGCACCATAAAGCCAGCTGCTCCACCTCCTGTCTGTATGCAGACAAGTCTGCGGCAAGTTTCCTTGCATTCTTAAGTTGTCAACTTTTTTACAGTGTGGTTTAATTGTATTGTGCTTGTTTTTTCTTCCAAAAAAAGATTGTTATACACTTTAAATCAAAATATAGGTCAAATATGGACAAACCCAATATTGGGTACATTTTTTCAATGAAATCTAAATTACACTTAACAGTTGGCTTTGTCCAAATTTGACCCAATATAACCCAACATTTTTAGAGTGTAGGGGAGAGCGGGGCACAAAGTAACAGTTTTTGGTTTTGGCCAAATAATGAACAAAGTAATGGGGTTAGACAAATCATTTGTTTTTTACCAACAACACACAAGCCTCTCCTACAAATGAGCACTGGTTGTATCGCCGGACCTATGGTTTCTGTGCGATATTGCCAAATATTCCAGGAGTGTAAATGTTACTATTTACCTCACCTGCGGGGCAAGTTGTAACAGACAGAGGGTTAGTTGTAACACATGGTTTATTTTATTTAGGCAAATTTCACAAGAATTATTTAAATTCTGTTTACTTTAAATAATAGCTATATTTCCTCAGTACTTTGCTCAATTTATTTTTTATTCTACATAGTATGTTTGTTTATTTATTTATTTATTTATTGGATAAACACATTTGGATTTATTTGCGTTATTATCCATTATTATACAATGTATTTATTTGCATTATTTGTAATAAAATATTTTTTTTTCTATTAAAAACATTTTTATATAAAAAGTTCTCAATATTACACTCAAAATTCAACAATTATTTTGTAAGTTTAGTTGGTGTCCAACAGTGTGTGGCTTAATTGTACACCCTGTTACAACTAACCCCGCTATGTCGTGTTTTCCCCAAAACTGGCTAGCAGTCACTGTGTTTTTTACATCTTTCAAAAAGGTTTCATTTTAGCCTAAAAGACAGTAATCACAACAATATAAGATTTTAGGTTCATACTTTCACAGATTTTTAAAAAATAAAAAATATAGACTATAATAAAAATACTTTTATGCTGCAAAAATGATTTCTCCTGTGTTTCTCATCCAAATTTCGCCAAACTTTTTTTAATAATTGGCAGAAAGACGTCTGCCGACACTGTGGTGAAAACCTCAGAAGCATGCCATAGTTAACCCTGAGCAAATACCTTAAAACTCCGTGTTACATTTTACCCCGCGTTACTTTGTGCCCCATGCTCCCCTATGCTTTTACAAGGATTTAGTAGCTTAAAAAAACTTGTCAGATATATTTACAAGAATCATTTAATAACATATTAAAGGATTGTATTTAAGGATCACAGTGCAGCCCCTGAAAAAACAATTAATTGTCATTTAAAGTATTTCCACTATCCTTTAAACTACACGGTTTTATGCATTTGTCAGTAAGATTTATTTTTAAATAAGATATTAAATACAATAGTATTTAAGATGATGACATTCATTTATATATTTTAACAAGTACAGGTCAGAATAAGAGTTGTTGAGTCAACTTTTTTTTACAGTGTGGTTTAATTTTATTGTATTTGTTTCCTCTAAAAAAAGACTATTATACACTTTAAATTAAAATATAAGTCAAATATGGACAAACCCAACATTGGGTTAATTTTTTTCAATGAAATTTAAACAGTTACACAGTTACACTCAACAGTTGGGTTTGTTCTGATTTGACTCAACATTTTATACGACCCAGCATTTTTAGAGTGTATGTTTTTACAAGGATTTACTAGCTTAAATAAACTTGTCAGACATATTTACAAGTATCATTTGATAAAAGACTGTATTTAAGGATCACAATGCAGCCTCCCCCAAAAACTTAAAGTCATTAGAAATATTTCCACTATCCTTTAAACAGATTGACGTTGTACCTCAACGTCGTGGGATGTTGCATTTTGGGTGAAAATGAAAATCGGGTTGACATCAGTATCCAATGTCGGACAGATGTTACATTTTGGTCACTTTCCAATGCAGCCTAAAAACAACCAAATATCAACGTCTAATGATGTTACAGCTTGACGTTGTGTGGACGTTACCGCTATGACGTCTTACAGATGTTGGACTTTGGTTGCCATACCTGACAAATAAATGTCAGTATTTGATGTCAATATGACGTTGGCTTAAGTTGTTGGCTGGACGTTGGATTTTGTTCACTTATCAACGCAACCTAAAAACAACCAAATATCAACCTCGTTTGACATCGTTATTGGACATCAAAGTGATGTACATTGAATTTTGGTTACCCAATATTACAACCTAAACCTAACTTAATATTAACGTCTTATGACGTTATGTGCCTGCTGGGATGTTTTATTAACACATTAATATATGTTTCACGGGATGATGATTGAACATTATTTCGGCCATATAGTTCGACATTTTATTTTCTCATGGCTATTTGATTAAAGCACACGCTATACTTCCATTTTCTATGAATATAATTTTTTTTTAAGTAATAAGTAATAAGTAGGACATTGGTGGTTCACCATTGAAACAACTTGTCTGTTCTTGCAACTTGAGATAGACCTCCCGTATTTCATTTCTCTCTTGCTGATAGCATTTATCAGCAAAATCCTGATAAATACAAAATATGCAACTTAAGCCTGAGCATAACTAAGCCGCAAAGGTGGACAGGATTACCGGCTCGGCTGAGACAGACATCAGATTGTGTTGCCATAAAGGGTCATTAGGCTGTTGGCAAACTGTACCTCAAGCTCCAGCTGACAGGCCTTTTCAAGAAAGACAGATGAAAAATATGAGAGTAAAATTCCTATTGACAGACAGTTGAATTAGATGGGTGGAAAGACGGGCTGGAGAAAGCAGATCATTTAATATATCTAAAAAATATTATATAACATAATACCAAATGTACATTTAAATTCTAAAGTGTTATCACACCATTGACCTATACATTTTTGTTATTAGGTCAAAGACAGGCAGTAGCGTTTTGGGGTCTATGTTACAGTTTTTCTCAGTCGCTTTGGTGCAATTCTCACAACACTATTTACATTTGCACAACAGTTCATGCATTTCTCAAAACAATTAGTCATTTGTGCACATCATAGTAGCAGTTTCTCATTCCTTTCAACTAATTGCAAATGCTTTTGGACATGCATCAATTGCTTTCATACAACTCTCTGCTGTTTGTAACATTATCATTTGCTTATGTCATGTCAGTCAAAATTAACTAAACTTGTGCTGAATAGTCATTCCATATAAAACTAATAGTCCTCATTTCATTACTTGAGTCATTACATACAAACATGTTGAACTAGTTGCCAAAATCTGTCAAGCTAATTTTATTTAAAAACTTTAAATCTTTTTTTTCTGAAAATGTCTCCTAAATTGAACAATTTGATGAATGATTTACAGACCTGTGTATGTTGTAGGTTCAGTTCCAATATGTACTGCAATATTGTTTACAGTTGTGCACAGCTCTACCCAAAGGGAGTTTATGTTTGTTGTAAATAAGGGTGTGTTTATTCTTTTGCACAATGCTGTGAATAAATTAGAATTGTAAAGAGCAAATGCAGTAAAAATGTGAAACACATATTCACATGTCTTGTACTCAGATACCTCACTAAATGCAGTGATGTCTAACTTTACTGTAGTTTTCAAATGGCTGTGCTAATAGTATATAGTGCTGTCTTGAGCATTTTCAGGACGTGTCACCAAAATCTGACTTTTTTGCATTGAAATAAATGTACAGAGTAAACTGTCATAATGAAAACATGACAAAGCCATTTGACTATCTTGTTCATAAACAATGGTGGCAGGACTTTTCATTTTGATGACATCGACACTTTCATTGACATGAATACTTGCTTTTGAGAAATGAGCTTTCCATTTTGAGCAAGTGACTCGCTTTTGCAGGTTATCAGCTAGGTTTTGCAGTTTGCACTAATTGTTTTGAGAAATGCATTACTGTTGTGCAAATGTAAATAATGTTGTGAGAAATGCACCAAAGCCACTGAGAAAAACTGTAAAACTAATAGTCCTCATTTCATTCCTTGAGTCATTACATACAAAAATGTTGAACTAGTTGTCAAAATCTGTCAAGCAAATTTTATTTTAAAAATGTTAAATCTTTTTTTCCTGAAAATGTCTCCTAAATTGAACAATTTGATGAATGATTTACAGACCTGTGTATGTTGTAGGTTCAGTTCCAATACGTACTGATATTGTATATTGTTTACAGTTGTGCAAAGCTCTATCCAAAGGAAGTTTATGTTTGTTGTAAATAAGGGTGTGTTTATTCTTTTGCACAATGCTGCACAATGCTGCACAATTTATTATTTTGCACACTTTACAGAGTAAAGTGTCAAAATGAAAACTTGACAAAGCCATTTGACTATCTTGTTCATAAACAATGGTGTAGGGACTTTTCATTTTGATGACATTGACACTTTCATTGACATGAATACTTGCTTTTGAGGAATGAGCTCTCTATTTGAGCAAGTGACGTACTTTTGCAGGTTATCCACTAGGTTTTGCAGTTTGCACTAATTGTTTTGAGAAATGCATCACCTGTTGTGCAAATGTAAATTGTGAGAAATGCACCAAAGCGACTGAGAAAAACTGTAAGCTTAGTCCTTCAGCTTAGTCCCTTATTTATGAGGGGTCGCCACAACAGAATGAACCTCCAACTATTCCGGCATATGTTTTACACAGCGGATGGCTTTCCAGCCGCAAACGGGAAACACCCACTCTCACATTCAAACACACACACTCATATGCTACGGTCAGATTTGTTTACCCAATTCACATATAGCGCATGTCTTTGGACTTTGGGGGAAACCGGAGCACCCATAGGAAACTCATGAGGAGAACATGCAAACTCCACACAGAAATGCAAACTGGCCCAATTGGGACTCGAACCAGCGACCTTCTTCCTGCTGCGATAGATAGATAGATAGATAGATAGATAGATAGATAGATAGATAGATAGATAGATAGATAGATAGATAGATAGATAGATAGATAGATAGATAGATAGATAGATAGATAGATAGATAGATAGATAGATAGATAGATAGATAGCAGTGGTGAAAAGAGTACTGAAAAATGATACTTAGGTAAAAGTACTATTACTTGCCTGAAAATGTAATGCATATAGAGTAAAAGTATCTGATGTAAATGTTACTCAAAGTATGAGTAAAAAGTAGACCTTTCAAAAGTACTCAAGAGTAGTGACTATTACGCTGTAAAAAGCTGATGCATTTACATCTAATTTGTGGATGTGTGTGTAAACGTAACATTCTGTAGCACATTTACTTATTGCCCAGTGGGCACACAAAATCATAACATCAGTCAGACATTAATATTAGGTTAGATTTAGGTTGTGATGTCAGGTGACCAAAATTCAATGTCAAGCCAACGTCTAAGGACATTGTTATTTTGACATCCAATAACGACATCAAATGACGTTGATATTTGGTTGTTTTTAGGTTGTGTTAGAAAGTGACTAAAATATAACGTCAAGCCAACATCTTAAACCAACGTCATATTGACGACAAATACTGACATTTATTTGTCAGGTATGGCAACCAAAATCCAACATCTGATAGATGTCATATGGTAACATCCACACAACGTCAAGCTGTAATATCCTTAGATGTTGATATTTGGTTGATTTTAGGTTGGACATTGGCCTGACGTTGAGATCTGACGTCAACCCAATTTTCATTTCCAAACAAAATGCAACATCCCCATGATGTTGGAGTACAATGTCAATCTGACGTCATGTTGACGTCTTGTGCCTGCTAGGTGTTTAAGGCCATTTCGGTCATCAGACAGTAAACATCCATCATCTTCTCATCAGTGACATGCATCTAATCAGTCTCTGGGTCAATGCGTGTAAAGATTTTGGACATCTTCTTGGCCACTGTAAATGCTTCCAAACAGTTTGCTGCAATTATAAATCGCCCATGTCTTGAGGTAGTTCATTATGATGTGATTTATCTTCTATGTGCAATTTGATTGGACAGGAATCACAGGACTGATTTTTCTAATCCCCATAGACAAGACAAAATAAAGTAGTGACTGCAGGTTGAAGGAAAGTAGTGGAGTAAAAGTATCGATACAGTACTAAAAATGTACTTTCAAGAGTTCACACTTAGCTGATGATTGATAATAAAAGCTTGTTTGGCATGCTGTCCCGGGAGAGAGCCCTGAGCTTGTAAGATCCTCGAGCCCTGGGCTCCCTCCCGTTTGCAGGGCGAGAGGGGAGTTTGAGCTCAGGTAGATCTCGATAAACTCCCCCGGCTTATTCTAGCTGAATGATGGAAATGGATGACTGAGGAGAGAAGTGTTTTCTTAGCTTGACTACGGTATTAATTTTGTGTGTTAAATTTACTTAGGGTGCGTGTTATTTGGACTGTGGGAGGAAACCGGGGAACCCGGGGAAAACCCACCGAGCACGGGGAGAACAAGCAAAACTCCACACAGAAATGTCTTCTGGTTTAGTAGGGACTTAAACCAGCAGCATTCTTGCTGTGAGGCGACAGTGCTAGTCGCTGGGCCGCCGTGTCGCCCGTCTAAAAATGAGGGAAAATAGAGGTGGGTGGGGGGTGGGGGGGTTCTTCAAGACAAAGATATTTAGATAAGAAAACTTTGGTTATTTCTAGTGAGTTAGGAGTCGTCTGATTGGATAATCGATCATAGGATAATGCTGGAACAGCTGAGAACAATCATAAGCACGTGATCCTCTCGAAATTTGTTTACACATAAACTTCACTAAGGGAAAGTAAAAGTACACATTTTTAAAACTAATTAGTAAATTACAATTCCTGAGAAAAAACTACTCAGTAATTTGAGTATTTGTAATTTGTTACTTTACATCACTGATAGATAGATAGATAGATAGATAGATAGATAGATAGATAGATAGATAGATAGATAGATAGATAGATAGATAGATAGATAGATAGATAGATAGTAAAGTACACCAACCAATAAAGTTTATATATAGCAGTTCATGCGCCAACAGTTGTTATTGTCTGACTTCTGCAGCATTCCTCCATTTATGCTGAATGAGAGGGCCGATTATCTCATCAGGAGCTCTTGGACAGGTAGACGGGCCTCATGTTCTGGTGTGTTGTCACTTTCGCTGGCAGAGGGAGAGTCGTGTCATTAATCTGAGTCAGCGATCAGTCAAATGGGAGCTGGGGGTGATGACGGCCTCTGTCCTATAAAACCCTCCTGTCCTGCCACCCCTCAGGCCATATTGTGATCTCCATCCTGATAAGGGTCGGTGGAAGCGAGACTGCCAGACTGGCCGGGCAGGGTTGGAGCCTCAGTTGCGATACTGTCCTGGAGGGGCCAATGAAAGGCATTCTCACATAGGAAGAAAGCCCGGCTGACGGCCCCCCTCCTCATCTCCTGAGACTCCAGGCGCCACCGTGTAACTGCAGTCTCAGGTATGTTTCATGGACACTGAGAGATTCCCAGGCCTGGAAAGATCCTTCCACTTTATTCCACAGAGTTCTCAGACAGTCATTTTGATTAGTAATTCACCATCTCTCTGGCACTATTCAAAGCCAAAGTGGGATTCTCCTCATCTCCAGAATGTCTTGTATACTCGCTGTTCTGTTGTTTTACCACGTAAGCTGGATTTGTCAGCACAATTGAGTACACTGTCATCATCTTATCTAAATGACTTCCTTTTGCTGTCTACTTGTATTTGGAGTTGGGATGTTCACAAAGTAATTTGAAAAGTGGAATAAGTGAGTCGGATCTTGGTTAAAGTTTTCACCGTCTGTCAGCAAATTGGAGCCACAGGACAATTTTCATTGTGGTTTTGTGGTGTATGTGCTGTCATCTATCTAGACTACACAATGTTCCTGCCTGTGGCTGTCAAATGATTACCGAGATTCACCTTCATCTGAGTGACTTTTGCTTATTTTGAAGCAGAATTTCACTTATACTATAAAACCCATAAAGTTAAGGTAACTCAAACCATTTGAGGAAACTGATTGCAACAAACCATTTAAGTTCAAAAACTAATCCTAATGAGTACTGTGAACTTAATCCATTTGAGTAAATGAAGCATTTTGAGCACAGCAAAACCCAATAAATTAAGAGAACTCAAACCAACTGAGCACTGTAAAACCCAATAAGGCAACTCAGATTGTTTGAGGAAACCGATTGCTACAAACCATTTGAGTTAAAAAGCTAATCTATATGAGTACTGTGAACTTACTCCATTTAAGTTAATGAGGTACTTAATTAACTCATTACCTTCAAAACTCTTTTCAAATGAGTAGAATCAACTTTCAGTAAATTTTGAGTTAACTACACTCATTTCATTTGATAAAAAATGAGTAAATCCATTAACTATTTCTTGCAAAAAAGGATACATTATTATAATATGCATTATAATATTCAAATATAAAAATTAAATCTGATAAACACATAATTAAAATGTGAATACATCAATTATGATGAATCTATTTATTTAAAAAATATAAATATAAATAAACAATCTCACATACAAAGCGAAAATAATAATAAAAACATAGGCTTAATTTGTTTTAATTAAATATTTCAATTGTTATAATATGCATTATATTATATTGTATTTATTCTGTATTTTATTCATTCATTCATTTTCTTATCTGGTGTCACCACGGTGGAATGAACCACCAACTTATCCAGCATATGTTTCACGCAGCGGATGCCCTTCCAGCTGCAACCCTATACACAATACATTCATTCATTAATTTTCTTTTCGGTTTAGTTCCTTTATTAATGTGGGGTCGCCACAGCGGAATGAACCGCCAACTTATCCAGCAAATGTTTTATGCAGCGGATGCCCTTCCAGCAGCAACCCATCACTGGTAAACATTCAAACACTTCATTCACACACATAAACTGACAATTTAGCTTAACCAATTCACCTAGCGCATGTCTTTGGACTTGTGGGGGAAACCGGAGCGCCCAGAGGAAACCAACTCCAACACGAGGAGAAGATGCAAACTTCACACAGAAACGCCAACTGACCCAGCCGAGGCTCGAACCAGTGACCTTGCTGTGAGGCGAGAGCGCTATCCACTGCACCACCATGCTGCCCTATTGTGTATTGAATTGAATTGAATTTTTATTTGACAGATTTTAGACAAACTGTACAAAAATACAAGTATCCCATACATTTTGAAATAAAATTGTCGAGGATAAAAAAACAATAAAGCCCTGGGCTTGTTTCCCTTGTGGTCCTCGCTGTTAAAAAAAACAAAGTATGGCTGCAAAATACAGTTAATGCATAAAACAAACAGTACCTTCACATTTTAAAACAGGAACAAAATTATTCACAAATACCTTCATTCATTCATTTTCTTTTCCGCTTAGTCCCTTTATTAACCTGGGGTCACCACAGCAGAATGAACCGCCAACTTATCCAGCACATGTTTTACGCATCGAATGCCCTTCCAGCCACAACCCATCACTGGGAAACACCCACACAAACACTGACAATTTAGCTTATCCCCTATACTGCATGTCTTTGGACTGTGGGGGAAACCGGAGCACCCAGAAGAAACCCACGCCAACACAGGGAGAACATGCAAACATCCACACAGAAATGCCAACTGACCCAGTCGAGGCTCGAACCAGCGACCTTCTTGCTGTGAGGCGAGAGTGCTACCCACTGCGCCACCGCGCTGCCCATTCACAATACAATAACATAAAATAAAAACATCATTCACCATGCAAACTAATTATCCTCATCAAACAACCATCTTTTGATCGCTTTTTTGAACCTCCTTAAGTCTTTTATTTCCCTGATCGATTTGTTCCACATGACTGCACTTGTATATAAAATCATATTTTTCCCCACTAGACTCCTAAATTTAAATAAACAAATAATAAAATCCCAGCCCCTAGTACTATATGAATGCTGTTGCGTCACCGTTTGAAAATATTGGGATACAATAAACTCATAAAACATAAATGAATAAAACACAGAGTCTATTAGTCTATTAAAAATATAATATAAATAAAAAAGCATGTACAAAGCAAATTTAATAGCATAATATAGTAAACTGAAATTATATTAAATATATTTTTTAAATATATTAAGACGTTTTAATACACCATAGATATTGTAACTTTTAAAGTTCATTTAATCTTTATTTGTAAGACTGCAAGCACATTGATAATATTAGAAGTATTTTATATAAACACTCCAAACTGCTTGTCTGGCTTATAAAAAAGGCAGTGAAGCCCTCATGCATGTTAAAAAGCTTGGCGCTATCGGTGGCACAGTTTTGCGCATGCGCACCAGAACAGTTCTCTTAGTTAACTACGTCGAGTGTCCACGAGAAGCTGTGTTAAACAGTAGCACAACATGTCAGAAAAGAAGCAAACAGTGGATTTGGGGCTTTTGGAGGAGGACGATGAATTTGAGGAATTCCCAGCAGAGGGTAAGTGAACTGAAAATGAACGGGAATGCGCTTTTTTTGCTCGTGTTAGAGATAATAAACATCCACGACAGGACAGTGACTCAGCTAGCATAGCTAGCTTAGCATGCTAACTGATAAAACATTTTTTTTATACAACAAATTGTTAGCATATCCTGTTTTTGAAAGGAACACAATAATGGTAAATGGTTTATATGTTTTTTTAATAAAACATCTGAGCGTGTCCACAGACGTGGAAAAAACGTATTAGTAGCTAGCATTTTAGCATCTCAGTAGCTAATGTTATACGTTGTGTACACTTATTATTTGTCTTTTGCTCAATTTGGAGTCAGTGACTGCTTTTATTAATCATATGTGAATTGATTGTTCTGTAAAGTGCTCCCTGACTCTTATTTGTGTATTAACATTAAGTCTATATTGAAGCCCTTGCTAATCGTCATCTGAACTGAGCTGTTGTGTCATTCTCAGACTGGACAGGCTTGGATGAAGATGAGGATGCTCATGTTTGGGAAGATAACTGGGATGATGACAACGTAGAGGATGACTTTTCTAATCAGCTGAGGTACATTCTGAATGTGCTAATTATGTGTATGAAATATGGGGCGTGCTTTATTGTAGCACTAAATAAGGAGTACACTAGTTTAATCTAAACACACAATGTGTAATTCCTGGTAAACATTATATTGTGTTGTTGTAGTGTCGGTTAGAATCTGCTAGAGTCTTAACTTTCTGTCAAGCCCACATTTTTCCTAAAGAATTTGGTGTGGTTAAACTAATTTAGAAGAAAACCGTCCCTAAGGGAACTAATAGTCCAATGGCTAACCGACATTCATGGTGGCCTCAAACCACATTCACAAACTTTCCTATCTGTGAGGACTTGGCCTAAGTACATACAGGCGTTTAATATGCTTGAATATATGTTTAAAGGTATAAAATATAAGGGTAAATTGCTATATTAAATAGTTTATGCTTCCTATCAAGGTTACTATAGTTAAAATGAAACTATATATATATATATATGGGCAATTCCATGCAAATGTCAACCTTGCCATGAAAAAAATTAAGTTTTCAACAAAATACCGAAACAGTTTCTATGTTTTTTGTGTAAGTAAGTATTTTACAGTACTTTAAACATACTCAAAAATGTCTCTGTCATTGTTTTTGAACAATTTATTTTGCTTTATTAAAGTCACACGAATGGCAATTTCACATCGGTCACATCCATAACGCAGAGGTGTCACATCCATAACGAAGCTTTTTCCTCATAAATGCAAAAATATTACATAAAATAAAATCAATGATGTTTGTTTTATAGAGAGCCAACTCTTATCCTGTTGATTGGCATAATTTTTGGGGGGTTGTGCAGTTTATTTGACAGAATTTCTACTAAGTATGTTGTATACTGTAAACTCACAGACTTTTTTCGTCACATCCATAACGCATGTTTATTTCCTCATTTAAAGTACAAAACATGTTTACAGACTGATATTTTTCTGATCTTATAGCTCTGTGGTCAGTAGTTTTGTAAAATATAAACAGATGGTTCAATATAATGTTAATGTAAACTTTTTATGTGAATTTATTTTTTTAGTTTTTACTGCAAATGTCACATCCATAACGCTGGAATTGCTCATATATATATATATATATATATATATATATATATATATATATATATATATATATATATATATATATATATATATATATATATATATATATATAAATATAAATATATACACACACACACATACACACACACAAAAGAATTGCTCTCTAAAAAAATTGTAAAATTTAAACTTACTTTATTTTAGCTTATTGCCAATGTAAAATTTATGTACTAAAATGAAAAACATAAGCTGGAATAAAAATAATAAAAACTAAATAGGCATATTTGTGTAAAAAAAACACATTAAAGTTCTAAATACAAAAAAACTTTACATCAAATAAAATAAAAAGAGCTCAAATATAAAAACACTAATTTAACCTAATCTATGACAATAGCTAAAATAGAAATTCAAATAAGTCTATGCCTATTTTAAAAAAAAATTAATTAAAATACGCTGTTTTTAGATCTTCATATTTAAAGTGAAAATTGAAAATAAAATGTAATTAAAAACTAGAATAGGAATATTATCTAAACATAGAAAAATAACATTGTTTTTTCTCTGTTCATCATATTATATACATTATTTTCTCTTTCCTGAAGCTTATAAGTAAAGCCAGACAGAATCTGCATACAATTTTTGCGCAGAATTATGTTAAAGATCTGTGGATTTATGCGTAATGATTTTGTGAGTATCGTAACTAAAAACTTAATAAATTCAATAAAAAAGAATACCTGTTTACAATGCAAATCCATCTATTTCCACTTAATTTTTAAACAAAGCAAGTCTAGCATATAATATGTCCACTTTAAAAAATTTATTGAATCAAATAAACATTTTTATATTAGGTCAATAATATTACAGAAATTAATTTAAAAACTAAATAAATATAAATTTACCCACATTTACACAAGTAAATAAATAGACTCAATGATAGACAAAAAAATCTGTGGAAATCTGTGGCACAGATTCTGTATGGGCCTATTTATAAGCTATAAATCTATTGACATTTATCATAAAATTCCCTTTTGATTTCCAGCACTACAAATACTAATGGTTATTAGGGCTGTGCGATTACTCGAAATTGAATCGCTATTGCAATTTGAAACGTTGCAAGAGGCTGCGATATAAAATATATTTGAATTATTTAATTTCCTCCGCCCAGAGCAAATGCATAACTGCCGTCTGTGTGTGACAGTCTTACTATCCAATTGAATGAGCAGACTTTCGTTCTGCCCAATCAAAATTGCGTAACCGAACTATGTGGAAGGCCCACAGTAAAAAAAAAAAAGAAACCAAACAGGAAAGCGCAGACAAGTGGGATAATGGCATCTGTTGCTTCAAAAGACAAATTATCAAAGAAAAACAGCATTGGTAATATAGGAATGTTTTGGCTTCAAACTCACAGACACTGAACAAAGCCAGGTAATTTTTAAGAGCTGTTGCAGAATTGTTGCCATGGCTTACAGATTATTGAGCTGAAGCTTGACTACAAAATTAAATCATAAATCAAATTGCAATCGCAATAAAAAAAAAAAAAAAAAAAATCACAATTGGATATTTTGCCCAAATCGTACAGCCCTAATGGTTATAAATATGTGATGAGTGGATATTAGATTAAAGAATAAATGTTTTAAACGTGTGATTGAATTGTGAAAAATGTATTTTATTAAAGAAAAGTTCTTATTTGAAGCGATCTATATCTCTTTTATTATTGCACATTTAACATTTTCTTCCATTTCCTTTCATCTAGAGCGGAGCTTGAAAAACACGGATACAAGATGGAAACCTCATAACGGTGGATTACTTGAGTTTAAAAAATGGACTTTTCCAGATATGAATATTGTCAGCTTGTTCTGTCAATAGAAATTGTGACTTCTCTAATTACTTCTGTAAGAAGTCCAGCGTTGTAAAAAGCGAGTCAGTTGCGACCGATATCATTGTTTTCCCCCCTTTCTCTTATATAAAGATTGTGTTAATGATTGATAATAAAAGCAGGTTTTCCCTATTATGATTTCTTCTTTTTTTAGCAGATTTACAAACAGAGCATTGATTGATTTGTAAATCTGTAAAGTCTGGTAAATATTTTCGGATGGTGAGCAGTGATGCAGCTGCACACACATCTATAGAGAAGCTCAGAGTCGTGATCTGAAGCTGCTCTCCTGTGCCCTGACACTTCCCTTAAACCCATGGGGCCTGGCAAGAGTCTCTGGTGGCGAGATTATCCAGTCAAGTGTTTGTCAGAGCCACGGAGGTGGTCACAGCATGAGGTCCCAGCCGGTCCTGCCTGGGCCTGCCCACTGTCGACCGGGCCCTGCTCTTTTGCTCCTCACAGCAAGGGCTCCCACAATGAACCAGAAGCCAATTTGCCCAGCCGCACTCCCTCCCCACCAAAAAAATGATTTCTCTGGATTTGTGGCTGTGAGTCCCGAGGACGTAATGAGCTGAAATCAATGCCAGTAAAGCATCTCCCACCGCAGAGGAACACATCGTCATTTTGTTCATGCTTTAAAGCCTCGTATTGCATATTTTCCTCCTCGGCCAGAATTCAAAATATAATTTGTAAATGATTGGAATGATTATTTGTTTTAGATCTTAAATTCAGAAATGGCTATAATGTGAATTGCATTGGTTTGTTATCGCTCTAAATGCCCTTGCGCTCCAATGACAATAAATTTACAGCTTGGAAATTGTACGTTTACATGACTAAAATGAACTTAAAACCAAGGCATATTTTATTAGCAGGATGATCCCTGTTCTGATGTATCCACAAAAACAACTAAAATCTTGTGTTCTTCCGTGACTTTGTAAAGACTCATTATGCACCAGTTCTACCATTGACGTTTTGCTTGTCAAGTGCATATTCATGCCTATAGACTGAAAAATAATGTACATAAGCATGACATTACTCATTTTCTTTTCGGCTTAGTCCCTTTATTAATCTGGGGTCGCCACAGCCGAATGAACCGCTAACTTATCCAGCATAAGTTTAACACCGCGAATGCCTTTCCAGCTGCAATGACATTACTGTTTTCACAAATTTGCATTTTTATTTGGGATGATAGACATTTGAGTTTTCAAAACTGTAAACAAACGACCAAAACATTAAGTTTTAATGATAATTAACAATGGTGTCATGTAAATGTACCCTTATTTAGCCTTTACTTTAATATTAAAGATATATGGCAGAACAAAAAAAAATTTAATCCCTTCTAGGGGGCATTATCATGACATTAGCTATCTTTCCATCCAAAGATGCAAATTAAATTTATGCGCAAAAACTAAAATATCGCATAAAAGACGTGCGAATAAAGCAGCGTTTCCATCCAACGAGTCAAAGAGAAAAAAATCGTCACTTCCTGAATAACTGGCACAAAATATCAAAAGTAAAAATGGAATTTAGGTAGGACAAGCTGCGTGAATCTTCATTTAATAAATGACTTTCGCCTCAGAAGACTATGCAGACACGCAGTGAACGCGCGGTGGCATTTGAAGTGAGACGCAGAGCACAGACGCTCTTGATTCTGGAGGTGATTAATAATATAACAACACTAATAGTGAAACAGTTAAGGGTTTTAGAATGACCAAAACAACATTTCAGATGTTCTACAATGTGCTCGGTCTGCAGGTTTATCCATTAACATACGTTTTTATCGTCACGTGATCTTTTTTTTTTTTTTTTTTTTTTTTTTTTTTTAAGATTTTTCAATATATTTTTTTCCGAACAACCCCTTCGACAACATATTAACCCCTTACATGATGAGGGAATGTATAAAAAATAATGATATTATAAAAATAAATAAAAGGTATTGCCATCATAATTACTTTTCAGGGGATACATCAAGTTACATTGTAGTTACCTAAAATTACATTGGTGATAGTTTAAGTAACCTCTAAATATACATATCTAAATATGTTGTAATACTTTTCCACCTTTTCCAGTCTTTATTTGTAGACATGCAGTCATTTTTTTCCATTACATAGATCTGTTTAAGTCTCTGAATCCACACAACTGGATAGAGGGGTATTTCTATATCTAATATCTATTTCTTTTTTTACATCTTTCCAAAATTCTTGAATCTTAGGACAGTCCCAAAAAATGTGGGTATGATCTCCAATTTTGCCACATCTTCTCCAACACAAAGCAACAGATGGTCCTTTTACATATGTAGAAATTACAAAAGGAGTATTAAAGTACCTCATCATCACATAATTTCTCACATGAGTTTTTTTTAATGCACATACTGGAATTTGTTCGGTAATTGTGTTTTCATCATGCGCATCTTTTCTTATCGAATAAAAAGCTTATCCTACTCGGTTCAAAATTGATGCACATCTTAGTGTTTCCATCAACAGTTTTTTTTTATGCGCAGAAAAATAGCTGGATGGAAACATAGCTACTGTTTTCAATTAAACTAAAAATGCTTTTATGCATTTTGCTATTTAATTAGGTCACTTCTGCATTCAAATATTCATTGGTCTTAAATTGTAGACTTTTAAAACAGGTTCAAAGTACAAGTTTTTGAAAACTAAGCCATTTTCATCTTTGTGCAAACTACAAAAAATGTATTTGATGAAAACCGTAACGTTATGCATACTATATGCTGAGTCTATAGACCTGCATGAGTTCTTGACAATCAAAACAATAGTGACAGTTACAGCACTGTTTGTTGAGATCAAGATACTGAGACCATCTAAAACCAAGTACTTCACTACTATATAGTTTATGACAATACACTTGTCTCAATAATCAATGTATCGACTTATTGCACAACACATGGACATGACCTCAATCATTTTTGGTGATGCAATATATATCGTCCATACATAAAAACCAATTATAGCAACATTTTAGCGGATTGTACAACCTCTCTATCTCTATTGAAGGTGTCAGTATGGTTATAGTATTTACTATAAATTACTATAGTATATTTTAATGTGGGTGTCTGTCAACTGAAATCGATCTGGTAGCAGATATCGAAGCCTCTGTTACTTTTTACAGTAACATTAATATTTATTTAGGATATGCGTTTCACATTCTGACTCCAATGCCTCATTATTAAATAGTTAAATGACTATAATTAAATTAAATAAATATTCTTAAGAACAAAATATGATGTGTTTGGAGAAGTGTACTTGCATTGTAATGATATTATATTGTCATTCTGGCATTATATATCGAGTGGCATAAAATGGTCTTAAAATGACAATGATATCATTTATCGCAATATAATATGGTGCAATATATCGTACAACAAAATGTGGATATTGTGACAGGGCTATGTGACAATAGAATTATGTCCAAATTCACAGTACTCATGAAAAATCTAAATCAAAATCAAATGGATGACCTACAATTTCTAGTGCGATTTTAAAGTGCAAAGTCTGATGGAGACTTGGTAGGTTGCGTCTTAATAGTGAATGAAGTACAGCTGAATTTTATTCATACTATAACATACTTTTTTTTTGTAGTTTCTTATTCACAATAAGTTCATACTCAAGAATATACAATTTCAGATTTCAATATTTCCATAAGTATCAATTACCATGAATGAGTACGTTTACATGAACACCAATAATCCGACAATAAGACGATACTCTGATTAAGAGGTTACCATGTAAACAGCGATTTTTGATTAATCCGATTTAAAGTCATAATCGAACTAACCAGAAATTGAATTAAGATGTAGAGTATGCTGATTTTAGTTGCAATATTGAAGTGCAGTACAGACATGTAAACAACGCAATTAAACTATTACCGTCACCATATTTTGCAACAGGATATTCCATACACACACAGCTATTTAACACTATTCTCTGCACTATCGAGTCAGTAAAGGACCACAGACATGCAGTTTTCTTTCCATATGGCGTGCGGTATCAAATTCCATTAATACAACACTCATCCAGCAGCTCATACTCTCATGCAATATCTCATTTGTCACAGGGGCATGCATGAAATGTTCCTGAATGAAAGTGAAAGTGCCAAACTGCAGTTAAAATTGACAAATTAAAAATGAAACTCCACAGGAAATGTGGATAGCTTGGAGACGCAATGATGTTAATCGAATTATATGCTACAACATGTAAAATGGGATCATGAAAGGAACATTCAAAAAGCAACTCATGTAAACACCTTAATCATATTATTGTCCTATTCAGATTAAGGCAAATGATTCCATTACTGATGTCCATGTAAACGTAGTCATTGACATGGCCAAAAATTGACCTTGAATAAGTGTTTTGCTTGTGAATCATTTTGACATTTCCATATTTATTTGAAACATTTTTAGTACATCGTTGTAAACACCCTGAGTACAATCTTCCTGTGATAACCAATAGTAAAATCCAGCCTACATTAAAGTGGCAGGCAACAAAACTGCAGTGCATTAATAATAAACAACATCACATGTTGGTGTGGATGCTCATATAGTTATCTTCATCATTTTTAAACGCCAATAAAACGGCCTGCATCTACTTGCTGTGTGTGTTGTTTAATAGATTTTGAGTTGTTGATTCTGACTTTAATGACCTGATGTCAAATTTATGATTACATCCTCTTTTTTTTGACATCAGGGACACCCACATCTTGCAGGCGCGCACAAATCATAACATGTAAATCCACCCATGCCCTTCAAAATAAGTGCTCTGCGCTAGATCATTATTTTAATTGTTGGAGAGTCATCGAGGTGTGAAAATCACTAAGTGAGAGCAACAGTGGAGATTCCAGGGCCATTTTGTTTGTGCCTGAAGGCGGAAGATCGTCCTCTTGTGTTTGAGAAAGGTGGGTCTTTTTGTGGCTTCCCCAAAATTCAGCGCCTCCGTTCGTGAGAATGATTACGCATGCACAATCTTTAGGCCTGTATAGTATTTTCCACTGTATTATTTCTTTTGTCTTATTCACAATTTCTTGTGAATTTGGATCCTTTTGAATCTCGTCAACAGGTCACTCGTCCAGAGCTGAAATCAATGATGATGAATCTTAAAAACTCAATGCTAAATTGTACAAATCAGTCAGGAGGACAGATTAATGCATTAAAGTATATATTATATAAATATGTTTAGTAATTTTGACTTCTATGCAGTACTCCTCAGTGTATATACAATACCTTTGGAAAGAAATATGGCTCATATTTCACCAAAACATAAATGATAATATTGTATCCTTCTGTTGTCAAGATTTAAAACAGATGGTCTGCTTATTATTATCATTATTTTTAGAAACTGTGATGTATTTATTTCTCCCAATCTCTTTAAAAGAACGACTCACAAAATGAAAATTTTAATTATTTTGGATTGTTACCTGATGATAAGACTGAAAAAAAAAATAGATGAAAAACCCAAAATATCAACAGAAAACATTGAAACGTTTTTTTTTTTTGCACTTCATAAAGCCTAATTTCGTTGTAAAAATGCTCTTTTGTAGCAAATTTAATTCTGTATAATTTGTATCTTTATTTTAATGTATTTTTGTTAGTTATCTACAAAATAAACAAAAGCAATGAATAAATTTTAGGTGAAGTGGGGTGCAAATAATACTTTTTGGCCTTAAGGGAATTATGAATTAGGCCTATTATAACATGAAATATAGTGAGCAATTCCAGCGTTATGGATGTGACATTTGCAGTAAAAACTCAAAACCTAAATTCACATAGAAAGTAAATGTTAACATTATATTAAAACATCTGTTTATATTTTCCAGAACTGACCACAGAGTTAAAGGGATCAGAAAAATCAGTCTGTAAACATGTTTTGTACTTTAAATGAGGGAAACAAACATGCGTTATGGATGTGACCAAAAAAGTATGTGAGTTTGCAGTGTACAACATACTTTGTAGAAATTCTGTGAATTAAATTGCACAACCCAAAAGAAATAATGCTCATCAAAAGGAGAAGAGTTGACTCACTATAGAACAGACATGATTGATTTTATTTAGTTTAATATTTTTGCATTTATGAGGGAACAGCTTGGTTATGCATGTGACCGACGTGAAATTGCCATTTGTGTAACTTTGGTAAATCAAATATAATAGCTTGAAAACATTGACAGAGACATTTTTGAGTATTTATACTGTAAAGTACTGTAGAATACTTGCTTACACAAAAAACTTAGAAACGGATTCTGTATTTTGGTGAAAACCTTATTTTTTTCATAGCAAGGTTGACATTTGTATGGAATTGCTCAGTATTTCTGACAATTTTCTTTATAATAGTCTATTGCACGTTTTCTGACGCTTTAGTGCAAACGCACATCTGAATGATTCATTTCTGTTCCTGTTAATATGATTTATTAGCGACCGCGACAATCTCTTTAAAAGAACGACTCACAAAGTGAAATTTTGAATTATTTTGCAGTTTTACCAGATAAAACTGAAGAAAAAAAATATATGAAAAACCCAAAATATCAACAGGAAACATTGAAAAAGTTTTTGATCACTTCATAAAGCCTAATTGAAAATAAAAAATGCTCTTTTGTAGCAAATTTAATTCTGTATAATTTGTATCTTTATTTTAATGTATTTTTGTTAGTTATCTACAAAATAAACAAAAGCAATGAATACATTTTAGGTGAAGTGAGGTGCAAATAATACTTTTTGGCCTTAAGGGAATTATGTTACATTCAAGTAGACCTATTATAACCTGAAATATAGTGTTTCTGACAATTCTCTTTATAATTGAGTTATGAATTACAGTATCGCAATACTACTTGGTATTGTGATACTTAAGCTGGTTTAGTATCGTAAGATGAATTAATGGTATCGCGACAACCCTAATACATATATATATATATATATACAAACATAAATATAAAAAAAGATAAACAATTAAAACTAATAAATGAATAAAACATGTTATATTATAAAAATATAAACATTATATATTATAAATGTCACAACTTGGTTTATATGTTCCAGACCAGCTCATAATTCAGTATTCTCCAGTGATAACCTTTGAATATTTGTTTGCGGTGTGGCTCTGGGGGTCTGTGAGCGCAGTGAGCATCTCCAGCATGAGCCAGGAGAAGACAGGGGGCCGTAGAGCAGCGAGCGCAGCTGCTGCAATAATAGGCCTAATTGCACGTTTCTTTTGTGGGTCTGAAATTAGTGGCAGAGCGCAGCTACAATGCCCAAACCTTGAGCAAAAAAAAAAAAAAAAATGACTCACAGGGGCAACTGTTCAGCAGCACCACCCACAACTCCCTGTCCCACACCTGCACTCACCCTCGCTAAAGTAAACACACATAATAAGGTGTAATTACTTCAAAAAATAATAACGAGAGCCCTCCATGTGACAATGGCTGGCCTGTTTATTGAGGGTGGAAAATAACTTCTGAAGACACAGATGAGGGTTTCCCCCACTGAGGGACCCTGTAAGAGGACATGTGCACGGGTGTAAGTGTGTGTGTTAACCTCATTTCTCTCTATATGTATTTCTTTGTCTGTCTTTCTTCTTACACTGTATGGACGGTGGCACTTGCATTTGATTTTCTCTGATGTTCATTTGGCTGTGGAGTTTAATTGTGTCGTTTGTGAATGGTAGAATAGTGTAGGTTCAGGGTACTGCTGCGTCACTATAATGTTTTTGTATATACAGTTGAAGTCAGAATTATTAGCCCCCCTGTTTATTTTTTTCCCCAATTTCTGTTTAACGGAGAGAAGATTTTTTCAACACATTTCTAAACATAATAGTTTTAATAACTCATTGCTAATAACTGATTTATTTTATCTTTGTCATGATGACAGTAAATAATATTTGACTAGATATTTTTCAAGACACTTCTATACAGCCTAAAGTGACATTTAAAGGCTTAACTAGGTTAATTAGGTTATCTAGGCAGGTTAGGGTAATTAGGCAAGTTATTTTATAACGATGGTTTGTTCTGTAGACTATCGAAAAAAATATATAGCTGAAAGGGGCTAATAATTTTGACCTAAATAATGTTTTTTAAAATATTCAAAACTGCGTTTATTCTTGCCGAAATAAAACAAATAAGACTTTCTCCAAAAGACAAAATATTTAAGGAAGTACTGTGAAAATTTCCTTGCTCTGTTAAACATAATTTGGGAGATATAAAAATAAATAAATAAATAAAATCAAAGGGGTTTTAATAATTTTGATTTCAACTCTATTTACATTGTAAAAATGACGTAATTTCAACTGGAAATGAAATAAAAGGGGCTACAGTAAAAATCCATAACCTGGTTAACAGTAAGTTTACTTAATATATACGGTTAATAACTATAAATTATCTTTCCCAGAATTCCCTGCATGACACTTCACGTTTTACGATTTTTTTTGTAGACATTAATATGAATCTTTTTAGTTTGTTCTCGTCATGAATTTTATGTCACATCTAATGTTGATCAATAATGTTAATGATATAATAAGTTTATAATATATATAAATAGGGTGACACGGTGGCGCAGTGGGTAGCACGATCACCTCAAAGCAAGAAGGTCGCTGGTTCAAGCTTCGGCTGGGTCAGTTGGCATTTCTGTGTTTGCATGTTCTCCCCGTGTTGGCGTGGGTTTCCTCCGGGTGCTCCGCTTTCCCCCACAAGTCCGAAGATATGCGCTATGGGTGAATTGTATAAACTAAATTGGCCGTAGTGTATGTGTGTGATTGAGTGTGTATGAATGTTTCCCAGTGCTGGGTTGCAGCTGGAAGGGCATCCGCTGCGTGCAACATATGCTGGATAAGTTGGCAGTTCATACCACGGTGGCGGCCCCACATTAATAAAGGGACTAAGCTGAAAAGAAAATAAATGAATGAATGAATATATAAGAATAATTTGATGTGTGTTACCCTGAGGTTGATTAGTGGTTGTGTGAATGACACACAGTTTACCGTAAAATTTAGAAAAACTATTTTATGGATTCTATCGTATTTTTAACTGTAAATTTGTTTCAATCACACATTCTTTTACTGTAAATTTGATAGATTTTTTACAGTGTAGCTATACACACATCTATATATTTGTGCTATAATCTTTATGCTAGTATATTGTTGCAGTTTTGAACAAAGAATATTAGTAAATTCAGGTTCTGAACTAAATTTATTCTTGCAATTAAGATGTCTTGTTCTTGCACTGTAATAAAATCCTGGTTGCCTTAAATTTTTAAGCTGAATTAAATTAACCTTATAGTCCATTTAGCTGTATATACAAATATTAAAATTATATAAAATGTTAAACTGACTTAAACAGCTTATATAACTTATAAAACTAACAATGACCTAAAATTATATACTGTCAAGACTAATTGATCATAGGATTTTTTACAGTCTGCAGTTGCGTGAATATATTATTAAAACACTGTTACGCATTTATGGCTGATTATTTTTATTAAAGCTGTGCTCAAAATTGATAGTTTTTATGTAACTTTCCACAATATTTATGGAAAGTTCCTTATGGAATATTAAAAGCTCAAGAAAGCATAGAAAATCTTCTGTAAAATTACAGCAAAATGTATTTTTGAAAATTGCTCAAATTAAATGTGCCCGTTATCTTACTGTGTTTTTCTGACACCCAAGAAATATAAGAATATATATATATATATAAAGAATTATAATAAAAATATTTATATATTATGAATATTTAAGCATACACTCACCGGCCACTTTATTAGGTACACCTGTCCAACAGCTCCTTAACGCAAATGTCTAATCAGCCAATCACATGGCAGCAACTCAATGCATTTAGGCATGTAGACATGGTCAAGACGATCTGCTGCAGTTCAAACTGAGCATCAGAATGGGGAAGAAAGGTGATTTAAGTGACTTTGAATGTGGCATGGTTGTTGGTGCCAGACGGGCTGGTCTGAGTATTTCAGAAACTGCTGATCTACTGGGATTTTCACGCACAACCATCTCTAGGGTTTACAGAGGATGGTCCAAAAAAGAGAAAATATCCAGTGAGCGGCAGTTCTGTGAGCGCAAATGCCTTGTTGACGTCAGAGGTCAGAGAAGAATGGCCAGACTGGTTTCAGCTGATTGAATGGCAACAGTAACTCAAATAAGCACTCGTTTCAACCGCGGTAAGAGCATCTCTGAACACACAACACATCCAATCTTGAGGCGGATGGGCTACAGTAGCAGAAGACCACACTGGGTGCCACTCCTGTCAGCAAAGAACAGAAAACTGAGGGTACAATTGGCACAGGCTCACCAAAATTGGACAATAGAAGATTGGAAAAACGTTGCCTGGTCTGATGAGTCTCGATTTCTGCTACAACATTCGGATGGTAGGGTCAGAATTTGTCGTCAACAACATGAAAGCATGGATCCATCCTGCCTTATATCAACGGTTCAGATTAGTGGTGGTGGTGTAATGGTGTGGGGGATATTTTCTTCACACACTTTGGGCCCTTTAGAACCAATTGAGCATCGTGTCAACACCACAGCCTACCTGAGTATTGTTGCTGACCATGTCCATCCCTTTATGACCACAGTGTACCCATCTTCTTATGGCTACTTCCAGCAGGATAATGCGCCGTGTCATAAAGCGTGAATCATCTCAGACTGGTTTCATGAACATGACAATGAGTTCACTGTACTCAAATGGCCTCCACAGTCAGCAGATCTCAATCCAATAGAGCACCTTTAGGATGTGGTGGAACGGGAGATTCGCATCATGGAAGTGCAGCCGACTGCAGCAGGTGTGATGCTATGATGTCAATATGGACCAAAATCTCAGAGGAATATTTCCAGTACCTTGTTGAATCTATACCACGAAGGATTAAGGCAGCTCTGAAGGCAAAAGGGGTCCAACTAGGTAAGTGTACTAGTACTAGTAAGGTGTACCTTACTAGGGCACTAGTAAGGTGTACCTAATAAAGTGGCCGGTGAGTGTATATCCCATTCATATACAAATAATTTTGTAAAATCAAACATAATTTAAATTGGGAATGTCTTTACTGATATGTTTAAATAATGTTATATATTTGATGAAAATACATTTATTCACATTACATTTATTATCCTTGTTATATATATAGAAAGTTTAAAAGAATAAGAGGAATTACATTTTAACAGACAGCAAGTTGTCATCTCAACACAACAAAGGGTAAATTGCACCATGACATCTTTAAAATGATCTCTGCTTGATTCCTATTGCCAACCTAATTTCACAAAAGACTTAAAATAAGAAAATAAGGTGCTTTAATAACACTTAAAATAATTCTGCTGTCTTACTACAATTCTAGAAATGCTCTAAGTGGTTTGTTTAAAATGTGAAAAGGTTTTATTTATTTGTTTATTTATTGAGTTCCCCACCGAGTCCCTAAATCATCTTCAAGCTCAGCGATACCCAGCAATTACAGGTTGTTTTTATCCATCAGTCCCGCAATCACATTTTAAGCATGCCTAACATATCAAGGCAACTCAGCGCACTTAATAACCCTGGACGGTCAGGAGGAAAAGCACATCAAGACTTGTTGGGGCAATTAAGCACTCTTGATGTTATCCTCGCTAGTGAATTATCAGAGCTCTGATAATTGTTATTAATTAATCATCTCATTCGCTCAAGCTCTCTCATTTTCACAATAACTGTAAGGTAGACTCTTAATAACCTTTCAGGTGTGAAGTTCACCTTATCTTTTCCCCTCAAATCATTCATGTTTTTTAAACAGCACTTAAAAGCAGAAATACATTTTATGCTGTGAATAACAGAGTATTTTAATTGATGTGTCTATATAAACAATGTTAACAAACATTTGGACACACTTATTCTTTGTACAATAATAACACTGTACAATAATACAAGATATTACAATTTTGATAACTCACTGAAGTAATATTTATATATTGATTTGTTTAAGGCAACGCAGTGGCGCAGTAGGTAGTGCTGTTGCCTCACAGCAAGAACGTCGCTGGGTCGCAGGTTCGAACCTCGGCTGGGCTGGGTCAGTTGGCGTTTCTGTGTGGAGTTTGCATGTTCTCCCTGCGTTCGCGTGGGTTTCCTCCGGGTGCTCCGGTTTCCCCCACAGTCCAAAAACATGCGGTACAGGTGAATTGGGTAAGCTAAATTGTCCATAGTGTATGAGTGTGAATGTGTGTGTGTGGAGGTTCCCAGAGATGGGTTGCGGCTGGAAGGGCATCCGCTGCGTAAAATTGTGCTGGATAAGTTGGCGGTTCATTCCGCTGTGGCGACCCCGCAAGGGACAAAGCCGACAAGAAAATGAATGAATGAATGATTTGTTTCATATTTGATCTACACTGTAAAAAATTCTTACATTTTTAGTCGAATCAGATTAATATTTATAGTCATCTCAACTGAAATCGATCCAACTGACTAAAATGTGAAGTTAAACTTTGTATAACTTAAAAAATGTAGTTGAAACCTGATTAACTTCTTGAAATAAGTTAAAGCAACATAAAAATGTGTTGTCTTGACTTTTGTCATTAATTTTTTTTGCAGTGTACACTCAGAAAATTACGTTTGCTGTTTGTTCAAACTACTTACAGTTGAAGTCAGAATTATTAGCCCCCCTGAATTATTAGCCCTCCTGTTTATTTTTCCCCCAATTTCTGTTTAACCGAAAGAAGATTTTTTCAACACATTTCTAAACATAATAGTTTTAATAACTCATTTCTAATAACTGATTTATTTTATCTTTGTCATGATGACAGTAAATAATATTTGACTAGATATTTTTCAAGACACTTCTATACAGCTTAAAGTGACATTTAAAGGCTTAACTAGGTTAATTAGGCAGGTTAGGGTAATTAGGCAAGTTATTGTATAACCATAGTTTGTTCTGTAGATTATCGAAAAAATATATAGCTTAAAGGGGCTAATAATTTTGTCCTTAAAATGGTGTTTAAAAAATTACAAACTCCTTTTATTCTAGCCAAAGTAAAACAAAAAACACTTTCTCCTGAAAAAAATATATTATCAGACATACTGTGACAATTTCCTTGCTCTGTTAAACATCATTTGGGAAATATAAAAAAAAATCAAAAATCAAAGGGGAGCTAATAATTCTGACTTCAGCTGTATATAAAATAAGCTGAAACAACACGATTCTTGAGTTTTTTTAGGGACAATTTAATTGTTTTATGTTCAATCCACTTAAATTTGTCAAAATGAATAAGTTAACTTAATTCCTTCATGTTGTATCAACACAAATCGATTGTGTGGAACCCAGCATTTTTTTATAGTCTGTCTGTCTATCTATCTATCTATCTATCTATCTATCTATCTATCTATCTATCTATCTATCTATCTATCTATCTATCTATCTATCTGTCTATCTGTCTATCTGTCTGTCTGTCTGTCTGTCTGTCTGTCTGTCTATCTTTCTATCAGTCTATCTATCTATCTATCTATCTATCTATCTATCTATCTATCTATCTATCTATCTATCTATCTATCTATCTATCTATCTATCTATCTATCTATCTATCTATCTATCTATCTATCTATCTATCTATCTATCTTTCTATCAGTCTATCTATCAGTCTATCTATCAGTCTATCTATCTATCTATCTATCTATCTATCTATCTATCTATCTATCTATCTATCTATCTATCTATCTATCTATCTATCTGGAAACAAATTAAGGGAGACTTAAATTTAATTTTAGTCATTTTCTCCTGATGTATGAGTTATGTGCTTGAAGTAAAATGTATTTTTTTGTTTTATTTCTTCTGAATGTAAAATAAAAAATGTTGTGATTTAGAGCTTTACATTGTAAAAGTGTTTTCTTTTATATTTATTTAATTTTTCATAAAAACATCAGAAAATATTATGACCATTAGATCAAGTAAAACTATAATGTTGGCTGAGATTATGCTAATTATTAGTATTATTTAGACACGCCACACAGCAAACATTCCAGTGTTAAATATACAGTGTGATTTTTTTGATGTTGTTCAGTGTTAAAACCTGAGTACATTTTAATCCACGAGTGTGAAAGAGCATATATTTAAGAGGTTTTTTTTTCAGTGTGTTAAACTTTTAACCCAACATGCAGTGTATTTCCCACAAGTGATGAGAAGTCCAGTTTTTTTTACTCAAACCGGTTCTTTCAGACAAACAGTGATAAAACCAGTATGTTTTACTTACTGATTAATGAACATTTAATAAATTAAAACCATTTTCAACATATTTGATCGCTGTTATCTGTCACACACACCAATTGATAATATAAAAAAGGTAATATATTAACACTTTGAAGGGTAACACACACTCCAGTTCGATGTAAGAATAAACTCTGTGTTAAAATGAACTCTGTGAGTAATGTACAAATTTGACACTTTAGAAAGTGTCATTTTAACTCCAAAATGGAGAGAGTCATATGTACACCCAAGGAGTGTTAAGTTAAACTCAAATTGAGTTAAATGTACACTGATTCTTTTGCTGTGCATGATTTCGCCAAGTAACATGCGATCCTGGATTAACATCTACGTATGTTAATCCTGGAACATCGTTTTTGTTTGAAAATGTAATCCATACCTATTCCCCACCCCTAAACCCAACCCTAACTGTAAATTACTCCCAAAACTCAGAGGCGAATAATAGTTGGATAACACTCTTGTGCATGAATCAAATCTTAACATGAACGATGAACATATTCCTTAAATCTGATTGGCTGACTGGAATGTTGTTCCAGGATCAACATAGATGCTAATCCAGGAACATGTCCTACTAAGTGAAATCAGGTTGGTGATTGTTTAATCATGCAGAGTATTGTTGTTTAATTATATTAAAATTAAATATGAGAACACCAGCAACTTACTATTTAAAATAAAATTAATTCCATTTTAGCAAAATAACTGAATCACTTTTTTCAATTATACAATATTACACTAACAAATGATGAGCTGCTTGTTAAACTACTTATTTAAAATGAGCTGAAACAACACAATTCTGGAGATTTTTTTTGGGAAACTTAATTGTTTAATGTTCAATCCACCTAAATTTGTTATGTTAACTTAATCGATTTGTGTTTGGACGACATGAATCAATTGTGTAAACCCTGCATATTTTAGTGTATGATCAATGTCTCCAAAATATTTTGATCACATCCCCAACTTTCAAATCTGATTTTGACATTGAAATAAATAAAAATGCACTGGAAGCTACGCTGAGCTTCGACAGACTCATGAAATGTGGAGTGCAACTGTAAAATCTGGAAAAATGCAGCTTTGGGGTTTGAGAGCCTGGGAGGCCTGGCGGAGGCACAGGCTTATAGTACGAGCTCAACACGGAAACAATTTATCATGTGTGAGCGGCTGTCTGTTCACAAGACAACAACAATGCTCAAAATCTCACCCTCAGGCAGGACACAAATCCAGCAAACTGCTCAGGCATGTGGACCATTTCTATCTGTCTCTCTTACACACACACGCACGCACGCACGCACGCACACACACACACACATACACACAGGTGATTAACATGCTGTCAAGCACATTTGAATTTTCACTATGCATCCTAATAGAAATATGCACTGAAAACACCCCCTCCTTTTTCAATATTCAATAATTCAGTCCTTTCACTGCTAATTCTTCATACACAGCAAATTAATGATCCATTCATGTTCATCTTTTCTCCTTCTAAATACAGGATGGGAAAACCAAAATCTTACATTTGTCAACCTCCTTCCAAAAGCGTTTTTTTATTCAACTTTGGGAAATGCAGTCATCATTTAGTCATCTTTAATTTAACCGTTTGTCCTCTGAGTGGCAAACTTCCTTAAAATGAGCCAAAGCAGGCAACGCCTACTGAAATGGAATGGAAAATGTGCAGTTTTTATTTCGTACCGCCGTGTTTGGGATTGGGAAATGAAAGAAACACATAAGCAAACAAAGAGCTGGTGTGTGTTTCATGATGGAGTGTCTGGTGGCCATCATGCAGCTCGTCGAAATTGGGACTGACACACATGTTTCTCCCTGTTCTGTCGTGGCGGGAGAGAGAGCGAGCTTTGAATCATGGCGCATTGTGAGGGTTACAGATCCTCTGATTAACAGGAGTGTGTGGAATCGCACTCGTTTTTCAGTGTGCCTCATGACTGTGAGGAATGCGCCATTAAACGGGTAGCATACCCCAAAATTAAACTTCAAGCATTTTTTTACCCACCCTAGTGTTTTGATGACCTTCTTTCTTGTTTTTAGCACAAAATTACATTTAAATTTTTAGCTTACTGGAAGCGCATCCACAAAATGGCAGAGAATATCGACTAGCATAGCTTTTTTTGTGATAGCTGTAGGCTACACCATGCGACACGTATCGGAGAATCGGCACATTATAAGTATTTTGAGTATTTATGATGGGGTTTAAGGAAAACTAAACCGACATTTAATGTGTTATTTAACAAAATACTTACCAGCCTAGGCTGGTTGGCTGGTTTTACCTGGTTGGCTGGTTTTAGAGGGGTTTTGGCCACTTCCAGGCTGGTTTCCAGCCATTTCCAGCCTGGTCTTAGCTGGTCAGGCTGGGAGATGACCAGCTAAAACCAGCTTGACCAGCCTAGCCAGGCTGTGAGCCCAGCCAAAACCAGCTATGTCCAGCTTAAACCAGGCTGGTCAAGCTGGTTTTAGCTGGATTTAGCCGGTCATTTTTCAGCCTGACCAGCTAAAACCAGGCTGGAAATGGATGGAAACCAGCCTGGAAATGGCCAAAACCCCTCTAAAACCAGGCTGGTCAACCAGCTAAAACCAGCCAACCAGCCTAGGCTGGTTTAAGCTGGATTTTCCAGCGACCAACAAAACAACAGGCAGGCTATTTACCAAATACAATAAATTAAATAAACTAAAGAACACGTGTTTTAGGTCAATTATTGTGACATTTAAATTACTTACAATTTGTTAGTGTGAGATGGCGCTAATCCAGTTTCGTGAACTTTCTCTCTGGTGAAAAAACCCCGCTTAAACCAGCCTAAGCTGGACCAGTTTTTTAAGCAGGGCTAATGGTCAAAAAATTGTCAAATTCAGTTTTTTCATTTGCAAAATTAGGTTTATTTTTCTACCAGATCCTATCCCCAGTACACTTGAAATTGGCTTGTGTTAATAATTTTTAGTTTTTTCTTAAAGCTAAAGTGTGTGTCGCACTCATTTTTCAGTTTGCCTCATGACTGTGAAGAATGCGTGATTAAACAGGTAGTGTACCCCAAAATTAAACTTTTGGCATTTTTTTACTCACACTAGTGTTTCGATGACATTCTTTCTTGTTTGTATCACAAAATTACATTTTAAAATTTTTAGCTTACTTGAAGCAGGTGTCCACAAAATGGCCGGGAATAGCGACTAGCATAGCTTTTTTGTGAGAATGGCTCCATGCGACACGCATAGTGTTTTGAGTCTATATGATGGGGTTTGGTGAAAAACAAACAGACACAATAAACTAAAGAACACATGTTTTAGGTCAATTATTGTCACATATTTTAATTTCCCACAATTTGTCAATGTGAAATGGCACTAATCCGGTTTTGTGAACTCGCATTCTGCTATCCTTCATTCATTTAGGCATTTTTACTCACCCTACCCTACTGAAATAAACAGCTTAAACCAGCCTAGGCTGGTTGGCTGGTTTTACCTGGTTGACCAAGCTGGTTTTAGTGGGGTTTTGGCCACTTCCAGGCTGGTTTCCAGCCATTTACAGCCTGGTCTTAGCTGGTCAGGCTGGGAGATGACCAGCTAAAACCAGCTTGACCAGCCTAACCAGGCTGGGAGCTCAGCCAAAACCAGCTATGTCCAGCTTAAACCAGGCTAGTTTTAGTTGGTCATTTTCCATAGCCGAAAATAGTGACTAGCATAGCTTTTTTGTGATACAGTGGCTCCATGTGACACGTGTAAGCCCATTATAAGTGTTTTGAGTCTATAATGGGGTTTGTTGAAAAACAAACCAACATTTAATGTATTATTTAACAAAATACTTACTGTCTGTCGAAAGCATTATGTTCAGACTGGAACTGGTTGTCAGGTGACCGTCAGAATATTTGGGCTATTTCCCAAAAACAATAAACTAAACAACATGTGTTTTAGGTCAATTATTGTCACATATTTAAATTTCTCACAATTTGTCAGTGTGAAATGGCTCTAATCTGGTTTCGTGAACTCACATTCTGCTATAAAGACGGTTAAATTCATTTTCATTAAATGGGCTAAATGCACAGCTAGTGTTTTTCAACCAGGGATGAACTTCCAGTGAGAGCTTTATGTGACTATTTTCAATTTCATAAGATTCCTTTTACAGCATAATGTAATTCAAATATAATCAGTTAAATAGACTTAAGCATCCGTTTGGTTGTTAAAGTGTAAAGTGTGCATACGTATATCCCATTGTACATTTAAACAATTTGGTTTGTTTTTTTCCGCAAACTCCTATCCCCAGAACACGTGCAACAGGCTTGTGTTGTGTGGGAATTTGTGTTTTATTTTTTGCAAAGCTATAAAAACTATTGCTGGACTAATTGCTGCTAAATGAACCATTGAGAGCAAAATCTGAAGTCTTGTTTCAAAAATTTGAGATATTAAGGTCAAGGAGTTTTACAAAGAGACTTTGGAGAGTCTCTTTTTATCATTCCATAATTTTGAGAAATTTCTGATCAGACAGATTTCATTTTTTTAGGATTAAATGTTGTCTGGGTGGCTCAGTGGTCAGCACTGTTGCCACACAGCAAGAAGGTCACTGGTTCAAGTCCCGGCTGGACCAGTAGGCCAAAAGAAAATGAGTGAGTGTTGTCTAATCAGGACAATTTTGCAGTCCCGGATTTTAATTGTTTAACATTGTTATATGCGGCCTACAATTATTAATATAATTTTTTTTAAATATTTGCATTATTTGCTTAAATTTTTGTGTTTTCTGGGAATATGAATGGGTTTTCTTTCCATTACACTTAAAAAAATAAAACACTTTGGTTTCCATCTGATTATTAAAAGATTTTCTCTGTTTTTCTGGAATGGCTCATCTCTTTAGTCCATATAATAACACTTTTTGTCCTCTCATCTTACAGGGTCCCATCAGTTCTGACTGAACAGTGAACAGGATTGTTCGTTTTTGCTTGAAATGGATTGAGTGACATGTAATATGATGCATCCTTGGTGATTTTTGTTTTGTATTTTGCAAAAGCCAGTCTGTAGCCATGAGAACCGCAGTATGCAGTGTCTTTGTCCCACTTCCAAAATGCAGATGTCAAAATAAAAAGAAGAGAGCTCTCTGTTGATGATTATCCATTTATCCCTCAGATAAATCTTTAAAATATCATGTCAAGTGTTTTGACTGTATGGAACTTTATCATTGGCTGATATTTCCATGTGTATTGTGTATCATTATTCATTCGTTCAATTATTCATTTTCTTTTTGGCTTAGTCCCTTTATTAATTTGGGGTCGCCACAGCGGAATGAACCGCCAACTTATGCAGCACCTGTTTTACGCAGCGAATGCCCTTCCAGCTGCTACCTACCACTGGGAAATGTGTATCATTGGCGTTATGATTTGATTTCATATTTATTTATGCAACACTCAAAGTAAATCTTAAATATAACCATTTCATTTATTTTCCTTCGGCTTATTCTCTTATTTATCAGAGGTCACCTGATAAAAGCTATACTGTATATACTGCAACTCAGTACTGGGAAACACCCATACACTCTCACATTCACACTCATACTCTGTGACCAATTTTAGTTCATCCAATTCACCTATAGAGAATGTATTTGGACTGTGGAGGAAACCGGAGCACCTGGAAGAAACCCACGCCTACAAGGGGGGGACATGCAAACTCCACATAGAAACGCAGACTGTTTACTTTCAACCAGAACTCAAACCAGGGACTTTCTTCACGTAAGGCGACAGTGCTAACCACTGAGACACCATGCTAAAATCTTAAATAAATATTAAAATGTTATTTACTTTCACGACGGCAATACTGTCACACAAACTTTCAGAAATCCTTCTAATATAAATATGTTAAAAACATTTTAGAATATTCTGATTATTAGAAATGTTAAAATTATTATTAGAATAATAGAATTATTAGAAATGTTATTTATTTAAAATAGAAATTATTCAAAAATCAATCACATTATGATGATGGTGATGATTATTACTAATCTATGTAGCACTTTGCTATAAATGTAATTTATTTAATTATATTTGAAGTATTCCTGACCCCTAACTTTTGTGTGTAGATTTCTTAAAGTAAATAAAGTTAAATATAGTTAAAAATATGAATTCTTAAAAATGAATTGTTAAAAATTATTTAATGACTTTATTATTGACTCCAAACATTTTAATTGAAAAGTTAAATTGACATTGAAATGGCGACATGGTGGCTAAGTGGTCGCCTCACAGCTACATGGTCACTGGTTCGAGTCCCGGCTGGGTCAGTTGGCATTTCTGTGTGGAGTTTGCATGTTCTCCCCGTATTGGCGTGTCTTTTCTCCTGGTGCTCACATGCAGTATAGGTGAATTGAATAACCTAAATTGGCCGTAGTGTATGAGTGTAAATGAGTGTGTATGGGTCTTTCCCAGTGCTGGGTTGCAGCTGGAAGGGCATCCTCTGTGTAAAACATATGCTGGATAAGTTGGTGGTTCATTTCGCTGTGGCGACCCTTGATGAATAAAAGGACTAAGCTGAAAGAAACTGAATGAATGAATTAATGTGTTATGATTTGATTGCATATTTCTATATTTATGTGACACTCCAAGTAAATCTTAAAAGTATCAGTTTTATTTTTAAATATATATTAAAATATATAAATATACATATTTCTGTGATGGCAATACTGTCACATGATTTTTTGGAAATCTTTTTAATATTATAAATATATTAACAGCTGTTTTTAGATTTTTTTTATTATTAAAAATGCCAAAAGCACTATTTATTTGAAATAGAAATTGTTAAAAATCAATGATGATGATGATTATTAAACTATATAATATGCATTTGCTTTTTAGAATTATTATATTTAATTATATTTTAAATATTCCTGACCCCTAATATTTGTGTGTAGATTTCTTTCAAGTAAATACAATTAAAAATAGAAATTCTTAAATTAGTTTTTAAATTTATTTAAAGTCCTATTGACCCCAAACATTTAAACTGAAAAGTAAAGAAAAATAACTATAGATGTAAAGCAAGGCAATGCAAGTTTATTTATATAGCACATTTCATGCACAATGGTAATTCAAAGTGCTTTACATAAACAGAAATAAAAGAGACACGTATAAGAACATAAAAACAAAGAATCAAAATGATTGAAAACAGATTAAAATGTGTTTTAAAAGAATGCAAAAGAAAAGAAAGACAAAATAGTGCGATCTGTGGGACGTAGCACAGTGTTTTCACTGTTGATTTGATTATGCCTAATGTTGGAGCACATCTGATCATTTCTGGAAGCTGATTCCAGCAGCAGGGGGCGCTGTAAGAAGCTGAAGGCGGATTCATCCTGCTTTGACTGAACTTTTGGAATTTCTAGTTTACTTGATGCTAATGATCTGAGTGTTCTATTAGGTTTGTATTCAGTGAGCATATCTGTAATGTATTGAGGTCCTAGGCCATTTAGTGATTTATAGACAAGTAATAATACATTAAAATCTATTCTGAATATAACTGGGAGCCAGTAAAGACCTGAGGACAGGTGTGATGTTCTCAGATTTCCTGAAATCCTGGCCGCAGCTTTCTGGATGAGCTGCACGATCTGACTGTCTTTTTGGGAAGGCCAGTGAGGAGTCCGTTACAGTAATCCACCCTGTTGGTCATAAAAGCATGAACAAGTTTCTCTAAGTCCTCACTGGAAACAAAGCATCTAATTCTTGCAATGTTTTTGGGATGATAGTATGCTGGTTTACTTACTGCTTTGACAGGACTACTGAAACTCATATACACCATTATATAGGCCAATAAAATAGTTATTAGCTAAAATGATCATAACATTTCCAAATAAAAGAAACAAATATTTTATATGTGTGTGATTGTAGTCCAACAACTAATGCAATTCAGCACGAACAGTAAACTCTTAATTACTGCTCGGTTATATGAATTAAATATTTCTAATATTTGTAACATGCATCAGAATTTTGCATTCCAACAACTTTCCAGATTTCCAGCACTTTGACCCGGGTATCTGGATTTGTGGCCAGGTGGTATGTCCTCGGGAGAAGGAAGAGGAAAAGACTTAAAGATTTTCTGGTGTTCTTGTTTTGTTCAAAGACGAACGAGGCTGATAATTTCCCTCCCACAATGCTTGCCGAACAGCCCCTATGATCAGTAGCGATGAGAAAGAGCAGGAGTCTGAGGTCCAAGTGTGCAGCCCAGTGTTTGTGGGCCGCATCTGGATTCATTTAAGCGGAGGGGTTCCCTTCATCCTCTCAGGTTGCAGGTCTGAGTGTGGGCTCTTGTTTTTGGAAATGGCTAAAGCCTGCTTGCCTGGACCTTCTCAAACTGCCCCGACGCATCCGCCCGTCCCTCCAGAGGGGCAATTTCAGCCCATCCCAGATGCCCCAAAGCATGTTTAGTGTAGTCTCTCATTTGAACTGAAAGATGTTAAACAGATTCATTCAGAAGCCTCCGTGAAGCTTGTGCAAAGCAGAGTGAGTCAGTTCAGGTGACTGGAGTGTACGGATGAGTGCAAATGAAGAGAAAATATGAATGATATTGGCACACTTGGTAAAAATGAGCAAAGACGGGTGTGAAAATTTGTCTTTATTGCTGAACGTTTGCTCCAAATATTAACAAAAAAACTCATAAACTGCAAATACAATACAGTTTTATTATAACACAAATATTTTAGGGGCTACACGATGGCTCAGTGGTTAGCCTCACAGCAAGAAGGTCACTGGTTCGAGCCTCGGCTGGGTCAGTTGGCATTTCTGTGTGGAGTTTGCATGTTCTCCTCGTGTTGCTGTGGGTTTCCTCCGGGTGCTCCGGTTTCCCCCACAGTCCGAAGACATGCGCTATAGGTGAACTGAATAAACTAAATTGGCTGTAGTGTATGAGTGTGTATGGGTGTTTTACCAGTGATGGGTTGCAGCAGGAAGGGAATCTGCTGTGTTAAACACATGCTAGATAAGTTGGCAGTTCATTCCACTGTGCTGACCCCTGATGAATAAAGGAACTAAGCCGAAGGAAAATGAAGGAAATACTTTAGTTAAATACATGTGCCACAATTATTGTAACCCTATGAATTTATGTGAGCAACATATATATTTTTAGAATTATTATATTTTAGATTATAGTATATTGTCATTCATATTTTGTAGTACACCTGCACAACAAATGACAACATAGTTAACCAGGTTTCAACTAAAATGTTTTGTAGCTATAAAGCTTAATTACAAATCCCACATAGCAAAGTTTCTCTGGGATCTGGCTCACTCAATCAGCTTTTGCTTGGCCCACATGCCGCAGTGAATTATGGTACATGATTGGACCAAGTCTGGCTTCCATACAAGGGCCAAACATGGAGCATATTGGGCCAAGTCTCAGCCAACTTAATAACCCATATCTGGGCCTGAACTGGACCAGATACAGTATGTTGGTGTGTCAATACTGCAATGAATTTGATAAGCACGTGAAGCATTGCGCTTTATTTTTCTCGAAGCGACTCGATTGGTAGAATTTTTTCTTTACTCAAAAATAATTTAAATGTATTTTAAAAGTGGATCAAGAAAGGCCAAACTTACGTGGCGCACATATAAATTTTTAACATCTGGGCCAAATACTACATTTAATATCTGGCCTAAGTCTTATGTGCCGCCTTAAAGACAACGCTACCTCTGCCAAACCTGGGCCATGCTTGGCCCACATGCTGTATGCCAGTGCCGGACGAATGTCTGCTGTGCCAGCTTTATGCCAAATCTGGGCCAGAATGTTTTGCTACCTGGAATAATTTCATCAGTTTGACTGATTTAAGTTGAGATGACTAAAAAAGTTAATTTGATTCAGCTAAACAAATTAAGGCAGGGTTTTTTATGGTGGCTCAGTGGTTAGCACTGTCGCCTCGCAGCAAAAATGTTGCTGGTTTGAGTCTGCTGAGCCAGTCGGCATGTTCTCCCTGCGTTAGTGTGGGTTTCTTCCGGGTGCTCCGGTTTCCCCAACAGTCCAAACACATGCACTATAGGCGAATTGGATGAACTCAATATGCCGTAGTATGAGTGTGTGAATGAGAGTGTATGGGTGTTTCCCAGTACTAGGTTGCAGCTGGAAGGGCATTCGCTGTGTAAAATATATGCTGGAATAGTTGGCGGTTCATTCCACTGTGGCAACCCCTGATAAATAAGAGACTACGTTGAAGGAAAATGAGTTAATGAATGAATGAGGCAACACAAAGACCAACTCACTCATCCATCCTAATTGGTAGGTCCAAAAACATAGCTATGCTTCACAATATGACGCAGCTTGTAAGAAAATAGCAGAAATGCCCATTTCAGTAATTAAACTTCAGTCAACTATAAGTGTTCATAAATCAGCCTGAAGTGGACGTGTATTTGTCTGTCAAGAGGATGATTTTCAAGGACCTAAATATTCTGACTGCTAGAGAATGGCAAATGTTTAAGTCTTGGGCCCAGAAAATCTCTACAACTTACAAACTACAATTTGACGTCACCTACTGTACATCACAGCAAACAGTTTGGAAGGTGTTTCAACAAAAAAAGCCTTTACACTTATCCAAAAACAAACAAACATATTCAGTTTTCTCAAGTACTTTGAGTAAAAAATTGAAAAGTTAATCAATAAACTCTTTTTGCCACAGCCATATCACCCTGCAGCCAAAGACTGGTTACTCACTGAAGCTAAGCAGGGCTGAGCCTGGTCAGTACCTGGATGGGAGACCACATGGGAAAAAATAGATTGCTGTTGGAAGTGGTGTTAGAGAGGCCAGCAGGGGGCGCTCAACCTGTGGTCTGTGTGAGTCCTAATGCCCCAGTAAAAGTGAAGGGGACACTACACTGTCAGTGGGCGCCGTCTTTCGGACGAGACGTTAAACCGAGGTCCTGACTCTCTGTGGTCATTAAAAATCCCATGGCACTTCTCGTAAAGAGTAGGGGTGTAACCCCGGTGTTCTGGCAAAAGTCCCTCAATCGGCACTTACCCATCATGGCCTCCTATTCATCCCCATCCACCGAATTGACTCTATCACTGTCTCTTCACTCCACTAATAGCTGGTGTGTGGTGAGCGCACTGGCGCCGTTGTCCTGTGGCTGCTGTCGCATCATCCAAGTGGATGCTACACACTGGTGGAGGTGTGGAGAGACACCCCTCATGATTGTGAAGCGCTTTGGATGTATGGCCATACACAATAAATGCGTTATATAAATACACATTACAGTACATTACATTACATTTTTTCACACAGACTTTTTTCCCTCAAAGGTGCCTATATTAGTAGAGGTCACTGAAGTGAACTACTATATCCCTTTTCAGTACATAAAAATTTCTCTTGAATACTTTATTCTGATTGGTCAATTTCGACCTTTAAAGGTATGTTATCGACAGATAACAACCGCTGAACTTAATAACACAGGCTCATCTAGGTATTTTGAATCATCTCGACTGTTGGTTCATTCATATTTCTGCTGTTCTTAAATGTTTGGTGCCGTCTTGCGACTGAATAATAATTAACTTAAGATAGTGTAAGCTGCATTTAGCCGTTTTTGTTTCTGTCTGTTTTCATTCATTTATTCATTCATTCATTTTCTTTTCGGCTTAGTCCCTTTATTATTCTGGGATCGCCACAGCTGAATGAACCGCCAACTTATCCAGCATGTGTTTTTTACGGAGTGCATGCTCTTTCTGCTGCAACCCATCACTGGGAAACCCCCATACACTCCCATTCACACATACACTACAGACAATTTAGCTTTACCCAATTCACCTACAGCACATGTCTTTGGACTTGTGTAGGAAACCGGAGCACCCGGAGGAAACCCATGTGAACACAGGGAGAGTATGCAAACTCCACACAGAAATGCCAACTGATCCAGTCGAGACTCG
>LR812537.1:50188835-50336335 GCA_903798195.1 Danio kyathit | reverse complement strand
AAATATCGTCTTTTGTGTTCAACAGAAAGCATGTCATAAAGCTTTGAGACCACTTGATGATAAGAGCGGTGATGCGGTGGCGGAGTGGGTAGCACGTTCGCCTCACAGCAGGATGGTCGCTGGTTCGAATCTCGGCTGGGTCAGTTGGCATTTCTGTGTGGAGTTTGCATGTTCTCCCCGTGTTCGCGTGGGGTTGCTCCGGTTTCCCCCACAGTCCAAAGACATGTGGTACAGGTGAATTGAATATGCTAAAATTGACCATAGTGTACGAGTGTGTGTGTGTGAATGAGTGTGTATGGATGTTTTCCAGTGATGGGTTACAGCTGGAATGGCATCCGCTGCGTAAAAAATATGTTGGCAGTTCATTTCGCTGTGGCGACCCCATATTAATAAAGGGACTAAGCCGAAAAGAAAATGAATGAATAAGAGATTTAAAACTTTTGGGTGAACATTCACTTTTATTGTTTTATTCATTTGTGTGAACAGCTTGTAAAGAAAAAATAGAAACCTTTTTAGACTGATTTTTTTTGTGTGAAAAACTTGGTTTGTTTTTGATGAGTAAATCAAAAGGATGTGACGTTTATGCACTCAAAAGCCACTCAACATTTGAAATGAATGCTTGTAATGTTCTGTCGAAGGAAAGGCATTAATTCAAACTTTAGTCTCACATAGCCAGATCTAAAATCTCATATTATAATCAAACTATCAACAGTGCTATATTTTAACTTTTTTAATGACACGAAGCTGTTAAAATCTAGCTTATTCAAACACATATCACATGCATTGTAAACTAATATTCCACAGTATTACTTGATTTAATGTAAGATTAAAAAAAAAATGGTTGCAATTATTGATGCTCAAGAAGGCATCTATTGAGAGTGTCTACATCTTTTTAAATTAAACAATTGTGGTAAACTATATTTATTTTGTCTTCTGGGACAGATGTTTGAAGGGCAGTACTTAATGTAAAAGTATATGTTAAAACCCGTGCAAAAGTTTTCTAAGACTTTTGCTGCTTGTTCCAACTGCTTATTTAAAATGAGTTGAAACAACACAATTCTTAAGTTTTTGGGGACAATTTAATTGTTTATGTTTAATCCACTTACATTTGTAAAAAAAAAAAGATTAAGTTAACTTAATCTATTTGTTTTGGGACAACATAAAGGAATTGTGTGGAACCCAGCATTTTTACATACTCTCTCTATATATTTTTTTATGTGTACTCTCCTTCTTGAGGATCTTCAAGTCTATTAGTTGTTCATAGTGTGAAAGTTGAGCCTCAAATCATCCCGCCACTGTTGGAAAGGGCTCAAATATGCAGAAGAAATGAGAAAGCCAGAGAATGTGCTGGACCTGGAGGGTTTTTCTGAAAAACAGTGAGTTCAAGATAAACAAGGGACTAACAAACAACCATCACAAATGGATCATGTATGTTTTTGAATGAGACAGTTTTTATAAATTCAATTATAATTATTTTGTAGAGTATTGTATCTAAACATGTAGAGCTGATTATTCAGAACAGCAATAAATAAAATAAAAATAACATGCTTTTTTTTACCTTTTATTTTGGTAAAGTTATTAACATTTTTCATATTCTGTAAGGAGTATGTAAACTTATCAGCAGAACTATTTTAGGATGCTTTTGCAGTTTAGATGTTAAATCATAATAATCTTAGCTCTTTTAAGCTATTATTTTTATTTTGCACACATAACCTGCATTGTGATGTTATATCCTTTTTCCAGCCTGATCCCACGAGGAAACGTAAGTATTTTAGGTTTTGTCAGTTTAGTGGCTAATTCCTTCAGCAGTTCAGTTGTACAAAAATGTACGATTTTCAAAAGGAGGCGTGGCACCTAACCCCACCCATAAGCCCAACCGCCATTGGGTGATGAGCAAATCGTACTAATTTGTACAAATTAGATTGTATGATCTCATACGAATTAGCCACTAAATCAAAAAGTTACGAATTGCCACGTGATATTGCGTTGCTTTTCATATTTTAAAACAAAATCATCTTTGTATTTCCTTGCAAAAAGTACTTTTTCATTTCCCCAATTTGTGTTAGTAATGTTTTTTGTTCTAAAAAGTCAGAGAATCTGCAATTGTTCTTTACATTCATTGCAAATAAAATAAACCTCATTAACATTCCAATCAATCATTCTGATCATTTAAAATCTTGTGACTGTAATTTTTTTTTTCTTATCCTGAGGTCTCCATAATCCTGGACCAGTCCGTATCCTGAGCAGATGCTTTGGTGGTCATGGAGGAGTGAAGCGTGTAATGTGATGAAGATGCTGACAAAGAAGTGCGTATCCAAATGCAGGGTTTATTTAACAGAATGGTCAGGCAAGCAACGGTCAACACCGGAGCATATCCAAATTCTTAGTCAAAATAACAGGCGAGTAGTCAGAAGGCAGGCAGCAGACAGGAAAAAACAAAACAACAAAGTGAGGCTCTAACACGGAATGCAAGGCAAAGGAAAAACGCGTCGTAATGTTCACAGATACAGATAAACAAGACTCAGCCCTGATGTGTGTGTGTGTGTGCGCGCGCTGAATAAATAGTCCTTATAATGAGTTCTTGAGTAGCTTCAACAGTGAGTGTTTTCAATCAGATGAGATTAGGAACCGGTGCGCTTGAACAGTGCATGACTGGAACTTGTAGTCGATATATCGGCAGATTTGTAGTCCTTTAGCGATCTGCATGTTTACCAGCGATCTGCCAGGATTAGATTGCTGGTGATTGTGACAGAGCGCATGAGTCTGATTCAAAGGCCCATTAACAGAGGAGTATCCGCATTGATCCCGTGGGTCAGCCTGAACATCCATCAATGACCTACTCAAACCTGCAGCTTCTCTACGATGGACATCCAGCATTCATTTGGCCAGAGGAGAAATGGTCGTGCCCAACCAAGCCTGGTTTCTCTCAAGGTTTTTTCCTTCAATTTAGTCAATTGGTGAAGTTTGTCCATCACCACCATCTCCACTGGCTTGCTTGGTGCTGCGCATCGATGGATTTGCTCTTCAGTGTTTGGTCTTTCAGCGGTGAAAATTAAACCACACTGAACTGAACTGAACTGAACTTCAACTCTAAAAAATGGACTGACACAGTTTCAATTTACTAGAACTTCTATGTTAAGCTGCTTTGACAGAATCTACATTGTAAAAGCGCTATAGAAATAAACATGAACTGAATTGAATTCACTTGTATTTTAAATATGCACATTAAACACATTAATTCTGTTACTCTCCTATTCTGTTACTTACCAACAGAAATATTTAACACAATGCATCACTTTATAAACCATCTTAACTCTGAATAAAGAATGGAGCAGGTGCTGTGGAAGAGAATCTCTCCAGAGAGGCCCATTTGAGTGCTGGAGAAAACCTGCTGTGAAAAATACTACTGGTTCCTACTGGTTCTTCAAGAATCCCAGAAACCAGCAGAAAAGGCTTTGAATTATTTTGAGCTCAAAGTGCAGTTTATTACTGAAGGCCATTCCCCCGTCAGAGACCTTTTCCTCCTCTAAATTGTTTTTTTACACCAAAGCAAATGATAACCGTTGTCCCTTCTTGGCTCAACAGTTGATGGCTGAATAAAAATGCTTATATGATGAGAGAAAGAATTCGGAGAAGACTTGTTTTGTTTTCAGGATGAAATAAAAGTTGAAATGTTAATAGTTTTTCTTTATTTAGAAAAAATATTTGACTTGAAACAATTATAACTAGCTCCAAACATTTGTCTTAGCAAGGGTTTCTGAATTCTACATAAAGTGCTCAGCATAATTGAGTACACCCTATTTTGAAAATGAATATCTTTATCCATTTCTCAGTGAATATGCATATGTATGTAATAGTGGGATCAGCTTTCACTGCTATGTAGATGATACTCAATTATACATTTCAGCTAAACCTGATGAGATTTCTGAACTGTCTAAGCTAACTGAGTGTATTAAAGATGTTAAAGACTGGATGACCAACAATTTTTTTCTCTTAAACTTAGACAAAACAGAATTATTACTTATTGGACCTAAATCCTGTATACAGCAGTTCTCACAACTCGACCTGCAATTAGAGGAATACAAAGTTAGCGTTAGCTCTACTATAAAAGATTTAGGTATCATATTAGACAGCAAATTAACTTTTGAAAATCATATATCCCATGTCGCAAAAACTGCCTTCTTTCATCTGAGAAATATTGCTAAGTTACGAGGTATGCTATCCATATCAGATGCAGAAAAGCTAGTTCATGCTTTCATGACTTCTTGGCTGGATTACTGTAATGCTCTGTTTGCTGGTTGCCCAGCATCCTCTATTAACAAACTTCAGCTAGTGCAAAATGCAGCTGCCAGAGTTCTTACCAGATCTAGAAAATATGATCATATCACCCCAGTTTTATCCTCCTGACACTGGCTGCCTGTTAAGTTTCATATTGAATTTAAAATAGTGCTTCTTACCTATAAAGCTTTAAATAATCTAGATCCTGTTTATCTAACCATTCTTCTGTCTCGCTACAATCCAACCCGCTCTTTAAGATCTCAAAACTCAGGGCTTCTGGTAGTACCTAGAATAGCAAAGTCGAGTAAAGGAGGTCGAGCCTTCTTATTTATGGCTCCTAAACTCTGGAATAGCCTTCCTGATAATGTCCGAGGCTCCTACACACTCTCGCAGTTCAAAACTAGATTAAAAACCTATCTTTTTAGCAAAGCATACACTCAGTGCATCACTTAGCGGTATGACGCATGATGTGCCCCACTCAGGTTTTTGCATCTCGTTTATATACACTATGAACAGCAGCTACGCTAATTATTCTCTATATTCTCTATTTCCACCTGGGGGTACTCATCCCGAGGCCCTCAGACTATGCAGCACCACTGATGCGATCCAAGACCAGCGACGAGTTTATCCCAAGGTTTTCATAATCCTGGACCAGGCCGTATCCTGAGCAGCTGCTGTGGTGGTCATGGAGGAGTGGAGAGCATGAGACTGATTCCTGTGACGCCCCAAGGACAGACGAGCCTTCGCTGAGGTCCAACATTCCCCAGCCTCCGGCGCCTAGACTGCAGCTCTGCACAAGACGTTTGGCCATAGGAGAAATGGTCGTGCCCAACTGAGCCAGGTTTCTCTCGAGGTTTTTTAAATTCTTCACTTACGCCAATTGGTGAAGTTTTTTCCTCACCGCTGTCGCCACTGGCTTGCATGGTTCGGGATCTGTAGAGCTGCGCATCGGTGGAATTGCTCCTCAGTGTTTGGACTCTCAGTAGTGATTATTAAACCACACTGAACTGAGCTAAACTGAAATGAACTTAAACACTGAAAACTGAACTGACACTGTTTCAATTCACTATAATCTTATGTGAAGCTGCTTTGACACAATCTACATTGTAAAAGCGCTATAAAAATAAAGGTGAATTGAATTGAATTGAATATAGGCAATGTATTTTGGTGCATTTAAACAAAACAGATTTATTAAACAGGTATCTTTATTAAAATAATATTTATACACCAATTATATTTAGAAATTGAAAGATAATACAATTAAATTCAAGCAAAATATTGCAAAAAAAAAAAATAAAAATTACAACCTTCAAAATTACAAAAAACTAAACTTTTCCTTTTTTTTGCTTCTCTTGATTTTTCCTCTTTTTAAAATTTGTATTTAATATTTTTCTATAAAATATATATTTGGGTGTACTAGTTTTGTGACTGTTATCGTAAGTTATTTTGTTAGATAAGCTCCCGATTTGGCTTCAGTACTGATTAATCTAATGTATATGCACAAATATAATATTGTATAGCTTCCTATTAAAAATATGAATTTAAAAGATAGATTTGCGAGGGGTGTACTTATATATAACCAATAACTGGGCCTGAGCTGGGCCAGATATGTTGGTGTGTCACGACTGCAATGAAATTGACAAACCTATGAAGCATATTGCCCTTTAGGCGCGCTATGGACATGCTTTTTCTCGAAGCGACCCGATTGGTAGAAGTTTTTTTCCTTTATTCAAAAATAATAAAAATGTATTTTAAATGTGGGTCAAGATAGGCCAAACTTACATGGCCCACATATCCATTATTAGCATCTGGGCCAAATACAACATTTGATATCTGGCCCAAGTATTGTGTGCAGCCTTAAAGACGGTGCCACCTCTGCCAAACCCGGGTCATATTTGGCCCACATGCTGTATGCCAGTGCCGGAAGAATGCCTGCTGTGCCAGCTTTATGCCAAATCCGGGCCAAAATTCTTTGCTACCTGGGTAGCCTACTTTAGTTTTTACTACAGTAAATTGTGGTCTATTGTAGCATAATGACCTATACCTAATTCGAGTTATAGAAAATTATCGGGTAATTTGTTTATACTACTATAATTGTTGTATTATAACAACACATTAATTTAAATACGTTGATATAGTGGTTCAAAAACACTATAGCCTAGTATTTACTGTAAATTACCTCAGTATTTGGTTGGAATAAACACTTATTTTTCGTAGTTTCAAACAAGAAATCTTAAATCAAACTACTCTGCTTAAAATACAATCAAACTGTTAGATTAATAATAACCTCTATATTAAAATGAGCATCAAAGAAGCGAACACGAGTGTTTATTATCCGCTTTTCCTCCGCGCGCAACAGAGCCGCACGTGATCTCCATGGAAACGTCATCAAGCTCGAGCTTTCCTGTGGCTGTAGTTGAGCGTTAGCTGAGCATGGCAGCAAAGGTAAGCGCTATTCTCACAAAAACAACCCTTTCCGCAGACGAACAGACCTCAGTGTCTGATAGTGAAGCATTGCTTGTATATAAATACAGAAACCACCACCGCAGGACACTGGAGGAACGTGACGGAGATAACCTTCAGTACTCAGTAGCCGCCGGTGTGATGCAGCTAGTTAGCCTGCTAATGTCCTGGGTGAATGTTAGCGTCTGTCAATGACATTGAGACATAAGAGCACTCCAGAAAGCTCGGATGAAGGAGCAAACCCCTGTAGACAGACTGTCCAGAGTCTGCTTGAGTGTCTGAAAGAGTGTCAGGGGGTCTGTGGGATGCTAAGCACTCCTGAAGAGAGCTTGACATAACAAGTGGTTGTATGGGTTGCCTAGAAATAAGATGGTTTTAATTCCGTTATCAATATTCACGTGATTATTTGGTGGATTATTATTAAAAATGACACTTTAACAATAAATACTCTTTATTCTAAATATTGGCCTAATATTTATATGGGGTACCATCATGGGATTTTTTTTACCACGATTTACAGAAGACACCCACTTAAAATGTCGCTGTAAATTATAAATTCCCTCTAATAGTAGTTGGCTATATATACCTAAATATCTTGTTAGACATATTTATTAGACTGTTTGTTTCAGCACATATTTAAATAACACTTTAGTGTTAGTTCATTCCAAACTGGATTTTTTTACAGGTAATTTATTTGCTCCCAGGCCATCAAAAATCCCTTTTTTTCTGAACATTAAAGATTTTTTTTTTTATCACATTAAACATTAATGCAAAAATCAAAATACAATGAGGTCTTAATAAGTGAAATGATAAGTCTGTTAAAGAAGCTGAACTTTATTCAGAAAATGTGAATTTTGTCGCTGTTTTGGTCAGCACTAGCTTATACACTCACCGGCCACTTTATTAGGTACACATTACTAGTACCGGGTTTGACCCCCTTTTGCCTTCAGAACTGCCTTAATCCGTCGTGACATAGATTCAACAAGTTATTCACAAGGTGGCATAGATTCAATATTCCTGAGATTTTGGTCCATATTGACATGATAGCATCACACAGTTGCTGCAGATTTGTCGCCTGCACATCCATGATGCCAATCTCCCGTTCCACCACATCCCAACGGTGCTCTATTGGATTTTGATCTGGTGACTGTGGAGGCCATTTGAGTACTGTGAACTCATTGTAATGTTCAAGAAACCAGTCTGAGATGATTCGCGCTTTATGACATGGTGCGCTATCCTGCTGGAAGTAGCCATCAGACGATGGGTACACTGTGGTCATAAAGGGATGGACATTGTTAGCAACAATACTCAGGTAGGCTGTGGTGTTGAGACGATGCTCAATTGTTACAGTACTAATGGGCCCAAAGTGTGCCAAGAAAATATCGCCTACACCATTACACCACCACCACCAGCCTGAACCATTGATACAAGGCAGGATGGATCTATGCTTTCATGTTGTTGATGCCAAATTCTGACCCTACCATCCGAATGTTGCAGCAGAAATCGAGACTCATCAGACCAGGCAACGTTTTTCCAATCTTTTATTGTCCACTTTTGGTGAACCTGTGCCAATTGTAGCCTCAGTTTCCTGTTTCTAGCTGACAGGAGTGGCACTCGGTGTGGTCTTCTGCTGCTGTAGCCCATCCGCCTCAAGGTTGGACGTGTTTTGTGTTCAGGGATGCTCTTCTGCATACCTTGGCTTTAACGAGTGTTTATTTGAGTTACTGTTGCCTTTCTATCAGCTGGAACCAGTCTGGCCATTCTCCTCTGACCTCTGGCATCAACAAGGCATTTGCGCCCACAGAACTGCCGCTCACTGGATATTTATGCTTTTTCTGACTATTCTCTGTAAACCCTAGAGATGGTTGTGCGTGAAAATCCCAGTAGATCAGTTGTTTCTGAAATACTCAGACCAGCCCGTCTGGCACCAACAACCATGCCATGTTCAAAGTCACTTAAATCACCTTTCTTCCCCATTCTGATGCTCGGTTTGAACTGCAGCAGATCGGCTTGACCATGTCTACATGCCTAAATGCATTGAGTTGCTGCCATGTGATTGGCTGATTAGAAATTTGTGTTAACAAGCAGTTGGACAGGTGTATCTAATAAAGTGGCCGGTCAGTGGAATATTTCACCCATATTTTGACTTTTTATATAGTCATTTGAAACGTTGAAGTAGCTTCCGATGCCTGTAAAATACATTTAGTCAATTTAAATCAATACAGACACTGAACGGGTCACCTCTTTTGCCTCATACACTTAGATCCAGTATATATATATGTGACAGTGTGTTTATGTCTGCAGGTAATGATAAAGAGGGCTGATCCAGCAGAGCTCAAGTCCATTTTCTTGAAGGTATGTAACCGCTTATCCCCTCTGAGAGTCTGGAAATGAAGGGACGGGAGCTGTAGCGCAACGTCTAAACACTGGTGTCAATGAGATATCTGATGTAACCATTTAATAAATTTCTCATTACAGAAAGAAAACCTGAGGATAAATTTAAAAATGCATCGAGCACTGTATGGAACTCATAGTAAGTTCACATGGATATACGAGTTCCTTTAAAGCACAGTAGAAAACTTGCATGAATTACCTATTTTATGCAACATCGTGAATGAATCTTACAGCAAACGTTCAACAAACTAACACACGCTTCATATTTATTTTAATAATCTGCCTTGCCTTCTGATATCTGGATTAATTAGCAGTTGTTTGTTTATTATTGCTCATTAACTGTGATGAAGATACATTTTTCTTTGATTATTCTGTCTTGGGGTTGTAATGGTAAATATGTATTATCACCATTGAAACTGTGCCATGTATGTATCTAGTTGAAATCTATATGGCCATGCTAATAATATTGATGGAATACCGCATTGCACTGTATTAAGTGACTATTTCAACGACTGCTTCAAGTTTGCTGGCTTATGGCAAAAGAATGCATCGACTACAGATTTGTACTTTATATCTACAATGTATTTCGTATTGCTGTGGCATAAGCATGTGTGATATTAGCAAGTTTTTCCTTTCACTTCACAGTATGCCAGTGTGGAGAAGAATGGAGACCGCTACATGTCCCCAGAGGACTTTGTCTTTAAATTCCTCCATGCGCAAACAGACATTTGGCTTTCCAAGGAGGCCGCCGTTCTACTGACAGGTGTTTTGGACCAAACCAAAGATGGGTTAGTATTCATTTCTACAATTTTTTTGTGTGCATTTTAATTTGAATACCATATTTCATATGATGACAAAATTTATATTTAGAAGGTATTTTTATATTATCTCATATTTGAATACATATGTATTCAAAATGTACAATCTTTCACTTCCAGCATTATGGATTAGTGGTTTTGATGACATCACTCTGCACTTAAAATATACAGTTGAAGTCAGAATTATTAGCCCCCCTGTTTATTTTTTACCCCAATTTCTGTTTAACGGAGAGAAGATTTTTCCAACACATTTCTAAACATGATAGTTTTAATAACTCATTTCTAATAACTGATTTATTTTATCTTTGCCATGATGACAGTGAATATTATTTCACTAGATATTTTCAAGACACTTCTATACAGCTAAAGTGACATTTAAAGGCTTAACTAGGTTAATTAGGTTAACTAGGCAGGTTAGGGTAATTAGGCAAGTTATTGTATAACGATGGTTTGTTCTGTAGACAATCGAAAAAAAATATAGCTTAAAGGGGCTAATAATATTGACTTTAAAATGTTTTTTAAAAAATGTAAAACTGCTTTAATTCTAGCTGAAATAAAACAAATAGGACTTTCTCCAGAAGAAAAAAAAATTATCAGACATACTGTGAAAATTCCTTGCTCTGTTAAACATCATTTAAAAAAATATTTAAAAAAGACAAAACAATTCAAAGGGGGGGCTAATAATTCTGACTTCAACTGTATGTTTACATGAAAACGATATAGCTAAAAATAGGTTCACACTTTATATTAATGTACAATTCATGCTATTAACAAACCATTAGCTAAGACTTTTAGCTCATTAAACTACTAATTAGCTGCTATTTAATAGTTAATAAAGTTGTTGTTGTATTTAGGCATTGGGTAGTATGAGGGATGTAGAATAAGATCATACTTTATAAGTGCTAATATACAGTTACTATGTTAATAACAGGCAGGCAGTAGGCCAGTAGTAAATGATGTGAATTGTTACTTATACTAAAGTTTTTGTTTCACGTTTTCATGACAACTTTTTCAAAACAATCCATGAAAATGGCCAAAACCAAAAGTGGCCAAAAGTATTCATAGCGCTTCACATTTTCCAAATTTGTTGTTTTACAGCCTTATTCCAAAATGGATTAAATTCATTTATTTCCTCAACATTCTACACACAATACCCCATAATGACAATGTGAAAAAAAGAGTTTTTGAAATTGTTGCAAATTTTTTAAAAATAAAAACCCTGAAAAATCACATGTACAGAAGTATTCACAGCCTTTGCTCAATACTTTGTTGATGCACCTTTGGCAGCAATTACAGCCTCAAGTCTTTTTGAATAATTTTTGGTCATTCCACTTTGCAGTACCTCTCAAGCTCTATCAGGTTGCATGAGAAGCGACGGTGTACAGCCATTTTCAGATCTCTCCAGAGATGTTCAATAGGATTTAGGTCTGGGCTCTGGCTGGGCCACTCAAGGAAATTCACCGAGTTGTTGTGAAGCCACTCCATTGATATTTTGGCGGTGTGCTTTGGATCATTGTCATGCTGGAAGATGAAGTGTCACCCCAGTCTGAGGTCAAGAGCACTCTGAAGCAGGTTTTCATTCAGGATGTCTCTGTACATTGCTGCATTCATCTTTCCCTCTACCCTGAGTAGTTTTCCAGTTCCTGCTGCTGTAAAACATCCCCACAGCATGATGCTGCCACTACCATGCTTCACTGTAGGGATGGTATTAGCCTGGTGATGAGTGGTGCCTGGTTTTCTCCAAACGTAACGCCTGGTATTCACTCCAAAGAGTTCAATTTTAGTCTCCTCAGACCAGATAATTTTGTTTCTTATGGTCTGAGAGTCCTTCAGATGCCTTTTGCCAAATTCCAACACTAAAGAGTGGCTTCTGTCTGGCCACTCTACCATACAGGCCTGATTGGTGGATTGCTGCACAGATGGTTGTCCTTCTGTAAGGTTCTCCTTTCTCCACAGAAGAACGCTGGAGCTCAGACAGAGTGACCATCAGGTTATTGATCAACTCCCTGACTAATCACTCAGCTTAGATGGCCGGCCAGATCTAAGAAGAGTCCTGGTGGTTCCAAACATCATCCACTTACGGATGATGGAGGCCACTGTGCTCATTGGAACTTTCAGAGCAGCAGAAATGTTTTTGTAACCTTCCCCAGCCTTGTACCTTGAGACAATCCTGTCTCGGAGGTCTACAGACAGTTCCTTTGTCTTCATGCTTGGTTTGTGCTTTGACATGCACTATCAACCCTGGGACCTTATATAGACAGGTGTATGCCTTTTCAAATCATGTCCAATCAACTGAATTTACCACAGGTGAACTCCAATTAAGCTGCTGAAACATCTTAAGAATAATCTGTGGAAACAGATTGTACCTGAGCTCAATTTAGAGCTTCACTGCAAAGGCTGTGAATACTGATGTACATGTGATTTTTCAGTTTTTTTTTTTTTATAAATTTGCAACAATTTCAAAAAATCTTTTTTCACATTGTCATTATGGGGTATTGTGTGTAGAATTTTGAGGAAATAAATGAATTTAATCCATATTGGAATAAGGCTGTAACAAAAAAAAAATGTGGAAAAAGTGAAGCACTATGAATACTTTCCGAATGCACTGTATTTCGTATACCAGGCCAGTATTTTGGACGGTCACCCTGTTAGTAAGCAGTGCCTGTAAGAAAGTGACAACATTTGTATGTAGAATGTGTTTAAGACGTGTTTCCTCTTTTGGTTATGATGTGAAGTAAATCCACACTTCACTGAAGAGTCTTTCGCAAACACTGATCCTGATGCTGCACACTGGTGGTGGTGCGGAGAGACCCCCTCACAAAATGGAGAAGCACTTACACAATAAATGCACTATATAAATGCACATTACTTACTTGCTTACAAAGACTTGCTTAACAACAACAATACTATGTATCACGATCACCAGCGATCTAACCCTCATAGATCGCAGGGAATCATTCACTTTCACTCGGGACTACAAATCTGTCACCATATGTATTACAAATTCTGTCATGCACCACACCTAATTCACACCTTTTCCGGTTTTCCACTGATTGCTAACACACATAGCTGAAGCTGTTCAGAACTGATTACATGGACTTTAACAGCAGCACAGACACATACACTAGTTGCTGAGTAATGTAATGGGACGGTGACAACGGGGTTGCGGATCCAAATGCAGGATTTATTATGAGAATGGTCAGGCAAGCAATGGTCAACACAGGAACAAACAGATGTATACGGGCAATCTAGAGTCATGGTCAATAAACAGGCAAATGGTCAGTACAGGCAGCAAGCAACGTAAACAAACAAAACAGAGTGAGGGCAAAACACGGCAAGGCAAAGGAAACGTGCTGTAATGTTCACAGTACAGATAAACAAGACTCAGCAACTGGTGTGTGTGTGTGTGTCTGTGTTGCTTTTAAAGTCCATGTAATCAGTTCTGAACAGCTTCAGCTATGTGTGTTAGCAGTCAGTGGAAAACCAGAACAGGTATGAGTGTGTGGTGCATGACAGGATTTGTAGTCCATATGGTGACAGATTTGTAGTCCTGAGTGAAAGTAAATGATTCCCAGCGATCAGACTAGCAGTGACTTTATAGCCGCCTGTTGCTCTGGGTGGTGATCTGCTGCAAACGCAGGTCTGTGTGTAGGTATATACAGCACGAATACAACTGGCCTCTGAGCGAGCTGAGAGGATCATGTGAGCTCTATTGGTGCTTCTATTGGCTGTCGGCTCAAGAAAGTCGCTCTTCATTTGCATAAAGTTAAATCATTCTCAACTTTGTCGCATCGCTCGACACACCCACATGGTGGCCAGCAGTCGCTGTTGCTCGTGTAAATGGAGGTCGCCGGAAGTCACTCACTCTCCGTTGAAATGAACGGTCGCTTGCCACTTTGCTGCTGCAAGTCACTTGTAGTGTGAATGAGGCTTTAGATTGCTGGTGATCGTGACATAATGTTTGTTTGTGTTTGCCTTTAATCTACACTCCCATTATACTCCCAAGCATGCACACGCATGACGTCAATGTTTTTCAAACTACATGTGTGGACGTACAATAGTGGAACGAAATGTTGTGTCTTGCAAGACCACGGTGCTACATAAATAAACATAAACATGAATACGAACACAACACTGGACATCATAAGACAATGAAGGCGTTAAAAAAAAAAAAAAACTTTGTAGCCCTTCAGATTTATGTGTTTTCAGTCTAAAAACACGTTTTCAGACAAAAACGCCATTGTTGTGTCAAACTATTATTATTTTTTTATTTCTCATTTTTAGTTAAAAAAAATTGTCATGTAAACTGCCCCTTAAAGGAATACTTTACCCAATTAATTATGAAGCAAGCTGGAAACTAGTAAACATCGACTTGCATAGTATTTTGGAATATGTTAGTATAAAGTGCTATAATATTTGGTACTATGGATGTCAATAGTTATTGTTTTTTTTCCGTATGTCCAAATCCGATCACGTGATCGGAAATCGGACCCGATCACACAATTTCAGACGTGATCAGAATCGGACGTTGCCTCCTGATCAGGACTCGAATATATAAGTATACATATATAATATATATATTCTCATTATTTTATAACACGTCTATAGTTATGCGGTGGCACAGAGTAGACCTCTTTCTTAACTTTACACAGAAACAGCAACGCGTGTGGCATGACATCAATTTGTTGCAGAGACACTATTGGTTAAATGCCAGCAAAGTAGAACACGGAAGCAGCTTGAAGCAGAAAGCGCGAGTATGTCTGCGATCTGGAGGTATTATAAAGTTGATGACAACAACATTGCCATATCAACCTGTGAAATATGTAAACTTGCGATTGCTAAAGGTGGAAAGGAAAAGGCTACATTTAACACAACAAACCTTATAAGGCACCTAAAAAAAACTGACCGAAGACGAATTCCACAAAAAAATAAGTTGAGTTTCTTCGCTTCTCTTAAATTTTTTTGTATTATAGAAGTATCGGATTGGCTTTCGGTAACGGTAGATACTCAAAATAAATTACTTGGACTCGGACTCAAGGGCAAAAAACCTGATCGGGACATCCCTAGTTTTCTTAACTTCCTTTAAAATATCTTCTTTTTTGTTCGACATAAAAAAGAAACTCATAAAGGTTTGGAACCACTATGGGGTCTGTATGTAGTAGTAGTAATAATAATAATAATAATAATAATAATAATAATAATAATAATTTTAATACTAGGGTTAACCATACCTTTAAGCTTCTCATCAGTTATTGCCCATTGAAAGGCTCTCTAGGATCTGTAGTGCTCCTTTCCCCTACACTATAAATTAATGCTAAATGTGCATCTGAAATTTCATTCACACAATTACTGTTTTCTATATAGTGAGTAGCACAAAGTGGATAGTATAGCCAGTGTGAATATGCTTTCCATTGGGGTGAATTAAGACACAAACCGCTGTGGATGACACAGTCTGCTCTAATCCAGAGGCTCTTGCACATGGTGGGTCATCTGCTTAAGTCAGCAAAGATCACAAAATGTATCAGTCTCATCTCAATTCGACTCATAATGCTTTGTTTAAAGCGATATGGAGGAGATTAGATGTGGTTAGACAGGCTTAGCATTACTATTAGACTGTCAAAAGCTATTAAATAGTGCTTTACTGAGGTCAGTGCTGAAATTTGATATAAATGAAGCTTGTTTTAAAAAAGAGCAGGGACTGCTTTTGATAGGTTCTGCTCTGTCTTCCTGTTTTATTTTAAATTATATCTACACATTGAATAGTGCTCCAAATTTCTTCAGAGGAGCTTTAAAACTCCATTCATTTTAATGCAGGTATTTAGCAGTAACTGATTGCTCTTTAAAGACAGATTTGGTGTGAGCACTGAGGTTGCACATGCTTTAGTCTAACACATGTGTTTGAATTAATCCACCTTATTTTTAAAACAGTTTTCTTTAATAGTGGAATTTGTGCAGAAAAAAACTACATTACTCATGATGCTACACAGAGAATTCCACTAATAATAAAGCAAGCAAAGTGAGCCAAAATATATTTATTTAGTCCTGACCACTTCCGTGAAGCACAGCAAATCACATAGACTACATCTACACTAATCTGAAAAACATTCCATGTCCACACTATGGTTTTCAATTTTTTTTGTCATTCACACTAAAACGACTGAAAACACTTTCGTTCAGTACTGCTCATGCGCACAGACATAAGATGCTTTAACCTGCGTTATGTCTATCTGCCATTTACAGTTGCAATCAGAATTATTCAACCCCCTTTGAGTTTTTTTTTTCTTTTTTAAATATTTCCCAAATGATGTTTAACAGAACAAGGAAATTTTCACAGTATGTCTGTAATACTTTTTCTTCTGGAGAAAGTCTTATTTGTTTTCTTTCGGCTAGAATAAATTTTCATTTTTTAAAACCCATTTTAAGGTCAAAATTATTAGCCCCTTTAAGCTATATATTTTTTCAATAGTCTACAGAACAAACCATCATTATACAATAACTTGCCTAATTACCCTAACCTGCCTAGTTAACCTAATTAACCTAGTTAAGCCTTTAAATTTCACTTTAAGCTGTATAGAAGTGTCTTGAAAAATATCTAGTCAAATATTATTTACTGTCATCATGGCAAAGATAAAATAAATCAGTTATTAGAGATGAGTTATGAAAACTATAATGTTTAGAAATGTGTTGAAAAATCTTCTCTCCGTTAAACAGAAATTGGGGAAAAAAATAAACAGGGGGGCTAATAAATCAGGGGGTTGAATAATTCTGATTGCAACTGTATTTACTCTTTGAAACGTCATGGCAAAATGTCGCAATTGTCGTCAACTTCCGCTGCTGAAAAATAGCTCACAGTAAACATTCTGTGTCCTTAGAAGAGGCAATATGAATCATGTACAAACTGACAATAATCTTTAATAAAGCTGTCAAAATCGACAGCATCCAAAGCATCTGCTTTACAATGTTGTCCACCATGTTAGCTGGTAACATGTAGATCGCATCATATAGCATCATTTTTGTGACACTATACAACAATAATTAATATTTTACAGTACTGTGACGATTGGGTTTAGGGTTGGAGTAGGGTTAGACGTAAAAAAAAAAACTATTTATTGGAATTAATTATATATATGTATATCTTGAATAATACTCTGTACAACTACTGTTTTTTACATTACTGTGACGGTTGGGTTTAGGGTTTAGGGTTGGGGTAGACCTTAATAAAATACAAATATATATTAATTAATAGGAAATTTAATAAATAATATAAATAATTATCTTTAACTTCCGGCTGCAACCACATCAAATCTAGCAACAACAATGTTAGCTGAATTGGCCACATGACTGCGTCACATGACTAAAGTGCGTCATCGTTTTCAAAAGACTCCATTTTCACAGTCTACACTGCAACACGAAGCGTTTTCAGATTTATCCACTTTTGACTGCTTTTTCATTATCAAAATATTTTATTATGTTGAGTAAATATTTGTGTACATGCATGTACGTTTTGCAATACAATTTAATTTTTTTATTATGCAAGAGGTACACAAATTACATGGGATCACATACACATGGAAGAAAGTACAAACAACAACAAAGAACAGAGATGAAAAAACAAAAAAACAACAACAAAACAGTCCAACATAGGCTGATTCTGAAAACGTAGCCCTATATACATTTCTGGAGGTCGCGAATTATGTAGCCAGAGCTCTGTATGGCTGCATTTCGTTCCTTTTCTCGCTTACTAGCTGCCCACTTACCTCCGTATGGACGGCTTTTCCGCTGTTACAAGTTTGTCTGGTAGCTCGACACGTACGTCGGGGCACTTGAGATGCAGAGCGGAGTTGACCGCGACGACGGGGTTTGAGTCCGGTGAAGAACGGTTCCAGAAAGCGGGTAAGACAAATACATTAGCCAAAAAATAAAAATAAACAAGTAAATAACAGTGTGAGAATGTGGTAAAATCTGAAAACGTGGTAAAAAAAAGTCAGGCGAGGGCGTTTCTTTTTCTGGATTGCTTTTCAAAACACTGCAGTTGGGTTTAGGAAAGGGGGTGGGTGGGTCAGTCTGTGCTTTTTAAAATACTGTTGGTGGGGTTAAGGGAAGGGGGAGGGTGGGGCGATTGATCGGTTGGTTAGTTAGTCAGTCAACAGCGGACTCTGGTGGATTTATGCCAAAACAGCAGGCGTGATTTGAGATCTGAAAAAGCGTCCAAAGCGGCCTCCGGCGGATTCACGAAAAGAAAAACGACAAAAAAAAATCATACCTCCTGGGATGTATTTTGCTCTCTCCTGAAATATATGTAGGGGTACGTAATCGGAATGAGCCTGGGTTGAAACATTCAGAAACTGGCAGGTGTGCGTGTTTGCGTGCGTGTGTGTGTGCACATGTAAAGGTAACTGGACAGGTCAGAGTTCATAAATAAGAGAACGAAAAAAAAAAAAATATATATATATACACAACATGCATAAGCTTAGAAATTAATATAGGTTGTAAATATTAATAAAGGAAGCAAATAATATAGATCTAAATAAAACAGATAGAAGCCAGTCAGTGTTAAGGAGTTACAACAATGATAGTAATGTAATGATAGAAATAATGACAGTAAAAAAAGGACAACAGTAATAATAACAACGACAACAATAGTAATAATAATAATAATAATAATAATAATAACAACAACATCAAGTACTAGGAACAGCTTTTAATGAATAATAGTATATTTCATTGTTTTAAATGCAGTTGTATCATTCGCAGTGCTTCAGGAATTGCAGTTTTCCTCATGAAAAAGATTATGTATGCATACTTTTTGTTTCTTGTATTGTTTTCATATACAGTTAAAGTCAGAATTATTAACCCCCCTGTTTATTTTTTCTGCCAATTTCTGTTTAACAGAGAGAAGATTTTTTCAACACATTTCTAAACATAATAGTTTTAATAACTCATTTCTAATAACTGATTTATATTATCTTTGCCATGATGACAGTAAATAATATTTACTAGATATATTTCAAGACACTTCTATACAGCTTAAAGTGACATTTAAAGGCTTAACTAGGTTAATTAGGGTAACTAGGCAGGTTAGGGTAATTAGGCAAGTTATTGTATAACAATGGTTTGTTTTGTAGACTTATCAAAAAAAATATAGCTTAAAGGGGCTAATAATTTTGTCCCTAAAATGTTTTTTAAAAAATTAAAAACTGCTTTAATTCTAGCCAAAGTAAAACAAATAAGACTTTCTCCAGAAGAAAATATATTTTCAGACATAATGTAAAAATTTCCTTGCTCTGTTAAACATAATTTGGGAAATATTAAAAAATAAAATAAAATAAATCATAGGGGGGCTAATAATTCTGACTTCAACTGTATATATATATATATATATATTTATAGCCTACAGTTGAAGTCAGGATTATATATATATATACATATATACATACATGAACCTTCATTAGGTTATAGTTTGGAAACAAATCAAACTGTGCTACCATACACAAAAAAAAAAAAAAAGACCCGCTACATAATGCCAGCTTTATTATTATTGTCAGCTTTTAAATGACAATGGGCAGCACGCAGAATGAATGTTTTTCATTAATAATTCACAACTTGTTTAAACTGCAGTTTATAGTTCACTTGATTGGTAAACAAAGCGTTTGCTGCGAAATGGATGTGGATTACGCCGCGGTATCTTCCGCTTTTAATCCTGCATTAGGATAAAGGGTCAGACATCTTAACACGCCACACTTTGTTCAGGTGCTGCTCCATTCAGGCAGCACGGCTCAACCCCTTTTTGCATTAATATGTATGCTTTTAATGATACATAATGATGGCCAATGATACGCAAGCGTAAGTCCAAAAAGATTGTGCGTTGCCATGGCGACCAGCAGGCCCGCGTTCAGCTCCGAGTGCATGTGGTCATGCGGCACACATTATTAGGGCTGCCATAGACCGGGAGAGGTGCACACGCACTGTAATTGCCTATGCCATTCAGCTCTCGTGCTTTGTGCGACTTTGAGGACGGATAAATTGCTGCATCTCAGCTATTAACGGATAACTATTAGGGAATCATGGCTCGAGCTCTCTTTCTCAACATCGTTTTTTATTTATTTGCAAGGCTTTGAGTAAAAAATAGGAGGATTGTTTGATTTAATCAGGATTTCTGACTTTTTTTTGACCGATTTTTGCTTGTAAGCCATTTGTTTTATGTATTGATTTATTTGAGATTATTTGCACAATGCATGTAGGATACTGAGCAATTTCAGTAAATGTCTGGCGAAATGGGGTTTAGGCATCAAAAAGAAACAGCTTTTAAGAAAAAACATTTACTAACATGAACTAATAATGAGCAATACTTGTACAGCATTTATTAATCATAGTTCAACATGCACTAATGTGTTATTAAAATCCAAATTCATGCTTGTTGAAATAAATGCGCTGTGAGTTAACATGAGCTAACAATGAACATATATTTTTATTTAATAAAATGAATATTACTGGCTTATAACCTGCTTAATATTATGATATTAACTTTTTTTTATTCTTTATAACCTTATTCTGCTGCGTATTCCCTAATACTGAAGTATGACATTATTATGCATTCCTAATGCCTAAACCCAACTTCTAACTATTAATAAGCAGTTATTACGTACATTACATTGACTTGAACATTAAACTAAAGTTTAACCACTAATGTTAACAAAGATAACTAAAGAAAACATAAAATACTGCAATAAATATATTGTTCATGTTAGTAAATACATTAATTCATACAGTCTTACTGTAAAGTATGACAATTTTTTTTTTAACAAAGCACAGTGGCTAACATACATATTTACCTTGGTTTACAAATAATAAAATGTCATTCAGTGTTACAATAGATTTTTTATACCAAAAAATTAAGACTATTTAAGGATGACAGTGCAAAAATTGCCATTTCCAATCATTTGTACAGGCCGGAATAAGTATGTTTAATTTTTACACACATACATACATACATACATACATACATACATATATATATATATACATATATACATACATACATACAGTTGAAGTCAGAATTATTAGCCCCCCTTTGAATTTCTTTTCTTCTTTAAATATTTCCCAAATAATGTTTAACAGAGCAAGGAAATTTTCACAGTATGTCTGATAATATTTTATCTTCAGGAAATAGTCCTATTTGTTTTATTTCGGCTAGAATAAAAGCAGTTTTTAATTTTTTAAAAGCCATTTTAAGGTCATTATTATTAGCCCCTTTAAGCTAGATTTTTTTCAATAGTATACAGAACAAACCATCGTTATACAATAACTTGCCTAATTACCCTAACCTGCCTAGTTAACCTAATTAACCTAGTTAAGCCTTTAAATGTCACTTTAAGCTGTTTAGAAGTGTCTTGAAAAATATCTAGTCAAATATTATTTACTGTCATCATGACAAAGATAAAATAAATCTGTTATTAGAAATGAGTTATTAAAACTATTATGTTTAGAAATGTGTTGAGAAAATCTTCTCTCCGTTAAACAGAAATAGGGGAAAAATAAACAGGGCGGCTAATAATTCAGGGGGGCTAATAATAATCTTTTACGCTTAAAGACACTCAAATATTGATTGTTTTCACAATACTTGTACAGCATTTATAAATCATAGTTCAACATGCACTAATGTGTTATTAAAATTCTAATTCATGCTTGTTGAAATTAATGCGCTGTGAGTTAACATGAGCTAACAATGAACATATATTTTTATTCAATAAAATGAATATTACTGGCTTATAACCTGCTTAATATTATGATATTAACTGTTTTTTTATTACTTATATAACCTTATTCTGTATCCGTAATACCTAAGTATGATTTGATATTACGTACATTACATTGACTTGTACATTAAACTAAAGTTTAACTACTAGCGTTAACAAAGATAACAAAGATAACATAAATATTGTAATAAATATATTGTTCATGTTAGTAAATACATTAACTCATACAACCTTACATTCAGTGTTACAATAGCTTTTTATACCAAAAAATGAAGACTATACGTAAGGATGACAGTGCAAAAATTCTCATTTCAGTTGATTTTGTACAGGCTAGAATAAGTACGTTTAATTTTTGCACATATATATTCTGTTACGCAGAATGACAATCAAATATTGATCACAAACATTTTTGAAATGTATATAAACAGTAAAAGTGTAGTTAATGCAGAAGTTTGAATGTAATATGATTTCTATGTATACAATTGACTCTGATTCAGACACCAAATAGGATGTCTTTTCTTTGGCTCTCACACCATTGTTTGTAAGCATCATGCCCTTTGGTTTAATCTGTAGTTTTTTTTTAGGTGATTTGCATGACATGTAAATGTTACTGAGCTAGCTAAATAAAGATCCAGCTATATATGGATTTCTGAGGTTTGGTGGTAGTGGCGGCTGTGGTCAGGAGCTTCAATCTGTCAGGATTGCGGAATGCTGAAAATGAATAGAGGTCTTTTGTCCTAGAATTATGATGCCATGAAGTCAGCAGTTCATGTTTAGCATAAATTCATGTTTCGAATAAAGCTTTTAATATCTAAATATATGAAAAAAGCAAATCCCAGAAGCTCTGTTTGTGAATGTTTTTGCCGAACGCGGAGTGTTTTACAACCGAGGTAGGTTTTCATCTGATTGAGATGATTCACAGGTTATCTCTGTTTCATGAGATGGATACAAACAGCATGATGCATTTTCTACCTCCTCCTGAGCTGGAATAAATCAAGTGATATGGTGACATCCATCAGGCACTGAATCACTTCTCCTTTATTCACTCAGCCCTGTTTGAGCGGCGTCCTGCCAACGGTTCTGAATCATTCATTCAGCACATGTAGACTTCCCTGCTGATTCAAAGATCTGCCAGACATTCGCTCCTTCTCTCCCTCATCTTTTCTCGCCTCTCCATTTTTGATGGAAAAACTCCTCAAGTGTGAAACTTCGTAGCCTCTTGGGGGTTAAAACTTTGTAAAGAGCGCATGCTGAGAAAATGGCAGTCCGTGGCCATGTGGTTTGAGGCTGGTCTGAGGTATGCACTCAGCGAAAGCTAAACCAGTCCGCGTCGCTCCGCATCCACGCTTGTCAGTGACAATGACAGGGCCAGGGCTTATTGAAGGTGCTCTCTCTTCACCTGTCACGGATAAAAGCTGCTACGCTAAACCGCTGAAATAATAAGTCTGTAAATAGTGTTTCTGCTAAGGACTGTGTTTACCAGCACTTTTCTGTTTTACAAACAACACAATTTAAAGGTGTGCGGCACACGCCGGGAGATATAGGAAAATTGTTTGCACGATGAACGGCGTGTTGTTATTAGCATAGCACTGTGAAAATGAAAACAACAAATTTGAACAAATAATTTTATGACTTTTAGTCATTGTAATTTGGACTCAAAGAATTCTGAGTTGTTTTTTAGCCACAAAATTGTGTCAAAATGGACCAACCCAACACTTACGATGTAGTACAACATGGTACAACTGTGCTGAAGCGTTTGCAACATGCTAACAATGCGTTAACCCTTTTAGAAACATGCTAGCAACACACAAATTCATATTAGTTTAGTGTGGAAAGGCAACATAACAAAAATCTTGCAACAAATCTAGAAACATGCTCGCAACAAAATAATATATTTTAGCAAGCTTGTCAGATGTATGCTAGACACATGCTATCAAAATGCTAAATTATTCTAGCAACATGATAAAACGTTAATAAAATGTTCATTCGTGTTATTAGCGTGTTAAAACATGTTAGCCATGTGCTAATATGTGTTAGAAATATGCCAGTACCATGTTAATTCAAACAATATCTAAGTGTGTTAGAAGCATGATAACAATGTAACATGTCGGCAATGTGCTAACTATGGAAGAAACATGTTAAGCAAAAGCTAATTAATGTTAAAAACAGGCTAATTCAGTGTGAATGTTCAAAACAGTGTTCGAAATCTAAATATAGAGTTGTTTTGTAGCCACAAAACGGAGTAAAAATGGACCCACCCAACACTTGCGATGTAGTAAAACATGGTAAAAATGTGCTAAAGCGTGATAGAAACATTTGAACAAAATTTCTAAATTTGCAACATGATAGCAATGCTTTAACCCTTTTAAAAACAGGCTAGCCACACTCAAATTCATAATAGCTTAATGTGGAAAGGTTAGCAACTTAACAAACATGTTATACTCATGCTAGTGACAAGCTGAAATGCTTGCATGCGCTAAAACTTTTTGCGCGCAAAACATGCTCGCAACATAATGCATTTTAGCAAGCTTGTCAGATGTATGCTAGACACATGCTATCAAAATGCTAAATTATTCTGGCAACATGATAAAACATGTTAATAAAATGTTCATTTGTGCTATCAGCATGTTAAAACATGTTAGCCATGTGCTAATGTGTTAGAAATATGCCAGCAACATGTTAATTCAAGCAACATCTAAGTGTGTTAGAAGCATGATAACAATGTTTTAGTAACATGTCGGCAATGTGCTAACCATGGAAGAAACATGTTAAGCAAAAGCTAATAATGGGAAAAACAGGCTATTTCAGACTAGTTCAAACCAGTGTTTTAAATTTCAATTCTGAGCTGTTTTTAGCCTCAAAACTGAGTAAAAATGGACCAATCCAACACTTGCAATGTAGTACAACATTGTAAAAATGTGTTAAAGCATGATAAAAACATTTGAACAAAAATGTTCTAAATTTGCAACATGCTAGCAATGCTTTAACCCTTTTTAAAACAGGCTAGCCACACTCAAATTCATACTAGCTTAGTGTGGAAAGGTAAGCAACTTAACAAACATGTTATACTCATGCTAGTGACAAGCTGAAATGCTTGCATGTGCTAAAACTTTTTAAAAACATGCTCACAACATAATGCATTTTAGCAAGCTTGTCAGATGTATGCTAGACATGTTAATAAACATGTCAAAAAATGTGCTAAAGTGTGATGGAAATATTTTTACAAAAAAAGTTCAAAATTTGTAACATGCTAGCAATGCGCTAACCCTTTTAGAAACATACTAGAAACACAAAAATTCATGTTAGCTTAGTGTGGAAAGGTTAGGAACATAAACATGCTAGCGTGCTAGCTTGTCAGCATGCTAGCTTGTCAGATGTATGCTAGACACATGCTATCAAAATGCTAAATTATTATAGCTACATGATAAAACATGTTAATAAAATGTTAATTCATGCTATGAATGTATTAAAAAATATTAGCCATGTGCTAATATGTGTTTGAAACATGCCAGCAACATGCTAATTCATGCTAGCAACATGTAAAACATTCTTACAAGATGCTGAAGTGTATTAGAAGCATGTTAACAATGTTTTAATAACATGCTAGCAATGTGCTAACCATGTAAGAAACATGTTAACCAATAGCTAATTTATGTTACAAACTAATTCATTGTGAATGTTCAAAACAGGGCGACGCAGTGGCGCAGTAGGTAGTGCTGTCGCCTCACAGCAAGAAGGTCGCTGGGTCGCAGGTTCGAGCCTCGGCTGGGTCAGTTGCCGTTTCTGTGTAGAGTTTGCATGTTCTGCCTGCGTTCGCGTTTCCTCCGGTTTCCCCCACAGTCCAAAGACAGGAGAATTGGGTAGGCTAAATTGTCCGTATTGTATGAGTGTGAATGAGTGTGTGTGGATGTTTCCCAGAGATGGGTTGCGGCTAGAAGGGCATCTGCTGCGTAAAATCGTGCTGGATAAGTTGGCGATTCATTCCGCTGTGGCGACCCCAGATTAGTAAAGGACTAAGCCGAAAAGAAAATGAATTAATGAATGTTCAAAACAGTGTTAGAAATATGTAGGCAAAATGTTAAAAGTCCCGTTAAGTCATGCTAGCTGTGTGTCTAAATCATGTTATAAATAGGCTAAATATTTTTTTTTTTATTAAAAAAGTATTAATGAAATATTATTTATTTATTTTAAATGCACCTGAGCTTTTGAATTGTAGATGTATTGTGTGCTTAGAAAAACATACTTTAACATGATTTCCTCTTGTTATTGAAGCATGCCAACATCATGTTTGAGAGACGTACAAGTTTCAGCATTGCTTCTTTTACACTCCTGGGCCTCTGCCATTTTAGTTGATGGTTGGAGGATGTTCAGCATTGAGCTTATTATTCGAGCTTCGCTTTAGTTTGTTTTACATGGCCGCGGCATCTTCTTGTGTTTGTGTACCAGCATAATTGTTCTGTAGTAGTCAAGGAACTGCTAATCAGCCATCATAAGCCTCACGTCTGGCACAGTTCTGGGGGAAAATACATGAACGGCTCATTTCTGTATATGTAGGTGATATGAGGGCATTTGATGCAGATACGCTCCTGAAAACAATTAACGTGACCATCAAGCTGATCTGAAATGAAACCCGCATCTATTAACTACACTGTAAAAAAAATACTATTGCTGCTTGTTCAAACCACTTATTAAAAATGAGTTGAAACAACACAATTCTTGAGCTTTTTTGGGGGGGCAACTTAATTGTCTTATGTTTAATCCACTTAAATTTGTAAAAATTATGAAGTTGAATTAATTGATTTGTGTTTGGACAACATGAAGGAATTGTGTGGAACACAGCATTATTAACATTGCGGATTCCACACAATCGATTTGTGTTGGGGCAACTTGAAGGTATTAAGTTAGCTTATTAGTTTTTACAAATTTAAAGGTTAAAGTTTGACACCCAGTGGTTGAACTAGGTATTGCACGCCTGGTTTAAAACAGAGGCAAGCCCAGGTTGCCAGATTGACGACACCAACTGGAATGAGCCTGACTATCAATCCTAAATTTAAGTTGTGATAAGTTAAGGTTTTTGTTTTAACAAACACCTGAAATTTATATTTTAGAAACCGCTTCTATTTCTTGCCGCTGAACAACATGATAAACTGTGATCACCTCAGGTACACCTCATGTTCTTTATTCAGTGTTAAATGCTAACAATGTGAGTTTGAATGCCATTTTACATGACATTTATTGCCATACTACTGAAAGCAGCAGCAGATAGTTCACCTCAGATCTTAAAAATAAAATAAGCCGTTTGAAATTGAACTTCAGAACTGTGACATTGCAAACCAACACGTATCAGTGATTCAGCATCTACATAAAATAATGTTAAAGAGTTTTAATATGCATTAATTAGATAATATACCTTACCATTTTGTTGGAGTGCAGTAAGTGCATATTCTGTGCTTCTGAATGACTGTATTTAAATTTCTGTTGTGTTTCGTCTGGGGCAAACAGTCACATTTACAGTGGCCGAGAGATCTGACGCCCCATTTACACGGGGCGTCAGCTTCAACGCTTCCCATTCACTTTGAATGGGTGACGTCAGGCGTTGCCGAAATGCATTGTGGATCCGTCGGCGCCGCTTCAGAGGCGTTGCTCGCTGCAGAAGTTGGGACTTGCTCAACTTTTCAAGCGCCGACGGAAGCATCAGCCAATTAGAACGCTGAATGCAAATACACCTGCTCGACAGTGGCCTATTGCTGACTAATTTCATTGGCTGATGCTGCTATGACGATCGCGTCAGCCCTAACTTCAGACACGCCCTCTGTCAAGCATTGACGCTGAAGCCCCGTGTAAAAAAGAGTCAAAAACTTACATACAGCATCTTTAAATAGATAAAACATAAAACAATTAAGTTGTCCAATAATAATTTCCCAGTATTAAGTTGCAGCTGAAAGGGCATCCGCTGTGTAAAACATATGCCAGAGTAATTGGTGGTTCATTCCACTGTGGCAACCCCTGATAAATCAGGGACTAAGCCGAAGAAAAATGAAGGAATAAAAAAATGTCCAAAAAAAAACCCCTCAAGAACTTTGTTGTAAACAACATTTAAAATAAGTAGTTTGAGCAAACAGCAAACCTAATTTTTGGAGTGTAGAAGTCTTTCCTTGCCTTCTAATGGTTTCTAGTGTCGGAGATGCATTTTAATGACTCGCTGAGATTTGTTACACTTATTCTCTCAGCAAAAGCATCAGCATCTCTATCATTCCTTGCTTTTTTGTTGTTTTTAATCATCGTCGGTGGGCCCAGCGGATCGCCTTTGTAGCTCTCCACCCACTCTGAAACAGCAGGCTCCAGTTCTCCTACTGTCAGCTTAGTTAATAAAACAATTACTCCTGACTCCACAATGTGGCTGATTTGGCATGCTGGAAGCGCACAAATTCTCAGTTCCTTTGAATTTCATCAGTAACAAAATTAATTAGAGTGGCCACGAAAATGTAATCATTGCTCCCTGGAAATTGAAATAAATTAGAGATGCATGCATTGGGACTGCTCGTTAGCATTGACCTCGAGTAATTGCCGTATCCATTTGTGAAATTCATAATGGAGTTGAGGCAACTTTGAACTGCGCTTAAATAAAGACTAGATTGCATGGTCCCCAGGGTTTCCTACGAATGGCGAAATTGCTTGTTTGATGATGAGGTAGATATGTGTGCAGTCTGTGTGCATGTTTATGTGTTTGCTGATGTTCTGCAAATGTCATGCTCTCCATTATGATCCAAACTTTTAGTCATTTGGAGAAGTAGCGCTGTTCCCCTTATTTGATGTCATTTTTAACAAATCTTTCGGCTAAATGACTTGATTATTTGTCAAACAATAGCACCCTTTTATCCAGAGTATCAAGTGAACGCTGATTTAGGAACTAATTAAATAATCCTTAAGATTGCTATAATTGAAGCAAAATATGAACAATTCTCATTTACTTCTCAAAATGTGTAAAATAATAGCATATCATTTCATTTTTTGCCACAATCGCTAGGAAATCAAAGCAGGAAAAGATGAAAATAAATATGTAAAGAATATAACAATTCCAGGTTAGTTTATTGTAGTGCACAGATTGTATACCAAAGGGATTTTTTTAAGGGACTTTATATTTTATATACTTCAAATATTAAAATGTACTCCCTATTTATTCACCTCTAAGTGGTTCCAAACCTGTTTGACTTTCTTTCTGCTGTTCTGCTGCACAAAAGAAGATATTTAGGGGAAAGTTGAAAGCCTGTAACCACACTGCAAAAAAATGCTGTTCTTACATAGAATTTTTGTCTTATTTCTAGTCTAAATATCAAAAATTCTTAAATCAAGAAGCATTTTTTAGACAAGCAAAACATTGTCAAAATGTTTGTCTTGGTTAAAGAAAAAATAAGCCACTGAATGCCTTGGGCCCTATCATACACCCGACACATAAAGCGCAAGATGTGTATGGTGCAATTTGTTGCTATTTTCAGACCAGCTCAACCCTAATTTTCACATTTTGTGCCACGTTGTTTAAATAGCAAATCCATTTGTGCCACTTTGTGGACTCATGGTTGTGCTGGTCTAAAAAGGAGTTGTTAGTGCGCTGCTATTTTGAAAAACTAAAATATGCCACATCATTGAGCAACCAAAAGCTGGTCTACAGTCCAGCGCAGAACGTGTTAGTTATGTGCCTATCAGGTCCAAATGTTTACACATTGCCTAATACACACAGGATGTACAGTCACACACAAATATCTTTACAAATGAAACAAATTAAAGAATTAAAATGTTACAAAAATGATTATTTTCTACATAAATTTAAAAACCACATGCCTTCATGTCGGGGGGCTTTTTTCAGTTTATTCATGACAATTTGCATTTGTATAATGTTATTATTGTTAGCAGTATTATTTATTATATGCATATTTATATTTGTTTTAATAAAAACAAGTTTTGATTTCTCCACCTGTCTGCTTTTGGAGACGTCTGCATCACCATATGGGGCATAAGAATAGGACGTGTGTTTGGATATAACTCTTGACCACACGTCATTATTATTGTTCATTTATTAGTTTGCTGGAAATTAAAACTGAATTTAGAAATAGCTTTTAAACAAATCTTTGCGCTTAACAAACAAAATTAAATATGTAGGCTATTGGATGTCTTCAGTGGAGTGAGTACAACACCGTTCCCTAAAGAGGCCGAATGCAGGAGGCTTGTTCTTTATCCTTGTTGCAGATGGTCTCTTTAACTGTTTTTTTTGCTGGGGAAGCGTTCAGTTTTTTCACTTACAAAGTCCGCCATGTAAATAGCAAATGCGCCATGGTGCGACGCAACTGACTCTTAGGGTGCTTTCACACTAGCACTTTTGGTCCGCACCCGGGTTCGTTTGACGTCATAGTACGGTACGTTTAGCTAGTGTGAACGTGTCTTCTGAACTCGGGTGCGCACCCGTGAACCGTACCCGAGTCCGCCTGAAAGAGGTGGTCTGGGGTACGGTTCATGCGAACTCTGGTACGGTTCACTTCTAGTATGAATGCAATCGTACCAAATAGCGGAAGTGAACCGCCAACTGTACAACAAACTATCGTTTTCATAACGTTCATTCGTGACGTGTGTGTGCGCCACGTATTGTACCTTGGTGACAAGCGGGACTGAGCAAAGCACAGTGATGTCTGCTTGTCTCCTCCAGAAACAGCTTCTGCAGTCACTGTGTGATTTTCTGAATGTTTATAATATTTTTGCGGCAGATAGACGCGAGTCGCTTTCTGTATGTCCAAAACTAAAAGATTCAGTAAAAGCAAATCGACCGCGATGTGCGGAATTCTCCATTTTGGCGCTTTGCTTTCGTGACCATCACCTAGCAACAGCCGTAAACAAAACAGCAGCTCTATGACGCAAGCGTACCAGGGTTCAGAAGGAAAAAAGACAGTGTGAACACAAACCAACCGAGAAGGTGGCAAGTGGGGACAATCGAACTTGGGTACGGTCCAGGCAATTGAACCAAGTGTGAAAGCACCCTTAAAGGGAATGTGAGATGAGACTCTGATTGGTTTAATGCACGTTATGCTCAAAACGCACCCATAACTCAGTAAGAGAATAAGCACAACCAGACCATGCGTCAGGGCGCAAACCTTATTTTTCCATCCTTAAAATAGCAAAAGTGGATTCGAACACGCCCTTAATGCTTTTTGCGCCTTAATGTGATTTAGACTTTGCGCCTAGATCGTTAAAATAGAGCCCCTTGTGTTACTATGAACTTACTTTACAGTTTTAGGCACGTCATTTTTTTTTTTTTTTGACTTTTTTTTATTTAGTTTTGCTTTATTTATTGTTTTGTTTAGGTTATATGGCTTGCTTTTTGTTTTATTTTTGGCTTTTGCTTTTCATCTGTTTTATTTTTGGATTTTTGTTTTGGATTTGTGTTTTAGAAGTTTTAGCTGTTTGTTTTGGTTTTTTTGATATGAGATTACGTTTTTGTCATATTTGTTTAAATTAAGTAGCATTGTTTAGACCAGGGGTGCTCAACCCTATTCCTGGCGATCGACCTACCTGCAGTTTTCAGTTGCAGCCCTTATCAAACACACCTGCCTGTAATTATCAAGTGCTCCTCACGTTCTAAATAATTGGTTCAGGTGTGTTTGATCAGGGTTGGAGCTGAAATTACCTGGAAGGTCGATCGCCAGGAACAGGGTTGAGCACCCCTGGTTTAGACAAACAAAACATTGTAAAAAATATTGTCTTGGTTTAAGAAAAAATATGTCACAATTAAGTGAGTTTTTTTCCCCTAAAATAATCTGCCAATGGAGTAATCAAAATAATCTAATGTGAAAAGTAAAAACATGATTATTTTACGTACCCCATTGGAAAATTATTTTGCTTGTTTTAAGGAAAAACTCACTTAATATTTACATTTATTCTTAAAACAAGACATTTTTTTTCCTTGTCTAGAAAATGCTTCTTGATTTAAGAATTTTTAGATATTTGGACTATAAATAAGACAAAAAATCTAAGTAAGAAATGCATTTTTTTTTGCAGTGCATTGACTTCAATAGTAGGACATAACAAATACTGTGGAAGTCAGTGGTTGCAGCTTTCTTCAAAATATCTTCCTTTCTGTTCAACAGAAGAAAGAAAGTCAATCAGGTTTGGAACAAGTAAAAGATGAGTAAATAATGAATTTTCAGTTTTGGGTGAACTATCTCTTGGTATCTTGACAAATATTATATCTCATTTTGACTGTTAGCATTTGTGTGAAATGGTATTTCCTGAGTATTTTCTTATTGTACTCCGGCAAGACTTGTTAGTTCTCTTCTAATCACATTATTTAGTGAGTTTCCCAGCCATCCTGGTGGCCTAATATGAACTGGTCCCATTTTCACTAAGGTAATGACATTTGACAGTCAAATTGGAAGCACTTCAATCAAGATCGGGATCATTGAACAGCCTGTTATGTCAAATTGTTTTGTCATTCACTTAATCTCCGGGCCTAGAATTGAAGCTGGACCGTGTGTTTAGATGTTTTGTACATCATAATTTTAGGCTGATAATTACAGTTGAACAAATCACTCAAGTGTCAAGTGTTCACAATGAAAATATGTGCTACCTTTTTTTGTTTGGCGACGAGAAGCAGTAATCAGCGAGTGATACCCTCTCATCATTCAATAATGTAATATCAGGCTGGTGGAGTGAAGTGTCCACAATATGGAGGCTTGTAAGTCTGTTTGTCTCCATCAGGTTGATCTCCTTCCAGGAGTTTCTGGCTTTTGAGTCGGTGCTGTGCGCTCCGGATGCCCTCTTCATGGTCGCCTTTCAGCTCTTTGACAAAACTGGAAATGGCATTGCCACATTTGGTAAGTCCACATACTCTTTATAAAGCCAAGTTCAGGATTGAAATTCTAATGGGGTGAGCTGAGTTTGAAGTTGTGATGTTGATAAAAGATCACCTGTGACTGCATGTTCTGTATACATGCATACAACAGCCTGTAGATAGGAGAATTAACTACAGTATATTAGTAAACAGAGCAGCAGTGCAATCTATTGATTATCAATGATAATAACTGTTGTTTGAACATTGGTGTCTTTTATTAAACTGCAGTTGCTGGGATTTGAAGAAGCTAAGCCACAGAATATTTTGTGTTGCTGTGAACTTACCACAATTTATAGAGTTTTAGCCACTTCACTTTGTTTTTTTGCTTTGCTTTTGGCTTATTTTTTTTTAATTTGGTGGTTTTGCTTTACTTTTTGTTTTGTTTTGAAAGACATTCTACCAGAAACGTTCATTATCTGTCCCTGAAATAAAAAAAAAAAAAAAAAACATAAATACAGTGAATAAAAAGTATTTCATCCCAAAAATGTCTAAAATGGACTGATGGTTGATTTAGATTTTTTTTTCTTTATTAAAAACACTTTACAAATGTACAAACCCTGTCATTGTCCTTGTTTTCAGCCCAGTTTAAACCTACAACTATAATAGTTTTGCCACGCTAAAAACTGCTATTTAGAAAAAAAAAAACCTTCAGAAGTAGCACGTTTAAGTTGTTATCATTCACATCAGTTGATTAAAAACATGAAATTATAAATAAATTCTACAAATATTTATTAATTTATTCATTTTCTTGTCGGCTTAGTCCCTTTATTAATCTGGGGTCGCCACAGCGGAATGAACCGCCAACTTATCCAGCACATTTTTACGCAGCGGATACCCTTCCAGCCGCTGCGTTTTCCCAGCTCTGGAAAACATCCACACTCATACACTATGGACAATTTAGTCTACCCAATTCACATGTCTTTGGACTGTGGGGGAAACCGGAGCACCCGGAGGAAACCCACGGGAACACAGGGAGAACATTCAAACTCCACACAGAAACGCCAACTGACCCAGCCGAGGTTCGAACCTGCGACCCAGCGACCTTCTTGCTGTGAGGCGACAGCACTACCTACTGCGCCACTGTACTACAAATATAGTACAAATAAATTTACAATTGTCCCCATGTTTCTGTCAGTCCTGCCACATTTGGATTAAATTTAACATAAAATACATACAATACAAATTTAAGGCAATGACTCAGAAGTGGCATCATTTGACAAAGAAAAAGCTGACAGTAATCAAGCATGGGTTCTATCATTGAATTGTATGATTTTATGCTTGTTTTGTATGATTTTTTTGAGGACGACAAGCTTAAGTCAGACCCTGTCAAATTTTTTTATAAGTGAAAATGTACTTTTCTGGTAGAATGTCCCTTGTTTTCGGTTTTACTTTTTAGCCTTAAATCTTTACTTTTGGATTTGTGTTTTGGATTTGTGTTTTATAAGTATTAGCAGTTTGTTTTGGTTTTCTGTTTTGATTATTTGCTTTGCTTTTGGCATTTTGTTTTGTCTTTTGTGTTTTTAATTTGGGTTTGATTTTTGTCATATTTGTTATGCCTTTTGTTGTTATCTGGGTTTAGTTTTTGTCATTTAGCTTAGCTTGTTTTGTTATGCCCTTTTGTTTTGATTTTGACATTGAAATAGTTTTTTGTCCTTTTTGATGAGCTTTTCGTTTTGTTTTGGGGTTTGTATTTCATCAATTTTTTGCTTCTCGTGTTTTGTTGTGGCTTTTTGGGTTTTCTGACATTGAAAATAATGTTTTTATCATTTTGATTTTATTTTTTGTTTTGGTGCTTTGTTTTTGCCATTTTGCTTTGACTCTTGTGTTTTGTTACAGGTTTATAGTTTGATTTGGTTATATGACTTTTTGTTTTTCGAAAGTTTGTTTTGTTTTTGTTTTATAGGTTCTAGCTGTTTGTTTTGGTTTTTAGTTTTACTCTTTTGCCTTGCTTTTTGTTTTGTTTTGGCATTTTGATTGATATTTAGCTTTTTGTTGTACAGTTTGGGTTTTTTAATTTTGCTTTGCTTCTTGTGTTTTGTTTTGCCATTTAAATGATATTTTTTATTCTTTAATTTTTTTACTGTTATTTTTTTTGCTTTGCCTTTGTCTTGTTATGGGCTTTTGTTTTGTAATTTTTCTTTGCTTCTAGTTGTGTTTTGTTTTGACTTTTTGTTTTATTTTGACATTAACATGGCATATTTATGATGACATTTATTACATTTATGATAAATGATGAAAATATATATAATAATATATTATCATAAAAGGAATTTATACTTTTATAATATTCATTTAACATTAATTTTAATTAGCAAAATTAAGGAAGTTATATAGTACTCTAAATTCCAAAATGCTTGAAAACAAATGACTAATGTTAAGTAGTGTAATCTGAATGCTTGTTCAGACAGACAGACTCTTGTCTCTTTGTGAAGTACTACAGGATCAGTAAATGTAAAACTCTTTATCAGGCACTGTCAGGATCTTTAACAGCACATAGTGGACATCAAGATCATCTTACTCCATACATTCATTGCGGTTATTTGGTTCCAGACAGGATAGTACAAAGGATAGTAATGCAGCAATAATATGAGTAGTTGCTTTTCCACTTGCGAAAGAACTTGGCACAAGAAGAATGAATGTGTGTTTTTCATGCGTTTAAATTTCCCTAATTGACTTAAATAGTCTAATTTGCCTTTTGTAGGTGAGACATGTCAGATCAGCTCATTTCAAATGCACTACCCAAAGTGCCTAGGCGGAGAGAATGAGACTTTCATCAACCTGTTTCAGTCAATAGGGAATAAGATCAGATAAACACACGCACATATGCATGTTTCATATTCAAATGACTTTGGTTTATTTAGCCGTGATGTTTCTTTGCCGTTCAAAGGTCTCCTGTTGCGCATGTCGTCAGTTTTTATGTCTGCCTTGAGCCGTAATGAGAACGTATAGGCAGCATTTGTCTCATACACCTGTTTTTCAGCCGCTGCAATTACGTCAACATAAATAGCAAATAACTTCTGACTAAGATTATGGTCATGTCAGAGTCACTTTATTGTGATGCACTACAGAGGGCAGGAAAATGAAATGCCGCTCTGTGTTAAAGCGAGCAGGAGACTCCCGTTTATAACCCTCTTAATGTCATTAAAAGCGTTAAAGGTCTCTTGCTGTTACATTAAACAGTCTTTTTTTCACCATTTAATAAACCCTGTCATTGCAAGTCATATTATGAAGGGTTATTTTTTAAGGGTTTGGAAAATTTAGGTTTTAATTAATGAGTGACTAGTTTTTTTTTTCTCATTTTCTCCCTCCTTCAACTTCAATTATGTGAATTAGAGGTAATAAACTTGCAGGCTGCCATGCGACTCCAAAATGATATAAAGAGAGAAGGACAAGAGACGTGTTGACAGCTACATAAACACTGATAAAATAAAGGTCTGGAGCAACTCCACGGTGGAACTCTGTTGTAATGCAGTATAAAAAGTATAATAATTTGTAATAAATGGGAAAAACATGTTGAGCTGTTACACTCAGTTAGGGATGGTTCTCTGCAAAACATTGAAAACTCATTTATCTTGCTTTTAAGGTCATTTTTTTTAATGTGTATATTTTTACCACTTCTGTTTTGGGTTGTATAAAATGTAAAAGTGTTTTAAATATTATGTGTATAATATAGGGGACTGTTGAATTAAATATGAATGCTTTTGATTTGAGGAATAATACAAGTTTGTGTAACATGCAAAAGAGCAACTTTCTTTACAAAAAGGTATATGTTTAAAATTGATTTTGTGAACGTTTTAAATCTTCCTTCTTCATTCAATATTTCACTCATTTTAAATGAGGGGTTTTAAAGCATCAGACAGAATGAACGCACCAAAGCAGCCTCTAAAATGTAATTTGGTGTAACAAATGTTGCTATAATAAAGTTTTGTAAGGCACATTTTGTAAAAGAATCATTTTAGGAAATTAAATGTCTTTAAATGAAAAATAAAATTAGTAAACATTTGTCATTTAAACAAGATGTGTTATTAATTTAAAATGTAAAAGAATATAGTATGATGACTTAATATTTTATATATATATATATATATATATATATATATATATATATATATATATATATATATATATATATATATATATATATACATAATTTTTTTTTGAACAACTACTTTATATATATATATATATATATATATATATATATATATATATATATATATATATATATATATATATATATATATATATATATATATATATATAGTTGAAGTCAGAATTATTAGCCCCCCTGAATTATTAGCCCCCCTGTTTATTTTTTTCTCCAATTTCTGTTTAACAGAGAGAAGATTTTCTCAGCACATTTCCAAACATAATAGTTTTAATAACTTATTTCTAATAACTGATTTATTTTATCTTTGCCATGATGACTGTAAATAATATTTTACTAGATATTTTTTAGACACTTCTATACAGCTTAAAGTGACATCTAAAGGCTTAACTGGGTTAATAAAGTTTACTAGGCAGGTTAGGGTAATTAGGCAAGTTATTGTATAATGATGGTTTGTTCTGTAGACTGTCAGAAAAAAATGTAGCTTAAAGGGGCTAATAATATTGTCCTTAAAATGGTGTTTAAAAAATTAAAAACTGCTTTTATTCTAGTCGAAATAAAACAAATAAGACTTTCTCCAGAAGAAAAAATATTATCAGACATACTGTGAAAATTTCTTTGCTCTGTTCAACATCATTTGGGAAATATTTAAAAAAGAAAAAAAATTCAAAGGGGACTTCAACTGTGTGTGTGTGTGTGTGTGTATATATATATATATATATATATATATATATATATATATATATATTTTTTTTTTTTTTTTTCTGTTTTATAAATATATCTTTATTTAAGCCTTAATTCCTATTTTTTGACATTGGCTGCGTCCGAAATTGCCTACTACTCAGTAGGTACTGCATTTGAATTTAAAAATACTAATCGGCCATTAGAAAAGTGCATTATATACAGTATGAATGTCAGTAGTATGAATGGAACTCGGACATACTACATCCATCATTTTGTCATGATCTATGACCTACCCTCGTCAGTTGCGTCGCTTCACTCCCATTCATGAATTCTCTCGCGATGCTTCAGAATCTCGCCAGAAGTAGTAAGTCATCAGGGTATTTCTCGCATACTGTTTTTCAAATTCTATGAATTCGGACATACTACTTGATTTGCATACTGTTTTTAGCGTAGTATATAGTGTGGAAGTATGCAATTTTGTACGCAGCCTTTTTATTATTTTTTTTGCAAAAGTTATTTAAAACATTGAACTAGACTATTTACTTGCATTTAAAATATTTTCCATATATAAAATTGATTTTTGTCAATTTAACACTGAAATTACAATCTTGTCATTGATCAAAAATGCAGTACATAGTGATAATAATAATTATTTGTGTGTGTGTGTGTGTGTATTTTCATGTTTAAATAGAAAATGCTACACTATATAAAGCGATTTGTTACTATACTTAAAAAAGTGAGTAAACCCATTGCATTGAACATGCAAACTCCACACAGAAATGCCAACTGATTCAGTCGACACTTGAACCAGCGACCTTCTTGCTGTGAGGCGACAGTGCTAACCACTGCGCCACCGCGTCGCGCATGTAGTTTATTTACTTAATAATTTAAAGACAATAGATTTAATCACTTTTTTTCAATTAAACTCAGATAATTGCTTAAAAAGCAACATGTGTACTCATGTTTTACTAAAGTCAAATAACTTACTAAAGTGTATCTGACACCTCTTTGTTTCTAAATAACTTTACCCTTATTTTGACCAGTACCATCATTAAAAATCACACAATGCATGTTTTGTAACTCAATCCACCAACAATGCGATTATTAAAACCAGCTTATCTCTAATTTCAGAGGATGTGAAACAAGTTTTCGCTCAGACCACAATTCATCAGCACATCCCCTTTAACTGGAACTCCGAGTTTGTTCAGCTTCACTTTGGCGCCGACAGGAAGAAGCACCTGAACTACGGGGAGTTCACTCAGTTTCTGCTGGTGAGTTTGACTGCTGTCTAATTTCTCTCTGATCCACTTTGCCCCCCCACGTACACCAAAACACGCTCGCTTTCATACTGTCCTCATCACGCACTTCCCTTCACTGCCACAGAGAGCAGATCGATGTAATGTCTTGTTTGCTATATTTCGTGCCCAGTCTCGTCTAGATTGACACACAGTTCTGTGCAGCGTTTCCAGCAGCACAATAAGCCATATTGACCTAGTTAGTCATTAATGAAACACTGGAGTTATATTCCGATGCCAGCATTTGTTTCTCATTAGCTGACGTAACCTCAGTGCAGTCTAGCGATTCCCACTAAAACAGGTAAAGAAGAATAGCAGTATTCCTTTTGTATTTGTGGCGTGCAAGACATTTTCCAATATAGCGTCTAGACCTGAGAGTGGGCAGAGCGGGTGCGAGGGGTCGCCCGTGCCAAGTCTGCATCGACGCTCGCTATATCTGAATGAGCTTTTTATATTAAACTTAACTTGGACCAGATGGGTTTTTGGAAACGGCGAGAAACACGCAGATATTGTGTTTGTGGCCAAGACGGGATTCATTTTGTTTTTGGAACTCGAGAATGATGAAAAAACACATTTCCTGTTTCATTTATTTCATTTTCTTTGAATTGGCAACTTTAAAAAAATAAATGGTCATTCGGAGTCATTTTAAAATCCATGAAAGTAAACTGTTAGATTGTATTATCTGCTTCAGCAGTCACACAATGTCATGCAGCGTGATAAAAATTTGAGGTAGAGCAGATTTTCATTATCATAAGAACATAACATCAGATCTACCGCATATTTGTGTGTGTGTGTGTGTGTGTGTGTACAGTTGAAGTCCCCCCCCTATATTTGTTTAACAGAAATAAGATTTTTTTTTTCAACACTTTTCTAAACAAATAAATTTTAATAACTAATTCATTCATGAAATAGTTCATTCTGCTGTGGCGAACCCTGGTGAATAAAGGGACTAGGCCGAAAAGAAAATGAATGAATAAATCATTACTGGACGTCAGAATAACATTGTTCTTAGACGCTGGCTAGACATTGAATTTTGGTCACGCGACGTCACAACCTAAATCTAACCTAATATTAACATCTTGTGACGTTGTGTGCCTGATGGGCATACCTGTCAATCGTCCTGTTTTCCCTGGGATTCTCCCGTATTTTACAGCTCTATCCCTCTATCATCCCATAAAGGTATTTTCCTGTATTTCTCCCGTAATTTTGATCTTTCTATGAAGGGTGGCAATAATATATGCAACCCATACCGCCAAACCACCAGGGGACACCCCCATGTGAGTCTGTTCTGTGCTTTTGTTTTATTTAGGCATTAAACCCCTATAAAAATGTATATAAAAACAGCAGGATTCCTTTCCTTTTCATTACAGGTGCTGTCGTCCCTTCTTTGCAATCCTCAAAAAAGTCATATAGTGGTGCGTGACTGTCAGACGAGCTTTGTAGTGATAAATAGACACTGTTTCCCAAACGGATTCTGTACACGTGATTTGAAGTGGAGCGAAAGTCTGGGTTTTGGGTGTGTGTTTGAACAGACATATACACATAATTAATAATAATAACATCTAAAGATGTTGATCTTGGTGGGTTTTTTAAAAACAATACAAATTTTGTTCTAAATGAGCATAAAAAGTTAGTGTGTGTGTGTGTGTGTGTGTGTGTGTATACAGTTGAAGTTCCCCCCCCGATATTTGTTTAACAGAAATAAGATATTTTTTCAACACATTTCTAAATAAATTAATTTTAATAACTAATTTCTAGTACTGATTTGATGACAGCACATAATATTTGACTAGATATTTTTCTAAATACTGTTATTTAGCTTAAAGTGACATTTAAAGGCCTAACTAGGTTAATTGTCATTGTATAAAAGTGGTTTGTTCTGTAGACAATCGAAAACAAAAATGCTTAAGGAGCTAATAATGTTAAAGGTGCTGTATGTAAGTTTTTGACTATTTTAAAACATAAAAAGACTATAGTATGTTTGCAGATTTTTAAGAAACATGCTAAGTGAACATTCTTGTTTATCTGAAAAACTATGCTAAAGTCAGATATTCTGCTTTGAAAATGTGCGCCGGAATCTTTGTCTTTGTTTTGGTTTTTGTAACCTGTCCAATGCCAGTTTATCCAATTATATTTCAGCACATTAATGTTTATTAATGTACATTGCACCTGTAAACAAATAAACTAAACAAAAAAAAGAAACCTAAACCCATACTGTACCTCAATGTCGTGGGGACGTTGCATTTTGTTTGTAAATGAAAATTGGGCTGACGTCAGAATTCAACGTCAGACCGACGTCATTCTCCAACATCCAACCTAAAATCAAGCAAATATCAACATGTAATGATGTTACAGCTTGACGTTGTGTGGATGTTACCACTATGACGTCTAACAGACGTTGGATTTTGGTTGACATACCTGACGAATAAATGTCAGTATTCATTCATTCATTTTCCTTCGGCTTAGTCCCTTTATTGATCAGGGGTCGCCACAGCAAAATGAACCGCCAACTTATCCAGCATAAGTTTTACACAGCGAATGCCCTTCCAGCTGCAACCCAGTACTGGGAAAATAAATGTCAGTATTTGACATCAATATGACGTTGGTTTAAGATGTTGGCTCAACGTTGGATTTTGGTCACTTTCCAACACAAACTAAAATCAACCAAATATTACTTGACATCCTTACTGGATGGCAGCATGGTGGCGCAGTTGTTAGCACTGTGGCCTCACAGCAAGCAGGTCACTGGTTTGAGTCCCGGCTGGACCAGTTGGCATTTCTGTGTGGAGTTTGCATGTTCTCCCCGTGTTGCTGTGAGTTTCCTCCGGGTGCTCCGGTTTCCCCCACAGTCCAAAGACATGCGCTATAGGTGAATTGATGAACTAAACTGGCCGTAGTGTGTGAGTAAGAATGAGAGTGAATGGGTGTTTCCCAGTTCTGGGTTGCAGCTGGAAGGGCATCCGCTGTGTAAAATATATGCTGGATAAGTTGGCGGTTCATTCTGCTGTGGCGAACCCTGATGAATAAAGGGACTAGGCCGAAAAGAAAATGAATGAATGAATCATTACTGGACGTCAGAATAACATTGTCCTTAGACGCTGGCTAGACATTGAATTTTGGTCACCCGACGTCACAACCTAAATCTAACCTAATATTAACGTCTTATGACGTTGTGTGCCTGATGGGCATACCTGTCAACCGTCCTGTTTTCCCCAGGATTCTCCCGTATTTTACAGCTCTATCCCTCTATCATCCCGTAAAAGTATTTTCCCGTATTTCTCCCGTAATTTCGATCTTTCTATGAAGGGTGGCAATAATATATGCAACCCATACCGCCAAACCACCAGGGGACACCCCCATGTGAGTCTGTTCTGTGCTTTCGTTTTATTTAGGCATGAAACACTTTAAAAATGTATATAAAAACAGCAGGATTCCTTTCCTTTTCATTACAGGTGCTGTCGCCCCTCCTTTGCAATCCTCAAAAAAGTCATATAGTGGTGTGTGACTGTCAGACGAGCTTTGTAGTGATAAATAGATGCTGTTTCCCAAACGTATTCTGTACATGCGATTTGAAGCAGAGCGAAAGTCTGGGTTTTGGGTGTGTGTTTGAACAGACATATACACATAATTAATAATAATAACATCTAAAGATGTTGATCTTGGTGTTTTTTTTTTTTAAAAACAACAAATTTTGTTCTAAATGAGCATAAAAAGTTAGGAAAGCAATCAAAGGCTTTCATTATAATGCTAGATGTGTGCATTTTTAAAGTGGAACCTCTGTTATTTAATATAAACAAACGATAAATCTAAATAAATGAGAGATTCATTCGTTGCTCTTTAATCAGAATGTGTAAGTTATTCAGTGAAGAAAAGAAAAGATTAATGACATGTGACAGCTTAATTCTATTTCTTTATAATAGCTTTTCTAATTTATTTTCTGCTAATGTATACTATTTATTTATTTATTTATTTATTTATTTATTTATGACACCTCCAGATGAACATATTTATTGTGTGTGTGTGTGTGTGTGGGGGGGGGGGGGGGGGGGTGGGGGGGGGGGTGCTGATGGGTTGATCCATACTGTGAATACTAGTAAAAAATCACCTAGCAGATTCACATATTACAAAACAAGCTACAGATTCTCATGTATAGTCTCAATGAAACCCACACAATTATTTTCCTTTCCTTTATGAGTGGATGCTTTCCAACACTGACTTCACGTCAGCATGACCACCTACAATACAACATGTCGGAAATCTGGCTGCGTTGTCAGAAACGTTATTACTGTCATAACCAAAGATCCAACATCCTGCAATTTCTTTAGCCTGAACATCGATGAAGACTCGTCCGATATTCTCGTTTAAATGTGCTTTTTAATGCCAGCAGCGCTCGAGCTGAAATAATTGACCCAAGCAGAGGTGGCTCATCAACTGTTTTTTTATTTGAATCCAAAGACAATTAAAGGCACAATAAATGCCATGGTGGTTTCAATATTGGCTTTTCGGAGGTTCTGTTCTTCTCCTCCCTAAATAAAAGCCATGCTTTTGTAACACTCACAGTTGCAGTAATTTAAGGTTTTAAGAGACTAACTGTAAACTGTAAGGTTCAGAGCCACAATTATTATGCAATTCCACATGCTTGCGGCTGAAGCACCACAATGCTGGATCAACTGCAGCCAGATATTATTTTCCTCTACCTCGGCTCTTGTTTTTATTTATTTACTGTGCTACTGGCATTTCCGTTTGGCTTAAAACATTGTTTGTGTGTCGGAGAAAGGCATGCGTAAGACTAAATAGGATTTTCCTTGTTTTTCCAGCTTCTGCTTTGACGTGATTTGTAAATATTCAAATGCGAAAAATAGGTTAATGACAGTGAAATTGCTGACAGCATACTTTAACTGTGTTGTTGCTGTATTTTTTATGAGGACAGTGACATTTCTATAATATCAGAAATAGGTTAGCATGGAGTCTGACATTCAAAGCTTTGACATTTTCTCTAATAGTGTTTTTTTTTTTTATTTGCTTCCATAAGAAGACATGTCCATTCGCACAACAGACCTATATTTTCAGTATTTTGTACTGGTGGTTCAATTATGTGGAGATGTGAGAGAGAAAAACAACTCTCTTTAAAAGCCTGTGATGTGTGCCAAAGTCATTCTCATCTCCTTACAGTATGTGATATCGCAACCGTTTTACAAATGCACAATTGACTAGATGACTAATTGTCTTTCTGTCAGATGTCTTAAAGCAAATTTGAGATAAACAAAGATGTAAGATAAATGCAGTAAGGTTTATTAGGTAGTTGATTAAGTTGCATTGACATACAATTAAAAAATACATTTGTAATATTGTTTACTAATCCTTTCAAATTATGAAAGGATTACAAAGTGTTATTTAGTAAGTTTTTTTTAATGAAAATATCAGGGAAATGTCATGAACGAATATTTTGTTAAGCTGCTTTGACAAAATATACACTGTAAAAGTGCTGTAGAAATAAAAATGAATTGAAATTGAATTGAATTTTTACTTAAATAAATAAGATTATTTTAAAAATAATAAAGTGTATTTTTGATTAATTAAAGCACATTAGCTCTTGTACTAATAATACAAATAATATGTAAATAAAAAATGTAATAAAAAATGCATTATATATTTTAGACTAAATAATTTGATGCATTTTGATTTAGATCAACACTCAAAAAATGATTTTGCTGCTTGTTCAAACTACTTATTTAAAATGAGCTGAAACAACACAATTCTTGTGTTTTTTTTTTTTTTTTTTTTTTTTTTTTTTTTTTTTTTTTTTTTTTTTTTGGACAACTTAATTGTTTCATGTTCAATCCACTTAAATTTTTTAAGTTAACTTAATCGATTTGTGTTGGAACAACATGAATTGATTGAGTGGAACCCTGCGTTACAATGAATGCACTGTAAACAATGCTAAGTTCCACATAATTCCTTCATGTTGTCTCAACACAAATCGATTAAGCTAACTTACTCGTTTTTACAAATTTAAGTGGATTGAACATAAAACAATTAAGTTGTCCCAAAAAAAACCCTTAAGAATTGTGTTGTTTTAACTTATTTTAAGTAAGTAGCTTAAACAACCAGCAAAAGTCATTTTTTTCAGTGTGCACAGGGTTTATTTGATTTATTATGTACTGTATGTTTATCACTTGTTAACTTATAAAATCATGGTAACACTTTACAATGAGGCTTTATTTGGTAACATGAACTAACAATGAGTTGTATTTGAGATCATTAGATGATGCACAAAAACTAAAGAAATTAGCAAAAACAGATAACCATTTTTAGAATTGGTTAGAAATCTATTTTTTTTGCAAATGAACTCTTTAATACTCAACACAAAAGCATGATTTCTGAAAGCTACAGTGTTTGTTATTTTCATAAAACATGTTTTTTTTTTGCAATTGTACTCTTCAAGTACAAGTTCTTGCACAGCATAACAGGCTGGTAGCCAGACCCACCCCTCACTGACAAAGGTCCAAAATTTGTCCCATACATGAGCTCATTTGTCCTATTGTGACTGCTATGCCATCAAAAATTGTAAAAATAACCCACCGAATAAGGCTTTAAGACCAAGCAGAATCCTCTGTTGGCTGTCACTTTGACTTCAGCTAATCAGTTTTGTCCAGTGCAAACAATTATTTTTCATAAGTCCAACATAGCTGTGCAAGAAAACATTAGAATTTGGCGTATAGTGACGTCATCTTTCACTACCGACCTACTGTATTGTTGTTAAATATAGAAAATATTTTACAAGTATCTAGGCATGGAATGATAACCGTTTTCAAGGTATACCGCGGTTTACAAAGTCAAGGTTCTAAAACCGCCAAAATTTTCTGCTATATCGTTCCTAAGGTATGTGTAAGATTTTTTATTTACGTTTTTTATGACAACAGAATCTCCAGCAGAAAAGATATCCAAAGAAGCTGTTTTAAATTGTAAAGAAATCTGTGTTTTTGAAACTAAAGATTAGACTAAAGAAGACAGCAGAAGTCAATGATTCATTTGAATTATTTAGTCTGTCATGTTTACGGTTTCAAAATATTATAAATGTTTCTCTAAATAAAATAAATTGTGTTTAAAGGGGAAAAAGATTTTGTTTAAAAATAAGGTATTTTAGAGCAGTAATCACAATACCGTGAAATCGTGATACTATGATATTTTTATCCAAGGTTATCATACCATCAGAACCTTTACCAGCTCATGCCTACAAGTAACTTTTATTCTAAATCTTAGAGCTTATTCTGAAACAAAAAAAAGACAAATAAGAAGGTGTGAAGCACCAAGAGTGGCCCATATTAAAATTCATTTGAATACTAATTTGGCTATTGTTGTTATCCATGAATTTTCAAACTGACTTTTGTTGCAAGAGAGGCTAGAAAAATCATTTCATATTTCATTACTAAAAAGCAGTATTTAAATCTCATAATTAAACAGAAACTGAAGGGGAATAACTGCAAAAAGGCACACTTTTTGAGAAAAAAGAACCAACCCCTTGTACTGGACTGATTACGGGCCTGCATAAAAACATAATATGTGAAAATCCCCCAAAATGTTATCTGTTTTTCTAAATAAACACAGAAATTGAACATGTTTTTCATTGGTTCTTTGTGTTAACCAATGCTAAAAAAATAATTTGAACCTTATTGTACTGAGTTAACAATCTTCATATTGACATTTTTTTTCAGCAATCTGAAGCTGTTTTTAAAACAATGCATTTTTACGTAATGAAAACCAACTGTACAGCACGCACCTCACTCAATTTATGTTCTAAAATCACAAGCATGTAATCAAGTATCTGTTTGTTTTCTGCAGTACGAATCTCTCCAATCCAGCATTTGGCAGCACTCAAACACTGACAGACGTTCACTGTGTTGCAGGAGATGCAGCTCGAACACGCCAGACAGGCTTTTGTGCAGCGGGACAAGGCCAAATCAGGCACCATCACCGCTCTGGACTTCAGGGACATCATGGTGACCATCAGACCCCATATGCTCACTCCGTTTGTGGAGGAAAGCCTAGTCGCAGTGAGTTTTTCAGTCAGTGTTTTCACTGTATGAGATTTTAGTTTCACATACAGTTGAAGTCAGATTTATTAGCCCCCTGTATATTTTTCCCTTAATTTCTGTTTAACGGAAAGATTTTTTCAACACATTTCTAAAAATAATAGTTTTAATAACTCATTTCTAATAACTGATTTCTTTTATCTTTGCCATGATGACAGTAAATAATATTTGACTAGATATTTTTCAAGATACTAGTATTCAGCTTAAAGTGACATTTAAAGGCTTGACTAGGTTAATTAGGTTAATTAAACAAGTCTAAATTGTATAATGATGGTTTGTTCTGTAGACAATCGAATAAAAAATATTGCTTGAGAGGGCTATTAATATTGACATTAAATTGGTTTAAAAAAATTAAAAACTGCTTTTATTCTAGCCAAAATAAAACAAATAAGACTTTCTCCAGAAGAAAAAATATTATAGGAAATACTGTGAAAAATTCCTTGCTCTGTTAAACATCATTTGAGATATATTTGAAAAAGAAAAAATAAATCACAGGAGGGCTAATAATTTTGACTCCAACTGTAAAAGCCACCGGGAGATATTTGTTAGCAAGGTGTTTGTGCGTGAGACGTCTGCTTTTTAGCAAACTCTCTCATTTTCTCCACGGTTTGTGCCTCATAAACCTTGGGATTCTGAGAGATGTTTATAAACACTCCGTTTTGGGGCCATTAGAAATAAATTAAAGACAACACGCCAGTCTATACACTCAATCCTCTAATTTAGATGCCTCGCAAAACAGGACTGGAGGTATAAACACTTTATCCCATCTACATAAAGGTTTATACTTTTTTTGTGTCCGGGTTTATGCAGGGTTTTTACAAATGACATGGTGGTTAAGGAAACTTCAGAGCCGGTCTTATTTTTTTTTTTTGTGGTCTCTTCAGGTAGAGACATCATTTCTGCAAAGCACACAGCGCCATCTAGTGTGAGATGATCTATAATTTATCAGAGTTGAAAATGACTCTTCTGACTAACTGCACTGAATGTATTTGAAAAATGTTGAAAAGTTCAACTGCTTAAAGGGGTAAAGAAACTTGTAGAGATACTTGTTTCAAACGTGTTTGACATTCTTTCTTCTGTTGAACACAACTGAAGACATTTTATTAAGAAAATGCCCTGTAATAAACCTGTAACCATTGACTTTCATAGTATTTGTTTTTTTCTACTGTGAAAGTCAATGCCTACAGGTTTATTTCAGAGCATTCTTCAAAACTATGAGTTGAACACAAATGAAGATATTTTGAAGAATGCTCTGAAATAAACCTGTAACCATTGACTTTCATAGTATTTGTTTTTCCTACTATCAAAGTCAGTGCTTACAGGTTTATTTCAGAGCATTCTTCAAAACTATGATGAGTTGAACACAAATGAAGATATTTTGAAGAATGCTCTGTAATAAACCTGTAACCATTGACTTTCATAGTGTTTGTTTTTCTTACTGTGTAAGTCAGTGCTTACAGGTTTATTTCAGAGCATTCTTCAAAACTATGATGAGTTGAACACAAATGAAGATATTTTGAAGAATGCTCTAATAAGCCCGTAAGCATTGACTTTTATAGTATTTGATTTTCCTACTATCAAAGTCAATGCTTACAGGTTTATTTCAGAGCATTCTGGAAAACTATGATGAGTTGAACACAAATGAAGATATTTTGAAGAATGCTCTGTAATAAACCTGCAACCATTGACTTTCATAGTGTTTGTTTTTCTTACTGTGTAAGTCAGTGCTTACAGGTTTATTTCAGAGCATTCTTCAAAACTATGATGAGTTGAACACAAATGAAGATATTTTGAAGAATGCTCTGTAATAAACCTGTAACCATTGACTTTCATAGTGTTTGTTTTTCTTACTGTGTAAGTCAGTGCTTACAGGTTTATTTCAGAGCATTCTTCAAAACTATGATGAGTTGAACACAAATTAAGATATTTTGAAGAATGCTCTGTAATAAACCTGTAACCATTGACTTTCATAGTATTAGTTTTTCCTACTGTATAAATCATTGCTTACAGGTTTATTACAGACCATTTTTCAAAACTATGATGAGTTGAACATAAATGAAGATATTTTGAAGAATGCTCTGTAATAAACCTGTAACCATTGACTTTCATAGTATTAGTTTTTCCTACTATCAAAGTCAATGCTTACAGGTTTATTACAGAGCATTCTTCAAAACTATGAGTTGAACACAAATGAAGATATTTTGAAGAATGCTCTGTAATAAACCCGTAAGCATTGACTTTCATAGTATTTGATTTTCCTACTATGAAAGTCAATGGTTACAGGTTTATTACAGAGCATTCTTCAAAATATCTTAATTTGTGTTCAACTCATCATAGTTTTAAAGAATACTCTGTAATAAACCTGTAACCATTGACTTTCATAGTGTTTGTTTTTCCTACTGTGTAAGTCAATGCTTACAGGTTTATTACAGAGCATTCTTCAAAACTATAATGAGTTGAACACAAACGAAGATATTTTGAAGATTGCTCTGTAATAAACCCGTAAGCATTGACTTTCATAGTATTTGATTTTCCTACTATCAAAGTCAATGGTTACAGGTTTATCACAGAGCATTCTTCAAAATATCTTAATTTGTGTTCAACTCATCATAGTTTTAAAGAATGCTCTGTAATAAACCTGTAAGCATTGACTTTGACAGCGGGAAAAAACAAATACTATAAAAATCAATGGTTACAGGTTAATTACAGAGCATTCTTCAAAACGTCTTAATTTATGTTCAACTCATCATGATTTTAAACCACTTGAGGCTAAATAAATGAGTAAAAATGTTCATTTTTGGGTGAAATATCTCTTTATTAGTAATCAAAATAGGTCACACAGGCTAGATTTTGTTTTTCTTTCGTGCATTTTTTCTTCCTGAGCGGCAAACATTCTGTCAGATGCTATTTAAAGATTTACCTCATGTTAGTTTTCCACTTTATATGTCCCTCTTCTCATAAAAGAGCTTAATTAAAAATGGCCCTGAAGCTGGAATTAGCAGTGCGCGTCTCTGCAAAACACATGTATTTATTTAGCACTCTGTGGGGTGGAAGTGCTAAAGATGTCGCCGCGCTGGAGCTCCATTCATGTTTGGCACTCAGTCGAATTCTCAGCTATTTATCACCTCTGTCCCTCATAAAAGGATGTCTTAGTGCAAATCTCTATGTGTGTGTGTATGTGTGTGTGTGTGTGTGAATTTGTAGGCGGCCGGTGGCAGTACAGCGCATCAGGTCAGCTTTTCCTACTTTAATGGCTTCAACTCTTTGCTGAACAACATGGAGCTCATTAGGAAGATCTACACCACCCTGGCAGGCAACCGCAGAGATGTGGAAGTTACTAAAGGTTAGGGTTTTTTGAGTCCTGTTTTGTTTTGATTTAGCCTTCCTCCAATGATTAAACTGGATTTGCCCCAAAAAACACACAAATACCCATAATGCATTTCTGCTGGTGAGTTTGGGTGCACTCAAAAAATTACATTTGCTGCTTGTTCAAACCTAAAATGAGTTAAAACAACACAATTCTGCAATCTTTTTGGGACAAATTAATTGTTTTAGGTTCAATCCATTAAAATTTGTAACAACATAAAGCTAACTTAATCAGTTTGTGAAGAAATTGTGTTGAACCCAGCATTTTTTAACAGTGTGAGATGACTGTTCATTTACTATAAAGAAGTATAAATTATAATATTTCATGAAATATTTGCTTTTCTCATTCTTTTTTAATTTTATAACTGTTAGAAGCACAACATTCTTGTTCATTTCTTGTTCTGCACTTTTTCAACGTCATATTAAGTAGTTTTTAAAATATTTAATTAGGGCTGCACGATATTGGAAACATTGTGATATTATTTTATTCTGCGACATACAGTTGAAGTCAGAATTATCAGCCCCCCTGTTTATTTTTTTCCCCCCAATTTTTGTTTAACGGAGAGAACATTATTTCAACACATTTCTAAACATAATAGTTTTAATAACTCATCTCTAACAACTGATTTATTTTATCTTTGCCATGATGAAGATAAATAATATTTTATTAGATATTTTTCAAGACACTTCTATACAGTTTAAAGTGACATTTATAGGCTTAACTAGGTTAACTAGGCAGGTTAGGGTAATTAGGCAAGTTATTGTATAATGATGGTTTGTTCTGTAGACTATCGAAAACAATATAGCTTAAAGAGGCTAATAATTTTGACCTTAAAATGGTTTTTAAAAAATTAAAAACTGCTTTTATTCTAGCCGAAATAAAACAAAATAAGACTTTCTCTAGAAGAAAAAATATTATCAGGCATACTGTGAAAATTTCTTTGCTCTGTTCAACATAATTTGGGAAATATTTAAAAAAGAAAAAAAATTCAAAGGGGGCAGAAATTGGGGGGAAAAATAAACAGGGGGGCTAATAATTCTGACTTCAACTGTATATAATAAATAAGAATTCATCATCATAATGATAATAATAATAATTTTTATTTATATAGCCCCTTTCCAGAGCTCAAGGACACTTCACAAAAATGCGACAAGAAAAGATAATACAAGCAGATCAATGTAGAGACAGTAATAGATACACAAACATACAGGAAGTCAAATATAGCAAGCTAGAAATACTAAACCAAGACCTAAGAGATAAATAAACAGAGTGCAAGTGGATCAAATAAAGTGGTCAGTTTGTCAGTTCAGAAGTGAAGCATTCAGAAAACAAGTGAGTTTCAAGTAAAGATTTTAATTCAGAGATATTATTAGCAGAACGGAGTGAGCGTGGTAAAGAGTTCCAGAGTTTGGGTGCAATAACACTACAGGGTCTGCCCCCCATTGAAAAAAGGCGGTACCGAGGGACAGCGCGAAGGCCAGAGTCAGTGAAACGTAATGAGCGAGTTGGGGTGTATGGGACAAGCATATTGCAGAGATAAGAGGGAGCTAGGCAAAAGCAAACTTTAAAAAATTATAATATTCAAAAAATAAATATGAACAATTCTGATCAATGCACAGCTTCATTTAATTGTTAAATGTATTAACTTCCAAGTTAAGGTAGAATCAAATTAACCCTATGAGTTATTTGAACTTATATTATATTAAACTGACTTAAAACAGCGTGCGCAACTTATAAAATTAAGTTAGAACGTGATAAACTTAGTTTAATAAGTTACAATTAACTAAAAATTATTGTTGTCATGACTAATTGATCATATACGTTTTACAGTGTAGAATCTTTATATTTAAATAGTTTCTAATAGCTTTTAATTCATTAAAAATTTAATTTAAGCTTTTTATTATTTTTTTTGCATATATCTTAAACCTTTTTAACGTATCAATATATTAAATATATCTGAACAAATGAATACAGTTGAAGACACAATCATTAGCTTTTTGGTGAAATTTGAATGAATAATAATTACTAATTTATCATAACTAATTAGTTTAGTCTTTTCCATGATGACAGTACATACTATTTTGTTTGTTATTTTTCAAGACACTGGTATTCAGCTTAAAGTGAAAGGCTTAACAAGGTTAATTAGTTTAACTAACTTAAGTTAATTAGGCAAGTCATTAAACAACAGTGGTTTGTTCTTTAGAAAAAAATCCTAAGGGGGCTAATAATATTGACCTTTAAATTGTTTTTAACTGCTTCATTTAACCCAAAATAAAATAAAAAAGACTTTCTCCAGAAGAAAAAGAATAGAATATTTGAGGCGACATAGTGGCTCAGTGGTTAGCACTGTCGCCTCATAGAAAGAAGGTCACTGGTTCAAGCTTCGGCTGGGTCAGTTGGTATTTCTGTGTGGAGTTTGCATGTTCTCCCCATGTTGGCGTGGGTTTCCTCCGGGTGCTCCGGTTACCCCCACAGTTCAAAGACATGCAGATATAGATGAATTGAATAAACTAAATTGGGCGTAGTGTATGTGTGTGAATGTGAGTGGCGGTTCATTCCGCTGTGGCGATCCCTGATGAATAAAGGGACTAAGCCGAAGGAAATTAATGAATGAGCACAGGGTTCTTTTAATCTTCAAATGTATTAACTTCCAAGTTATGAACTGCTATAATCTTTATATTTAAATAGTTTCAATAGCCACTTTTAACTTTTAAAGACTTTATTTATATGTTTTTGCATATATCTTAAACCTTTTAAAAAATATTTCTAAAAAATGAATATGGTTGAAGACAAGATGATTAGCCCTTCTCTGAAGTTTTAATTCCTTTAAAATATTTCTCAATTAATAATAATTACTAATTTATAAAAACTAATTTATTTAGTCTTTGCCATGATTCAGTACATACTATTTTACTAGTTATTTTTCAAGATACAGTACTAGTATTCAGCTTAAAGTGCAAGACTTAACAAGGTTGATTAGTTTACCTAGGCAAGATAAGTTAATTAGGCAAGTCATAAAACAACAGTGGTTTGTTCTTTAGCCAATCGGAAAAAAAAAACGTAAGGGGGCTTATAATATTGACCTTAAAATAGTTTTTAACTGCTTTCATTCTAGCCAAAATAAAATAAAAAAGATTTTTTCTAAAATAAAAAACATTATAGGAATTACTGTGAAAATATCATTGCTCTATTAAAGATCACTTGGGAAATATTTGAAAAAGAGGTCCCACTTTATATTGTGTCGCTTATACCTGTGAACTTACATCGTAATGTGTAAGTAGTATGTAACTACAGTGTATGTACACACGTTTACATAGTATTTACTTGTGTATACTGGTGTAACTACACTCATGTAACAACCCACTGAATAGTATGTGTAAGTACAAATGTGTAACAGGACATTGGTAACAACAGTAGGAAAGTACACATCTGTAACAAGAATTATGAAAGTGCATTGTGTAACAACAATATGTACTTGCAGATGTTTTCCCACTTCCACACCTGTTTGCAGATCATGCACTTGTGAACACTGTATGGCAGAACTAATGCTGCATTAGAAGGTTTCACCTTGTGATACCAGTGTACTTACATGGTAACTCCACAGGAACTGTCCACTTAATATAAAGTGTAAAATGGTCACAAATTACTGTGTAACTTGTAGAAATATCTTCTATGCAACACTTTAATAACAGTGTAGTTACATGATAACTCCACAGGAACAGTCCACAATATAAAAGTTTAAAATAAAATTCATTTTTGTTTCGGCCTAGTCCCTTTATTAATCTGGGGTCGCCACAGCGGAATGAACCGCCAACTTATCCAGCATATGTTTTACACAGTGAATGCCCTTCCAGCTGCAACCTATCTAAGCCGAAAAGAAAATGAATGAATGTATGAACAGTAATTTGTGACCATTTTACACTTTATATTGAGTGGATCCTGTGGATTTACCATGCAAGTACACTTGTATCACAAGGTGAAACCTTCTAATGCAGCCATATGGTGTTCACAAGTACATGATCTGCAAACAGGTGTGGAAGTGGGAAAACATCTGCAAGTACATATTGTTGTTACACAATGCACTTACATAATTCTTGTTACAGATGTGTACTTTCCTAGTGTTGTTACCAATGTCCTGTTACACATTTGTACTTACACATACTATTCAGTGGGTTGTTACATGAGTGTAGTTACACCAGTATACACAAGTAAATACTCTGTACCAGTGTGTACATACACTGTAGTTACATACTACTTACACATCTAATTACCATGTAAGTTCACAGGTATAAGCGACACTTAATATAAAGTGGGACTGAAAAAGAATACAAATTTCACAGGAGAGCTAATCATTTTGCCTTTAACTGCATTTAATAGTAGTTTTTCTTTTTAATAAAATATCTATTTGTTGGACATATTCCAGTATTAATACTACACTAATTAGTCATATTTAGCTCATTGAAGAACAGTAATTATGAAAAACTGTCAATAGCCCACCAAGAGCTCAAGCTGTTGCAACAAAGCCCTCCAAAACCTTAAAAAGCCTTAAAAAGTCCTCTAAAACCTTAAAAAAAAACCCTCAGCCTGCGTCTCCCTGACCAACTGCTGACCTGTAAAACAGCGCTCATAGTCTGGCTGCAATGGAGCTCTGCATTTTGGACACACACTCAGGCTGAACACACCCAGCCGGCGATGCTATCAGGCCTGTGGAGACCAGAGCCAGGGGTGGAGAGCCCAAATTTCAGCACTGGTGTTCCCACACGGGCCTCCGCCGGGACCTGTGCGTGCCGATTTCCATGTCTACTTCTCCTGTTGACCCTCAGCTGATTGGTTCCGTATGTTTCCAGCGAAGCACAGTTTCATCATTGCAAGCAACCATCGTTTGCCACCTGGGGAAAATAGGGAAAGAAGAAAGAGATTGAATATGTACAAAATATGGTGCTGTCAGCCGATTAAAAAAAGAAAAGAAAAAATAATAAATTAATCATAATTAATTCCAAACTATATAAAGGTGATTGATATGACTACTGCTGTTTATCGATACCCCCCACCAAAAAAACAAATAAACGAGTTAATCAAAATCGATTTTAAAATAATTGTGATTTATTTCCACTTTATAATTTTTTTAAGGTAAATCAAATTAACCATGTCATATTTTAACTTGCATTGCATTACACTAAGTAATCATAATTGTATATGTGTAACTAGTGGTGTCAATCAAATTAAAAAACAAAAAACAAAGATGTTTATAAAAAAAAAAAAATCTGAAATTAATTGTGATTTATGTAAAAAATAATCTAAATAATAATAGAATTTTTAAGGCGAATCAAATTAACCTTTGAAGTCATTTTTAACTTGCGTTACATTGCATTAAACTGACCTAAAACATCTCATATGACTTAAAAAATAGGGAAAGAAAAAAAGAGTTTTTATATGTAGAAAATGAAGAAAAAAAGAAAAGGAAAAAATAAATGATTAATCCCAAACTGTATAAAGGTGATCCTGGGATTTTTAATGACCACAGAGAGTCAAGACCTCGGTTTAACATCTCATCCGAAAGACTGCACTCACTGAGCAGTATAGAGTCCGCATTACTATACTGGGGCATTAGAACCCACACAGATCGCAGGTTGAGCGCCCCCCCCCCTGCTGGTCTCACTAACACCACTTCTGGAAGCGACCTAGCTTTCCCATGTGGTCTCCCATCCAGGTACTGACCGGGCACAGCCCTGCTTAGCTTCAGTGGGTGACAAAGTGAGTGGGCGACCATTAACCTTAGAAGTTATTTTACTTACATTGATTACACTAAACTGACCTAAAATATCTCATATAAAGTGCGAAATGAGTACAGAAGAAAGAGTTTGTGTATGTAGAAAAACTGGTGCTGTAAATCCATTTAAAAAAGAAAAGGAAAAAAGAATCAATTAACCATAATTATTCCCAAACTGTATAAAGGTGATTGATATATTACTAGTGCTGTCAAGAAATGACAAATTAATTTTAAAATAATTCTGAAATTAATTGTGATTTAATTCCACTTCGTAATTTTTTATATTTATTTTTACGGTGAATCAAATCAACCTTAAGTCATATTTTAACTTATATTACGTTGCATTAAACTGATCTAAAACATCTCAAAACTGGGGTCTTTAATCAATAAAAAACAAAAGAAAAAAGGAATAGATTAGTCATGTTTATCCCAAACATTAAAAAGGTGATTGTATATATATATATATATATATATATTCTGAAATTAATGGCGAAATTAAAGTCCACTTTGTAAAAAATGATAATCTAAATAATCTAATTTAAGGTGAATCACATTAACCTTAGAAGTCATTTTTAAATTGCATTCTATTAAACTGACCTAAAACATCTCATATGACTGAATAAAAGTTGGAAAGAAGGAATAGTTTGTATATGTAGAAACACTGGTGCTGTCAATCCATTAAAAAAGAAAAGGAAAAAAATTATTGATTATTCATTATTAATCCCAAACTGTAAATAACTAGTGCTGTTTACGATAGAAAAACAACAACAAATTAATCATAAAAAATATTCAGAAATTTATTGTAATTTAATTTCACTCTGTAAAAAAAAGAATAGGTAAATAAAATAACCTTAGAAATCATTTCTAACTTATGTTATAACTTATGTTTCTCTACTTATCTCATAAGACTTAAAAACATAAAGAAAGAAGAAGGGGTTTGTATGTTCTGTGTGTAATAAATGCAATTCTTGTCAAGAGAAAAGACAGAAGCAGCAGTTGTGTGTACACTGTAAAAACCATGTTATTAACAGTTTCCTAACAGCTATTTTGTGATTCACAAGTTTTCTCCATTTATTTATGGTGGTGAATTGCATTATGGGATGTTTATCTCTGTTGACTTTTGATGTTGAAAATTCAACTCTACAGTTTACCAAAATGACTTTTATTGACATTTTAGTAGTTTGAAATAATATACTGTATAAGAAGTAATATATAGAGAAATAAATCTGTAAAATAACAGACTTCTTATTATTTTTGCAGCATACACCAACCCAGAAAATATATCACTTTAAACTATTAAAAATGTTACTTTTTCAAACTTTTCAAGTTAAAAGTTGTTGGAAGAAAGATCAAGCTCCCATTAAAGCATAAATAAATAGGGGAAAATAAAAAGATGAATTACAAAATACAGAAAACTGCTAATTTACAGATATTTTATAGTGTAGGTTTACCAACCCTAAGCTCCACCCCTTACATATTTTTAGCCATGTTAAATTGAAAATATGAAATGCGTACATTAACACTAATTTTGACAGCACTAATAAAACATCTAACATATTTTCAGGCCGTTCTTAAACAAAAAAACTGTTTCAGCTTCATGATTTCAGAGATATTTTCCACTCAGTCAAGTTGAAGTTTTTGCGAAGTCAAATATGATTTTTGGCAGGTGTAACGCTCTTGGCGGCGTGTTGCTCACACTTATCAGTATCAGTGTTTGTTTTTGGAGGAACTGAAGAGACCGATGCCCTGCGTGATCTTTGATTGAAGCGTTTCTTCACACTTCACAGCATGTTTAAGGCCGGGGTAAACTGAGCCGGCCTTGGTTCAATAGGGCTCTGTGTAAGAACACTTGCTGCCTTTTTCAGGCCAGTCACTTTATACCAGTGCAGTGGGAATCCCACTGTTAACCGGCCTGTGTTCATTCTGCTCATTACCACTCTACACTTAACCTGCTGATATACAATACACACCGGGTTTAATGAATATTTCAATGATTTGTTTTGCTTTATAATCATGTTGGGATGTGTTTGTGTAATAGCTCATTAATTAAAGTGTTATAAATAATAAACGGACACTTCTATATATTTGCACAGTGTTCACATTGGTTTCCTTCAGGTGCTCTGGTTTCCCCACAGTCCAAAGACATGCGCTATAGGTGAATTGAATCAAATAAATTGGCTGTAGTTTATGAGTGTTTCCCAGTATTGGGGTGCAGCTGGAAGGGCATCGGCTGCGTAAAACATAAGCAGGATAAGTTGGCGGTTCATTCCGCTGTGGTAAACCCTGATAAATAAAGAGACTAAGCTGAATGAATGACTTTGTTTAATCTTGTTTAATCATTTTTGATCTGGCACCGTTGGGTGTCTAATTTTTTTTTTTTACAAAGGTTTATATTCATGTCAGCAGTCTTTTGTAAATACTTTACATTTTTTCCTGTATCATACACATTTTTGGGGGAGAATTTTGTTGATTAACATGTATACCGTTTTAGCTTTAAACTGATTTTTGTTTTGCCATCTTTGTATAAGTAAAACAATCTATATTGTTTTTAGATGATATAATTCATTCATTCATTCATTTTCTTTTTGGCTTAGTCGCTTTATTATTCCGGGGTCACCACAGCGGAATGAATCGCCAACTTATCCAGCACATGTTTTACGCAGCGGATGCCCTCCCAGCCGCAACCCATCTCTGGGAAACAACCATACACACTCATTCACACTCATACACTACGGCCAATTTAGCCTACCCCATTCACCTGTATGTCTTTGGACTGTGGGGGAAACCGGAGCACCCGGAGGAAACCCACGCGAATGCAGGGAAAACATGCAAACTCCACACAGAAACGCCAACTGACCCAGCCGAGGCTCGAACCAGCGACCTTTTTGCTGTGAGGCGACAGCACTACCTACTGTGCCACCCTTGGATGATTTTATGTAAGATTAATTAAATATGTATATAAATTCCATTCATCTCTATATGAGTATTTTTAGTATAAATTCTGATTATATACTGAGATTATATGAGTATAATCTGATATAATATGTAATTCTGAGATATGAGATTAATGAAAATGACATTAAAACTAGGTAAAGTTCGTCAAGACAAACTCTAAAGTTGGCATTAGAAAGCCTGTTTAAAGTAGTTGTTTAAATTGAAATAGTATGAAAAGACGGACAGACGGACGGACGGACGGACGGATTGATTAATAGATAGATAGATAGATAGATAGATAGATAGATAGATAGATAGATAGATAGATAGATAGATAGATAGATAGATAGATAGATAGATAGATAGATAGATAGATAGATAGATAGATAGATAGATAGATAGATAGAACAACTTAAATAGATGACAAAAGAATTAGCCTGTTTTTAGCTTGAAGCTAGCATGACTCACTGTAGCATTTTTTAACATGTTGCTATTTTGAATTAGCATGTTGCTAGCATGTGTTACAAAAATGACATTAAAATAACATCATCTGTATTAAAAGTAAGTCATTTTAATAGTTTTTAAGCACTAATGACTCCAATGACTTCCAATGAATGTAATGATAATGAAAATGCAGCTTTACGGGATTTCTTTCAATAGTAAAATCATTTCACAGTATAAGGATTGCACACTGTTAAAAACACTTTTTTTTTTGTTGAATCAAATGAATTTTTATAGTCTTCTCAACTTACATCATAAAACTGTCTAAAAATATAAACTTAAACTTTGATTAACTTAAAAAAAACTGTTAAATCCTGATTAACTTATTGAAATAAAATAAAGCAACATTAAAAATAGACCCTTTTCACATTTCCGGGTTTCTCAGTACCCTATAAGTTGTCATAATTGGGAAAACTTAGAGCCCAGTGAATAGGAGAGTACAATAAAACATTTTTTTACAATCTTATTTGCTCAAATAATAAAAAAAAAAGCTCCATGATGATGTTATAAAGACTTTCAGAAAAAGGAAAAAAATTGTGTGATACTGATGACGGCAGCCAGAGGAGAGAATAATGTCAAATTTACTGTCCTGCCCCATAGACGCTGCATTAGGCCTCACACAAGAGGTAATTCGTTTTTTTGTAATTTAAAGCAAAGATGATATAATACATACATAAATACATATAAATGTTAATTCGTTAAAAAAAAATTTGAAATTAAATTCTTTAAATTAAAAACGGGTGAAAAAGGTCCGTATTTGTTGTCTTGACTTTGTCATTAAATTATTATTATTTTTTTATTTAAATTTTAATTTTAAGTACTGTACAACAGAACAAACAAACAACATTGTCTCAGAATATACATACTTTAACGATAAATATAATGTCAACTCCCATACATGTGGGTTCGACTGTTGGAAAAACAAAAATAGGAATGTGGTTCTACAGAGTTTGCAGCCATGAAAAAGTCCTAAAAGGTAGCGTGCGGTCAGTTTTCATGAAGGATGCTGGATTTGGATTGAGCATGTTTCAGGTCTAAGTATCCGAGAAAGGGTTCACGGTTAGCAAAGTATTTTCTGTTAGAATTAGACCTCTTAAATTAGAGCCTTTCCATTCATTCATTAATTAATTAATTTGTTCATTCATTCATTCATTCATTCATTCATTCATTCATTCATTCATTCATTCATTTTACTTCAGCTTAGATCATTATTTATCAGGGGTTGCCAGCGAATGAACCGCCAACTATTCTAGCATATGTTTTATGCAGCAGATGCCCTTCCAGCCGCAACTCAGTACTGGGAAACACTCATACACTCTCACATTCACACACATACACTACGGCCAATTTAGTTTACCCAATTAACCTGTACTACATGTTTTTGGACTGTGGGGACAACCGGAGCACCCAGAGGAAACCCACGCCAACACGGGGAGAACATGCAAACTCCACACTGAAATGCCAACTGACCCAGCCGAGGCTCGAACCAATGACCTTCTTGCTGTGAGGCGGCAGTGCTACCCACTGAGCCACCGTGTCGCCAAGAGCCTTTCCAAATAGATGATTTTTTTACAGTGTACAGTACTTTTTTCAGAAACAGTCAAATTATTTAACAGGATCGTACAGTACATTTTGAAGCCTTTGTGTATGTTTGTGAAACACACTCATTGCTTTAATTCTCAATATTAAAATCAAGCTGTATTTCTGCCTACTCCAGAAGAGTTCATCATCGCAGCGCAGCGGTTCGGCCAGGTGACCCCAATGGAAGTGGACATCCTTTTCCAGCTGGCGGATCTGTCAGAGCCGAGAGGGTGAGTCTGAGTCACCATGAGCTGAATCACCGTCTGAGAGCCTCTTCCCATCACGCTCAGCCATAACACACTTCAGCTCCAGCCCTCCAGCCGCTGTTTGACTCTTCTGTAATTACATGCGAAAAGTTTGCTGCTCTCTCTATTCTCAGTCTTGTTCTGGCAATTGCATAGTTGATGATACATGACTCTTCTTATTATTGTACAGCGGGAGGTTTTGAACGCAGTCCAGCTCGCTCAAACTTTTCTGCAGCACATTTTTCTTTGCTACTGTAACCAGTGGTCGGCTCGGCACACAAATGAAGGACTTAAAGGGATAGTTCACCCAAAAATTAAACTTTACTCACTGTTTACTCACCCTCAAATGTTTCCAAATTCTGATGAGTTTCTTTCTACTTATATACACAAAAGGAGATATTTTGAAGAAAGCTGAAATCCTGTAACCATTGTCTTACATGATATATCATCACCTTGGAGTTATAAGGTTCTATCTGCTTGTCACGATCACCAGCAATCTGGACTCTCTATAGATCGATGGAAAACAGGCACTATCGCTAATGAACTACAAATCTCCCATGTCATGGACTACAACTCCATACATGCACTCCGCTCACACACATGTTCCTGATCCTGACGGATTGCACACACACCACCAGAGGATTGAATGAATGAAAGTGATTGTTCACCCAAATAGGAAAATTCTGTCATTTTCTGATCTCAACTTGATGTTGTTCTTGAGTTTCTTTCTTCTGATGAAAAGTTGGAAACCGGTAGCCATTGACTTCCATAGTTTTTTTTTGCCCTAGTATGGAAGTCAATGGCTACTGATATCCAACATTTTTCTAAATATCTTCTTTTGTGTTCAATGGAAAAAAAGAAACTTTTAAAGGATTGGAACCACATGGTGAAGTGGAAATGGTGGGTACATTTACATTTTTGAATTATTGAATTATTCGTTACAGCATACTGTATATCATTCATTTTTCTTCGGCTTAGTTCCTTAATTATCAGGGGTCGCCACAGCCTAATGAACCGCCAACTATTCCAGTATATGTTTTTCGCAGCAGATGCCCTTCCAGCTTCAAACCAATACTGGGAAACACTTATACATACACTCGCATTAACTCGCATTAACACACTCCGGCCAATTCACCTGTACCGCATGTCTTTGGAATGTGGGGAAAACCGGAGCACCCGGAAGAAACCCACGCCAACATGGGGAGAACATGCAAACTCCACACAGAAATGCCAACTGAACCAGCGACCTTCTTGCTGAACATGCTACTATATAATTTTAGATTTGACATATTTTGTGTATTTTGATCAGGACACTCCTTTGAAATCTCAGAGTCTTTTGTTGTAAATAAAGGTTAAATAATTAAAAATAGGTGACGCGGTGGCGCAGTGGGTAGCACGATCGCCTCACAGCAAGAAGGTCACTGATTCGAGCCTCAGCTGGGTCAGTTGGCATTTCTGTGTGGAGTTTGCATGTTCTCCCCGTGTTTGCGTGGGTTTCCTCCAGGTGCTCCGGTTTCCCCCACAAGTCAAAATTGACCGTAGTGTATGTGTGTAAATCAGTGTGTATGGGTGTTTCCCAGAGATGGGTTGCAGTTGGAAGGGCATCCGCTGCGTAAAACATATGCTGGATAAGTTGGTGGTTCATTCCGCTGTGGCGACCCCAGATTAATAAAGGGACTAAGCCGAAAAGAAAATGAATGAACGAAGAATAACAACAATGAATAGTAAATGTGTGCAGAAAAAATTAACCATACAATATAAAAACAGATCTCACATAGGATCAAACTGTGTTAGAATTTTAAGAAGAACACTATGGCCCAGTTTCACAAACAGGGCTTAGATTAAGCCAGGACTAGGCCTTAGTTAAATTAGGCTATTTAAGCCAAATTTATAAAATGGTCTTAGAAAAGTATATTACTGGTGTGCACCTGGAGAAAAAAAATGACACTGACGTATTTTAAGACATCTCACTGCAAGTTATTTTGAGTTGAGATCGCTTAAACATGCAATTTAATCTTGACTAGCCTTAAACCTTGTTTGTGAAACCGGGGGTATGTAACTTAGTTTTGTATTTAATTATTTACATTTTTGTCCTCGTTTAGGTGGTAATACACAATTATGGACATGTCCACATTTAAGCATTTTATACAGTGGGCTTAAACAGTTCACCCTTTTTCAGTAGAATAAAGAGATAGTTCACCCAAAAATGAAAATTACTCTTAATATTTAATTTTCCTCATGTGGTTTTAAACCTTTATGCATTATTTCTTCTGGTGAACACAAAAGAAGATATTTTGAAGAATGCTGGTAGCTGGCATCTATTTACTTCCATAGTAAGAAAAAAAGTACCATGGAAGTCAATGGAAATTTCTTCAAAATATCTTCTAAAATCTCTAAAATGTTTTAAACAAGTGAATGGTCAGTAAATGATGACACAATTTCCATTTTATTTATGTACAATAACCACCCTTAAAATTCACCCCAAAATGAAAATTACTCTTATTTTTTATTTTCCTTCATGTAGTTTTAAACCTTTATGAGTTATTTCTTCTGTTGAACACAAAAGAAGATATTTTGAAGAATGCTGGTAGCTGGCTCCCATTCACTTACACAGTAGGAAAAAAGTACTGTAGAAGTCAATGGAAATTTCTTCAAAATATCTTCTTTTGTGTTCAACAGAAGTAAGAAACTCTAAAAAGTTTTGAACAAGTGAATGGTCAGTAAATGATGGCACAGTTTGCATTTTTGTGTGAACTATCCCTTTAAATCCTTAAGAAACTAACTGGATTGTACAGCAACAAACCTTAAAATTCACCCAAAAATGAAAATTACTCTTATTATTTATCTTCCCTCATGTAGTTTTAAACCTTTATGCATTATCACTTCTGTTGAACACAAAAGAAGATATTTTGAAGAATGCTGGTAGCTGGCTCCCATTCACTTACATAGTAGGAAAAAAGTACCATGGAAGTCAGTGGGAATTTCTTTAAAATATATTCTTTTGTGTTCAACAGAAGAAAGAAACTCGAAAAGGTTTTGTAGAAAGTCCTTAAGAAACTAACTGTATTATTTTCATGTACAATAACAAACCTTAAAATTCAGCATTAGTTATTAATAGTGAAGTAAAAATACTAAATTGCCATCCGCCACTGACGGTATATACTGCAAAGCACTAGAACAGTAATGAGTTTGGAAAAAAAATATTCAGAAAATACCCATGAAGCAGTTTCAAAACCCAAAATATCACATGAACATTTCTGAGAAGTCATGACCTTTGAACTGAATCATTACGCTACTGGGTGGGTCGTGATCAGGCATCGCTTTTTTGATGTTATTATTTCTTTTCTTGCAATGCGATACTGTAATTACCCAACTCTCTTTGAGTCAAGATGGTGAGGGCGCACTATACACCACTCTTCCTCAAAGATCTTGGAGATGTTGTGCTTTGAAAAAAAAGAGTTGGAAAGGAAAATCTTTAATTATGTCTGCCTGTGTTTTTGCTTTGTGCAGACGGGTTGGTTTAGTTGACATCGAGATGATTGCACCTCTGGAGGAGGGAGCGCTTCCATACAACCTCGCTGAGATTCAAAGACAGGTACGTTTCAGAAATAGACCTGAGAAAATGGATTGTAATCATGGATTGTTTTGTGATTTAATAAACCGTGGCTACTATACCTACTGGGTTTACATGGACATCAGTAATCAAATTATTTGCCTTCATCTGAATAAGACAATAACATGATTAAGGTGTTTACATGAGTTGCTTTTTTAAGGTTCTTTTTATGATCCCGTTTTACATGTTAAAGCACATAATTCGATTAACGTCATTGCGTCATCACGCTATCCACTTTCCTGTGGAGTTTCATGTAATTTCGGGTGTTTCATTTTGAATTTGTTGACTTTAACTGCAGTTTGGCACTTTCACTTACATTCAGGAACATTTCATGCATGCCCCCCGTGACAAACGAGATACTGGATGCGAGTATGAAGTGCTGGAAGAGTATTATTTAAATGGAATTTAATACCGCATGCCTTATGTGAAAAAAACCTCTGCATTTCGTGATGTAGGTGTCTGTGGTCTTTCACTGACTTGGTAGGTGCAGAGAATAGTGTCAAACAGCCGTGTGTGTACAGACTATCCTGTTACAAAATGTGGCGAAAATCCTTTACGACGGTAATAGTTTGATTGCGGTGTTTACATGTCTGTACTGCACTTCAATAATGCCACTAAAATCGGCATACTCCACATGTCTTAATTCCCTTTCTGTTTAGTTTGATTATGACTTTAGTCAGATTAAGGTCATCAAAAATCGCTGTTTACATGGTCCACTCTTAATCAGAGTATTGTCTTAATCGTATTAAAATCGGACTATTGGCTCTTCATGTAATCGATCTCATTGTTAGTTTGGAACATACCACAGCCAAAATAAATGGTGCCAGCAAGAAAATTTTACAATTTTAGTCAAATATGAGAGAGACTGTATCAGATATGTTTCAGTCCTGTCATGATTTTGTAGCTATTATTGCACTATTACTGTTTTTATTATAATTATACCTTTCTGTTGGGTGGATCTCTGGCTTTGTTGTATATGCAGTTGCAGTCAGAATTATTAGCACCCCTGTATATTTGTTTCCCCAAATTCTGTTTAACAGAAAGAAGATTTTTAAAACACATTTCTAAACATAATAGTTTTAATAACTAATTTCTAATCATTTTTTTTTATCTTTGCCATGATGACATAATATGTACATAATATTTTACTACATATTTTTCAAGATACTAGTATTCAGCTTAAAGTGACATTTAAAGACTAGGCAGGTTAGGGTAATTAGGCAAGTCATTGTATAATGATGGTTTGTTCTGCAGAGAATCGAAAAAAAAATATTGCTTAAGGGTGCTAATAATATTGACCTTAAAATGTTTATTAAAAATTTAAAACAGATTTTATTCTAATATTCTTTTACTTCCATTAAATAATTTATAAATCATCAAAATAGTTTTTTTTCCACATAAATCACTTTATTAGGCTTATATTGCATTCACATAACACTGCTTATAAAAGTAAGCTTCTGTTTTGTAACAGCAAGCTCACATTTTTTAAAAGACATGAACAATAAAATCATGAGCTCAGTTTTAACAGTAAACTCCCATTTTTGTCTGTAAGCTCACATTCAGTTGTATTTATGAAAGACACATCAGCAAAATCATAATCTCACATTTTTAGAAGACCCTCATTTAAATAAAAAAAAAAGTATTTTTGATTGTAAGCTCACATTTTTACAAAGACAAAAACATCACGTATTTACATTTTTAGAAGACAGGAACTGTTAAAGGCTTAACTAGGGTTAATTAGGGTAACTAGGCAAGTCATTGAAAAACGATGGTTTGTTCTGCAGAGAATTGAAAATAAATATAGCTTACAGGGGCTAATGATATTGACCTTAAAATGTTTATTAAAAAATTAAAAACTGCTTTTTTTCTAGCTGAATAAAACAAATAAAACTTTCTCCAGAAGAAAAAATATTATAGGGAATACTGGGAAAAATTCCTTGCTCTGTTAAACATCATTTGGGAAATATTTGAGAAAGAAAAAAAATTCACAGGAGAATTTTGACTTCAACTGCATATTGCATATACTATTATAACAATAATTTAGTGATTTACTGTGCAGATGTACAATCAATATCATTTTATATGTATTTTATTTATTATTTTATTTGATTGCACTTTTTGGTTTTAAAAATTCAATTTTATTTTAGTTTTAATACTTACTTAATTACTCCCAGGGCTATTTATATCGAAGTTGATATTTAGCCGCACCATGTTGGTGTTTCGTAACATCTAGTTTTTATGAGGGGAGTTGTTAGCCCAAACCTCAACATCCAATCCGGAGGACCAGGACATACACACATACACTACGTACAATTTAGCATACCCAATTCACCTATAATACATGTCTTTGGACTGTGGGGGAAACCAGAGCACCCGGAGGAAACCCATGCTAACATGGGGAGAACATGCAAACTCCACACAGAAATGCCAACTGACCCAGCCAGGGCTCAAACCAGTGACCTTCTTGCTGTAAGGCGACAGCACTACCAACTGCACCACCGTGTCACCCTTTACTTTTAATATTTATATTTTGAGAGCTCGTGGTCATAAGTGCTTCAGATCACAGCCTCATTTCCTGGATTTTTCCATCAGCTTCTGCTGAGCTTTCGACTTCACTCTGACCAGAGCAATGAAAGCAGAAAACATCTGAATCTGTCATCGACACACACACACACACACCACACACACACACACACACACACACACACACACACACACACACACACACACACACACACACACACACACACACACACACACACACACACAAACACACACACTTATATAAAACCCTGTGAATGAAACACAAGCCCAGCAGTCGAGGAAACGCATCGACATCAGACGACGGCGAGATGAAAATGAAAACACACAGAAAGAAGAAAGATATTCATTTTCTGTTTTATCAGAAGTTCTGCCTCCAAACTCACTGAGGGCAGAGTTTTTTCCTCCGTGCTGGGAGATTCGAAGCGGGGGCCCGGGACAGAGACGCCAGTCCCACCACAATGAGCCGCTTTGGGCTGTGGTTTGGCCTTATGGGCTGCAGGCCAGCTCTCGCTCTCCACAGCTCATCCCACAAACATCCCAATCTGGCCAATACCTGGAGCTCCTGACAGGTGGACTCCACTGGACCTCCAACACTCCAAAAATGTGCTGCTTGTTCAAACTACTTATTTACAATGAGCTTAATCAACACAATTCATGAAGGTTTAACTTAATTGTTTTATGTTCAATCAATTTAAATTTGTAAAAACAATGAAGGTAACTTAATCGGTTTGTGTTGAGACAACGTGAAGGAATTGTGTGGAACTCTGCATTTTTTGACAATGAATCCTGGACGGGACGCTTCAGTGCTTCTGGCTGGCTTTAGCTTTCGTGTTCACTGTAACTGTGAGACTGAGGCTGTGATTGGAGCCTCTTGATTGTGGTTTTCGCTTGTCCTGACTAACACTGCACTAAAAACTGAAGTTTAAATTATCTAGAGAGGTTGGATCAGAATGAATGTGGTCATTTAATTATGCTGAAAAGTCCTAACAGTTCTTTTTCACACGCATAACAGGAAGCAAAGTGAAATTCTGTCAGCGTTTAGTTAAAAGTTTTATGTCTACTCATTTATGTATTTACATACTGTATACATTTATTCATTTGGATGATTTTATTTAAAGCAACTTATGAGTAATTTCTCAAAGAATTTTCTTTTATTGTCTTAACCGCAAAACACTCTAAGTAGTTTTGAGTTGCGTAAACAAAAAAGTTGGCTGGAAAATTGTATTATATAAAACGGTAATACTGTAAAATATGGCTGCAATTTTAAAGTCAGCATGAACCGGAAGCTGCAACCTTTTTTTCCCCAAGTATTCTGATGCAGTTCTTAGAGAAATGGAATATTACATGAGAAATATTACTTGTTTTTACTACTGTGAGCTGATTGGATGTAGTAAAGTAGACATTTTATTCAGAAAGAGCGTGAAATGGGTTTTAGAAAAGTTATTACAACCTAACCTCCTCACCATTTCTGTTTGTTGACTTAACGCTGTCAGTACTGACAGTTGGAAGGGCGTGGTTAAGTATTTTAGCCACGCCCAATATCTCAGACAGACATAATTTGACAATTTAACTGAACACCAATAGCAAGTGCATTTACAGATTTCAATTAAAGATTACAAGGACAAACTATCTTTTTCTTCTTCTTTATGACATGCACAGATGCATTGTTCACCACAAAACTTCATCGATGTTGTTCACAATATCCATCAGAATTTGTAATGTCATCAAATGTGTAAACAAAGCTGTTTTTAGCTGCGGTTAGCGCCTCTGCTTTCAGATATAACGTTAGCGGATTTTTTTCTTAGTTATTTGGTCTGTCTCTGGGAAAAAAGCAGCTGCATGGATGCTAAAGTTTTAAATAAAAGTAAAACCGTCAAGAAAAAGACGGACCCCCTTCATGTTTAATTCAAGTGCGGCCATTTAGAATTCATTTTTGGTTAATAATGTCAGAATTTACTGGTATTTTGGAATGTATGTGTGAATGGTCCTTTCCGGAAAATTTTCAGAACGTCCTTGCATGTGTGAACACCACATATTTGAATTTACCAGTAAAATCATTCAGGTAATTTTCTGGATATATATCGATATCACTGTGTGAAAGGGGCTAATGTGAGCCAACAAAATCAGTATGGTTTGTTTTGACTTCATGTGTACTGTAAATACAATAAAATGCTATTCAATTTTCAGCATCTTAGCGTCTTAAGAAAACACTCTTAAATGTGTGTTTTTGCCTTTGATAAACTCTTTACAAATTTTATAAGCGCATTATGTTATATTATATTATATTGTATTATATTATATTATATTAAATTATATTATATTATATTATATTAAATTATATTATATTATATTATATTATATTATATTAAATTATATTATATTATATTATATTATATTATAAATTTATTATATTAAATTATATTATATTATATTATATTATATTATATTATATTATATTATATTAAATTATATTATATTATATTATATTATATTATATTATATTATATTATATTATATTATATTATATTATATTATATTATTCATTCATTTGCTTTTCGGCTTAGTCCCTTTATTAATCCAGGGTCGCCACAGCAGATTGAACCGCCAACTTATTCAGCATTTGTTTTACGCAGCGGATGCCCTTCCAGCCACAACCCATCTCTGGGAAACATCCATACACACTCATTCACACACATACACTACGGACAATTTAGCTTACCCAATTCACCTGTACCACATGTCTTTGGACTGTGGGGGAAACTGGAGCACCCGGAGGAAACCCACGCGAACGCAGGGAGAACATGTAAACTCCACACAGAAACGCCAACTGATCAAGCCGAGGCTCGAACCAGCAACCTTCTTGCTGTGAGGCAACAGCACTACCTACTGCGCCACTGCGTCGCCCATTATATTATTCATTTATTCATTTTCTTTTCGGCTTAGTCCCTTTATTAATCCGGGGTCGTCCCAGCGGAATGAACCGCCAACTTATCCAGCACATGTTTTACGCAGCGGATGCCCTTCTAGCTGCAACCCATCTCTGGCAAACATCCATACACTCTCATTCACACTTATACACTACGGACATTTTAGCCTACCCAATTCACCTGTACTGCATGTCTTTGGACTGTGGGGGAAACTGGAGCACCCAGAGGAAACCCATGCGAACGCATGCAAACTCCACACAGAAACGCCAACTGACCCAGCCAAGGCTCGAACCAGCGACCTTCTTGCTGTGAGGCGACAGCTCTACCTAGTGCGTCGCCCCCATTATATTATATTATATTTCATTATATTATATTTCATTATATTTCATTATATTACTTTATATTTCATTATATTATATTATTGTTTTCATCTAAAACAGTCCATTCTTTTAGATTTTCATTCTTTAGCTTGTCTTTTAATTTCTGAATTTTATTATATAATATTAAAATTGAAGTTATCTTATTTGCTTTAAATAACATCTTACTTTGTATTACAAATGCTTTTTAAAAGCCTTATGGCAGCAGATCTGATTGTCCTGTGATGTGTTTTCCTCTATTTGCAGCAGTCTGGTGGAGAAGCATCTCGCTCAGTTCTGATCCAGGCAGCGGAGTCGGCCTATAGGTTCACCCTGGGCTCTGTGGCTGGAGGTGAGTGAACCACTGCACAATTACTGGACAACAAGACAAACAAAGCCTGCACTATTGCCTTCTCGGGGGGCTGTTTCTTCTCTTTAATGAGGTTATGCACCATGGGAAGCTCCTGGCTGGATTCTTTTGTGCACATGTGTGTTAGTAGGTGTGTTTGGCTCTGTCTTTGATGTGTGTGTGCTTGCATGTTTGTGGGATTTTGTGATTTTTGTGTTTTAATGTCTGTGTGTATCTGTGTGTATGTTTGACCCTGTGTTTGGTGTGTGTGTATGCATATGTGTGTGATAGTGTGAGTCTGGTTGTGCGTAAGTGTATGTGTGTCAGTAGGTGTGTTTGGCTCCAGACTGGCTCTCTCTCTCTCTCTTTCTCTCGGAGACGAGGTAATAAGGAGGTAGTGCAGGGCGACTTACTCTTTAATTAAGGCTGTCGGTGCTGGATCCCCTTCATGTCCACCCCAAAGTTGTCAGATAACAGTTGACTGATGTGTTCTTCAAAAATATCCAGACTTGCTTCCTGTTCTGCCTTTTTTTGTTTCATGTGTCCTTCAGGTGTACATGCCGAAAAAGCGGGATTTAATTGTCAAATTAATAACAGTGTTAATTAGATTTTTTTGTAAGTTGAAATGTGTCCTGTTAATTAAATAAAGAGGTATAAAAGCTGTAATATATCTAATAATAATATATTTTTACCATGGGTTCTAGAAGACCCTTACTAAAAATGACATTTAGTATAGCAACACTTACAGTTGAAACCAGAAGTTTACATTCACTCTAAAAAATGATTTACATTTGCTAAATGCCAGAATAATGAGATAATTTTTTTTTTTAGAGAATTTTTTATTAATTTCTAGACAGTCAAAAGTTTACATACATTTCCTTGGTATTTTTTAGCTTTGCTTTTAAACTGTATAACTTTGGTCAAATGTTTTGGGTATCCTTCCACAAGCTTCTCACAATAGTTTGAAGGAATTTTGGTCCATTCCTCCTGACAGAATTGGTGTAACTGAGTCAGATTTGTAGGCTGTCTTGCTCGCACAAGCTTTTTCAACTTTGCCCACAGATTTTCTATAGGATTGAGGATCAGGGCTTTATGATGGCCACTCCAAAACATTCACTCTGTTGTCCTTAAAGGACATTTTAACTAATTTGGCAGTATGCTTAGGGTCATGGTCTGTTTGGAAGACCCACCTGTTTTAATTTTCTGGCTGATGTCTTGAGATGTTGCTTCAGTATTTCTACATAATGTTCTTTCTTCATGATGGCATCTATGCTGTAAAGTGGACCAGTCCCTCCTGCAGCAAAACAGCCCCACAACATGATGCTGCCACCCCAATACTTCAAAGTTGGGATGGTGTTCCTAAGCTTGTAAGATTTCCCCTTTGTCCTCCAAATGTAACACTGGTCATTATGGCCAAACAGTTCCATCATAGTTCCGTCAGACCACAGGACATGTATCCAAAAATTATTCTTTTTCCCAGTGTAATTTAGCAAATTGTAATCTGGCTTTTTTTTTGTTGATTCTGGCTTGCTGATTTTCCCATGATGTCCCACAAGGAATCAGTGTGTTTTAGGTTTTCCTTAAATACTATTCTACAGTTGTGCCTCCAATTAACTCAAATATTGTCAATTAGCCAATCAGAATCTTCCAAAACCTTAACACCATCATCTGAGCTTTTTCAGAGGCATAATAATCTTATTGTATTTAAACTTGACTTTCAAGAAAATTTATAACAATTTGTCAAAAAATCTCTCTCTCATTATTCTGCTATTAAGCATAACAGAAACAAATTTGATAATCCTAACTTACCTAAAAGAGAAAAAGTTTAGTCACATTAACATCTGACTTTTTAAAAAATGGTTATGTGCCTTTTTATACAGTGTATGTAAACTTCTGGTTTTAACTGTATACTGCTTATGTTTATTTCAGGCATATTTAGAAAAATATTAAGTTCTAGCACTGGGCAAAAAGTTATCATGATTAATCGCATCCAAAATAAAAGTTTGTTTTGACAGATTTTAATAGTGTGTACTGTGTATATTTTTATTATTAGGTATATTTAAATATACACAGACATACATACAATATTTATGAGAAAATGTTTATTTATATTTAGGCATAAAATATATCTGTTTATGATACAAATGTCCCAGTACTGGGTTGTGACTGGAAGGACATTCGCTGCGCAAAACATATGCCGGGTTGGCGGTTCATTCCGCTGTGGCGACCCCTGATAAATAAGAGACTAAGCTGAAGGAAAATGAATAACAATATTTTCTGTCAATTATTGTGATAACGGGTGGCATGGTGACTCAGTGGTTAGCACTGTCACCTTACAGGAAGAAGGTCGCTGGTTCGAGTTCCGGCTAGGTCAGTTGGCATTTCTGTATGTAGTTTGCATCTTCTCCCTCTGTGGCGACCCCTGATAAATAAGAGACAAAGCTGAAGGAAAATGAATGAATGAATATATTTTTCCCTTGATTTATAGAAGATCCTCAAACACTCATGTTTATGTCAGACATACTTAGAAATTCTTAGATATAATAATATAATAATAACTTAGAATAATATTTAATTTTTAATGACATATTAAAATAATTTGTGTAAAACAAAAAGTAATTTTATATACACAGAAACATAGTAAATGCCAACTTTAATGTTTTATATAACTATTATTCAGTGCAGTGATCCACACTTTATTCATTCATACGTTTTCTTTTTGGCTTAGTCCTATCAGGGGTCGCCACAGTGGAATGAACCGCCAACTTATCCAACATATGTTTTACACAGCGGATGCGGATGCTACAACCCTGTTAGACCATGCCCTGTGGCACAAACCGTATTTTTCCATCTTTAAAATAGCAAAAGTGGATTCGGACACGCCCTTAATGTTTTTTGCACCATGTGCCTTAGACTTTGCGCTTATATCGTTAAAATAGAGCCCTTTACCACTACGGTATTGGCGCAGACATTATTACCATAGTTTTTAAATATTTTTTAAAGGGGTTTACACCTTTATTATCATAGCACAGTGGAGATTTACAGACCGGAAAGTGTGGGGAGCAGAGAATGGGGAAGGATCGGTATAAGAACCTTGAGCCGGTAATTGAACTCTGGTGGTCACTGTGAGCACTTCAGTGCAACATATTGGCGCACATAGCAGGAGGTTTACCATTATTACCATATTTTTACACACTTTTTTTTCATATATCAGCTGTAGGTGCGACGGCTGTGTACCCCATTGACCTGGTAAAGACCCGCATGCAGAACCAGCGCTCTTCAGGCTCCTTAGTGGAAGAGCTGATGTACAAGAACAGCCTGGACTGCTTCAAGAAGGTCGTGCGCTACGAGGGTTTCTTCGGCCTCTACAGAGGTCAGTCAGGCAACAAAAAAAAAAAAACGTTTTTCATGAAAGCAGGGCCCAGGTCATCTTCCCTCTGACCTTTACCTGCTTTGAAGAGATTAAGTCTACCTTTAGTGCCGCAGGGGACAATGAGCAGAGCATGAAAGAGCACATACCAGCACAGGGAACTCAACAATGAAGAACATGAATGCTCTACGCAGTCAATGGCACTCGGATAATGAGGATCTGCTCTGCTTTTAGAGTTTTTAAAGCATTGGGTGAGGTCACAGATTCAAATTCCGATTGCGAGGTGCAGTTAGCATGTGACCTCCATTGAGAAACACTAACTGCTGGTATTTGTCAATCATAAAGCCGACAAAAGACGGGCTGAGATCTTCATCACCCGCTGGATCATGAAACGGGGGTGGTTTTGAAAATCCGCTGCTCGATTTAGCAAAGCGTATGGGTGGTTATGACAGAGAGCACTGTATTTGAAGAAGCGCTAAGTGCTTTTGTTTTACATGTAAATAGTTTTTTTTACAGGAGAGTGGAGAGAACTGGCTTTTAGCAAATGCAAAAAGATGACTTAAAGATAAATGCGTTTAGTGGTTGTAGTAATGCATTTTTTATTTTATTTTATTTGTGATAATAATAAACTTTATATTTGACAGTGCCTTTAAAGGTACATCTAACATTATAACATTACGGAGAAGGTAAAACTTAAAAAAAGAATAAAAGAGGTTAAATGAACACCTTACGTAAGACATTTAGAAATGACTTAAAAGCCAATTTGAGGAAAATTGGAAATTTTGTTTTATTCATCATTCAGTTTATTTTAATTCAAGCTGGACAACTATTATTGATTGGGAAAAAATAAAAAAAATTTCCATGTTGATTGTTATATTTCAGCTTTTCTGATATTATTATCTGATGCAGGGTAATAATAAAAGTATTTACTAATATTAAAGACACAACTGCAGTCAAAGCCCTGTTTAATAATAAAAATAATTCATGATTCAGTGTTTTATTGAGATGTTTATTGAAGCAAAAACTGTTCTTTTCATAATATAATATAATATAATATAATATAATATAATATAATATAATATAATATAATATAATATAATATAATATAATATAATATAATATAATATAATATAATATAGGCGACGCAGTAGGTAGTGCTGTTGCCTCACTGCAAGAAGGTCGCTGGTTCAAGCCTCGGCTAGGTCAGTTGGCGTTTCTATGTGGAGTTTGCATGTTCTCCCTGCGTTCGCGTGCGGGTTTCCTCCGGGTGCTCCAGTTACCCCTACAGTCCAAAGACATGTGGTACAGGTGAATTGGGTAGGCTAAATTGTACAAAGTGTATGAGTGTGAATGAGTGTGTGTGGATGTTTCCCAGAGATGGGTTGCGGCTGGAAGGGCATCCGCTGCGTAAAAACGTGCTGGATAAGTTGGCGGTTCATTCCGCTGTGGCGACCCCAGATTAATAAAGGGACTAAGTCGAAAAGAAAATGAATGAATGAATGAATAATAAACAACATAACTCATTCCCAGCTTTATATAAAATTGAAGATTTTACATAATAAGATTTTTCCAACTTAAAGAATGTGCTTGATAATTAAGCTTGACAATTATTGTAACTGTAATATATATATATTTATTTATTTATTTTAAATTAAATTGTATTTTTTATTTATTTTAATTTAATGTTTAATTTATTTAATTGTATTTAATTTTATTCATTCATTCATTTTCTTTTTGGCTTAGTCCCTTTATTAATCCAGGGTCGCCACAGCGAAATGAACCGCCAACTTATCCAGCATATGTTTTACGCAGTGGATGCCCTTCCAGCTGCAACCCATCTCTGGGGAACACACATACACTCTCATTCACACACATACACTAAGGACAATTTTAGCCTACCCAATTCACCTGTACTGCATGTCTTTGGACTCGTGGGGGAAACCGGAGCACCCGTAAGAAACCCACACAAACGCAGGGAGAACATGCAAACTCCACACAGAAATGCCAACTGATCCAGCCGAGGCTCGAACCAGCGACCTTCTTGCTGTGACAGCACTATCTACTGCGCCACTGCGTCGCCTCATTTTATTTTTAATTTAATTTAATTTAATTTTTATATTTGATTTTATTTTAATTATTTAATTTAATTTAATTTTTATTATTTTATTTTTATTATTTTATTTTATTTAAATTTTTATTATATATATATATATATATATATATATATATATATATATATTTATATATATATATATATATATATATATATATATATATATATATATATATATATATATATATATATATATATATATATATATATATTATTATTATTATTTTTTTTTTTTTTTAATTATTTATTTTTTTTTTTTGTTATTTATTAGATGCTTTTGTTTTGTTTTATTTTATTTTACCATAATATCTTCTAAGGTCAGCAATAAACATTTGCCCATATTTGCAGTCATGCCGATTGTTTACTATCAAAGTAACAGCTCATGATGTCACCATCCTGGCAAACACAACGAAATCGGCAGCATGCAAGAACAATAACAGTTTACGAGATTTGTGACGGATGATTACGTTTTCAAAAATATGTTTGTTTTCTAATTCTCCATCTTGTATATAAATGCAAATATACTCTGTAGGCCATGCGAGCAGAAACCGTGTCCATTCATCTCGCTGTGTGGCCTGTTTGGACTCGTACAGTACTGCCCACATTACTGTGCTTGTTTGTTACGGCCGCGGGTGGCTCGTCAGTTTTAAATCAGATTATTTAGTTTATTTTCGTCTAAGCCAGAAATCTGCGTCGTAATTGAGGGCTGTGTAAACTTTTGGTTGAGGCTCTTTTTAAAGGGAAAAAAGGAGTTTGTAGTGCTGTGAAGTTTCCAATATTTAAACACTCCACATCAATAGTGTTCATTAGTGTGTGGATGATAGGGAAACTAAAGGCAGCAGCTTTTGCATTGAGGAAAGTGCTGCTTCCCTCCTCACCCCTGTCTTTTTTAATCAACTTGTTTTCTAATTATAGGCCTGGTACCGCAGCTTCTGGGCGTGGCTCCCGAGAAAGCCATAAAGCTTACAGTAAGTGCTCTGCCTTCACCACATCAGCGTGGCCTCTTAAAACCAAAGCCCTTAACTCTCTGAAATACACCCCTCGGTTCCTGACTGCAGCCTGAGCCCATTGAAATGTTCATTCTTGCATTGGGCATCAGCAAGCTTGCTTATATATATATCTATATTTTAGTGTTTGGAACGAGACTTTGTACCTCACTGTGCGACTTCATTTTGTCATGTTTGCGACTTTGAATAACAAAAATAGATGCAATTGAATTACGGCTTCTTGTGACATCTCACAATTGCAACTTTATGTATTAATATTCTGACTTAAAGGTCCCATGAAGTGCTTTGAAATGTAATTTTTTTTATCCGATAGAGATAAATTAAGAGAGGCTGGGACATAGCTCCTCTCCCTTAAAATAAAACGGCCAATAGCAATTGTTTTTTTCTCATATATAGCTCTGCCAGTGAGAGGGGTTGAGCTGAAGCGCATTAAAATGAAAAGCAAATGAGAAGCGTCATGAATGGGGCGGGGCATGTCAGATACTAAAGAGCATTTGATTGGTCAAGAATTGATGAGAAACTGAAGTATGAGATGGCGTGTTGACCCATTTATACAGAAGGTTATATAAGGTTTATATTTTTTAAACGTGAATTTTGTCACTGTTTTGGAGCACACTAGCTTATAGATATCCTTATAAAAGACTAAAACTAACATCTAAAATGTTTTATTTTAATTTCATGGGACCTTTAAAATCATCTTAAGCATTGTTTTTCAGAAATGTATATCTTTATTCATTCATTCATTCATTCATTTTCCTTCGGCTTAGTCCCTTATTTATCAGGGGTCGCCACAGCGGAATAAACCGCCAGTATGTCTTTACATATATTCCAAACGTTTATATCTCAAAAGTGAGTTGATATTTAGAAATTGGAACATTATTTATTAAAATTGTGACTTTAGCTCATAGCTATGAGTTTATTTTCTTTATTATCCTCACTTGATATTTTAAAAATATGATTTTAATTCATTTACTGTATCTGTATCTCCAAATAGTGACTCAGTATTTCAAAATTATTTCTTTGTCTCAAAGTTTTCTCAGAATTGAGACTACAGTATATCTATCGATCATTTCTATGTCACGTTAAATCTCCCAGTTGCAAATTTATCTCAAAATTGGGCAGCTTAATAGCTCAAAACATTATATCTGACATTATATCTTACAATTGTTAATAAATATCTACATACCTCAAATTGCAACTTTGTTTTCAAAATGCAATGATTTTTTAAATCTCAGTTGTTTTTATGTAATAAAATACACTTTTTGTGATATAAAAAGATGCAAATTTAAGACTTGATAACTGAAAATTGCAACTTTATATCTCAAAGTTGACTATATCTCAAAACTGGCAACTAAATATCTTTTATTTCACAACTTGCATTTTAATGTATATCTCAGATGTTGTTATCTGTGTATCTGTTGAGACTTTGTATATTACACTGCAACAATTGCCTTTATTACTTAAATTTTTAACCTGTTTCTAGTCCAAACATCTAAACATTCTTAAATCTATACGCATTTAGTAAAAAATATAGTTTTTTTTTTCCAGAAATACAGAGTCAAAGTAAAATGAGTTTTTCCTTTAAAAATTAAGAAAAAAAAAATGCCAATAGGGTAAGTAACATGATCTCTTTTTTGGTTTGAAACAAGTTTATTTTGCTTATACCCCTGGCAGATAATTGAGCTTGTTCTATAGATAAATCACTTAATTTGGATTTATTATGTCTAATAACAAAGCAATATTTTTTTACTTTTCTAGAAAAGGCTGCTGATTTAAGAATCTTTAGATTCAGTATTGGATTAGATATTGAACTAGATTGGACTGGTGATTGGACTTGATTAGACTAGAGATTGGACTAGATAAGACTAGATTGGACTAGAGATTGGACTATATTAGACTAGAGATTGGACTAGATATTGAACTAGATTGGACTAGAGATTGGACAATATTAGACTAGAGATTGGACTAGATATTGAACTAGATTGGACTAGAGATTGGACTAGATTAGTCTAGAGATTGGACTAGATATTGAACTAGATTGGACTAGAGATTGGACTAGATTAGTCTAGAGATTGGACTAGATATTGAACTAGATTGGACTAGAGATTGGACTAGATTAGTCTAGAGATTGGACTAGATATTGAACTAGATTGGACTAGAGATTGGACTAGATTAGACTAGAGATTGGACTAGATTAGACTAGAGATTGGACTAGATAAGACTAGAGATTGGACTAGATTAGACTAGAGATTGAACTAGATTAGACTAGTTTAGACTAGAGATGGGACTAGATTAGACTAGAGATTGGACTAGATATTGAACTAGTTTAGACTAGAGATGGGACTAGATTAGACTAGAGATTGGACTAGATTAGACTAGAGATTGGACTAGATAAGACTAGAGATTGGACTAGATTAGACTAGAGATTGAACTAGATTAGACTAGTTTAGACTAGAGATGGGACTAGATTAGACTAGAGATTGGACTAGATATTGAACTAGTTTAGACTAGAGATGGGACTAGATTAGATTAGAGATTGGACTAGATATTGAACTAGATTAGACTAGTTTAGACTAGAGATGGGACTAGATTAGACTAGATATTGGACTAGATATTGAACTAGATTGGACTAGATTAGACTAGTTTAGACTAGGGATGGGACTAGATTAGACTAGAGATTGGACTAGATAAGACTAGAGATTGGACTAGATTAGACTAGAGATTGGACTAGAGATTGAACTAGATTAGACTAGTTTAGACTAGAGATGGGACTAGATTAGACTAGAGATTGGACTAGATATTGAACTAGATTAGACTAGTTTAGACTAGAGATAGTACTAGATTAGACTAGAGATTGGACTAGATATTAAACTAAATTAGAGTAGTTTAGACTAGAGATGGGACTAGATTAGACTAGATATTGGACTAGATATTGAACTCGATTGGACCTGATTAGACTAGTTTAGACTAGGGGTGGGACTAGATTAGACTAGAGATTGGACTAGATAAGACTAGAGATTGGACTAGATTAGACTAGAGATTGGACTAGATAAGACTAGAGATTGGACTAGATTAGACTAGAGATTGGACTAGATAAGACTAGAGATTGGACTAGATTAGACTAGTTTAGACTAGAGATTGGACTAGATATTGAACTAGATTGGACTAGTTATTGAACTAGATGATTGAACTAGAGATTGGACTAGATTAGACTAAATTAGACTAGAGATTGGACTAGTTTAGACTAGAGATTGGACTAGATTAGACTAGAGATTGGATTAGATATTGAACTAGATTAAACTAGAGATTGGTCTAGATTAGACTAGAGATTGGGCTAGATTTAGACTAGAGATTGGACTAGATATTGAACTAGATTAGACTAGAAATTGGACTAGATTAGACTAGTTTAGACCAGAGATTGGACTAGATATTGAACTAGATTGGACTAGTTTAGACTAGAGATTGGACTAGATTAGACTAGTTTAGACTAGATATTGGACTAGAATTGGACTAGATATGGAACTAGATTGGACTAGAATTGGACTAGATATTAAACTAGATCAAACTAGAGATTGGACTAGATTAGACTAGAGATTGGACTGGAGATTGGACTAGAATTGGACTAGATATTGAACTAGCTTAAACTAGAGATTGGACTGTATTAGACTAGAGATTTAACTGTATTAGACTAAATTAGACTAGTTTAGACTAGAGATTGTGCTAGATATGGAACTAGATTAGACTAGTTTAGACTAGAGATTGTACTACAATTGGACTAGAAATTGGACTAGATTAGACTAGAGATTGGACTAGATTAGACTAGTTTAGTCTAGAGATTGGACTAGATATTAGACTAGAAACTATAAATTAAAAAAATAATTGTTTTGCAGTGTACAGTAGTAACTTCAGTGAATTACAATATCTACTGTATCTCTCAGTTGTATTTATATTTGTATTATTTATTTATGAAACACAATGGAATTATTTATGAAACAAAAAATTAATGCAGGAAAACACAAATTTTATTGCCTGACCACTTGCAAACCAGTTAATCAGGCATTATAATATTATTCTATATAATATAATATAATATAATATAATATAATATAATATAATATAATATAATATAATATAATATAATATAATATAATATAATATAATGTAAAGATCAAATGTGAATAAGTGATCAAATGATCACTTTTTGCATAACTCCTTTAATCAATAGAATGCCAATACAACTTCGAAGCAACATATTAAAGACAGTGCTACAAAAAAATGACAGGTGTTGTATTTGTGCATGTATGTATGTCTGCCATGCAAATCTCTTCCTCTACCAAACCAAACCAAAATTGACTTTTCATTGTTTTTTGGATGTTTTAATTTCACAGGTGAATGACTTTGTTCGAGGAAAGACTATGCAGAAAGACGGCAGCGTTCCTCTACCTGCTGAAATCTTGGCCGGCGGATGTGTGAGTAGCTCTCTGCCTTGATACGCAAACATATAATCCATACATCACGCGGTAACAGTACACTGACAAAAAAAGAGTTTAGTTTTTGAATGTCAGTAGGCTTTGAGGTCTTGAGCCTCAGCCTGAGGGAACACTTCTCTCTCTTTTATGAGGTGATTGAATAGACACTTCAGCGCCCATCGGTGTTTAAAAACATGTAGAAAACACTTCTCCTCTGTCATCTCACTTCTAAATCATAGTCTGAGCTCGAGGAGGGGATCACTTACCCTTTTCATTACAAGCGTAAAGGTGAGGCTGACAGTATTAATACATTGTTTCCATGAAAGCCAATGCCCGTCAGTTCAGATTTCAGAGGAGCTTCCTGTTTGTGTTGTACTTGAGATCTGTCTGCCACTAAAGAGCCTCGTTCAAATGACAGTGGGTTTGGATTTATAAGTATCACACACTTGTAGATGATGGCGAGTTTCAATTATCCCAGCATGAATCCATTTTATGGCAGGCTGTTTTAATATTTCATCTGTAAAAAAACATACTGGTATGCCACTAGTAATTATTTGATGGGTGGCACGGTGGCTCAGTGGTTAGCACAGCAAGAAGGACGATGTTTCGAGTCCCAGCTGGCTCAGTTGGCATTTCTGTGTGGAGTTTGCATGTTCTCCCCGTGTTGGCATGGGTTTCCTCTGGGTGCTCCGGTTTCCCCCACAGTCCAATCGCATACGCTATAGGTCAATCGGATTAACTAAAATTGGCCATAGCGTATGAGTGCGTGCGTAAGTGTATAGGTCTTTTCTAGTACTGGGTTGTGGCTGCAAGGGCATCCACTGCATAAAACATATGCTGGAATAGTTGGTGGTTCATTCCACTGTGGCGACCCCTGATAAATAAAGCCTGGTTTAAACTTTTGCGTCGAGTGATCGGCGTGACCCACGGTGCATGCCTTGCGCGTAGTCGTGCATTTATATTTCTGCGTGCTGTTTGTGTTGCTCTGCAATAACACTTCCAAAACGCTAGCTGGCAGTAGGTATTTATGTTCCTCTGTGTAGAGTTTCTTCGCTGGTGTTTTGTTTTTTCTGAACGCTACCTTAATGTAGAAGTAGCTCAAACTCGCTCATTTTGAGGCGGCAACCGGTGGACGTGCAACAACTTTAATCATAAGGTAAACACAAAACAAAAGTTAACATCAGGGGGCTGTTTTATAAAAGTGGTTTAGAAAAGCAGGGATTAAAGTCAATACCCTGACTTCAATGTGCCGAACTAAACGTCCACGCTTAAATTGGTTCCATAACAGTAAGTTAAAGATCATTTGATCCAACTAATCTGAGTTCAGTTTAAATAATCTAGGTAACTGCTCGTGCACGTTACTGTCGTGAAACCTTAAAGGTCGAGCATAGATGCATCGATTATGTTGTGTGCTACCATGGCAACTTCGAGAACTGAAAGAGCTCTGAAATGAGACAGCTGTTCACAGCGAGTGAGCCGCATTAGTTTTTAGAGTTCAAACATATAATAATTTAAACATAATAATCAAATAATACGGCTTGCAAGAAAGCAAGAGAGAAGGCTGACAGAACATTGCAGATCGTCTCAATAGGCTACATATGCAGCAATACATTTTAAAATATAGACAATTAGGCCTATTAGCATGAAATTAAATATTTGTCATAATACATTGAAATTGTGCTTGACCGCACGCGCGCGTGAGAGAGAATACGCACTTACTGCCAATTGTTGCTTGAAAGGAAAAGTTAATGCATTGCAGGCTCCCTATAACATACAAAATGTGCTAAATGTAAGAACATTAGGTTTAAAATAAAGAGCTGTGCACGTACAAGCGGCGGGATTTTTAATCAGTGGGAAAATATCTTATACATTAAAGTGAGGCTACTGCTCGGCCCAGATCATCTCCCAATTATTCCACTCAGGATTTACAGCTTTAAAGTCATTATTTAAGAAATGTAGTCTTTATATCAGTCAGTGCTTTCTTCTCCCCATGTTGGTGTGGGTTTCCTCCGGGTGCTTCGGTTTCCCTCACAAGCCAAAGACGTAGTACTGGTGAATTGAATAAGCTAAATTGTCCGTAGTATATGAGTGTGTATGGATGTCTAACAAAAAATAAACTCAAGATCACAGTCCAAAAATTAGTACACCCAGATTAATATGTTGGGGAAAATATTAAATGAAATTTTAATAAACAGGGAAGAATATATACAGGGAAAATATATATAATTTAGTTGAAATGTTGTAGTTTGTATTTATTTCGTTTGCAATAACTTTTTTGAATTTAAATATATTATCATTCTATTTATATAAATATATATAAATAGAATGATAATATATTTAAATTCAAAATTATTATCAAATAAATTATCAAAACTATTAAGTGACAATGAAGTTTTATTCATTATTAAGAGGTTAAGTGAATTAAAATGGCATCAAATTACAGCAGGTGGATAACATTACTTTGATTAAGCTTAAATTTAAGACTTAGCCTGAGAGTTAGCCTGCCCCAGACCAGGCTAGTTTCCCAGCATAAGTTGCCAGAGTAACTGAGTTTGAACCATCGTAAATTTGATTTATAAAACAGAATCCGCCATTAATGAGCCTGATTTACTAAAATAAGCCTGGCTTTTTCTGTAAGCTTGGTTTATGGAACAGCCCCCTGGAGCTCCCTGTAGTTACCTGTAGTTATTAAACTGCTTATGGATAACTACAGGTACAAACAGTCTATTCCTGACTTATAAGCACATACTGTATATCATGTGCGTAATGATTGTATTTTAATTCATAATGGTACATATTTCAATACTAAATTAAGTATTGCATTAGTTACAAACCAGTTATTTAAGATTAGTTTTAAGATCGGTACGTAAATGATTAATAAACTATTTAAACAAACATTTATACATCTTATTTTTCAAGCACTTAAAATTTGTTACTCTCTATGCTGCTTTAAAGAAGTATATGAATATCAGACAAAATACGACAAAACTGTGTACATTACCGCATTTAATAAAGAGAAGAACTACAATCCAATGAAGCATTGCAATTTATAGAATTGCATTCAAAGCAAAAAAGTTGCTTGTTTACATAATTCACAATGATTCATGTGAGTAGACAATTTTTGCACTTTGTTCACTGAGCCTGACTGAGATAGGTGGAATTTTGTCATGACATTGTGGGTAATGTAGTTCTTCTGCATGAATGACTACAGTTGTGTTACAAAAGAAAAAACTTTGGTGTTTTTTTTAAGATTCATAAATGAATGATAAACTATTTAAATAAACATTTATAGATTTTATTTTTCAGGCATTTAAAAAACAGTTGCTCTCTATGTTGCTTTATTAAATGCTTTATTAACACAAATGTCTACAGTTTTGTGAGCTCATCTTATTAATGAGTTAATGTTCAACAAATGAGTTAATACTGCACTGTACTCTACTAGTATTTATTTATTAGACCCTTGTTCTTATTATTAGACACTAGTTATTATTTATTAGATACTAGTTTTTATTCATTAGATACTACACTGTAAAATAATATCTGTAAATTATCCATAAATCTGTCAATTTCCCATATTTTGATTCATGTTTTGTGATTCATTCTTTTTAATTGCATTATGGGACTTTGATCTTTCCTTCAACAACTTATGATATTGAAAAAGTGACATTTAGTGACATTTTTAATGATTTGAAGTGATATATTGTCTGTTGTAAATTACGGTAGAAAAACCTTGTAATGAACTGCCAGTACTATTTTACAGACTTTCTATTTATACATATATAAATTGTCCATAAAGGTCCGTCCGTGAGGTGAATTTTCAACATTAAAAGCAGAAGTGGGTAGAGTATTCAAAATCTATACTCAAGTAAAAGTACAAGTGCTTGCGAAAATGTTTACTCAAGTAAATGTAAAAGTAACAATCTTAAAAGTTACTCGAGTAAGAGTAAAAAAGTATCTGATGAAAAAATTACTCAAGTAAACAGTTACTAGTTATTTTTAATTATTCAAATATATATATATATATATATATATATATATATATATATATATATATATATATATATATATATATATATATATTTTCAGTTTAAGATGAACACAGTTTCCATAAGTATATTTTATTGATAAATGTCAATGGCTCTGCATACAATGACTTTATCTTGCTGGAGTTTCACTTTACTTCAGGACGCGTTAATGTCGGAAAACGCACAAAAACACACTAAATCGCGCTTCAGCAGCGCTTACTGGAGAGCGCACGAGAAGATCTGCACTTGAACGTGTAAATTTGAGTGCGTGCAAGAAGTTCTGTGCACGAAGAGGAAATCGGCGCGCAAGCAAAGAGATTCGCATGCTCGTATTACATGAATGCTATCTCGACTTGCAATAATGCGTGTAATATTTGCCTTTGAAATAGTTGGCAGATCTGTGTAAAAAAAAAAAAAAAGTCCTGCCGCCACTGCTGGAAAAAATCCTAGAGGAAACACTGTATATATATATATATATATATATATATATATATATATATATATATATACAGTTGAGGTCAAAATGATTCTTCCTCTTGTGATTTCTTTTTTTCTTTTCTTTTTCAAATATTTACCAAATTATGTTTAATAGTGTAAGGAATTTTTCACAGTATTTCCTATAATATTTTTTCTTCTGGTGAAAGTCTGACTTGTTTTATATTAGCTAAAATAAAAGCATTTTTTAATGTTTTTTAAACTTATTGTAACATTATAAGGTCAATATTATTGGCCCCCTTTAGCAATATATATTGTTTGATCGTCTACAGAAGAAACCATGGTTAGTGATTTGCCTAATTACCCCAACTTTTTTAATTAACCTAGTTAAGCCTTTAAATGACACTTTAAGCTGAATACTAACATCTTGAAAAATATCTAGTCAAATATTATGTGCTGTCATCATGTGTCTTAAAAATAATAACAGTGTGAATGACTAATATTTGCAGGGCTAATGAGTTATTCCATTTATCAGCAGTTCCTTTAGTTATATCATAGTTACCATTAATAAGGTTCAAATTGGGATAATTTTGACACCACTACGTGTTTTTTCAGGTTTGAGCTGGAATTTGTGTAACGTTATATGTTGCAATGTCATTTCGATGTACAGCATGCATCGCATTATGAAACTACTCTTGTTGAAATTTAGGACTGAAAGCATAGACTGAACTTGAGGTAGCGGGTGACCTGGTCCGATAAACTTACTGCACAGACAGCGTGACCATCCTTCTCGGAACCGCAGATGGCCATGGCATGACCGCAGTATACACTCGCAAGTCTTCCTCTACTTCAGCCCTCATTCCAACATACTGTAAGCGCGCGCTATAACTGAAAGCAGGAGACACGTCTCTGTAGCAACCTCTTGCGACACAACCTCTCCAATGCGGCGCCTCGTGATATTTGCAAACAAGTCATATATATCATATTTTATTATCATCTGAAAGTAACGGAGGAACGCCGCCAAATGCAGCGAAGTAAGAGTAATGATTTTTCTCTAATAATTTACTTGCGTAAGAGTATACATCTTTAAATGCACTCTAAAAGTACTCGTTACCCAACAATTTTACTCAAGTAAATGTAACAAAGTAAATGTAATTGGTTACTACCCTTACTATTCTGTTGAATAAAAGTCAACAGAGCAAAGCTAAAGTACCCATAATGCAATTCATAACCGTAAGTAAACTAAAACACCCGTGAATCACAAAAAAAGGAAACTTTTTTTAACAGTGTATTACCAAGCGGCAACCTCCCGCTCTCCCTCGGGAAGCCAATACGGAAGTAACTGAAACTGCAATTCATCGAAATTCAGCTAGTCCTGGCTCCATAATAGAGCAAATTTCTATTGAGCCCACTGTTAGAATGGCCAACTTACAGCATAAAAAAAGGTGTTTACAGCCTGGTACAAAGAACGATTTTGGTTCATATAGCTACTTCTACCCTTAGTGACAACTGTGAGGGAGGTGAATTTTTTTAGAACTCATCCGTTTCCTTTATATTAGGTTATATTAAGTTTGCATAATTAAGGGCGTGGCCACTTGAGTGACAGCTAGGTCTCGCTGGTCGCCGTCACTTCACCTCAGCTGATTACGGCTGATTAGCCGCTGATCTCGGCATATTCATCGTATTTTTGTGTTGTTATATGTGACTATACACAGTCAGTTGCCTTTTGGAATTATTTATTACTATTATCAGATGATATGGCATGCTGTGTGCACTTAATTGTGCTCACAAGCCATTCACGTGGCCTCCATTTCCCAGGTGAGTGAAATATATAATTATATACCATCTCTATGAATGTATTTGTTTTATTAAAGATCATTTATAATGTTCTTAGAGCTGTATTGCACTCCAGAATCTGACAGATTATTAGCTGTAGGCTCTAGAACAGTCATCTGAAGCGTTGTCATACAGTGTTCTGCCTGGACTTCATAATTAGCCATTTACTAACACAGACTATATCTGATGTTTTTGGAAGTAATTCGCACTTTCCTCCTGTTGAAAAACGTCATAAGCACAATGCTTAGTGGCTCTATGTGTAATGCATTGAGCCACTAAGCATTGCGCTTATGACGTTGCTTTTGAAACAGTGTTTTTAAAAGTCTAAACACTTAATTGATAAAGTGTACAACCAAGCACGTGTGGTCAGAACACAAACGAGTCGCAGGTGATGAAGTATTAAGCGTTTCTCCCTTAGGAAAGCCCATCTAAGCAGGGCTTCTGTAGATCCGCTCACGCTCCGCCTCTTTGCCCTTGTATGGTATGCCCGGGGTTGGTGCGATGACGCACGAACAAAATGGCGACAGTCCGCCACGCCTTCTAGTAGCTTCTTTTGGGTTCTTCATAAACCTATGGGTGACGTCACAGATACTACGTCCATATCTTTTACAGTCTATGTGTATTACTTATTGCACAGCTCTCAGGAATACTTCATTCTGATTGGGCAGTCACGACATTCCAAGGTATGTTATTCCTAAATAACAACCGCTGAAACTAAAAAGTCATCCGGGTATTTTAAATAATCTCGACCATTAGTGAATATTCAGTTGGCGTTTCTGTGTGGAGTTTGCATGTTCTCCCTGCGTTCGCGTGGGTTTCCTCCGGGGTGCTCCGGTTTCCCCCACAGTCCAAAGACATGCAGTACAGGTGAATTGGGTAAGCTAAATTGTCCATAGTGTATGGGTGTGAATGTGTGTGTGGAAGTTCCCAGAGATGGCTTGCGGCTGGAAGGGCATCCGCTGCGTAAAATCGTGCTGGATAAGTTGGCGGTTCATTCCGCTGTGGCGACCCCGTAAGGGACAAAAGCCGACAAGAAAATGAATAAATGAATTAGTGAATATATTCTAGAATGCAAATATTGCAAGTACTAGTTCCTTTTAAAAAAAAAAAGGACTAGTATCTAAAGGAATAAGCACTAATAGCTGATCAAAAAAGTGCAGTAGCATGAAAATTGCATGGTTAAATGTTAAAACGGCTTGCCATATGCATTTTTAGCCGCCAAGACCTCTCCTCTTATTCTTGAAAAGAGATGGATACGGAAATATCAGGTTGGTTGCAGATGAAGTTGGCTCAGAAAGGCAGCTTGTGCCACGGAGATGTGTTTTTCCTCTTCTGATTTCTCTGACAGCTCCTTTCATCCCGGCCCTGAATCTCCAGTGTTTGGCCTGGCAGGATCCGCTCCCTTTCTCACGCCTGCACACGCGCCGCTCACTCAAAGCCCTGTTTATTGACACTGCAGCCACGGCAAATCAAATATATTTATTTGGTTTGAGAGGGAGAGGACTAGACTGCTGATTTGTGCGCCGTGAATGTTCCTGTCTGAGGGCAGAAAGAGCAGAAGAATTTTTTTTTTACATTTAAGCTCCTCTCTCTCACATAGCAGCGTCTGAATTAGAGCCTTGACAGTTGCCAAGAGTTGATCATTTGGTAAGAACATCACGCTTCGCTGCTCTCGGAGTTGGCTGGATTCTTATCTGGTTGTTTCTGGCCTTCATTTGAGGGCTGGGTTACTCAAAATACTCGCTTAGCCAATGTTAAATGCAGGGGAAAGCGTGAAAACAGTGACGCTTTGTTCATTTGCAACACTAGGTGTGTAATTTAGCTTGTCCAGCAATGTTTCCATTAATTCTCTAAAATGCTTGTGGTAATCCCATGTGTAAGTGTGAGGAATTCGAGCGACTGTTAATGAAGGGAGGCTAATGGTTATGTCTGGCACTGAGCTATTGTTGTTTGTGTATGTGTATGTGGTGTGTGTGTGTGTGTGTGTGTGTGTGTGTGTGTGTGTGTGTGTGTGTGTGTGTGTGTGTGTGTGTGTGTGTGTGTGTGAGAGAGAGAGAGAGTCTGTATTTGATTTGAAACAAAGAAATATATGAAATGGCACAATACTTTTGGACTTTACTTCTTTAAAGAGGAAAAGGACTACAATTAAATTTCCCAATGAAAAAATGAATGAAGAAAACTTCTGAAACATGACATAGGAAAAACTACATTACCCATAATGCTGTACAGTTGATTCCACCAATCAGAGTTAAGTGCACTAAAATATGCTAGCGAATGTTAATGAAGGGAGGCTAATGTTTGTGTCTTGTGTTGAGCTTTTGTGGTTTATGTGTGTGTGTGTGTGTGTGTGTGTGTGCTTCATTTGATTTGAAGCAAAGAAATACATGAAAATCAGACAAAGAGACAAAGGCACAAGAGTTTTGGACATCTTTAAGGAGGAAATGAACTACAATTAAATTTCCCAAAAAGAAAATGAATCGTTTTTTTAATAAAGCATGACATAGGAAAAACTACATTACCCATAATGCTGTACAGTTGATTCCACCAATCAGAGTTAAGTGCACTAAAATATGTGAGCGAATGTTAATGAAGGGAAGCTAATGTTTGTGTCTTGTGTTGAGCTTTTGTGGTTTGTGTGTGTGTGTGTGTGCTTCATTTGATTTGAAGCAAAGAAATATATGAAAATCAGACAAAGAGACAAAGGCACAAGACTTTTGGACATCTTTAATGAGGAAAAGAACTACAGATAAATTTCCCAATAAGAAAATAAATGGATTTTTTTTTATCTTAGAAACATGGCACAGGAAAAACTACATTACCCATAATGCTGTACAGTTGATTCCACCAATCAAAGTCAAGTGCGTTAAAATATGTGAGCGAATGTTAAAGAAAGGAGTTAATGACATAATGTTTATGTCTGGCACTGAACTATTGTTGTTTATGTGTGTGTGTGTGTGTGTGTGTGTGTGTGTGTGTGGGTGTGTGTGTGTGTGTGTGTGTGTGTGTGTGTGTGTGTGTGTGTGTGTGTGTGTGTGTGTGTGTGTGTGTGTGTGTGTGTGTGTGTGTGTGTGTGTGTGTGTGTGTGTGCTTCATTTTTTTGATTTAAAGCAAAAAATGTAAGAAAATGCGACAAAGAGAGAAAGGCACAAGACGTTTGGACATCTTTAAGGAGGAAACAAACTACAATTAATTTCCCAATGAGAAAATGAATGCATTTTTAAGTAAAACTTTTGAAACAAGACACAGGAAAAACTACATTACCCTCAATGCTGTACAGTTGATTCCACCAATCAAAGGCAAGCGCACTAAAAGATGTGAGCAAATGTTAGTGAAGGGAGGCTAATGTTTGTGTCTTGTGTTTTGTGTGTGTGTGAGAGGTTGTATTTTATTTGAAGCAAAGAAATATATGAAAATCAGACAAAGAGACAAAGGACTTAATGAGGGAAATAACTTCAATAAAGCGTTGCGTGTAACAAACAAAAAATCTATTATGACAGAGAAATATAAAGCTATCATTTAAGCATCTTCAGAAGCAACGCTGCACTTCATGGCTGAGCTATATTTTTATCAAATATATGTTTTGATGTCCTTTGCTCTCTAGTTGGTGGAATTATTTTCATGGATGATGTAGTTGTCTTGCTTGAGGTCCACTGTTAAACACATTCATTCATTTTCCTTTGGCTGAGTCCCTTTATTCATCAGGGGTCGGCACACAGCGGAATGAACCGCTAACTTATCTAGCATATGTTTTACGCAACTGATGCCCTTCCAGCTGCAGCCCAGTACTGGGAAACATCCATACACAGTCATTCACACACTCATACACTACGGCCAATTAAGTGTCTGTAATTCACCTACTCTGCATGTCTTTGGACTGTGGGGAAAACCAGAGCACCCAGATGAAACCCATGCCAACACGGGGAGAACATGCAAACTCCTCACAGAAACGCCAACTGACCCAGCCGGGACTCGAACCAGCGAACTTCTTGCTGTGAGGCGACAGTGCTAACCACTGTTACCCCTTGTTAAACACAGTTGTTTAAAAAAAAAGGTCAAATGAATGCAGAAAGAAGCATGCATGCTCGATGCAAGATATTGTTAAAAATTTCCTAGTGGAAAAAATGAATGGATTTTTAAAAAAAGCCATTTGAAACATGACATTTGTGATCTATTGTGGAATGCATGCAGAAAAACTACATTACCCATAATGCTATACAGTAGATTCCACCAATCAGAGTGTGACCAATCAAAGAATTTTTTAGCACCCTGTTCAAGAAATATAAAACGGCTTTTAGTGAAGAGTTGTTTGTGTGTGTATGTGTGTGTGTGTGTGTGATGCTGCATTTGTCTGCACTTGTGCTCATCGCACCAGTAGAGAGTGTATTAAGTATCCTACACACACACACATGCTCTCAGTGCCTCCAGGGATTACCTTGCCTTGTAATTACCACAGAATTATTGAGCCGACGCTGCCTCACTCTGCACTTAAATGGCTTTCCTTGCAGTCACGTTGCAGCGCGTGCTTCCCGCTCTTTAAAAGCCAGAGGTGATTGATCTGTTGTCTCCGTCTAACCTATGTTCTTGTTTGCATGTTTGCTTGTTCTCTTTGTGGAACTTTTTAAATATCCAATTAGTACCCAATTAATGTGGCTAATAACCTAGACTTCTCCTTAGTGCATTATTTCCTTGCCAAAACAAGTCTGAAATAAATGATCGCTCTCGGCCCTGATGCCATAATTAACCATAAAAGATTACTTTCCACATAAAGAAGTGGCATTTTCCATGAATTGGGTACAAAGTAGGATGTGAAACTCTTAACTGTTTTTTTTACTCAGTAAAAGGATGTGCTTAACCTACAGAAAATTTTACCTACTAAAACATTTCCCAAACAATAGGTAAAAAATGTTTCTTTTATTTCTCTTTTGTATCTTCAAACAAGTAAGTTTATTCATTCAATACGAGTTGTGTAAAAAGTTGGAAAATATGGAATGATTATTTGTCATTTAATGTCCTTTTTTGACTGAGGATTTCAGACAACACTCTGAAAGTATATATATATATACAGCTGAAGTCAGAATTATTAGCCCCCCTTTGATTTCTTTCTTCTTTTTTAAATATTTCCCAAATGATGTTTAACAGAGCAAGGAAATTTTCACAGTATGTCTGACAATATTTTTTCCTTCTGGAGAAAGTCTTATTTGTTTAATTTCGGGTAGAATAGAAGCAGTTTTTAATTTTTTTAAATCCATTTTAGGGTCAAAATTATTAGCCCCTTTAAACTAATTTTTTTCGATAGTCTACAGAACAAACCATCATTATACAATAACTTGCCTAATTACCCTAACCTGCCTAGATAAATAACCTAGTTAAGCCTTTAAATGTCACTTTAAGCTGTATAGAAGTGTCTTGAAAAATATCTAGTAAAATATTATTTATTGTCATCATGACAAAGATAAAATAAATCAGTTATTAGAAATAAGTTAGAGAATGTTTAGAAATGTGTTGAAAAAAATCTTCTCTCCGTTAAACAGAAATTGGGGGAAAAATAAACAGGGGGGCAAATAATTCTATACATGCATACATATACATACATATATATATATATATATATATATATATATATATATATATATATATATATATATATATATATATATATATATATATACACATTGGGGGAAATAAGTATAAACATATTTCTAAAGGTGTTGTTGACTTGAAATGCCCGCACTGGATGTTGTTAGCAACCAAAGAAATCTATATATGCAAAGACAACAAATCTAAATAGTTTACAAATGAAGTTTTACCATTTTTTTTCTTTCACCATAAAGAAAGGGAGGTGTAGAAAGGCAGTGAAAGCCCAGACAGCAGCTGAAATCTCTCAGTAGTTCTTCAGCAACACTCTGCCCTTCGTCATTGTAAATGAATATCAGCTGCTTCAGTCCAACATCTACATTATCAGGATGATGAAGATGAAACCAGAGTTGACATTTCAGCAGAACAATAATTCAAAACACAGCCAAGAAAACTCTCAAATGCTTTCAGAGAAAGAAAATCAAGCTGTAGAATGGCCCAGCCAATCACCTGACTCGAATCCAATAGAAAATACAAAATAAAGCTCAGTTTGGATAAAATAAACCAACAGAACCATTAAGATTTTTGCACTCTGGTGAAGTCTGTGAAAACATTACATCTGAGCAATGCATGTGACTTCATTCTCCATATGAGAGGTGTCTTTAAGCTGCTATTTGAAACAATACTATTCTTGATTTTTTTGTTGTTGGAATAATTTCATTGTTTTATGTTCAATTCCACATTTGTAGAATCTAAGGTAACGCTTTATTTTGATGGTCCATTTGTGTATTAGTAGACTGTCTGCTTGATATCTGTTGATACTGTTCCTTCAACAGACATTTAACTGATAATAAGAAACTTTGCAAGTACATGTCAACTTACACTTACACTAACCCTAACCCCAACCTAACAGTCTACTTATGATCTAATCAGAATTAGTTGGCATGTAGATGCAATGTCACTTAAATTCAACAAACGGACCATCAAAATAAAGTGTGACCGAATCTAATAATTTAACCTAATTCCTTCATGTTGTCCCAACACAAATCAATTTTGTGGAACCTAGCATTTTTTACAGTGCTTCTTTGCATCCATCCTCCTTTCCATCCAACTTTTTTTCATCCAATTTACATCCGACCGTAAATTTCTTAATGCCTTTGAAGCCTTAAACTGTAATATCTTAAATTATCTGTGAAAATGCATTTGATCAGTGATTTTAATTGTTGTGTACAATATAGCTCAATAGTTCTGGAAGTAAAACTACATTCATTTAGTCATTTTTGAAATTCATTTTTAACAATAAACCTGTAGAAATAGACCTGTTGTGAGCACAAGACTTGGTAATGACAGCCACATTTTAATGTGATGTCATTTTCTGCAGAAAGTTCCTTGTTAATTACAGTTGTTTTAAAAAATAAGGCAAGTTAATGTGAACAGATGAGCTTACCAAAAGTACATGCCATCGATTAACAACCTTTATTACAGTCTTTATATGTTTATGAGTTGATGTTACAAATCAACTTCCCTATAGAAAGCTTTTTTTCTATTGTAACATGACTGTAGGGCTTTAATATGGAATTCATGCAGAAATACTACATTACCCACAATGTCGTACCAAAATTCCACTAATCTCAATCTGTCTCAGTTAGCAAAGTGCAAAAATTGGACTTTTACTTCATCACTGAGACGTTTACATGGACACCAATAATCCGATTTGAATACAATTAAGACCATACTCGGATTAAGAGTCGACCATGTAAACAGCGATTTTTGATGACCTTAATCCGACTAATGTCATAATTGAAATAAACAGAAATGGAATTAAGCATTATTGAAGTGCAGTACAGACATGTAAACACCGCAGTCAAACTATTACTGTCGTGTAGGATTTTCGCCACATTTTGTGACAGGATAGTCTATACAGTACACAAACAGCTGTTTGACACTATTCTCTGCATCTACCGAGTTAGTAAAGTTCCACAGACACCTGCATCACGAAATGCAGAGTTTTTTGGTATCAAATTCCATTAAAACAGCACTCTTCCAACAGTTCATACTCGCATCCAATATCTCGCTTGTCATGGGGGGCATGCATGACATGTTCCTGAATGAAAGTAAAACTGCCGAACTGCAGTTAAATTCGACAAATTTAAAATAAAACACCCGAAATTACATGAAACTCCACAGGAAATGTGGATAGCGTGGTAACGCAATCAAACTATGTGCTATAACATGTAAAACGGTATCATGAAAGGAACATTCAAAAAGCAACTCATGTAAACACCTTAATCATATGATTATCTTATTCAGATTGAGGCAAATAATTCGATTACTGATGTCCATGGAAACGTAATCATTGTGAATTATGTAAACAAGCTAACCTTTTTGCTTTGAATGCAATTCTATCATTTGCGATGCTTCATGGGATTGTAGTCCTTTCTTTCATTTAAACTATGAAGTACACAATTTTGTAGCTTTGTCATTTTGTCTAATTTTCAAATACTTATTTGTTTCAAATAAAAGTTTGTAATGTCTCCATTCTCTATGTAGCTTCATGGCTTATAACACTTTAATGAATACTTCAAAAAATTCATATGTGAATAAAAAAAAGAAATCTGAAAAGTGAGCATGCACTAATGCACTTTTAATTATTTGTGACTCTGAACCAAGTGTGCCACAAGCCTGCTTTTGAGTGAAGGTCTCGGCCGTTAGATCGACCCCTGGGGGCTGGCTGCAGTACAAGTCATAAAGCCCACCTCCTCCATGTTAAAGAAGGAGACATGAGACCAAATAAAAAAAATAATTACACATGTCCCAAAAGATGGTTCTGGTCAGTTAAGGCACTGGTTATTGTGCTAATGTAGGTGCAGATCTTCATTTCTGTAAAGAGTATGTTTTGAGCAGTAATTTAATGCTGGGCGTGTCATCGTGATTGACAGCTGTGATTGACAGTTTCTCAAAGCAGACGTCGGAGCTTCAGCAGGAGACTGAAGTGTTATTATTCGATTTCTGTGTTATTTTACCATGATAAAATGAGTTGCTCAGCAGTAAACTATAGTTTCTTACATACAGGATCTGGTGGAACACTGTTTATTCGGTAAGGTCAGGGCTTTATCAGTTTGCTGATACACGCCTAACCACCCAGATAGCAAAATACACTCGAGCCAGTTGCGGCTAGACTCTCCTGCCGGAGACTTGCCACTCGGCCCAACTCCGTCTGCTGTACCTACTCGAGTCAATCGGGCCAGATACGGCGGCCGTTAGCAAGCTGTTGCTGCCGCTTCCGAGCCGGAATCGGCCCGTGAGTAATGTGCGCTGCGGCCCAGAGCTGGCACGATTAAATCTTCATTATATAAACCTCACCTTTGTTAACGTTATTACAACCATTTGTGTTGATAAAACAGCAAATGCAGGCTCCTTTGTAAATGCAAAGTGTACATTAGCGAGCCTTTGTTATAGTACAGACACCAGCGGTCAAGTGAGAAGTTTGGGGGGCATGGTTGATGTGATGTACAAGCGTTTGGTTGGAAGTTCGATTTCGCAGCTCTTCCTCTGGCTCCATCAGGCAGTCCTTCTGCGCATGCCCAGGCTCCAATTTCAGCAGTCTTTTGCGACAGTTTGTGCCCGTCACAAGAGGTTTTTTCCTTCAAAGCGTTTAATGGAAAATGGCGCTGTCGTGTCGTCCATATTTTATACAGTCATTGCTCTGAACCCGCATTAATGAAGTATATAAGGATCTGGTCAATGGTCCACAGTATTTAGGAGTTTAAAAAAAGATAATTGGACAGAAAAATAAACCATATTCATGAAACTCTGTTGCCAACTATGCTGTAAGTCTGAAAGGTGGGCAGCGTTTCTCTCCACATCTGAGATATAATTTCCTGGAAGGGAAATTTTGGTCATTCTGCTCCATCCTATTTAAAGTGCACCTTCATTGAGATGATAATGATCTATATTTTTACTCAACGCCATTTCAAATGCGCACTCTTATGAGCACTCATTTAGCAGATTCCCGTAAGACGGCCCGTGTGTTAATATCTCTCAGAGAATAGAGGAATAAATTCAACAACAAACAAACAGTACGGTCCTTATGCATTCAAAGGGAGGGCTGAGGGAAGGAGAAGAAATCCATGGAAACTGATTTCCATCTAATTACAGCGCTCTGTTTTTCTGCGTGGAGCCTCAGTAACTATGAGCAACAGGACAGATCGGGCACGGAGGCGGCAAACGGCCAGCCTTTCTGAAGAGACACGCTTCAAATGCTTCTGTTGCGCCGTTTCAAAGAGCTCGGAGGAAACCTGTTCCAACCTGCAGATGCTTTTTATCTGCTTCACAAGTACAAGGTTGGAGACGCGAGGTTGTTTTTTTTGAGCGGCCCCCGGGGGCCTGCGCTCTGTGTGATGTTTCAGGCACTGTCTGTCCTTGGCAGGTTTAACCTCCTCCTCCTCCTCCTCCAAAGAGTGACAATAGCACAATCGTTCACAGGACCCCGTTCCAAGCATTGTCCTTTATAACAAGAATATCACATTAACTTCCTCGTCAATTTTTTTTTTTCACTTCAGGTTCATCAGAACGTAATTAGAACAATGACTTCAGATGATCTGGACATGCGGCCAACAAACTCTTTTGCTCATTTATACTTCTTATTTAAAGGGACAGTTCACGCAAAAATGAAAATGTACTCACAATTTACTCACCTTCAAGTGGTTCCAAACTTTTATGTGTTTTTTCTTCTGTTGAACAAAAAAGAAGATATTTTGAAGAATGCTGAAAACCTGTAACCAATGACTTCCGTAATAGGAAAAACAAATACTATTGAAGCCAATGGTTTTCTTCAAAATATCTTCTTTTTGTCTTCAACAGAAGGTAAGTCAAATAGGCTAGGCAGGTAAATCATCACAGATTACTTCATCTTCAATTGGAAGTGAATTGTGAAAATATTATGGAGATTTTGAAATGAGTGTATTATATTTGTTAATGGAACGCTCTGAGAAAGCTTTTGCTTCTGGTTTTGATCTTCAGGCTGGAGGATCTCAGGTGATCTTCACAAACCCTCTGGAGATTGTGAAGATCCGTCTGCAGGTGGCGGGTGAAATCACCACAGGGCCACGCGTCAGTGCTTTCTCTGTCATCCGTGACCTGGGCTTCTTCGGCCTCTACAAGGTAAAACTCACTCACACAAGACAGCCTGAAGCACTATTCACATTCATACATCAATTACTATACATACATGTTTAAGCTATCCACTTCACTGGTATATTATTATTATTATTATTATTTTATTATAGGATGGTATATACAGTACAGTTAAAGTCAGAATTATTAGCCCCCCTTTGAATTTTTTTTCTTTTTTTAAATATTTCCCAAATGATGTTTAACAGATCAAGGAAATTTTCACAGTATGTCTGATAATATTTTTTCTTCTGGAGAAAGTCTTATTTGGTTTATTTCAGCTAGAATAAAAGCAGTTTTTAATTTTTTAAAAACCATTTAGGGTCATTAGCCCCTTTAAGCTATATATTTTTTAATAGTCTAGAGAACAAACCATCGTTATACCCTAACCTGCCTAGTTAACCTAATTAACCTAGTTAAGCCACTTTAAGCTGTTTAGAAGTGTCTTGAAAAATATCTAGTAAAATATTATTTGCTGTCATCATGGCAAAGATTAAATAAATCAGTTATTAGAAATGTGTTATTAAAACTATTATGTTTAGAAATAAGTTGAGAAAATCTTCTCTCCGTTAAACAGAAATTGGGGAAAAAATTAACAGGGGGGCTAATAATTCAGGGGGTTTATTAATTCTGACTTCAACTGTATATATATTATTATTTATTATTAAAATAAAATTAGCATTGTATCAAATTCTGTATGTTCATTAAATGTATTACTTATTATGACCATTCAAATATTTGGGGGTAGTCATATCTTTATGAACAAACTCATATCTTATTCCATAAAGATGATGATATTAATGAAACTGTAAAATGGTTAATTATGTAACAAAAGATTTTAGTTTCAGATAAATACTATTCATCTGAATTTTTTATTCAGTAATGAATCCTGATTAAAAAGATCATGCTTTCTGCAACAATATTAAGCATTTTTTAACATTTATGAAGTGTTTCTCAGCACCAAATCAGCATTGTAATGAATTCTGAAACGTTGTGTGACACTGAAGACTGGAGCTATGCTAAATAAATTCAGCTTTACATCACAGGAATAAATCATTGAAATAAAATGTTCAAATATAAAAGTTCTTATGAATTGTAATGATATTTTCCAAAATTACAAGACATTTTTAGCAAATAAATTCACCCTTCATGAGCATATAAGACATATAGACCTGTTATTATTTTACAGTAGAATGTACAACACAATTTTAAATTTTAATAAAAAATGTTCTATGGTTCAATACTAAATGGAAAAAAAATGAATATGAGAAAAATATTGTAAATGTTGAATATGTAAAATTTTAAATTTTAATACAAATCTGATTAATCTGACTAATCTAAATCTGATTCTGCATGTAATTGTAATAAATGTCACAATTCAGATTAATTGATTACTAAAATTATTTTAACCTTTAACCCCTTCAGACCCGAATTATGTTTCAAGTTTTAGAAAAAAGTAAAGGTATGTTTTATTATGTTGTATATTGTATTATAATAATAATAATAACAACACCCTTTAAGTATATATTGATTTTTTTTTGTCCATTTCAGTGGATACCAGGTCAGAACAGTTGTACTTCCCGAACATTATACCAACATAAAATACAAAAAACACATACATGATTGCTGGTATAATCTTGAAATTTATTTTCAAAAACACAAACATTAAGATTGTAACATTTTACTTTAATTTTGAGGTTTTTGTTGTATAAATTACACCTTTATCGTCATCTTCCTCATCACTCCACATAATTTCCACATCTGAGATATTTTCATCTGCAAGATCAGGGGTGCCCAAACTTTTTCTTATGAAGGACTAAAAACCAAACTTGACTGAGGCTAGTGGGCTGAAGGTAAATATAGTTGCCATGGGTAACTTCCTAATTTATTTAATAATGTTTAAAATGACTATAAAACATTGCTTTATATTAACTAATACAGTATTTTATAATAACTAATACATTATTTTATAACTTATTACAGATAAACAATCAAATTTTTAACAGAATTACACTAGTTTGTGTCTTGATTTGCTTGCCGATGTTTTCTGCATAGTCCTGCATCCTTTGAGTGACATAAATCAGATTTATTTACAACATTTAATTGAAACAATAAAATGCAATAAAACAAACAAAAAAAAAAAGGTGATGACGATCTCTGAACTCTCTCCATCAACCCTCTCCATCATTCTCACTCTCCTCTCAGATTGAATGGTGGGCCAAATCAAAGCTTACAAAGGGCCAACATTGGACCACGAGTCCTACTTTGGGCATCTCTGCTCAAGATCTGTATATTCTGCATATTAAATTGATTTCAGCAATGAACTAGTACATCAATATAGGCTTTTTTTTTATATAACCTCTTATGGCCCAAGGTGTTTTGGTACATGCAATTTTATCTCTCTTTGCTATTTGAGCTTATTGGAACCTAATTAGAATAAAAATTTAAGTATCATCTTTTGATATGATGTGCTTTTAGAAAAAAATTATGTCCATATATGTGGACTCGTGGTCCGAATTTACATAAAACGCTTTTTCCCGAATTTTCTTTTATGCATATTTAACATTGAATTTTTTTTTAACTTGTTTTGACTATCAGAGAGTAAAAACAACATTTTTTCCTATTTTGAACAGTTACAAATAGGTTTTGGGACATTTCATATGCTGCAGAACAGTTGCAGGATGACACTGTATGTCTGTAACAAATTATAAAACATTCAAAGTATTTTAAATAGCCACTTAAGAGCTAAAATGTGCTGTCCACATACGTATGTGGACACTCGGGGCCTAGGAGGATAAAAAACATTCAATCAGGAGATTTAATTTCAGTAACAGATGTTAAACCCATTGTTTATCCTAATGGACAGACATATTTGAAAAAATCCTGATCTAGAGCTTGCAATGTTGCAAAGGATTTTAAACTTTAGTTAGTTGTCCTTTTTTTTTTTTTACATACAATCTGTGAAATATTGGCAAAAATATCAATAGATCTGAATAAAAACATTGTAAATGTGTCTTACGTCTGTGTCTGGAGTGAAGTGATGCCATGCTGCTTTTCAGTGTAGTGGATTTTACCGCCATTTGATTGGATGACAATTGTCCACTCTCATGAACTGCAGTTTTTAAATTAGATGAAGTGCTCAGAAACCACAAAAACATGGGCTGACATATGATGTGCATTGTAATAGACACAGGGTCTGAAGGGGTTTAAAAGTGTCCAAAAGCCCAATCAATAACAAATTATTTCTATACATTATGCTTTCATACTAAATCTACTATTCTGGTATCAAACCAACTCTAAAGCAGAGACGCCCAAGTAGGGCCAGCGGGCCAAAGTTGGCCCATGGTGACCTTTGATTTGGCCCGCCATCCCATCTGAATAGAGAGGGAGAAGGATGGGGAGGTGGTTGGGGCAAATGCCTTTGACAGAGATCGTCATTTTGAATTTGATGTAACCTTTTGTTCTTATTATTTGTTATATTTCTTATATTTGTTCTTATTCTTATTGCTGAGCTACAAAAAAAATCCAACTGAAATTAAATGATACAATTAAATGTTGTAAATAAATTAGACTTTAAAATGTAAATACTGTCACTTGACAGATAGAGGACAATGCACAAGACATCAGCGAGCAAATCAAGGTGAAGGCAGGAGCAGCTCGACTAGTGCATTCAGCATTGAACTCCATTGTGTTAGAAATGGGATTGTTTATGTTTTTACTGTAATAAGTTCAGTGTTAAATGTTAAAAGGGATACTACGTCAATTAATATTATTTAAAGCAACATTTTTAGGAAATTCCCCTTGGCAAATTTATTGTAATACATTTTGGTATATATATTTTTATATAAGCATTAAGCATCTTTTTTTTAATTTAGCTTTGAGTTTTATAATAATATTTATTTAATCGAATGAATATTTCATGAAATGTCCATTAAGGAGTTTCTCTCTTCAAATAGTCTTCCAGAATGCATTTTTTCTGACCTCATCCAGAGGATCATCCTCAGCTCACTAGCGCCTCCCACCTGTGCAATCACACCCTGCGCTCCCGTTTATATCCTAGAGCACCTCAGTCATGCTCCACAATCTCCAGCTAATCTCACACACATACACATACACACACCATCAGGCCTCAATCCACCCCCTGCTGTATCAGTCTGAGCAGGTAGTGGAGCAGCAGCCTCTCAGAGCCGAGAGTGCTGCTTTTGTGTGCTGTTTTCCCCCTTCAGCGCTGCTGGAGAACATCTCCAGTTATTCTGCTGCATGTGAGCAGGGATGCAGAGCTGCATTCCTGAGGCTTGGAGCGCAGGAGTTTGCGGAGAGCGAGTGTTTTGGTGTAAACAGCATTGTGGGGACTGCCATGATGGCGTTGGGTCGTATCTCATCCAGTGGCCGCATTGGCTTGACATTTTATGGACAGCTGGAGAGAGATGAATGAGGCGCCTTCACCTCTGCGTAGGTGTTGTGTGTGCTGCTAATTACATGGAGACACTTGGGCTTGTTTTATGGTGAAATAATAGCTGAGGTTTTTGACTTATTTATAAAGAGAGTAGAGAAAATGAAATAATAGTTGGGACATGAGGAGAGGCTACATTTATAGTCTCACTCTCTATTTATATAGTCAAAATTATTCGCCCTCCTGTGAATTATTTTTTTCAAATATTTCCCAAATGATGTTTAACAGAGCAAGGAATTTTTCACAGTATTCCCTTTATTTTTTCTTCTGGGGAAAGTCTTAATTATTTTTTAATTTCAGCTGGAATAAAAGCAGTTTTTCTTTTTTTTAAACCATTTTAAGGTCAATATTATTAGCCCATTTATTTTTTCGATTTTCTACAGAATTAATTAATCTAATTAACAAGCCTTTAAAATGCATTTTAAGCTGAATACTAGTATCTTGAAAAATATCTAGTAAAATATTATGTGCTGTCATCCTGACAAAGATAATAGAAGAAAATAATATTAGAAATTAGTTATTAAAACTATTATGTTTATAAATATGTAGAGGGAAAAATTCCCACTAAACAGAAATTGGGGAAAAATATACAGGGGGCTAATAATTCTGACTTCAACTGTATATACTGTATGTTTGAATATGTACATACATATTCATACATACATTCATGTATGAGTATGTTTCTAGACAGTCAAAAGTTTACATACATTTCCTTGGTTTTTTTTTTTTAGCTTTGCTTTTAAACTGTATAACTTTAGTCAAATATTTTGGGTATCCTTCCACAAGCTTCTCACAATAGTTTGCAGGAATTTTGGCCCATTCCTCCTGACAGAATTGGTGTAACTGAGTCAGATTTGTAGGCTGTCTTGCTTGCACAAGCTTTTTCAACTCTGGCCACAAATTTTCTATAGGATTGAGCTCAGGGCTTTGTGATGGCCACTCCAAAACATTCACTCTGTTGTCCTTAAAGCACATCTTAACTAATTTGGCAGTATGCTTAGGGTCATGGTTTGTTTGGAAGACCCATTTGTGGCCAAGTTTTAATTTCCTGGCTGATGTCTTGAGATGTTGCTTCAGTATTTCTACATAATGTTCTTTCTTCATGATACCATCTATGCTGTGAAGTGGACCAGTCCCTCCTGCAGCAAAACAGCCCCACAACATGATGCTGCCACCCCAATACTTCACAGTTGGGATGGTGTTCCTAAGCTTGTATTATTTCCCCTTTGTCCTCCAAATGTAACACTGGTCATTATGGCCAAACAGTTCAATCTTAGTTCCATCAGACCACAGGAAATGTCTCCAAAAAAATATTCTTTTTCCCAGTGTAATTTAGCAAATTGTAATCTGGCTTTTTTTTTTGTTGATTCTGGCTTGTTGATTTTCCCATGTTGTCACACAAGGAAGCAGTGTGTTTGAGGTTAAACTCAAATGTTGTCAGTTAGCCAATCAGAAACTTCCAAAACCTTGACACCATCATCTGCGCTTTTTTAGAGGCATAATAATCTTATTGTATGTAAACTTGACTTTCAAAAAAAGTTATAACAATTTCTCAAAAAATCTCTCATTATTCTGCTATTAAGCATAACAGAAGCAAATTTGATAATCCTAACTTACCTAAAAGAGAAAAAGTTTAGTCACATAAACATCTGACTTTTTTTTTAAATGGTTATGTGCCTTTTTATACTGTGTATGTACACTTCTGGTTTCAACTATATATATATTGAAGTCAGAATTATTAGTCCCCCTGAATTATTTGCCCCCCTGTTTATTTTCAACACATTTCTAAACATAATAATTTTAATAACTCATTTCTAATAACTGTTTTATTTTATCTTTGCCATGATGACAATACATATTATTTTACTAGATTTTTTATTAAGACACTTCTATACAGCTTAAAGTGACATTTAAAGGATTAATTAGGTTAACTAGGCAGGTTAGGGTAATTAGGCAAGTTATTGTATAACAATGATTTGTTCTGTAGACTATCGAAAAAATATATAGGTTAATGGGGCTAATAATTTTGTCCTTAAAATGTTTTTTAAAAAATTAAAAACTGCTTTTATTCTTGCCGAAATAAAACAAATAATACTTTCTCCAGAAGAAAAAAATATTATCAGACATACTGTGAAAATTTCCTTGCTCTGTTAAACAACATTTGGAAAATATTTAAAAAAAGAAGAAAAAAAAATCAAAATAATTCTGACTTCAACTGTATATATACATGGTCTCATATATATATATATATATATATATATATATATATATATATAGATATAGATATATATATAGATATATATATATATATATATATATATAGATATAGATAGATGAGACAATAACTTGGGTCAAACTCACACTTGAGGACCGCAGTTCAATGCAGCAGTTTCGTGTCTCTTATTGTCTCAGTATCAATACCTCATATACAGTGTCGCTATCACGATTACAGTAGAATGTGCTCTATCAGTAAATCAGATGGCTGGTCACTGGAGAAAAAAAAGCCTGCGCTCCTGTCGTCTGGCCGAGGCAGGTAAGTCTCCAGGGCTCACCTGTCAGCCTGTCGTGGGAAAGGAGCCTTTATTTCAGAGTCATGGTCGGGCGGGGGGGGGGGTCAGCGCCACACAACAGCCTGTGTGTGTGTAAGAATGTTGAATCCGGTGCCTCCCCTCCATCTGTGTCTCTCCTGAGCCGTGCGGACAATGTGCTTTGAGTGCAGGAGACGCGCTGCAGCCTGCTTCTCTCAGACGGCCTGGCTCCTCAGGGTCCGGCCCAGGCACAGAGCTGTCTTTGTCAGCTTAATTACCCCGCCTCTCCCCTTCTGCCGCTGCAGGGCCTCCACCACCACCACTCCCTGCCCAGGCTCCAAAACCAAGAGCCTCTGCGCATACACTTCATATCACATTCACACACACACACACACACACACACACACACACACACACACACACACACACACACACACACACACACACACACCTGCGAGTGGAGTTATCATGCACACAGAAGATCCAGATGTTCCCACATTAACACAACCCTCACCTCCGGCTCTCCAGACTCTGCCAGAGCAGATGAGCCAGGTCTGGGCTCCTTTTGGGGGCGATTGTTATCTTCTCTGGCCCACAGCAGAGCTCAAAGATCACTCGAGGAAAGAGATACCTGGGCTATCTGCGCTACCTGTGTACACGCTGCAGATTAACCTTGCGAGTTTAATGAAGCCTGTCTAAAGCGCACTTCAGCCGGGCTTTAAAGCGTTCTGCTGAGAGGAAAATCTCTCCGTTTCTTCGCTCCTGGCTGCTGGCCAGCATGCTGGAGATGAGGAAACCCAATCCCGTTGAAGGTACGGCTTTGTTTACGGTGACAGACGCAGGAATAGTCTCTGAGAAAAAGAAAAAAAGCATTTATTTGAAGTGACAAGGCACAAAACACACTCATTCCAAAGGGTTGACATTAACACACCATAAACCCAGCTCCCAGAATACAATACAACACTACCCCGAATGAAAACTGAGGCTTTGTGATGCATGCCTGAAAATGTTTCTGTCTTTAATTTGACATAACGTGTCCATCTTCTTGGCCCCCAGGGTGCGAAAGCTTGTTTCCTGAGAGACATCCCCTTCTCTGCCATTTATTTCCCCTGCTACGCACACACCAAGGCAGCCCTGACGGATGAAGACGGGCGAGTGGGACCTGGCAGGCTTTTGCTGGCAGGGGCGCTGGCGGGTAAGCCACCACGCACTCTCCGGTAGCCGCCTGCCACCGCTGGCTCCATTGTGGTTGGCCGTAATTAGAGTGCTCAGTGATTTAGGCTGTGTTTTGAAGTGCGGCGCGCCTGCCAAGGGTCGGATATTTTCCACTGTTTAATATATAGGGGCTGGAAGTTTGTGCTTTGAGCTTTCAGAGTGTTAAAAGAGGCAAAAAAAATGTCCCAAAGTAGCCGTAGTGCAGGAGCAATAAACAGATCCTACGATACTGGCATGACCAGGCCAGCACATCCAGGATCTGACTTCTGCAATATTTTTACAAGTCTCTCTTTCCTCATCACGTATAAAATACGATCCAGATTTGATGTTGTTTTTAATATTTTACTCTTGTGGTTGGTCTTTAAGAAAACATCGCTTAAAAAGACGACTCCTTTAGCCAAGCCAGTATGGTTTGGAATGCGAGCGAAAGAGAATTAATATTTATTTCTAATCCTTTTTGCCGTTTTAGATTTACTGCTTCTTGACTCGAGCGTGATACGAGATTGAAAAGCCATACATGGTCAGGGAGAGCTTAGCATTCCTGTCTCCCCCAATGTTTTATATCTGTCAGATGGTGTAGAGCAAGTTTTTATGGTTAGGTATGTTCTTATGGCATGTATCACTCAGTTTACCATTTATCAGCAATTCGAGCTTCAAGGCAATTAGTGATTTACAGTCATTTCGGGAAATTTAATTACACGCTCAGTTTGTGCGCCGTTATTGGTAAGGCAGGCAGACTTCTGCGGCATCGAAAGCGTAAAGCTGGCTACTTCTGCCTGTTCTACAGGAAATGGGTGTATTAGTTGGGTTTTTAAATTTTCGTTTCATTTTTAAAGTGCTCCCGTTATGCTTTTTACCCTTTTAACTTTGTTTAGTGCGTAATGTTGCTATTTGAGCATGAAGATTCACAGAGTTAGAAAACCGAACTCGACCGGAAAACATTTTGAAGTTTCTTAAACGCTCTAATCACAGTCCTACAACAGTCAAAAGCCAATTTTCTGAACTTAAAGGCACAGTATATCATTTTCACCACTAGAAGGCACGTGTTCAGAACAAACAAAAACATTTAGAAGTCTCTCCTACGCTCTAATCACAATCCTACAACAGGCACGAGCCAATATCCCGAAATTAAAGGCGCAGTATATTATTTTCACCACTAGAAGGCACGTGTTCAGAACAAACAAAAACATTTAGAAGTCTCTCCTACGATCTAATCACAGTCCTAAAACAAGCATAAGACAATATCCCGAACTTAAAGGCACAGTATGTCATTTTCACCACTGGAGGGCTCGTATTCAGAACAAACAAAAACATTTAGAAGTCTATCCTACGCTCTAATCACAATCCTACAACAGGCACGAGCCAATATCCCGAAATTAAAGGCGCAGTATATCATTTTCAGAACAAACACAATCAATTTGAGTCTTTCAAATGCTCTAATCACAGTCCTACAACAGGCCAAGCCAATATCCCGAACTTAAAGCTACAATATATAATTTTCACCACTAGAGGGCACATATTCAGAAGAAACAAAGCGATCATCGGAATTATAATCTTCATTACTTCCTATGGGTCTCCTGCAGAAATCATGTTGATGAATGAACTAAAGTATTCAAAACTTTTTATCATGATAGTATGAAGCTACCATTAACTTACAATCCACCAATTCCCGTTCTTCAACCTGTGATCATGTGAAGCAGCAGCACTGTTTTATCAGACTAAATACATTTTAGGCTTCTGTTTTAACGCAGCTCTGTGCAGTCTTAGGGGTCAATCACACCGAATGCGCATTTACGTTCCAAAAAAGCTAGGTGCCCCACAATGCCTTTTTTGTTGACAAGAAAAAAAGAAGCGCGAGTGTTGCTGTTGGTATTAATATAATTAAAAAATTGTATAATATATATTCAATATATATATTATATAATATGATATTCAAGACTTGTGAGTCGTATAGCTCCAGATAGCTGAAAACAGCAACCACAAGTCTCTCCTCCATCTTCAAAAGTCTTCGTAGTTGTCTTGACAATGACAACACAAACACTGCGGGCACCGCAACGGAAACCCCGCCTCTGCTTTCATTTGATTGGAGAATAAAAAAGACGCGACCGACGTAATGCGCTTTTACCGCTCAGAGTTGACTTTTTTTTCAACTGTGAGCGCAGATCACGCAACGGTAAAAATGTGAGGCGCAGTGGGCGGTTTAAACGCGAGGTGTACAGGGCTCATAAGCCGCACACAAAATGCTTGCGGCTGTTAGTAAATCATTCAAAAAAGGCGCCTCTCAACGCAAAATCGCGTTCGGTGTGATCTTCCTCTTATAAAACAACATAATAAAGCATCTTTCTCTGTTTTCTAAAATCAAACAAGAAATCCAGGGTGTGTGTATAACATATAACACAATACATAACCCTGTTCTAGGGTCAGTTGGCGTTTCTGTGTTGAGTTTGCATGTTCTCCCTGCGTTCGCGTGGGTTTCCTCCGGGTGCTCCGGTTTCCTCCACAGTCCAAAGACATGCAGTACAGGTGAATTGGGTAGGCTAAATTGTCCATAGTGTATGAGTGTGAATGAGTGTGTATGGATGTTTCCCAGAGATGGGTTGCAGCTGGAAGGGCATCCGCTGCGTAAAACATGTGCTGGATAAGTTGGCGCTTCATTCCGCTATGGCAACCCTGGATTAATAAAGGGACTTAGCCGAAAATAAAATAAATGAATGAATAACCCTGTTCTAGTGAGATTTGGACATTTTAATGAAAATATCATACATATTGTGCCTTTAAATAATTACGTTATGCTAGTAATCTGTTGTTCTCATGGCTTTGTGCTCAGAAAACAAATGTAAACTGTTTAAAAACACATGCAGATGTTTTGTTTGTTGTTGCTGGAGTATCCGATGCAGTTGCGGTAAAGGCTGCAAGGGGGAGGGGAGCAGCAGCTCATTTGCATTTAAAGTGAGACACAAAATAATGAGAAATGATAATGAGGAATGATAAATGATCCATGAGGTCTTAAACTTCACAGACTCGTTTAGGGGAATGCTAAAAGGTATATTAGGCTACATCTTGTAAAAAGCACATAATTGAATCTCTATTTTTTATTTTTATTTTCCTCTATAGTTCTACTATTCAGTTTAATTTAATTTAATTAAATTTTAGGCTTATATGCTATGTTTGTGCACTAAATAGAATAATTAAAAAAATGTAAACAGCAAGTAACTCAACACATTTAAATATTGTTGATATTTCGGTATAAAAGTATATTGGTCTACTTGTCTGTTTATGGCTCCATCACTTATAAAAGCAAATTGTTTTTTTTCAGATTCTCTTGTTTTTAGTTTTAAATTCTCTTTATTATTTCTCTTAATTTTTTTTACACTCTTTGTGCTCCACACTGAAGGTGTGTCCACTGGTCGAGCATTGAGAAAGGCTTGTAATTATTCATATGCAAGTATTTTATTTAGATGTTAAAATAAAGCTCTAGAACCTGCGGTGGAGTCAGCGTGCCGGCGGTGTGGCTGCTCAGACTCAATGTTATCGCTGATTTAGGCTATTAGGAGCTGAATTGGTGCCACAGTGGCCTTTGTGCTGGCCAGCGTGGGACAGGGCTTATACGGCAGTCTCATTATTAAGCATTGTCTGGATCTTTAAAAAATAATAATATTAAAAAATGTCATTTTCCTATTGGAGATATTTGTAATGTTTGATTAAATAGGCTGGTGTAATATATTTGACGGAAATAGTTCACAGCACGCTGGGCAATAATCATAGATAGAGTTGCAGAGTTTGCATACATTGACGTTTTACAGTTGAAGGCAGAATTATTAGCCCTCCTGAATTATTTTTTATTTTTCTCCAATTTCTGTTTAACGGAAAGAAGTTTTTTTTTTCAACAAATCGTCACTTTAGAATTATAAGGTTCTATCTGCATTCTAAATGATTTTGAGATATTGAGCTTCAAAGATTTTACATTCCATATAGCAAACAATATGTGCTTCACAGTTCTCTTTCATACATTAACATGACAGAGACCCTAAATGTACTCTCAATGTAAATTATTAAAGTTCTCTTACATTTGCAAATTAGAGTAAAAAAAAAACACGGTAAATGCAGATTGAATCTTCTAATTCTAAAAAGTAATTTTCTACTTGGAATTATAAGATTCTATCTGCCAGATCATTCATTGAAGCATTACTTTTCAAGAAATACAATCAATAAATATATAATTTGGTGTTGTAACAATATGTTGATGCTTGAAAAAGTTTATTTTTTTCTTTCTCTAACATTTATTTTATGTTTTAGGATGAATATTTTTTCCTTGTTCAAATTAATCATACAAGGCTGTGCTAAATATTTTGTCCTTTGCAGATGTTAATTTTATCTAATTAATGTGTTAATATTTATTAAATTGTAGGCTTTATATGAATTATTGAATTATATTTATTGAATTATATGCCCCATGAATTAAATTAAGTATTTGGCCATCAAGGCTTAATATTAAATTTAAAGACTTAAAAAGAAAACAGACAATGAGTAAATGAGTTTAATAAACACTGGAAAGTGTTTCACTTACCATATATACACAAATAAAAATATTTCACATTTAATATATTCATTTTTTAAATATTTGTTTCTTTTTCAACAGTGTGAACTTTAACATTTTATCACAATGTCAAAAAATGTTTCTAAATCATTACATTTACACACATCTCAATTTTGTGTTTGCATTATTTAGTCGACTCTGATTTTGTGGGATTTTGTCTTTCTGGTCTTTCCCGCTGTCAATGGAGCAGTCCGGCGAAATGACAAAGAAAGCTGATTCTGATTGGTCCTCTTGCGTGCATTGAAAAATGCTGTTTTGCGTACAGAAAAAACCTTATAGAGCCAAGCTAGAGTTCGACTTTGTAGATAAACCGTTTTTGTTTTTTAAATAAAATGTAAACAACTAAACAAAACATCACATTATGTATAATAAGTTGTCATTTAATTAAAATATGGGAATTACTACATTTTGACAAAAATGTCATATAGAACCTTATAATAAGGTAATGAAATTTCGAAACATAATAGATTTAATAACACATTTCTAATAACTGATTTCTTTTATATTTGCCATGATGACAGTAAGTAATATTTTACTACATATTTTTCAAGACACTAGTATTCAGCTTAAAGTGACATTTAAAGGCTTAATTAGTTTAATTAGACAAGTTATGATAATTAGTAAAGGGTTAGGAAAAAAATTTAAAACTGCTTTTATTCTAGCCGAAATAAAACAAATAAGACTTTCTCCAGAAGAAAAAATATTATAGGAAATACTGTGAAAAATTCCTTGCTCTGTTAAACATCATCTGGGAAATATTTTGACTTTGACTTGAGAGCTGATTATTCAACTGTTTGACTTCAACTGTACATCTGGCCTTGAGACAGAATTCAGTTATACCTAAGCTATTATATATTATTCATCTTTTATTTAGATATGAATTCTGTATGTTCTTCAGGTTTCTAGGGAATTCTAAGCCGACTCTTCATGACATGTGTGACTTCTCTTTAGGCATGCCGGCCGCATCCCTGGTGACCCCAGCCGATGTTATCAAGACCCGGTTACAAGTGGCTGCCCGTGCAGGCCAGACTACATACAATGGACTCATTGACTGTTTCTGGAAGATTCTTCAAGAGGAGGGCCCTCGTGCCTTCTGGAAAGGAGCTGGAGGTATATCTCGCAGACTAACCTGAAACTGGTCCCTCTCATATTTTTTGCTATAAAAGATTTTGGAGGTAACCCTATGTTCGTTCATTCATTCATTCATTCATTCATTTACCTTCGGCTTAGTCCCTTTATTCTTCAGGGGTCGCCACAGCGGAATGAACCGCCAACTTGTCCAGCTCAGGTTTTACACAGTGGATGCCGTTCCAGCTGAAACCCAGTGCAGGGAAACATCCATACACTCTCATTCACACACATACACTACGGACAATTTTAGCTTACCCAATTCACCTGTAGTGCATGTGTTTGGACTGTGGGGGAAACCGGAGCACCCAGAGGAAACCAATGCCAACATGAGGAGAGCATGCAACCTCCACACAGAAATGCCAACTGGGCCAGCCGAGACTCGAAGCAGCGACCTTCTTGCTGTGAGGCGATCGTGCTACCCACTGCGCCTCCAAAATATATTAGGAAATACTTAAAAATGTCACTTAAACTACAGGTGTCAAATCCAGTTCCTGGAGGGCCGCAGCTCTGCACAGTTTAGTTCTAACCCTACTTCAACACTCTTACCTGTAGGTTTTAAACAAGCCTGAAGAACTCAATTAGCCTGATCAGATGTGTTTAGGATTAAAGCTAAACTGTGCAGAGCTGCGGCCCTCTAGGAACTGGATTTGACACCTTAAACATTTGAATATATACAGTATATAACATTTATAAAAATATTTGAAAGAGAACTCAAATTTCACATGAGGGCTAATAATTCTGTCTTCAACTATAGAAATTGTCACCATAACATACATTTGTTTTATTTTTTCCTCCTCAGCGCGCGTGTGTCGCTCCTCTCCGCAGTTCGGAGTGACGCTGGTGACCTACGAGCTCCTACAGCGGTGGTTTTACGTGGACTTCGGCGGACAGTAAGACTCACACACTTCCAAAACGAACACATGCCGTAGATATCTTCCATTAGAAAGAGACTGTGGGGTGCGGAGTGTGATTGTGAAGAGCAGCAAAATGTCAGATGCCCTGAAATTTCATTAATAGCTGTTTAGAAAGGGCCGCCTTTGTAGCAAAGACTCTCATTTCGACGGCCACTTTGTTACAGCTGAGGCCTAATTACTACACAAGAAAAGCAGCGAGCGCTCGGACTGAAAGCTGTTAGCGTCTTTATCTCTCCCGCTGAAGTGAAAAAAAAACAGCCTGGCGCTCTGGTTTCCAAAGGCTCTGCTGACTCACTGAAGGCTGGAGGTGACATTTGTAGAAATGCTCTTCATAGCCGCATGGCTCCATGTGTCCAAGTGATTTGAGGTGGGGAGAATTGCTTTGACTGGAGTCTGTTCCACTTCTGGACAGAATGACCTTCTTTTACCATGGAATATTGTGCTGTCTTGAAAGCCAGAAACCACAGGCGCACATAAAAGAGCACGATGTGTGTGTGTGTGTATATATATATATATTTACATACACAAACGTATGTGTTTTTATACCTGTTTGTATATTGATTGATGTGCTTCAGAAGTAAATGTGTGTTGTTAAATTGTGATAAACAGCCTAACTGCTTTGTTAAAATAAGATTTTTCTGTCAATTTTTGGAACACAAAGAAACAAACACAGTGGGTTTTTTTCTTCCCCAAAACCTTTCCATTCAGGATATAGACTGTATTTTCAGATGATGTTTGAAGATGTGAATGAAATCAAATCATGCAGTCTTGTAGATCAAATGGGAAACTTTTATTTGAGTTGAAATAAAATGTGCAAATGTGGATGCACAGATGTTGAAATGTGAGCACATACTGATCATTTTATGACTATGAGCCAGTGGTCAGTATTATAAATATAGTCTTTTTTAGCTGTATGTTTTAATACTTATAATACAGGTCTTTGATATTGAAATGAGTTTTTAAAAACGTATTAAAAATCTTTTATTTAAACGAAAAATCTGCTATAGGCAAAGGTATTTTTTCATGAATGTTTCAATAAATATATTTTATACTTTATTTAATTTAGTAAAGATATATATAAATTATATTTTTATTAACAGAAATAAGATTTTAAATATATATATATATATATATATATATATATATATATATATATATATATATATATATATATATATATATATATATATATATATATATAATCTTTTTTATTTTATTTGTTTTGTTTTTTTAATAATAAAATATATATATATATTTTTTAAAATCTTATATACATTCATTCATTTACCTTCAACTTAAGGCTGATTTATACTTTTGCGTCAAAGCGCACTTGTTCGCATAGCCCTCGCCGTGGCTGACAGTGACGCACACCTCTCAAAAAATGTAACTATACGTTGCAACGATACATAGCGCAAGCTCTGTGATTGGTCGGCTTGGTACCGGTGACGAGTGTGGGCGGTGCTGAGAGAGCCGCGAGCCCGATGGAGTAAGTGTTTATAAGTGTTGAGTCCCATGAAGGAGCTTCAGATGGAAACTTTTGTTTTGTGTTTACCTTATGATTAAAGTTGTTGCACGTCCGCCATTTCCCACCTCTTAATGAGCAAGTTTTAGCTACTTGTAGCATTTAGAAAAAAACTAAATATCTGTGAGGAAACTCAAAACAGAGGAACATAAAAACCTACAGCCAGCTAGCGTTTTGGAAGTGTTATTGCAGAGCAACACAAACAGCACGCAGAAGTATAAATGCACGACTTTGCGCAAGGCAGGCGCCATGGGTCACTCCGATCGCTCCATGCAGAACTATAAACCAGCCTTTAGTCTCTGTTTCAGAGGTTGCCACAGTGGAATGAACCGCCTACTATTCCAGCATATGTTTTTCACTGGGTCTATGCCAAAAAGAAAATTTATATATATATATATATATATATATATATATATATATATATATATATATATATATATATATATATATATATATATATATATATATATATATATATTCATTCATTTTCTTTTCGGCTTAGTCCCTTTATTAATCTGGGGTTGCCACAGCAGAATAAATTGCCAATTTATCCAGCATATTTTTTACGCAGCAGATGCCCTTCCAGCTGCAACCCATCACTGGGAAACACTCATTCACACACATTCACTACGGCCAATTTAGCTTATCCAATTCACCTACAGCACGTCTTTGGACTGTGGGGGAAACCGGAGCACCCGGAGGAAACCTACGCCAACACGGGGAGAACATCCAAACTCCACACAGAAATGCCAACTGACCCAGCCGAGACTCGAACCAGCGAGCTTCTTGCTGTGAGGCGACTGTGCTACCCATTGCTTTTTAGTGGTAATCAAATATACAATTCTTAGAAACTATTTAACCTAAGGATGCCCCAAATGACCAATCAGAGCCCACTATTATAGAATCTATGCTAAAATAGAGCAACAGTAAGAATAACACATGAAATATACAGAATAAATGAGAACATGTTTTTACATGAGTCATTCTGAAACATTATTTACATGCTTTTTCCTTTATCATGACTCTACATAAGCACACTGACACCGAGACTCACATTTAAAAGTAGCTTTTCCTATTCATGTCTAGTCGTGGCACTTCAAACACATCTGAGCTCCATGATTATGATTTCATTCAGTCTAAAATGTCAAGACGACGTCCTAAAATAGGATTTGTGTCCTAAATGGAAAGGATTTAAAAAAAAAAAAAAGTGGGAAAGCCAGAGAGCAGTTCTGGTCTAATCATTTATTTTGTGTTCCATAACTTGAGGGAAAAATATTCTTGTTTTCACAATTCAGGCAGGCTGTTTATTCTTTCTGACAGATCGTGAAGCCTCTTTCTGCTCCTCCTCCTCCTCCTCATCCATCTTTCTTTCTTTCTCTTCACCACAGAAAGCCGGCTGGCGCAGAGCCTACTCCCAAGTCTCGCATCAGCCTCCCGGCGCCCAATCCTGACCACATCGGTGGCTTCAGGTTGGCCGTGGCCACGTTTGCTGGCATCGAGAGTAAATTTGGACTGCATCTACCACGATTTCAAGCGTCTGCAGGGCCACATGTTTGAGGCTAAGCGAATACATGAGGGTGACTATACCAAACACACACACACTGCTTCCTTCTTGCTGTGAACATAAAAACTTCAGCAGACGAACTGGAAATCATGTTTTATGCGATTATTAGTGCAAATGACAGCTTTAAAGTACAACATAGATGGGGATGATGTTTAATATTTTGTAAATCTACCACAAAGTTCAGCGGGATTGTAGTGCGACTGATTTATTTCGAATGTAAATCACATCACATTTTGTTTAGTTAACCTTTTATTGCATTTTAATGCGTTGTAGTGTATTTATTCCATGTTTTCATGACAACATTGCACTTAAAAAAAAAAGTTTCACTCATGAATGACAATGATGTAAAAATTATCCTATTATCATGGATACATGAAAATGGCAAAAAAATGCACACCAGGCCAGTAGGTGACAATGTCGCTTTATACTGAAACACCACACACACACTTATGGCACTGTAATTGTTGTGCTGGTTGTCATAGTTTTTTTTTGCTATAGAATAAATATGTAATACACAAACACATGACATCAGCGTTTTGAAAAAAAATCAGCCGTCATTGTTTAAAAAAAAAAACTGACATCATCATTTTCAAAAAAAATCAGACATCATTTTTAAAAATAAAATCAGACATCATCATTTTCAAAAAAAAAAAATCAGACATCATTTTCACAAAAAATCTGACGTTATCATTTAAAAAAAAATCAGAAATCATTATTTTCCAAAAAAATCAGACATAATTTTCAAAAAAAAAATCAGACATCATTTTCAAAAAAAAAATCAGACATCATTTTCAAAAAAAAATCAGACATTATTATTAAAAAAAAAAATCAGACATCATTTTCAAAAAAATCAGACATTTTCAAAAAAAAAAAAATCAGACATCATCATTTTCAAAAAAAAAATCAGACATCATCATTTTCAAAAAAAATCAGACATCATCATTTTCAAAAAAAATCAGACATCATCATTTTCAAAAAAAATCAGACATCATCATTTTCAAAAAAAATCAGACATCATCATTTTTTTTTTAAATCAGACATCATCATTTTTAAAAAAAAAAATCAGACATCATCATTTTCAAAAAAAATCAGACATCATCATTTTCAAAAAAAATCAGACATCATCATTTTTTTAAAAAATCAGACATCATCATTTTGTAAAAAAAAATCAGACATCATCATTTTCAAAAAAAATCAGACATCATCATTTTTTTTTAAAAATCAGACATCATCATTTTTTTTTAAAAATCAGACATCATCATTTTTTTTTAAAAATCAGACATCATCATTTTTTAAAAAAAAATCAGACATCATCATTTTTTTTTTAAATCAGACATCATTTAAAAAAAAAATCAGACATCATCATTTTCAAAAAAAATCAGACATCATCATTTACAAAAAAAAAAAAAAATCAGACATCATTTTCAAAAAAAATCAGACATCATCATTTTCAAAAAAAAAAAAATCAGACATTATTTTCAAAAAAAATCAGACATCATAATTTTCAAAAAAAATCAGACATTTTCAAAAAAAAAATCAGACATCATTTTCAAAAAAAACTCAGACATCATTTTCAAAAAAAATCAGACATCATTTTCAAAAGAAAAAACAGACATTATTTAAAAAAAAAATCAGACATCATTTTCAAAACAAATCAGACGTCATCATTTAAAAAAAAAAAATTACACGCCATAATTTTCAAAAAAAAAACAGACATCATTGTTTTCAAAAAAAATCGTACGTCATCGTTTTCAAAAAAACATCAGACCTCATCATTTTCAAAAACAAAAATCAGAAATCGTTTTCAAAAAAATCATATGTCATCGTTTTAAAAAATAATCAGACATCATTGTTTTTAAAAAAATCATACATTATTTTCATAAACAAGAAAGATCTGACGTCATCGTTTAAAAAAAATCAGACATCATCATTTTCAAAAAAAACATCAGACCTCATCATTTTCAAAAACAAAATCAGATGTCATTGTTTAAAAAAAAAATCAGATGTCATTGTTTAAAAAAAAATCAGACATCATCATTTAAAAAAAAAAATCAGACGCCATCGTTTTAAAAAAACCCGACGTCATCGTTTTAAAATAATTGTCATTTTTAGGAAGATTATAACAGTATAATTTTCACAACGCAGAAGTTTTCAGTTTTTACCTGCAAATAGTGTCATGTAAACACCCTTACTCAATCTTTATTTATTCGGATATGACTTATAGTAAAGGAGCTATACGTTGAATTCAGAAAGCTGTATTAGCAACACTGGTGGCAGTTCAGTGAACTGCAGCTAATAGCTTACGTGCAATGTGCAATAAAAATGTGCAATCTGACATGTTTTATGTGATTATTAGTGCAAATGACAGCTTTAAAGTACAACATAGATGAGGATGATGTTTAATATTTTGTCTACTAAAATATTAAATCTACAACAAAGTTCAGCGGGATTTATTTTGAATGTAAAACACGTCACGTTTTGTTTAGTTAACCACTTCTGTTATTTTAATGTATTGTAGTGTTTTCATTCTATCTACGTTTTCATGACAATGTTATATTTAAAAATGGGAAATTTACCCCCGGATTTTTAAAAAGGTTTCACTTATTAACAACAATGATTGTTATGGATACACAAAAATGTCAAAATGTCAAAAAATACATCCCAGGCCAGTAGATGGCGACTTTATACTGAAACACCACACACACACACACACACACACACACACACACACACACACACACACACACACACACAAAAGCAAAAAAATCACACACAGCAAAAAAATCAGACGTCATCGTTTTCAATTTTTTTTTTGTAATTTTCAGGAAGATTATAACTATCATTTTTACAACACAAAGTTCTCGTTTTTACTTGCAAACAGTGTCATGTAAACACCCTTATTTATTCTTTATTTATTTATTTGAATTACAGTAAAGACTTACAGTAAAGGGGCTATATGGTGAATTTAGACAGGTGTATTAGCAACACCGGTGGCCATTTGGTGAATCGCAGCTAATAACTTACATACAATGTGCAATCGAGGTGCTTTCATTTTTTCTGTTTTTAGTAATTTTATTAATGCCCTGCAAACTGAATCTTCATGTATATTCATTCATAATTGCTCAAACATATTGTATTTGGTTGGTTTTATTGTACAACAAAAAATAACTGTTCGTTTAATGCTATTTAGTACATATTCACAACAGATGCTTCATCCAGTGCTTGACGATATTAACCATACCATGTACTGGGTGAGGTACAGGACTTCTAGGTCTCCTGTTTTTGTATGTGTGTGTGTGTGTGTATTATATACAGTGCATGTGGAAAGTATTCATAGCGCTTCACTTTTTCCAAAAAATATTAATGTTACAGTCTTATTCCTAAATGGATTCAATTAATTTATTTCCTCAACATTCTACACACAATCCCCCATAATGACAATGTAAAAAAAGAGTTTTTGAAATTGTTGCAAATTTATTAAAATATAAAACCTGAAGAATCACATGTACATCAGTATTCACAGCCTTTGCTCAATACTTTGTTGATGCACCTTTGGCAGCAATTACAGCCTCAAGTCTTTTTGAATATGATGCCACAAGCTTGGCACACCTGTCTTTGGGAATTTTTGCCCATTCCTCTCAAGCTCTATCAGGTTGGATGGGCAGCGACGGTGTACAGCCATTTTCAGATCTTTCCAGAGATGTTCAATAGGATTTATGTCTGGGCTCTGGCTGGGCCACTCAAGGACATTTACCAAGTTGTTGTGAAGCCACTCCATTGATATTTTGGATGATGTGCTTTGGGTCATTGTCCTGCTGAAAAATGAACCGTCGTCCCAATCTGAGGTCAAGAGCACCCTGAAGGAATTTTTTCATTCAGGATGTCTCTGTACATTGCTGCATTCATCTTTCCCTCTATCCTGATTAGTCTTCCAGTTCCTGCTGCTGAAAAACATCCCCACAGCATGATGCTGCCACCACCATGCTTCACTGTAGGGATGGTATTAGCCTGGTGATGAGCGGTGCCTGGTTTTCTCCAAACGTAACGCCTGGTATTCACTTCAAAGAGTTTAATTTTAGTCTCCTCAGACCAGAGAATTTAGTTTCTTATGGTCTGAGAGTCCTTCAGATGCCTTTTGGCAAATTCCAACACTAAAGAGTGGCCTCTGTCTGGCCACTCTACCATACAGGCCTGTTTGGTGGATTGCTGCACAGATGGTTGTCCTTCTGTAAGGTTCTCCTCTCTCCACAGAAGAACGCTGGAGCTCAGACAGAGTGACCATCGGGTTATTGATCACCTCCCAGACTAAGGTCCTTCTCCCCCGATCACTCAGCCTAGATGGCCGGCCAGCTCTAGAAAGAGTCCTGGTGGTTCCAAACATCTTCCACTTACAGATGATGGAGGCCACTGTGCTCATTGGAACTTTCAGAGCAGCAGAAATATTTCTGTAATTTTCCCCAGCCTTGTGCCTCAAGACAATCCTCAAGACCTTATATAGACAGGTGTATGACTTTTTAAATCACGTCCAATCAACTGAATTTACCACAGGTGAACTCCAGTTAAGCTGCTGAAACATCTCAAGAATGATCAGTGGAAACAGATCTGAGCTCAATTTAGAGCTTCACGGCAAAGGCTGTGAATACGGATGTACATGTGATTTTACAGGTTTTTTATTTTTAATAAATTTGCAACAATTTCAACAAATATTTTTTCACATTGTCATTATGGGGCATTGTGTAGAATTTTGGGGAAATAAATACATTTAATCCATTTTGGAATAAGGCTGTGACAAAAAAATGTGGAAAAAGCGCTATGAATACTTTCCAGATGCACTGTTCTTGAAAATGCTCTACTTTGAAAAATGTTGCACTTTTTTGATGAAACCTACCTGCATTTAAATTTTTTTTTTTCGTTTGAAAGCAGAGGATTGGTTCTTTATTTAGATTTTTAGTATACTCATATATACCTAGCAGAAAATATTACAAGGGCTGTCAGATTTAGGTAAAAAATGCTGATTGTGTCTGGCAACTATAAAAAAAAACAAAACGCTGGCGGGGAAAGAGTTTATATTTCTTTACATAAAAATCAATCCACAGACTTTCATAGACCACCTCTGAAGAGAAATTCATTTTGAATTTAGGGGATTAATACATTAAAGTTTTTCCATATAGCCCCTTTGACTAGTCAGTTCATGCTGCTAATCAGTTATTTATTAAATAGGCATATTGCAGAGGTTTAATAGTGGTTTTAATACCACATCTGGCTGAAACTGAAGTTGATCCGTTTACATTTTATTTTCTCCTTTTACCATGAAAATAGTAATTATTATAATTACCACTAAACAGTTAATTGCTGATATGGAGGCTCAGATTTGAATGTATTGTAGTATTTCACATTTATCTTTGTGTTTTGTGTAATGCTTGTGTTTTGGAGATGATCCTCATGGTCAAAGTGAAACTAGAGATTAAAAGTTTTCCAGAAAATGCGGATGTCAGTTATTGTACTGTATTTTACTGTACAGTAGAGTCGATTGTTCATACAGTGTGTAAAGATTGTGCCTTACTGTAAGTTTGGCAACAATAGATGGATGGACAGATTTATTAAATGACCAAAATGAAACTGGTTTGCTTGAGTATGATTTATTTGTCAACACTGCTTTCATTTAGCCACACTTCTCACTTGATGATGTTATTGTGGAATATCTTAGCAAGAGCACAGTGTGTTTGCGTTGCTGTAACACTGCTGAGAAAGCAAACACTTTGAATATTGCTAACACATTTACCAACTTATATATATAACTTAATTTATCATGCAGGATGTTCAGTACAAAAATATACACAATGATAAGGTATACTAAAAATAACCACAAATAAACACTGAATATTCCTTCCTAGCGGCGGCTTATTTCAAATTCACATTTTCAGAAATGTTGCAGCTTGATTTAGCAGTAATTGCAATCAGGTTAATGAGACCGAACATAACACAGAGAATTCTCGCACAACAGAAGCTCACAGAAACAAACCATTAAACGTTAAAGCTAAACTGTGTCATTTGTTCACATTTAATGTCATTACAAGTTGGTTTTATTTTGTAGAGCGAGTTATGAAAAGACAACGCATGGTGAGTAAAAGATATCCACACAGATTTCCATTTTGCTTGTATATGAGATATAGTCTTTGCTAATTTTATCAATCATGATATTTTTGGGGGGAAAAACACATGATTTGCCAATTACCGAAACTTGTTTTGAAAACAAAGCATTAAGTATATATATATATATATATAAATATACATTCACCGACCGTTTTATTAGGTACACCTTCTACTACCGGGTTGGACCCCCTTTTGCCTTCAGAGCTGCCTTAATCCTTCATGGCATAGATTCAACAAGCTACTGGAAATATTCCTCAGAGATTTTGCTCCATATTGACATGATAGCATCACACAGTTGCTGCAGATTTGTCGGCTGCACATCCATGATGCGAATCTCCCGTTCCTCCACATCCCAAAAGTACTCTATTGGATTGTGTTCTGGTGACTGTGGAGGCCATTTGAGTACAGTGAACTCATTGTCATGTTCAAGAAACCAGTCTGAGATGATTGGCACTTTATGACACGGCGCATTATCCTGCTGGAAGTAGCCATCAGAAGATGTGTACACTGTGGTCATGAAGGGATCGACATGGTCAGCAACAATACTCAGGTAGGCTGCGGCGTTGACAACAATGCTCTTTTGGTACTGATGAGGCCAAAGTGTGCCAAGAAAATTTCCCCACACCATTACACCACCACCAGCAGCCTGAACCGCTGATACAAAGCAGAATGGATCCATGCTTTCTTGTTGTTGACGCCAAATTCTGACCCTACCATCTGAATGTTGCAGCAGAAATCGAGACTCATCAGACCAGGCAACGTTTTTCCAATCTTATATTTTGGTGAGCCTGTGTGAATTGTACCTTCAGTTTCCTGTTCTTAGCTGACAGGAGTGGCACCCGCTGTAGTCTTCTGCTGCTGTAGCCCATCCGCCTCAAGGTTGGACGTGCTGTGTGTTCAGAGATGCTCTTCTGCATACCTCAGTTGTAACGAGTGGTTATTTGAGTTACTGTTGCCTTTCTATCAGCTGGAACCAGTCTGGCCATTCTCTTCTGACCTCTGGCATCAACAAGGCATTTGCACCCACAAAACTGCCGCTCACTGGATGTTTTCTCTTTTTCAGACCATTTTTTTGTAAACCCTAGAGATGGTTGTGCGTGAAAATCCCAGTAGATCAGCAGTTTCTGAAATACTCAGACCAGCCCGTCTGGCACGAACAACCATGCCATGTTCAAAGTCACTTAAATCACCTTTCTTCCCCATTCTGATGCTCGGTTTGAACTGCAGCAGATCGGCTTGACCATGTCTACATGCCTAAATGCATTGAGTTGCTGCCATGTGATTGGCTGATTAGAAATGTGCGTTAACGAGCAGTTGGACAGGTGTACCTAATAAAGTGGCCGGTGAGTGTATATTATATCTGCAATTAAAAAGAGGGTTGAATTAGAATGAGATTCTCTAATACTTGCCCAGCCCTAGTAAACAATACCACAATTTTCATCATTTGCACAAACAATCGCCTTCATTGCGGTAAACAGGACAGTGCTAGTGTTCATGCTAACAGTGAGTGTTACATGAGACTCAGTCTGGGTTGTTCTGAGTCTGCGGAGTGCGTGTGTGTGTGCACCTTTATGTGTGTGCCTGTATATGTGTATGTTTGTGTGTCTGTGTGCATATATATGTGTGTGTATGTGCGTGTGTGTATGTTTGTGTGTGTGCAACTGTATGTGTGTGTGTGCCTGTATATGTGTATGCAATGTATGCATGTATGTACATGTGTGTGTGTGTGTATATATATGTGTCTATACATGTGCATTTTTGTATGTGTTTGTGTGTATGTGCACACTTGAGCACCTGCATGTATGTGTGTACTCTATGTGTGTGTGTGTGTGTGTGTGTGTGTGTGTGTGTGTGAATGTGTATGTGTTTATGCATGTTTTTGTGTGTGTGTATGTTTATGCAGTGTGTGTGCATACATGTGTATGTTTGTATGTGTGTGTGTGTGTGTGCACGTGCACTCTTGTTTGTGTGAGTGTATATGTGTGTACTGTATGTGTGTGTGTATGTTTATATGTGTGTGTACTGTATGTTTGTGTACTGTATGTGTATATATGTGAGTGTGTGTGTGAGAGAGAATGTGTTTGTGTGTGTGTATGTATGTATGTATGTGTGTCTATACATGTGTATGTTTGGATGTGTTTGTGTGTGTGCACATGTGCACGCCTGCGCACCTCTTTGTATGTGTGAGTGTATATGTGTGTACTGTATGTGTGTGTGTGTATGTTTCTATGTGTGTGTACTGTATGTGTGTGTGTTTATGTGTGTGTGCATGTATATGCGGTGTGTGTGTGTATGTGTATGTTTATATGTGTGTGTGTGTGTGTACTGTATGTGTGTATGTTTATGTGTGTGTGTTTATGCATATGTGTTAGTGTGTGTATGTATATGCGCTGTTTGTGTGTGCATACATGTGTATGTATGTGTTTGTGTGCACACTTGTGCACCTGTATGTATGTGTGAGTGTATATGTGTGTACTGTGTGTGTGTATTTTTATATATGTGTGTGTGTGTGTGTACTGTATGTGTATGTGTATATATTTTGTGTGTGTGTGTGCACGTGCACACCTGTGCACCTCTATGTATGTATGTGTGAGTGTATATGTGTGTACTGTATATGTGTGTGTGTATGTATGTGTGAGTGTATATGTGTGTACTGTATATGTGTGTGTGTGTGTTCATGTGTGTTTATGCATGTGTTTGTGTTTGTTTATATGTGTATATATTGTGTATGTGTGAGTGTGTACGCGCATATAAAGTATATGTGTGTGTGTCCATGCTTGCGCACCTGTATGTGTGTGTGAATGTGTATGTATGTGCGTGTGTATGTATGTGTTTGAATATGTATGTGCATGTGTTCATGTGCTGAGCTCCACCGGACCCTCCTCTTCACCGTCCCCTCGGTTGGCCCGGATCTCCATCAGTGTCCGTCCGAATCGCGTCCAGTCGTCAGCGTGTGGCACGGCCAGCTGCAAACACACCAAAAACAGCCCACATCAAACCCAGAGCGGCGCAGTACACGTGCTGTCAGTGTGGGAGAGCAGAGAGATGGCCACACATTGTGATTCACACACACAGAACAATAAAGCTGCTTGTTTGGCCTTTGAGTGCTGAATATTTATCGTGTCAGCTCTCGGGAAAGGGGAAGACGGGGACTTTGGGTGACGGGGATGTGGGATCGCTTGCTGCTGTCAGAGTCAGATTTAGATGAGGACCATCTACAGGCTGTAATTAAGCAGCAATAGAGAGGTGGGAGGAGATGACAAGATGGCTTCCAAACACAAGACCAAATCAAGGTCTTTTATAGCACAGCAGGGGGTCTCAGGAGGTCTCGTCAATAAATGACCTCATCGCTGGATGTAAATATATATATATATATAGCTGAGGACAAAAATATCTATAGTTCTTGAAAAATATCTAGTAAAATATTATTTACTGTCATCATGGCAAAGACAAATCAGTTATTAGAGATGAGTTATTAAAACTATTATGTGTAGAAATGTGTTGATCAAATCTTCTCTCCGTTAAACAGAAATAAAAGTATTCAAATTTTACAGGAGCACTAATAATTCTGACTCCATCTGTGTGTATATATATATATATATATATATATATATATATATATATATATGTGTGTGTGTGTGTGTGTGTGACCACAAACCCATTCTTATGTTGCACTGCTATAGTTCTGCCAATATTGCCATTAAATTCATTAGATTTATTTATTATTATTTTTCCTTCTCAGCAATTTTCACCTTAGCAACCACTCAGAACACTTTAGCAACTGCCTAGCAACACCTTAGTAACCACCTAGAACACCCTAGCAACCACTCAGAAAACCTTAGTAACCACCAAGCAACGCCTTTGTAACCACTCAGAACACTCTAACCACCTAGCAACACCTTAGCAATGGCCTAGCAACCACTCAAAACACATTAGCATCCGCCTAGCAACACCTTAGCAAGCACCAAGAACACCCTAGAAACTGCAGAGCAACATCTTAGCAACCATTTAGAACACTTTAGCAACTGCCTAGCAACACCTTAGCAATCACTCGAACACCCTAGGAACACCTTAGCATCCACCTAGAACACCCTAGCAATGCCTTAGCCACCACTCAGAACACTTTAGAAACTGACTAGTAACACCTTAGCAATCACTCAGAACACCCTAGGAACACCTTAGTATCCACCTAGAACACCCTAGCAATGCCCTAGCAACCACCTAAGCATCCACTCATAACACCTTACAACGCCTTAGCAACCCCCTAACAACCATTTAGAACACGCTAGCAACTGCCTACCAACACCTTAGCTATCACTCTGAACACCCTATCAACATCTAAGCATCCACGTAGAACACTCTAGCAACCACCTAACAACCACTCAGAACACCCTAACAACCACCTAGCAACATCTTATCAACAGCCTAGCAACCACTCAGAACATCCTGGCAAGCGCCTAGAACACCCTAGAAACTACATAGCAACATCTTAGCAACCACTTAAAACACCCTTACACCTTAGCAACTGCCTAACAAAACCATAGCCACCACTCAGAACACCCTAGCAACACCTTTGCAACCACTTAGAACGCCCTAGCAACCACTTAGCAATGCCTTAGCAACCACTCAGAATACCTTAGCAACTGTCTAGCAACATCTTAGCAACCATTTAGAACACTTTAGCAACTGCCTAGCAACACCTTAGCAATCACTCAAACACCCTAGGAACACCTTAGCATCCACCTAGAACACCCTAGCAATGCCTTAGCCACCACTCAGAACACCTTAGAAACTGACTAGTAACACCTTAGCAATCACTCAAAACACCTTAGCAACCGCCTAGCAGTCGTTTAGAACACCCTAGCAACACCTTAGAATCCACCTAGAACACCCTAGCAACGCCTTAGCAACACCTAAGCAACCACTCAGAACACCTTAGCAACACCTTAGCAACTGCCTAGCAGTCACTCAGAACACCCTAACACATTAGAATCCACCTAGAACACCCTAGCAACGCCTTAGCAACCATTTAGAACACCCTAACAACCACCCAGCAACACCTTAGCATCCGCCTAGCAACCACTCAGACCAAATTAGTAACTGCCTAGCAACGCCTTAGCAAGCGCCTAGAACACCCTATAAACCGCCTAGCAATGTCTTAGCAACCACTTAGAAAACCCTAGCAACTGCTAGCAACAACTTAGCAACCATTCAGAACACCTTAATCTGGATTTATACTTTCGCCTGGCGCCGCATTGCACACCTCTGCTGACTGCACGTGCACCTCATGAAACGGACGAGGATTTTATACTTGCTGCGTTCGCCGTTGTGATATTCTTTAAAAAAGACAGGGGGCGGTAAAAAGAAATTGACCGTAAAGTCAGGCGGATAAACAGAGAAGTGGGAAGTTTCCTGAACTACGTCATATCATTAATATCATTGAAGATTTATAAACTAATTATTTTTATTGTTTTTATAAATTCTTTTGATGATTATAAATATTTTTATAACATTTAAGATTTTTTTAATCAAACTTTGATGCATCTCTTGCTTTTGTTCATATCTCGGACAGTTTTACCTATTAAAGTTTATTAAAATATTAATGACAACAGAACATGGGTTACTCTACAAATATATTTATATTATGGCAAAAAGTACACTTAAAAATACAGATGTTTTAAGATTTAGTCCACTCCACCACTCACACATTACTGTCTGACTAGTTTCTGTTCAGTTCATTCCTGACCATTATCACCAGTAAAGCTTAGAAAAACAGGGCATCAGTATATTGTAAAGCGATGGGTTCAAATATTGCTTTTTATTTATCAAAGCAATAATGTGTTCCTTAATTATAGTTTTGTAACTATTAAATGGTTTTAAATTCAAAATTGTAATATTTACATCAGTGTAAAACCTGTGACTGGTGGAAAAACATATTTCTGTAATTGTGTACCTGGCTCTCCACTTTTGCCATGGCCTCTTTAGGTTTTAACAAACGTATCCCTCAGGTTTTTCCAAACTTTTTAACAAAAACTTTCCTCCTTTATCACGGCTGTTGCTATTTCTAGCCAAGAATTATTGATCATCTGGTTATTTCTATGATCACAGATCATAAAGATGTCTGTACAGTCCTACTGTTCAGACAAAATCTCTTTAAAGTGCTTCATATTCGACTCAAATGAAACGCAGCGCCGTGCGAACTGTTTGCTGGAGTCTCAAAAAAAAAAACATGCTCTCCGCCAGCCGAAATCATGTCCGCGATGACGTCACATTCGCCGTGTACACTCAAGCAAACTAGCGGACGTGTCGAGTATAAACCAGGCTTCAGCAACGCCTTTGCAATTGCAACCACTCAGAACACCCTAGCAACTACCTAACAAAACCATAGCCACCACTCAGAACACCCTAGCAACGCCTTTGCAACCACTCAGAACACCCTAGCAACCACCTAGCAGTGCCTTAGCAACCACTCAGAATACCTTAGCAACTGCCTAGAAACACCTTAGCAACCACTCAGAACACCCTATCAACGCCTTAGCAACTACTCAAAACACCTTAGCAACGGCCTAGCAACCACTCAGAACACCTTAGCAACTGCCTAGCAATGCCTAAGCAACCACTCAGAACACCCTAGTAACACCTTAGCAACCACCTAGCAGTCACTCAGAACACCCTAGCAACGCCTTAGCAACCACCTAACAACCACTCAGAACACCCTAACAACCACCTAGCAACACCTTAGCAACGGCCTAGCAACCACTCAGAACATCTTAGCAAGTGCCTAGAACACCCTAGAAACCACATAGCAACATCTTGGCAACCACTTAAAACACCCTAGCAACTGCCTTACAAAACCACAGCCACCACTCAGAACACCCTAGCAACGCCTTTGCAACCACTCAGAAAACCCTAGCAACCACCTAGCAATGCCTAAGCAACCACTCAGAACACCTTAGCAACTGCCTAGAAACACCTAAGCAACCACTCAGAACACCCTAGCAACACCTTAGCAACTGCCTAGCAGTCACTCAGAACACCCTAACAACACATTAGAACCCACCTAGAACACCCTAGCAACGCCTTAGCAACCACTCAGAACACCCTAACAACCACCTAGCAACACCTTAGCATCCGCCTAGCAACCACTCAGACCACTTTAGTAACCGCCTAGCAACGCCTTAGCAAGCGCCTAGAACACCCTATAAACCGCCTAGCAATGTCTTAGCAACCACTTAGAAAACCCTAGCAACTGCTAGCAACACCTTAGCAACGATTCAGAACACCTTAAGCTGGATTTATACTTTCGCCTGGCGCCGCATCGCACACCTCCGCTGACTGCACGTGCACTTCATGAAACGGACGAGGATTTTATACTTGCCGCGTTCGCCGTTGTGATATTCTTTAAAAAAGACAGGGGGCGGTAAAAAGTAATTGACCGTAAAGTCAGGCGGATAAACAGAGAAGTGGGAAGTTTCCTGAACTACGTCATATCATTAATATCATTGAAGATTTATAAACGAATTATTTTTATTGTTTTTATAAATTCTTTTGATGATTATAAATATTTTTATAACATTTAAGATTTTTTTAATCAAACTTTGATGCATCTCTTGCTTTTGTTCTCGGACAGTTTTACCTATTAAAGTTTATTAAAATATTAATGACAACAGAACATGGGTTACTCTACAAATATATTTATATTATGGCAAAAAGTACACTTAAAAATACAGATGTTTTAAGATTTAGTCCACTCCACCACTCACACATTACTGTCTGACTAGTTTCTGTTCAGTTCATTCCTGACCATTATCACCAGTAAAGCTTAGAAAAACAGGGCATCAGTATATTGTAAAGTGATGGGTTCAAATATTCCTTTTTATTTATCAAAGCAATAATGTGTTCCTTAATTATAGTTTTGTAACTATTAAATAGTTTTAAATTCAAAATTGTAATATTTACATCAGTGTAAAACCTGTGACTGGTGGAAAAGCATATTTCTGTAATTGTGTATTTGGCTCTCCACTTTTGCCATGGCCTCTTTAGGTTTTAACAAACGTATCCCTCAGGTTTTTCCAAACTTTTTAACAAAAACTTTCCTCCTTTCTCACAGCTGTTGCTATTTCTAGCCAAGAATTATTGATCATCTGGTTATTTCTATGATCACAGATCATAAAGATGTCTGTAGAGTCGTACTGTTTCAGACAAAATCTCTTTAAAGTGCTTCATATTTGACTCAAATCAAACACAGCGCCGTGCGAACTGTTTGCTGGAGTCTCAAAAAAAAAAACATGCTCTCCGCCAGCCGAAATCATGTCCGCGATGACGTCACATTCGCCGTGTACACTCAAGCAAACTAGCGGACGTGTCGAGTATAAACCAGGCTTCAGCAACGCCTTTGCAATTGCAACCACTCAGAACACCCTAGCAACCACCTAGCAACACCTTAGCAATGGCCCAGAACAACCACCTAGCAAGAAATGTGCCAATCCATACCAGAAACATGCCAACATACAGTTGAAGTCAGAATTATTAGCCCCCCTGAATTATTAGCCCCCCTGCTAATTTTTTCCACCAAATTTTTAGGGAGAGAAGATTTTTTCAACACATTTATAAACATGATAGTTGTAATAACTCATCTCTAATAAATGATTTATTTTAGTCTTTGCTATGATGACAGTAAATAATATCAGACTTGATATTTTTCAAGACACTTCTTTAGACCTTTTTCTTGGCTGCTGCATGGAGGGCGCCATAGCGACCAGCGTCTTCCGGTGAATGGTTAGAACTTCCGTTTACAGTGTTTACAACTGGTAATTTACGCTACGAAAATGGGTTTCAATAGCATTTTGAGTGGATTACGAAGTGTTTTTGTGACACACAACTTTGAAAGGTGTATAATCTGTAAAGTGTGGTTCAAGCGCGAGAGAAAAACGTTCTCCTAGTTCACGTGTCTGCCGTCAGAAATACAAGGTGTGTGTGTTTCCCCGACCTGTCAGCTGTTAGCTCAGCGGCTCTTCAGCACGCACACACGCACGCAAGACTTTACTGCATCATAGAGCAAACCAGATTACTGGCATGAAACTTAACAGGTGTGTAAGTCATGCAATTTACAAAAATGACCAATAAAAGTCTGTTACTGATACTCTGCTGGCTGATTTGCTGTTCATTCTAATCGCGAGCCGTTTGTGTTTCATTTAGTGTGTTATAGCTATTTACCAGGGTTTGTGTTTTTCTGTCATTTCAAAACGTCACTTTATTTTTTACTTTGCCACAGTTATTAAATCAGTGTGTTGGTGGGACAGTACAGTAGGCTACGAGTGTGTGTCAAACATTTTGGTGAACTATATTTGTTTGGATTGGTTATATATTTTAAAGAAAGAGTAACTGTTGACTTTAGCGATGACGAGGCTTCATTTAAACAGCAGAAGATGCCGTCTGACATCGAGGGGAAAATCCCTCACAGCGGCTGTTTTCCATTCTGTTAGATCACATTTTTTAAATGATCAGTCCAGGAGGTGGCGCTGATCGACAGCAGTGTTAGTTCAAAGATGATAAAAGCAGGTCAAATAGATTAAAAGTATCGTTTTGAAGCTGTCTAAATGTGACCGTTTACACGCATCAGCTGCCGACCGGAAGTTCTTCGCATTCTCCTTGCGCATACACGCAAAGCATAATGGGTAATTTTGCGTTCCAAGAAAAAGGTCTATACAGCTTAAAGTGACATTTAAAGGCTTAACTAGGTTAACTAGGCAGGCTAGGGTAATTAGGCAAGTAATTGGTGAAGTTTCACAAACAAGTTTCGAGAGGAACACGTGATATGATTGACCACAGCTGATCTCTCATCTACAATCATTAGCTAGCCAATCAGATCAATTCAAACTAACTATAAGTAGCCTAGGAAAAATCACTCCCTTATCTTCATTTTTCGAAGAAACCCCTCATCCACCCCTTCTTCCCTCTTTTTCTCCCTTTATAACAGGGAGCTCTCGAGAACCACCTGATCTCGTACTCCCCTTATATGCTCTATCGACCAGGCGGGAGCCCTGGGCTCAACTATCTCCGAGCTCAGGGTTCTCTCCCGGGACAGCATGCCAAACCAGCTAACATTTGTCAAACAATATCTAAGTGCGAACTCTTGAATATAACGATGGTTTGTTCTGTAGACTATTAAAAAAATATATAGCTTAAAGGGGCTAATAATTTTGTCCTTAAAATGGTGTTAAAAAAAATTAATAACTGCTGTTATTCTAGCTGTTAGTCTAGCCAAAATAAAACAAAAGACTTTCTCTAGAAAAAACAATATTATCAGACATACTGTGAAAATGTCCTTGCTCTGTTAAACATCATTTGGGAAAAATTCAACAAAGAAAAAAATAATTCAAAGGGGGGCTAATAAATCTGACCTCAGCTGTATATGTGGTTATCTATTCATGCCAACTGTTTCAAACTTCTTAAAATCTACTAAACTTGTTCTATTTTTCCCCACTATCGTGACGTACATCCACAAGAAACGGTCCTGAAATTACAAAAAAAATGTAGGGCGGTGCATGATTTCGTCTTTTGGGAACTGATTGAATTGTTGTGAAATTGGACATTGCTAATAAAATGAAAAAGGATTGACGAATGAAGGCAGAGAAGAGGCGAGACACACCCTGACAGCCCCACCCCAAATGACTGATAGCTCTGCTCTAAATGACAGTAAGCCCCGCCCTAAAGGACTTCCATGTGACCAGAAGTGAAGAAAAGTCATTTCGAGGGTGGAGAGAAGGTTATGACATTTGATTAAAGGAAAAAAATGTAGAAAATAATGAAGTTGCACAGATACATGACAAGCTCTGCTAAATACATATAAAAACAAGGAAAGTCAATTTTGATTTTATTCTGACTTACAAACCTGCGGCCAAAGAACAAAATGTACCAGTAAACCACACTAAACATGACACAATATGACTCGAGCGTAATGAAAACACGCTGCGGTGATCCAAAGCAAATATTTAACCCTAAATATAACACAAAGAGACCTCGGCGGCTGTCAGAAGTGGTGCTGTACGTCGGTCTTTAGTAAATAAACCCCAGTTCCATCAAAAGCCTTCAACTTTCCTTCGTTTTTATTGATGATCCACCATTATCATCAGCCGGAGAGGCCATATGCTCTCCCATTGCCACAACACACTGCGCTAAGATTAGCATGTGGTGCGCAGAGACCCGAAACAACATAGCAGTGCTTGTGGATCAGTCAATGTGGAGACGGACTTAAAATAAAAGAAACAAACCAAAAAACAAGCCAGCCGTGCAGAGCGCTCGATAAACACGCTAAACCCTTCATGACAAACTCAGACTCAATTCACTTTCAATGCATATTCAGGAGGGTGATGTGGTGGTTACAGACCTAAACTTAACACTTCATGCACCAAATGTGAGTATAAAGGCTGGTGTCGAGGATATGACAGTGTTGTAAGCTGAGAAAATATTATATGCTATTCCTTCTATGCTAATGAAGGACTACTGAGACATTCCAAGCATGGGACGGGTCCTCCTGGCGTGGCAGAGTTCATCACAGCTTCAATACACATCTCTGCCATTTGCTTACAGTAACCATGTGCTTTTCACTATACACAATTAATCTGCTTGTGATCTTCCTTCATATAACTTTGTCATGTTTGGTGTCATTTGACAGTTTATGACTTAAGTGTTGTAGTGATGAAATCAACAGAGACATTAATTGCTTGTATTTCAATATACAATATATTTACTATTGTTGAGTCATGGCCTGAGGAGAGTTTGTTAATGTTCTTCTCCCCCACTTTATCTCCTCAACTTTGCTCTCATGTTCAGCTGGTTTTGGGGGATGGTTTTCACTCATGTTTGACAATGCTTTGCTCAGGGTGTAATAAGGAAAGGTAACTGTTGATCTGGGAGAATGGCTTTTACTCTGCTTCTCCCGCACACCGGTGCGTAGCCTCATATGCTAACAAAGGCAGTTTCACTGTCTTTGTTGCTCAGCAGTGCATATGTTACAGCTAATTTCTTTATACAGTATGTTAGTTTGTTTCATTCTACTGTCTGTATATTTAAACATGTAACTTAATAAACAACTTTGCCTGCTTTAAGGCGTTGAGATTCTTTCTCTTTATCAATGATGATAACAACTTTAATGGAATCAGATTAATTACAATGGAGTCAGATAAATAAATGATTTAAACACGCCATCCTTCAACTGCTTTCTGTTTCCGATTATTGGTTCAGAATAGCAGCGTAAGCTTCAAGCCTTACAGTGTTATGCGGCAATTACTTGCTGGGAAAAAAAACTTCAGAATGTCATAGATTGTAATGTGGTTTGGTGCAAATATCAAATCACTCAGACGGCACTATTATAATATAAACATGTAATCTGATGCATAGCACTGTTCTGGTTTTGTTTTAAATTTAACATCATTTAATTTAATTTATTTATCATAATAATAATAATAAGGCTGTACGACTGCTGATATTACTTTAATATCTTACGGCTGTCAGCCAATCAGATTCAACAAACAGACAAAACTGTTATTTATATATATATATATATATATATATATATATATATATATATATATATATATATATATATATATATATATATATATATATATATATATATATTTATATATATACATATATACATACATACACTCACTGGCCACTTTATTAGGTACACCTTACTAGTACCGGGTTGGACCCCCTTTTATAATAAGAATAATTCCTTACATTTACATAGCGCTTTTCCAGACACTCAAAGTGCTTTACAAATTTTTAGGGGAATCTCCTCATCCACAACCAGTGTGCAGCATCCACCTGGATGACGCGACGGCAGCCATATTGCGCCAGACTGCACACCACACACCAGCTGATTGGTGGAGAGGAGACAGAGTGATAAAGCCAATTATGGTATGGGGATGGTTAGGAGGCCATGATGGACAGAAGCCAGTGGGTTACACCCCTACTCTTTTTCGAAAGACATCCTGGGATTTTTAACGACCACAGAGAGGAGAGTCAGGACCTCGGTTTAACGTCTCATCCGAAAGACGGCGCTCACTGAGCAGTATACTGTAAACTATACTGGGGCATTAGGAACCACACAGACCACCGGTTGGGTGCCCCTTGCTGGTCTCACCAACACCACTTCCGGCAGCAACCCAGCTTTCCCATGTGGTCTTTCATCCAGGTACTGACCAGGCACAGCCCTGCTTAGCTTCAGTGGGTGACCATGTGAGAGTTGCAGAGAGCTAGCTGCCAGTCTGGCCCTTTTACCTTCAGAACTGCCTTAATCCTTCATGGCATAGATTCAACTAGGTACTGGAAATATTCCTCTGAGATTTTGGTCCATATTGACATGATAGCATCACACAGTTGCTGCAGATTTGTCGGCTGCACATCCATGATGCGAATCTCCCGTTCCACCACATCTCAAAGGTGCTCCATTGGATTGAGTCCTGGTGACTGTGGAGGCCATTTGAGTACAGTGAACTCATTGTCATGTTCAAGAAACCAGTCTGAGATGATTGGCGCTTTATGATATGGCGCATTATCTTGCTGGAAGTAGTCATTTGAAGATGGGTACACTGTGGTCATGAAGGTATAGACATGGTCAGCAACAATACTCAGGTAGGCTGTGGCGTTGACATGATGCTTAATTGGTACTAATGGGCTCAAAGTGTGTCAAGAAAATATCCCCCACACCATTATACCACCACCACCAATCTGAACCGTTGATACAAGGCAGGATGGATCCATGCTTTCATGTTGTTGACGATAAATTCTGACCCTACCATCCGAATGTTGCAGCAGAAATCGAGACTCATCAGGCCAGGCAGCGTTTTTCCAATCTTCTATTGTCCAATTTTGGTGAGCCTGTGCCAATTATAGCCTCAGTTTCTTATTCTTAGCTGACAGGAGTGGCACCTAGAGGGGTCTTCTGCTGCTGTAGCCCATCCGCCTCAAGGTTGGACGTGTTGTGTGTTCAGAGATGCTCTTCTGCAGACCTCGGTTGTAACGAGTGGTTATTTTAGTTACTGTTGCCTTTCTATCAGCTGGAACCAGTCTGGCCATTCTCCTCTGGCATCAACAAGGCATTTGCGCCCACAGAACTGTCGCTCACTGGATGTTTTTTTCTTTTTCAGACCATTCTCTGTAAACCCTAGAGTTGGTTGTGCGTGAAAATCCCAGTAGATCAGCAGTTTCTGAAATACTCAGACCAGCCCGTCTGGCACCAACAACCATGCCACATTCAAAGTCACTTAAATCACCTTTCTTCCCATTCTGATGCTCGGTTTGAACTGCAGCAGATCGTCTTGACCATGTCTACATGTCTAATGCATAAATGCATTGATTTGCTGCCATGTGATTGGCTAATTAGAAATTTGCGTTATTGAGCAGTTGGACAGGTGTGTGGCCGGTGAGTGTATGTGTGTGTGTATATATATATATATATATATATATATATTTGATTTAGGCCCTCTTCAGAAAAACTACAATAATTTTGCACATTACAATATAATCAGCCAACTGATAAAAGCTTCATACCTCTCCAACATCATAAATCCACACTCGTCCCTCTGAGTCTCCAACAGCCACCTCTCGGCCCCCGGAGGCCCAGCGGACGCGGTTCAGAGCTGGGGCTCCTTCTACTGTCACACTGGCGGACGGCACCTGGACAAAACACACAAATATACAGTTGAAGTCAAACTTTTTCGCCCTCCTGTTAATTTATTTTTCCTTTTCAAATATTTCCTAAATTATGTTTAACAGAGCAAGGAATTTTTCACAGTATTTCCGATAATATTTTTTCTTCTTGAGAAACTCTTATTTGTTTTATTTCGGCGAGAATAAAAGCAGGTTTTAATTTTTTTTAAAACAATTTTAAGGTCAGTGTTATTAGTTAATAATTAATTTTTTTGATTGTCATTTTGACTCTCCACTAATAAACTCAAGATTTGTGTTGTTTTAGCTTTTTTTAAATAAGTAGTTTGAACAAACAGCAAATGTCATTTTTTGAGTGTGCAGTATTATAAATCTGCTGAGTTTCTCTTTGTAAAACACGTGTTCAGTGTGCGCCATAACTCTTACTGGATATTATAAGTCAAGCAATGTAAACATATTGAGCTCTTGTGATTCAGTAATGTTGTCAGGATGTCTGAGCTCTAATAGTGAGAGCAGCTCTACTGGAAACCATTAATGATTTCATAAATCAGCGTCAAAAAAAAGTTGAAAAGATGCATGTGCGAGTTTGACTTCTGCCTGTTACTTATGACAGTTCAGAGCGGCCTGACATGTGTTGTCAGCAAAGACGAAGTCGTGCGCAGGCTAATACAAAAGCTTCCTCGCGTCAGAACAGAAAACCGCAGCCTGAGAGCGATTAGCGATCCGCTTCCTCCAGAGTCAAACTGCAAGGTTCAATTGGCTGCGAGCGACTCTTGGCGTAAATTGGAAGCAGGCGAGCTCTGTTAATGGTGTTACATGGCTGAGTTTCTCTGTGAGTTGACAATGGAGAACTGTTGGCTCAAGCAAGATCTGTTTACGCATGTGTCGGCGTGTGCGTCAGCGAGTGCGCCAATCAGGTGTTTTGGATAATAATATACATTGTTCTTGAAGAAACGCACACTTAATAAGACAAAACAGGTTGCAAAAACATTCATTTTGTGTATAAGGAAATTGATTTTTAAAAACTAAGGTTCTTAAATTATTATATACAGTTGAAGGCAAAATTATTAGCCCTCATGTGATATATTTAAAAAAAATTTTATATACCAAAATGTGATGTAGTGAATCCAAAGTTTGTTTGTTTGCTTTATTTATAAAGCACATTTAAATACAACAGATGTTGACCAAAGTGCTTTACAAAAAGACCAGCAAACAAATCTATACATTTATATAAACAAGTAAAATATGTCAAACAGATTAAAATTAATTAATAGCAATAATTAACAGAGACAAAAAGTGATTTTTTAAATGAGACTTAAAAGCACCAAGGGAAGAGCATGACCTAATATGTAAAGGCATTCCACAGGCGAGGGGCTGTGACAGAAAAAGCCCTGTCACCTCTTGATTTTAACCGAGATTTAGGAACAACTAGCTGAAACTGTTGTTCCGACCTGATTGGCCTCAATGAAGTATGCCAGTGAAGAAGCTCACCGATGTAGGTGCCAGACCATTCAAACCTTTAAAAACAAATAACAATAACTTGTACTGAATCCTAAATTAAACTAGTAGCCAGTGATGGGATGACAAAACTGGTGAGATACTAGAATTCTTTTAGTCCCAGTTAATAGCCTTGCAGCTGCATTTTGAACCAGTTGTAGGTGTGAGCCCACTACAAGGCGTGAGAGGCATGACACCATAAATAGCCCCTAAAAAAAAAAGAAAACCAATCCAAAAACAATGGCCGAACCCGGAAGTGTAAAAAAAGGTGGAAAATTCATCTTTAAAATCACTGCAATAAATGATTAAATTAAATTATAAACGACTTTTGAACAGGTTTTATATAGTGCAATAACATTTCGTCACCTTTTAATTATAAGGTTCTATCTGCGTTCTGAATGATTTTGAGATATTGAGCCTCAAAGATTTTGCATTCCATAGCAAACAATGTGTGTGTAACATTTGTTTTTTTTTTTTTAAATAAAAAGTCTTAAACTGTAAACAACTTTTAAAAAACATGCCATGATGTAAATAAGTTGTCATTTAGTAAGAATATGTCAATAACTCAATTTTGACAAAAATGTCAGATAGAACCTTATAATTCTAAGGTGACGATTTCACAATTTACAATTTGTACTGTATTTTTTATTTTTATTTTTTCTTAAGTTAAAATAATCTTTATGAATGCTAAATTTATCACTGTTAATATTATGGAGTCCTCAATACTGTTTTTATACTGTACATTATAATACCGTATTTACTGGATCTCCATTAGCTATGCTAATACAAAAAATCTAAATATATATATTTGTTTAATTTTAAAAGCTGCAAATTTCAATAATATTCAATTCAATTCATCTTTATTTCTGTAGCGCTTTTACAATGTAGATTGTGTCAAAGCAGCTTCACATAGAAGTTCTAGTAAATTGAAACTGTGTCAGTCCAGTTTTCAGAGTTGAAGTTCAGTTCAGTTCAGTTCAGTGTGGTTTAACTTTTCACTGCTGAGTCCAAACACTGAAGAGCAAATCCATCGATGCACAGCTCCACAAGTCCCAAACCAAGCAAGAAACCAAGCAGTGGCGAGGAACAAACTTCACCAATTGATGAAAGTGGAGGAAAAAAAACTGGAGAGATATTACCTTTAAAGGGCACCTATGGTGAAAAATCTACTTTTCAAGCTGTTTGGACAGGCATATGTGTAGATATAGTGTATAGACCGTCATATTGGGGTGATATACATGTAAACACACCCAGTCCTTTTTTTTCAATTTAACAACATAAAAACGGTGGACCAATTAGAGCGGTTTTCAGACCGACAGCAACTTGACGTAGGAGTGCGGTCCCCCCGCCCACCGAATTGATTGACAACTGCTGTATTAACATGTCTTCCGTAGTAACGTGTATAATCATATCAACAAGACAGAACGTGCGCAAAGCAACCAGGAATAAAGGATCTCTTCAGTTCGCTAGGATCATCAATCATCATCAAATGTGATCAAGAGTGAGTTTTACAAGTTTAAAATGTTTTAAAACAGTGCATGTTAATGAATTACAGTGATTTACTTCAGCTTTACTTCATCAGCACAGCCGCGTGTCAGAAGAAGACGCTTCAATCCCGGTTTGTGGACGTTAAATCAGGTTTATTTTGTACATTAACATAACAGATATCCATACAGCAGTGGATATTAACCTGTATCCTGTCACATTTGCATGCAAAAAGCATGCGCTGTCTGTGTGTGTGCGTGTCTGCGCTGTGTGTGTATCTGTGCGTGTGCGTGAACTTTGTAACGACATTGTGTGTGACTCGTCGATGCAGCTCCACAAGTGCATCAAATACTCATTGGTAAAGGTCTTACTGCAGTATTTCTCACAAACGTTACGTGAGATCTTCTTCCTTTATGTCTGTCTGAGGCAGCCGAGGGAGGAGATTAAGGCACGCTGACTGGCACGTGGAAACGGTGGGCGTGAAGGCCTTAAAGGCGCAGTACACAAAAACCGCTACTGATGTTCAAAGCTATAAATTAGTAACTTATGAAAGGTATAATAAAAAATTTGACGGGTGTTTAGAGCTGAAATTTCACAGACACATTCTGGAGACACAAAAGACTTATGTTAAATTTGGAAAAAGGGGTAACCTAGGTGCCCTTTAATGATGCACTTACACCAGGGGTGCTCAACCCTATTCCTGGCGATCGACTGTCCTGCAGTTTTCAGTTGCAGCCCTTATCAAACACACCTGCCTGTAATTATCAAGCGCTCCTCACGTTTTAAATAATTGGTTCAGGTGTGTTTGATCAGGGTTGGAGCTGAAATCAGCTGGAAGGTCGATCGCCAGGAACAGGGTTGAGCACCCCTGACTTACACTAACCTTTGCTGTAATCGTAATTTTAATAGTGTGATGCCTAACTTCTCTCATTGCACAGAATACAGCAGATTTTATTATTATTATTTAAAATGACTAGATTTGATTTGATTAGATTTTATCTTGTAATTAGAAAAGTAATCACCAGATAACGGATAATAAACAAGCAAAAAAAAAAAGTTTCATCACAAAAACAGCCTTTTTTTTAAAATGAAAGATTAAAAAAATTCAAGCATCAGAAACGTGTTTAGATCGTAAACAAGCTCAGGTTTGAGTTCAAGCTGATTTTAGTACATATGATTTACAACGATGGAGCGTTTATTGGTCACAGCAAATCTCAGAACAGTGTGTGTGGGATGACAGTGGGTGTGTATTTCTCAGTGGACAGTCAGAGCTGATCTTAAAACAGTGTGTGTGTGTGTGTGTGTAATGACAGTGGGTGTGTATTTCTCAGTGGACAGGCAGAGCAGTTCTCATGTCACACAAGACAGACGGCTACAGTCTCGTCCAGCACTGCATGTCTGTCATATGCAATGATATCTTAGCATGTGATGTATGATGACAATCCATTCTCAGTGATATACGCCGCTGGATCCAGCATATGACAGTTAATATGAGCTCACCATTCTAGAAGCCAGCACACTGCATTTAATTAGTGTTTCTGCCTTATTTTCTGAAAAATCTTTCTGAAAAAAACATCAAACAAAACCTCTAAAGATGAAAGCAATTAATTTAATATAATTAAAGATTCATAGGGTGACACGGTGGCTCAGTGGTTAGTTTTGTCGCCTTACAGCAAGAAGGTCGCTGGTTCGAGTCCCGACTGGGCCAGTTGGCATTTCTGTGTGGAGTTTGCATGTTCTCCCTGTGTGACATGTTAAATTGACAAGTTGGTGGTTCATTCCACTGTGGCGAACCCTGATGAATAAAGGGATTAAGCTGAAGGAGAATGAATGAATGAATGAAGATTAATAGTGATCCTTGGACCAAAAAAGTAAGCTTAAAAGTTTTGTATAGTTATTCTTTTGAAATTGTATTGTATTTTTGTCTCAGAAAACCATGACTAAAGAGCCTCATTAAATGTATTACAGTTTTTTAATTAAAACATTTAATGCAGTAAATCTCAGACCAGTAAAACAAGCAAAGCTGAGCTTTAGAGAAGTAATCTTTTAAAAGTGTAGCAAATATTTGGGTTATTGTTCTACAAAGTCTAAATGCTGATAAAAAAAAGCTAAATCTGTCTTGTTTTGGCCATGTTTTAATAATATCTAAACAAAAAAAGTCAATGATATTAAGACTTATTTTTAGAGAAATTGTATGTAAATAAGCTTTTTACTTTTACTGTATATACTTTTATTACATTTTAAATTTATTCTCAAATTTATCATATGTCTCTGAAATCATAGCCTTTATTTTGCTATTTTAACAAAATTTCAGCATGGCAGAGAAATATTGTTTGTTTTATCAGTGATTTTATAAAATTTTTCCACATTTCTTTTTTTTTTAGATCAAATTTATATTAATGTTATAGGATTATACAATTAAAGACACTGCAAAAACTAGGCGAATAACCTAATTTAACAAATTTTGGGAGTGAATATAATATAATATAAAATAAAATAAAATAAAAAAATATAATATAATATAATATAATATAATATAATATAATATTATATAATATAATATAATAATATAATATAATATAATATAATATAATATAATATAATATAATATAATATAATATAATATAATATAAAAAATATATATATAATATAATATAATTAACATAATATAAAATAAAAAAATATATATAATATTATATAATATAATAATATAATATAATATAAAATAAAATAATATTATATAATATAATATAATAATATAATATAATATAATATAATAGGCAACGCAGTGGCGCAGTAGGTAGTGCTGTTGCCTCACAGCAAGAACGTTGCTGGGTCGCAGGTTCGAACCTCGGCTAGGCTGGGTCAGTTGGCGTTTCTGTGTGGAGTTTGCATGTTCTCCCTGCGTTTGCGTGGGTTTCCCCCACAGTCCAAAGACATGCAGTACAGGTGAATTGGGTAAGCTAAATTGTCCATAGTGTATGAGTGTGAATGTGTGTGTGGAAGTTCCCAGAGATGGGTTGCGGCTGGAAGGGCATCCGCTGCGTAAAATCGTGCTGGATAAGTTGGCGGTTCATTCCGCTGTGGCGACCCCGCAAGGGACAAAGCCGACAAGAAAATGAATGAATATAATATAATATAAAATAAAAAAATATAATAATTTAATATAATATAATATAAAAAAAATAATATAATAAAATATTACATAATATAATATTATAATATAATTTAATATAATATAAACTAAAAAATATATATATAATATAATATAATATAATATAATATAATATAATATAATATAATATAATATAATATAATATAAAATAATATAATATTATATTATATAATATAACATAATAATATAATATAAAATAAAATAAAAAATAATATTATATAATATAATATAATAATATAATACAATAATATAATATAATATAATACAACATAATATAATATAATATAATATAACATAACATAATAATATCCCCCACAGTCCAAAGACATGCGGTACTGGTGAATTGGATAGGCTAAATTGTCCGTAGTATATGAGTGTGAATGAGTGTGTGTGGATGTTTCCCAAAGATGGGTTGCAGCTGGAAGGGCATCGGCTGTGTAAAATATGTGCTGGATAAGTTGGCGGTTCATTGCGCGACCCCAGATTAATAAAGGGACTTAGCCGAAAAGAAAATTAATAATATAATATAATATAATATAATGTAATGTAATGTAATGTAATATAATATAATATAATATAATATAATATAATATAATATAATATAATATAATATAATATAATATAATATATATGAGCAATATCAAATGAGTAGCAGTGCGATATGGCTGTATATTGGCACTGGTGGGAGGCATGCGTTGGCTCGAGGCTGCAGGCCGAGTGCCTTAGTGACCCACCAGTGATGATATACAGCCACATCACACTGCTACTCGTGTGATATTGCATTTATACAACAGTTCAACGACATAATTGTGTGTATAAAAAAGAAAATCAAACACGGAGAGTCTAAAAACCCTTTTGTAAGAGGAACTATTTTTTTCCACTGATGTGCTGAATTTTAGAAATTATAAATATTTAAAACAAGCACTATCCTTATAAATAAACTACATAGCTGTAATCTAAACAACTACATTATCTCCTAAAAAGCCTCAAAAGTACATTATGTTGTCCAACAGCTGCAATATGTCAAACTGTAGTCCTCTGCTTGCCACTCGTGTGGGCGGATTAATACACAAGGGTGAAGAGGCTGTACCAGTGCTGATATTACTTTAATATCTCATGGCTATCAGCCAATCAGATTCGAGAACCACACAGAACTGTTGTATAAATTTATATATATATGAGCATATATTAACATCCAGATATTTATTCTTTTAAAACTAGTAACTATCTTACCTCATTTTCCTTCTCAACCAAAACTTGTTTTGAAAACCCTATGATAAAATGACAAAACACAGAAGTTGTACAGTTGAAATCAGAAGTGTACATACACTGTATAAAAAGGCACATAACCATTTAAAAAAAAAGTCAGATGTTAATGTGACTAAACTTTTTCTCTTTTAGGTAAGTTAGGATTATCAAATTTGATTCTGTTATGCTTAATAGCAGAATAATGAGAGATATTTTTTGAGAAATTGTTATAACTTTTCTAAGTCAAGTTTACAAACAATAAGATTATTATGCTTCTGAAAAAGCTCAGATGATGGTGTCAAGGTTTTGGTAGTTTCTGATTGGCTAATTGACAATATTTGAGTTAATTGGAGGCACAACTGTAGAATAGTATTTAAGGAAAACCTCAAACACACTGCTTCCCCGTGTGACAACATGGGAAAATCAACAAGCCAGAATCAACAAAAAAGCCAGATTACAATTTGCTAATTTACGCTGGGAAAAAGACACATTTTTGGAGACATGTCCTGTGGTCTGATGGAACTAAGATGGAACTGTTTGGCCATAATGACCAGTGTTACATTTGGAGGACAAAGGGGAAAGCTTACAAGCTTAAGAACACCACCCCAACTGTGAAGTATGGGGGCGGCAGCATCATGTTGTGGGGCTGTTTTGCTGCAGGAGGGACTGGTCCACATCACAGCATAGATGGCATCATGAAGAAAGAACATTATGTAGAAATACTGAAGCAACATCTCAAGACGTCAGCCAGGAAATTAAAACTTGGCCACAAATGGGTCTTCCAAACAGACCATGACCCTAAGCATACTGCCAAATTAGTTAAAATGTGATTTAAGGACAACAGAGTGAATGTTTTGGAGTGGCCATCACAAAGCCCTGAGCTCAATCCTATAGGAAATTTGTGGGCAGAGTTGAAAAAGCTTGTGCGAGCAAGACAGCCAACAAATCTGACTCAGTTACACCAATTCTGTCAGGAGGAACGGGCCAAAATTCCTGCAAACTATTGTGAGAAGCTTGTGGAAGGATACTCAAAACAGTTTGACCAAAGTTATACAGTTTAAAAGCAAAGCTAAAAAATACCAAGGAAATGTATGTAAACTTTTGACTGTCTAGAAATTAATAAAAAATTCTCATAATTTTTTTTCTCTCATTCTTGCATTTAGCAAATGTAAATCATTTAGGTAATCCTATCGGACCTAAAATAGTAAACGTTTAGTATGATTTACCATCAGACATTTTTTAAAAAATGGTTATGTTCCTTTTTTTTAGAGTGTATGTAAACTTCTGGTTTCAACTGTATATCTTATATCATATTTTCTAGTCAACCTGAGCTGTGATTGTCCATAAATCTCGAGAGTTTGCAGCGCTCTGCTGGTCTGCAGCCCATGGGAACTCAATGACTCTGGAATGGCGGCGAGAAAGAGGAATCCGCACACATCGGAGTAATTAGTCTCAAGCTTGCAGACTATGTGTGTGTGAGCTGTCAGGAGCTGATTTAAGCGCGGCCTGCGGGGAGACGCCCACACAGAAAGGAACTTGTTGTTGTTTTGATGCGTCTCTGGCCTGGTGGGATCTGAACCGAGAGCGTCTCCTCACCTCAGTGTCGTTGTTCAGGTTCCAGAGATCCAGGCGTCCCATGCCGTCCACAGCGGCGAAGAGTGAAGGGTGAACCGGAGACCACATCACATCGTACACATAGTCTGCGTTATCCTCAAACGAGTACAGCGGCTTGTTTTGCTGATGGGACACAGAAAAAAAAAACAAGGTGAAAACAAAATATGGTGGAGTACACTCAAAATAATACTTGTTCAAACTATTTATTTAGAATGAGCTGAAAGAACCACTCCAACATCAGAAGCAAATGTTCAGACTTTGATTGAAGATTACCAAAACAAACATTTATTTTCACGTGCACGGATTAACTGTTTACCTACAGAATAACAATGTGTGCTCGCAAAATAAACATTGTTAAATGTGATGCCATACAGTCTATAAAGTGTCTAGTTCAGGGGTGTCCAAACTCGGACCTGGAGGGCCGGCGTCCTGCATAGTGTTTGATGAAAACTTAAAATTTGACAAACAGATCAGTACTGTTGTAAAATCCTGCTTTTACCACCTCAGACAACTGTCTAAAGTCAAGTCATTTCTATCCCAGAGAAATTTTGAAACTGTGATTCATGCCTTCATAACGACACGTCTAGATTACTGTAACTCTCTCTATTTTGGTATTTCTCAGTCTTCCCTCTCTCGTCTGCAGCTGGTACAAAATGCAGCTGCTAGACTACTTTCTGGCACCCGCAAGTATGAGTCGGTAACTCCGATTTTAGCTGCACTTCACTGGTTACCCATTAAATACAGAATTGATTTTAAAATTTTATTATTCGTT
>LR812537.1:49946335-50183835 GCA_903798195.1 Danio kyathit | reverse complement strand
CTTTAGATGAAAACACTTTCACCTCTAGACATTAACACTTTCTCCTGTAGACATTGTGTTGGTTATAAACAACTTTGCAACTAAATCTCAACTAGAAGTTATCAGAGTATCAGTACACTGTAAATGGTCTATTTTGGATCCCAGATGAACTGCCATATCCCAATAAGCCCCCAGTATCTTCTAATACTTTATTTTGAAAGTCCTCTATAGATGTTATGTGGAATATAAGTAACTTTACAGCTACATGTTAAATAGGATTCATTAGTATATAAGTACACTGTACATAGTCTATTTTGTATCCCGGACGAGCCCCCGTATCTGCAAACATTTTCTTTTGATGGTCCACTTTAGATATTCTGGAGAATATAAGTATCTTTGCAGCTACATGTTAACTAAGATTCATTAGTATATAAGTACACTGTACATAGTATATTTGCATCCCGGATGAGGCCCCATATCTGCAAACCTTTTTTTGTGTGTGGATGGTCCACTTTAGATAATATGTGGAATTTAAGTAACTTTGCAACTACGTTAACTTGGAGTCATTAGTATATTATTACACTGTACATGGTATATTTTGCATCCTGGACAAACCTCCATATCTGCAAACATTTTCTTTTAATGATCCGCTTGAGATATTATGTGGAATATGGATCCCATTTTTTGGATCCCAGGTGAGCCCCAATTAGCCCCCAGTGTCTAACAATTTATCTTGATGGTCCGCTTTAGATGTTATGTGGGATAAAAATATCTTTGCAGTTACATGTTAAGTAGGAATCATTGGTACATTAATACAATGCACATGGTCTATTTTGCATCCCGGACGAGCCCCCGTATCTGCGAACATTTTCTTTTGATGGTCCACTTTAGATATTCTGTGGAATATAAGTAACTTTGCAGCTATATGTTAACTAAGATTAATTAGTATACAAGTACACTGTACATAGTCTATTTTGCATCCTGGATGAGCCTCCATATCTGCAAACATTTTCTTTTAATGATCCGCTTTAGATATTATGTGGAATATGGATCCCATTTTTTGAATCCCAGGTGAGCCACAAATTAGCCTCCAGTGTCTACTAACAATTTATTTTGATGGTCCGCTTTAGATGTTATGTGGGATAAAAATAGCTTTGCAGCTACATGTTAAGTAGGAGTCATTAGTATATTAATACAATGCACATGGTCTATTTTGCATCCCGGACGAGCCCCTGTATCTGCAAACATTTTCTTTTGATGGTCCACTTGAGATATTCTGTGGAATATAAGTAACTTTGCAGCTATATGTTAACTAAGATTCATTAGTATTCAAGTACACTGTACACAGTCTATCTACGAGCCCCCACATCTGCAAACCTTTTTTTGTGTGTGGATGGTCCACTTTAGATAATATGTGGAATATAAGTAACTTTGCAACTACGTTAACTAGAAGTCATTAGTATATTAGTACACTGTACTTGGTATATTTTGCATCCCAAACGAGCCCCCATATCTGCAAACATTTTCTTTTAATGGTCTGCTTTAGATATTATATGGACTATATGTAACTTTGCAGCTACATGTTAACTCATTCATTCATTCATTTTCCTTCGGCTTAATCCCTTTATTTATCAGGGGTCGCCACGGGAGAATGAACCGCCAACTTATCCAGCATATGTTTTACACAGCGGATTCCCTTCCAGCTAAAACCCAGCACTGGGAAACACCCAAAAACTCTCACATTCACACTCATACACTACGACCAATTTAGTTTATTCAATTCACCTATAGCGCATGTCTTTGGACTGTGGGGGAAACCCGAGCACCGGACAAGCCCCTTAAACCTTTTTTTGTTCAACTGTCTCCTGTAGATTAAGAGTAACTTTGCAACTACATTTTAACTTGGAGTCATTAGAGTATTAGTAGACTTTGTAGTATGCATCCCGGACGAGCCCCCCATATCTGCTAACACTGTATGTTGATAGTCAGTGTACAGTAAACATCCTACTGAGAAAATGTACAAGTAAATGTTAACTTTTTCTAATCCAGACCTACTAAATTGAAGTCTACAAATTCTAAGTCAATGAGAGGTTGTTGGTATTAAGCTGCAAAATGACTACTGTCTAAAAGGCAGCGTGAAATATAACTTAATTATTTATACCATAAAATGACAACTCGTCGATGTCTAAAAATAGCAAGCCAGGTGTAATCTGAATTTTATATTATTGTGAGTGATAATAAAGTTCCAGGCGAAGGTGTGCCCACAACCACATGCAGGAGAAAGAGACAAGCATGCATTCCTGTGGCTCTGCTCAAAGGGAAAGGAATTCCCCCGTCCCCAAAAAATAACACCCGCACATCTGTAACATCCCAGGAATGTTTTAATATCTGTCAGAATGTGCAAAGTGTAAGATTTGTGGAGAAAATGCATGGAGTCCAACTTAAAGTGACAGGATGGTATGTTGTGGTTTGAGGAAGCTCGGCACTTTACGTAGGCTTGTGCACATAGATATCGATGAGTGTGAGAATATGATACGTAAACTGTAGATCTCATTCAAGCAGTTCAGTGTTTCCCTCGCAGGGCCTGAGGCAGTAGATGTGCCACTTCCCTGTTAAATGACCCGTGTTCACCATCTACTCCAGTTTATTTGGCCTTTTCTGCTTTTTAACTCCTTGTTAACTTAAGATAGTGCTCACAAAATGTTTACTGCAGTTCAAAAGTGTGCAGTCGGTAAGGTTATGTAATGTGAAAGAAGCTTCTTAACTCACAAAATCACTGCATTTATTTGATGAAAAATACAGAAACAACTGTAACATTGTGAAATATTATACACTTTCGTTTAGGTCACAATTCTTGCTATTACCAATTGTCGTATTACCTGCATATTATTAAAATATTAACTGTTTTAATTAGTAGTTTTAAAGTATTATTCTTATATAATACTATATAATACGTATTTAAAGTCTTATTCTGCATCCCGAATCCTACCCAAAACCTTAACCCAACTTCGACCTTACTAACTATTAACAAACAGCTAATTAGTAGTTTATTAAGCTAGAAGTGTTAGTTAATGGTTTGTTAATACCGTGAGTTGCGATCTAAATTAAAGTGTTACCCGATCAAATAATGTTTGGATTTTAAACACATCATAATGATTCTAATATGCTGCTTTGGTGCTCAAAATAATAACAATAGTAATATTAACAATGTTGGAAACAGTTCAGTTGTTAATTATTTTCATGAAATGTGGCATACACAGAAAGCTAAAAAAATAAATATGAAATCTGAAATCAGTATAATTTAAAATATAAATCTCTTGTTACATTATACACAATTTGCCACCATTTTGTTCAATTTATAGAGTCTTTGCTCAAATTATTAATGGTTTTTATTCTTAAAAGTAAATTATTAATTTCTTTCAAATAACTTACTGACCCCAAACTTTTGAGCAATAGTGTAAATGATCAGATTATATACTCATCCTCATATTGTCTCAAACCACTTAATTACTGTAAATTATATTGCTTCTCACACAAATCTATAATATAACTCAAAAGACATTTATCATAACAAACAAGACATTCTGGCCACTTTTTGAAGCTTAAAAAATTAATTCCCTATTCATGCAAAAGAGAACAACTCATTCTTCCACAATCTGAGTTAAGCCCCGGTCGGATCACACGATTTGTGTTGTCGGTTACGAAAGTCACCATGTCAGATTATGCGACTTTGTTTTGATAAAATCTTGACTTGTCGTGGGTAACAAATGTACCAGACTACATAATCCTTCACGATCAGTCATCCCATGACGTCTACGACAATCGTTTTTTCCCAAAGCAGTCACAATTGTTGCTATAATAATATTTATTATCTCAATTTAATTTTTTTTAAATCTTATGTCAATCTCAATAAACACTGATGCTTGCAGACAACTAGGCTACATTATTTAAGGGTATTCGTTATGACATTGATAGCATCAAACGTATATTTCCGTTTTAATATTAAGATATTTTCTTTTAAATCTATATTTTCCTGCCAGGGTTGCTTATTAAACACTCCCTCGCCTGAACTTGCCGAGAGTGAGACGGAGAAAATGAAAGCACATCAGCACCGAGGAAAAATCAGATGCTCAAGACAAAATAATGACATATTAAAAAAAGAGGTTTGTGATACAACACATACAGTGGAGCATTAATTAAATCCTTATTTTCCATGGAGCAGAACAAATCATCACCGCACAGTTGAGTAGCCTAGTGGATGGGCACAAACAAACAAAATAATTTGTATATTTTCTTGGAAAAAATATCTTTTTGAAACAAATTTCCTTTGGTATTTATATTAGTATTTGGTCATTTATATTTTAATTTTAATGTATTTTTGTTGGTATATTTGTGCCAGTCTGTTGCTTAAAACCCCTTAATATTTTAGAGAAAGTAGTTAAAGTGTGCATAAGCAATGATTGATCTTATTCACACGAGACCCACCCATAAGTAAATATGCAGCCTATTTTTTGGATTACCTTACCAACGGATTAACAGCAGCACCCGCAGATATAACTGAGAAATGATGTGCTCCTATTGTCCAGTGTCACCCACGTGACGGAACTCATTGTGAAGATCGGGAAAAAAATAAAACATGCCAAACTTTCTGCGATGGTGTCGTGAGGCATTGCAGACATGGTATTGGTTGTCGTGAACTATGTCACATTAAACGAGAAGAAATGATTGAATCTTGTGTCACGATGCCCATTTGTCGTTTACTCCCCATTTATGTGTAAGGCCCCGGTCAGATCACATGATTTTGTCACGATTTCGGCACGATTTCATTGACGTAGGGTGTCTACGTCAAGGAAATCGTGCCGAAATCGTGACAAAATCATGTGATCTGACTGGGGCTTTACACATAAATGAAAGTCATCCAGGATTGAGGCCGAGAAAATGAAGACATCATTTTCATTTATGGCTGAACTGTCCCTTTAACTACTTCTTATGCATTTTCTTTCTTCCATGGTTTTGTCATTGACATCTCTTCTTCCAGCTTCTTTTCCATTGCCTTTTCTTTTTCCTTATTTAACATCCATGCCTCTCTCCTCCCTAACATTCCTTCTCCGTCCATCTTTTATTCATACTTGGCCTTCATGCTTCCCTCACTCTGTGGTTAATGTGATCTGAGCCAGTATCTCCAGACACAGATTGCAGTATCTGTGAGCACAACCATGTCCATACGTCTCCCGCCCTTAACCCAAAGCTTGCTCAATCTCTCCGGTCCATGTGGTTTGAACCCCAATCAAGAGACTCAATCATTCATTTCTGAACTCGCAGATTAAGCTCCAAGGCAAAACGCTGCTGTCCACTGGCCTCAAAGCTCTGGACGCAGAATGGATTCACTAGCATGTACAAGAAACCACCAAGATACTGTCTTCCTTAACAAAGCAGGGTTTAAAATGGCCTTTAAAGGTGCTGTATGTAAGTTTTTGACTCTTCTAAAGCATAACAATACCATAATATGTTTGCAGATATTTAAGTAAACATTCTTGTTTATCTGAAAAACAATACTGAAGTGAGATATTTTGCTTTGAAAATGTGCGTTACGTGCCAGAATGTCTGTCTCTGATTTAGTCTCTTTAACCCACCCTTAAACCTTCCCATACTGTACCATCAAACCTGTCCCTAACCCTACCCATATCCCACTTCAAGAGCACTAGAAGTGTTTTGCAATACATTATGAACACAACAAATACATGCAAGTATATAGATGTTATGGCCACCAAATATAAAGTGGGAAAAAATGTTTTATATGTATAGTAGTCAACATTTGTGGATCAGAAATGTTTTTTAAAAAGGCAAGAATTTGTGTTGTTTAATACTTTTAGGACAATTAGTAAAGGGTTGGATCAATATTAATATTCATTATTGCAATATCAAGAGCAGCAATCAACAATTATTAATAAATCATCATAAAATTTGTCCTTAATAAGATTACATCCCTAGCCCAAAGTGAGTTCCTACTTTTTAATGTTAATAATTGACGTACTTCATATATGTATGCATGTAATATGGTCAATTTGGTAAGAAAAATGAAATGTGTTTAATTACAAATGAATCGAAAAACATAATATTAATAAAGAGGTGGTCCACTATAATATCGTTTTTTAACTTTAGTAGATGTGTAATGTAGCTGTGTGAACATAAACAACATCTCTGAATGTAATACGCTCAAAGTTCAATGCAAAGGGAGACATTGGCTTTTACAGAGTTAGCTTAGCAAAGCCTGTAGCGAACGAAGTTTGGGGACTACATAAAAATACATCCGGGCTAGTGAGATCAAGGGCTTCTGCTTATGCCTATTTACCACGTGCTCACACCCTGCGCAGCAGAGGGGCGTGGCCAGAGGCTCTGTAATGTTATAGCAGAGAAAGCTAAAATGCCGTCTAAATGCTGCTATTTCCACAGAGCTTCTTCTGTTTCTGTATTTGGGCTTTCAAAGGACACGACACAAAGAGAGAAGTGCTTACAGTTTAATTTAATTATGTTCCAGAGAATTATAAAAACATATATAGCTAGCATTTGACAAAGGACAGCTTCCAGAATCTCTCCCCATTCAGTGCTGGATTTGGCTAAAACTCCTCCAACCGACGAAGCTGTGGATTGTGAGCCACAACCTGTAAGTATTTTTATTTGTTAAAATTGATCAATTACATGCACAGTTTCTAGTGTTAATGGTATGTTGTAGCGAGGATGTAAACAACAGGAAATGCTGTTTGGCATCGTTAACAATTTAGCTACAAAAACATATTTATCCGTCAAACCCCTGTAAACACCCACAATCTTCACCAGCGCTCCAGTGTCTCTCTATGCGGCCGCTTTACCTGTGTTCTACATCTCAAATAACTAACTCGCAAAAGATATGTGAACGTTTCATAATACTTACACATGCTTATTCCGAATATATGTGAAAGACACTTGTCAGATTTCATTTTAGAGAGCAGGCGTACGGTTCAACTGTGTGCTCTTCATTTTCTGTCTGATTCAGGAAAACTGATACGACTGTTTACACAGCGCAAAAGCGTGTGCTTGTAGGGGCGTGACATGGTGACGTGGAGCCAATCCACGAATCGCAGCACATTATGTTAGCTGACCAATCAGAGCCTCTTGAGGGCGAGCTTTTCAGAGGAACTAGGAAATATGACAGTCGTTTTCATGTTAGCTCTATATAATCAAAGTAAGGTATATACAAATGAGTCATCACTCATGAGCACACATTGCTTTGCATCTTATAAACACAACCAAGCCTTAAAATTACACTCTGGACCACCACTTTAAATTATTTTTGCTTTTAATTTTGCTATGAAACATCATCTTTTAAAGCTGTAGATGTGTGTTATGAGACAAAAAGGCAATTTTAAGAAAAGGATTTTAAAAAACTTACCACTGGATATTACAATATTCAATAAGTAAGTAATACTTTTCACAGGCTAATTATATATTTTTTTTAGTGGTGGGCCGTTATCGGCGTTAACGTGCTGCGTTAACGCGAGACTCTTATCGCGCGATAAAAAAAATATCGCCGTTAATCTATTCTCAAAGTTGGGTGAGAGCTGGGTCTATTAGACGCAAGCTATGATGACTTTCACCTTGATAGTTTAGCGTGGATGTATACCTGACCGGTGAGCCGTCTGGGAAAGAAGTGCCCTTCTTAATCAAATCAGCAGGATGCCTGACTCTAACTGCAGTTGAGCAGTTTCACTTTAACTCATGAACATTTAATTCATGCCTTTGTGACAAACTGGGGTATTAGACGCAAATAAATGAGTAAGGACAGGTGAGAGTGTTATGGAATTTAATAACGCACGCCAAATGAGAAGAAAAAAACTTCTGCATTTCGCGATTTGTGTGTGTGTGTGTGTTTTTTGTGTGTTCGTCTGTGTGTCTGTGCGGTCCTTTACTGACAGCCGCCTGTCTGGATCTTGTCGGAAAATATGGCGAAAAGTCCTACATGAAGGGAATAGTTTGTCAGTAATGCTACTAATATCTGCATGCTCCACGTCTCAATTCCATTTCTGTTTAGCTCAGTTATGACTTAAGTCACATTAAGTAATCAAAAATCGCTGTTTACATGGTAGAGTATTGTTTTAATCATATTAAAATCGTATTAAAGTATCGTTGCCCATGTAAACATACTCAATGTTTGACACTGTCAGGGCTCTGTGAACTTGCCTTTGCGAAGCAGCATTTTCTGTATGTACGTACATCAAAAGCAATTATGAAATTACTGTTTGGAGCTTATGTAGGCCTACAGTTCAACATTCATGTTTAACTGAATAAACAGTGAGTAAACACAAGTACATCTTATTGAACATCATTTATTTTCATCACCAATTATCATAGTAGAACAGTTTCTCAAGCAGTTTGTGATGCATTTTGGAAACAGGAGATGAGCCCCTGGTCTAATGCGTCACCTGGCTTGAGAAACCCGTTCTCAAAGGCTTATTATTTGGGTAGCACACATATTCTGAATGCCTTCGGCAGAATTCAAATGAGCCATTTTAATCTAGATTAATCTAGATTTAAAAATTTAATCTATGCCCACCTATAATTTTTTTACTTTTGGCATGTGCAAAATACCCCAAAAATGTTTGCAGTGAGATTCAAATATTTTAAATAACCAGCCATTAGCAAATTTTGCCTGCCATAAAAATTATGCACATTATATCATTGTTGTGGAGTCAAGTCATACAGTTATCAACAAACTAAACTAAAGAATTTCCTCTGTTGTCAAATACTCAAATATCCCTGAATGAACAGACGTGCAAATAAAATCGGACTCTTGAATGAATTCCTTAATGATGCAGTGGTCGATGGGGACTAAATCCATTCCATGACCCTCTAATATAAACTGATTGTTAGTCAAGAAAAAAATCACGTGGTGTCAAATTAGAAGAATGAAATATTCGGATGATGTTAGAAAGGATTAAAGGACCTTCTGTGTTACCTTTGTGCTCCACAATTTCACAGTCCAGTCGAAAGAAGAGGTGACAAAGAGGTGAGAGAAATCGACCGGGCCCACAGCACTGTGACAACTGATGCCTGTCACCGGCCCCTGATGGCCCTCAAACATCTCACAGATGCCAGCTTTACTGCGGAGCAACACAATGGGATGGTCAGAACAATATCGACCAACATTTATAGCACTATAAAAGAACAGTATGTCATCTTCAACTGTCTAAAAGACAAGTGAAATTCAAGAAAGTGTGCTGTGTTCACTGAATCATCCATTTAACTGATTCGTTCAAATGGCAGATTCATTTCAAAATGAAGCAAATGACTCTTTATGAATTGATCATTGGATAATTGACTCAAATGATTTGTACATGTATTAGAGGAATAAAACACTGCAGTGTTGCTATGAGATGAACAAATGTCCAATTTTATGAACAAGACATAAGAGGTAGAAAAATTAACTCAATCAGTATTAAATTCTTGTTTGTTGTCCAGTTGTATACAGGAGCACCACTAAGTTAGGATGATTCTAAGGCCCCGTTTACCCTAATACATTTTAGTTTTAAAATGCATAAGTTTTGCTACGGTTACACCTTCTGTCCACACTCCCCCACCGTTTATTAGCCCTGAAAACAGATCTTTTAGGAAACGCTGAAGAGGCTGTTTCTCCGTGTCAGTGTGGATGGGGGAAAATTGAGACATCTGAAAACAAAGGCATAGCAGCAATATTACAGTTGCAATCAGAATTATTCAACCCCCTGATTTATTAGCCCCCCTGTTTATTTGTTTCCCCAATTTCTGTTTAATTTCTTTTTTTTTTTTTTGGCCTTTTTGTCTTTATTAAGTGGATAGGACAGTAATGAGACAGGAAGTGAAGTGGGGAGAGTGAGAGGGGGTAGGGACGGGAAATGTCCTCGAGCCGGGATTCGAACTCGGGATGCCCTGAAGTGCTACTGCACCATATGTCGACGCACTAACCACTAGGCTATTGCGCCAACTCAACACATTTCTAAACATAATATTTTTAATAACTCATCTCTAATAACTGATTTATTTTATCTTTGCCATGATGACAGTAAATAATATTAGACTAGATATTTTTTAAGACACTTCTAAACAGCTTAAAGTGACATTTAAAGGCTTAACTAGGTTAGCTTAACTAGGCAGGTTAGGGTAATTAGGCAAGTTATTGTATAACGATGGTTTGTTCTGTAGACTATTGAAAAATATAGCTTAAAGGGGCTAATAATTTTGACCTTAAAATTGGTTTTAAAAAATAAAAAACTGCTTTTATTCTAGCCGAAATAAAATAAATAAGACTTTCTCCAGAAGAAAAAATATTATCAGACATACTGTGAAAATTTCCTTGTTCTGTTATACATAATTTGGGAAAAATTTAAAAAAGAAAAAAAATTCAAAGGGGGTTCAATAATTCTGATTGCAACTGTCAGTGTACAAATTTCAGTCTTGTACCCTTTCCTTAAGTTTGATATGGAAAACAATCTCCCGAGGACACGTCGGGTAAACCTTCAAAGGGAACAGTGTAGGCTACTTTATAACCTCATTCACATCACCTTGGCTACGTTAACAATAAAATAAAAACATGATACAAGGAACTGCCTATTTTCATTTTGATATTAACTTAACAGACACTAAAAATGTTGAGGCATTGTGTAGCTGCACATTTATATGAGCATCATCTTCACTGTATGCATATTTATAACAAAACGAAGCCTCTAACATAACTGCCTTCTTTTATTTTCTTCGAAAAATACGAAACATACTCTGTCTCTTTTGCCTAATATCAGTTTTAATAATCAATAATGGCCATTATAAAAGTGTAACGTACAATAAGTTTATACATTATAGCAAATAAAGGCAAGCAATGAGTTAATGTGCACAATCAGTGTACGCAGCTGAATACGTAAGTAATATATTAACTTTTCTTTGCACTCAGCCAAAACGCATTACCTGAGAACAAGATAGAGACAACATTAAATAAATATCACCTTTAACAACTATAGTGAGATGAAATCCAGTGGAAGATCCTTGAGGAACTGTCCGACGTGTGCTGCTCTCATCTTGGGAGTTGTGCTCAAAGCACCCGCTGACTGCCTGGAGCTCAGACGTGCACATACACTGCAGCGCATGTCAGAGTGTGTGTGTGTGTGTGGTCACATGATTTGCGTTTTCAGTGGTAAAACGTGGACTGAGATCTTTTCAGAAACACTAGATGACATGGCAGATTGCATGCGTATCGTTTTTGTTCTAAAACGCTGTTTTAAAACTAAAACGTATTAGTGTAAACGAGCCTTAAGGGCCCACGTACCTTTGGGGTCCCCAGAGATACTATCAGAGGGCACAACCTCTTCCCCGCACTTCACCTTCAGGCACCTAGGGTGCAATAAGGATCGTTTGCCCGAGGTGTCATTGAAGCTGGACCAACTACTGCCAACCTCAAATATTCTTTCATAGGGCCCAAAACTGATAGCAGCACCCCTGGTTGTATAAAATTACAAAGGCATGATCAAAACAAGGCAATTTATAAAGGAACAAACCACTTATTTTTGGAAATAGACTCAATTTACAAGTCATGGTTCAACAGTTGAGTTTGACCATTTTTGAATCCATTCAGACAATCTCTGGCTCTGATGGGAGCAGATTTAGCTTAGCTTAGCATAAATCATTACATCGGATTAGACCATTAGCATCTCACTTAAAAATCTCAAAAAAACATTTTGATAATTTTTAAAGACCAAAACAAAATTAAAAGTAGCTTTTTTTCTAGGTCGATATGACTAGGAACTATACTCTCATTCTGGCGTAATAATCAAGGGACTCTGTTGCTGTGCCATGGCTGCAGCAGGTGCAATGATATTACATAATGAGTCACTAGGATTCAGCAAGTAAGCATTCACAATAACATTCAGTAAAGAAGTTTCACACTTAAGATTTATGATTTGATTAAAATGAACACAAGTGTGATTGCTTTGTTAGTGTGGCATTCATCTGAGTAAGAGTGAATGCTGCCATTCGCACTTGAAACGTGAATATTATATTTGACTGAAATATAAACGTAACACAGACTAAAACACTCACCTGCCGTGTCTGGAAGCTGTATACACAGTCCCCTCCTCACTGCCAACAATATAATTATTAACGTCTCCAGTAGGAAAGGCCATCCCAGTCACTGCAACTGGTTTAGACTTGTTATAAACGAGCTCCATGCTCTCCTACAACAGACACACATCAACTGAGCAAGAAGACTTTTATATAGTTATACTGTATATTTATATGGTTATATAGTATCAGCACTGACCTGAGGCTGTGAGAGCATATCTAGACTCCAGGAGCACATCCGGCCGTCTGTGGACACAGTGATCAGGTTGTTGGCATTCTGGGTTCCGACCACATTGACGCAGTATACAGGGTGCTTTAAGATAAAAATACATACAGTATGTCACCTAAAACTGTCTGAAAACTGAGAAAATTCAAGAAAGTGTGTGCCTTGTTTGTGTCTGTCATGGATAAATAATTATGAAATTAAAAGTTGCAGTTGGTGGCGATGCTTAAAGAGTAAAGTATACACGTGTTGTTAAATAAACTGTGCGTGTGCACTGAAAAAAAATTATGTCTGCAAAATTGTTGCAAACAAATTATGTGTTGAATTTAAACAAACATTAAATTTAGTAATGTTCAACTTAATTTGTTTGACTAAATTCAGCCCAAAAAATGTTTACAATCACTTAACTTAAAAAAGAATGGGGAAGAAAGGTGATTTAAGTGACTGAAAGTGGCATGGTTGTTGGTGCCAGAAGGGCATTTCAGAAACTGCTGATCTACTGGGATTTTCATGCACAACCATCTCTAGGGTTTAAAGAGAATGGTCAGAAACAGAGACAATATCCAGTGAGCGGCAGTTCTGTGAGCGCAAATGCCTTGTTGATGCCAGAGGTCAGAGAAGAATGGCCAGACTGGTTCGAGCTGATAGAAAGCTAACAGTAACAAAAATAACTCGTTACAACTGAGGTATGCAGAAGAGCATCCCTCACAACACATCCAACGTTGAGGCAGATGGGCTACAGCAGCAGAACACCACACCGGGTGCCACTCCTGTCAGCTAAGAACAGGAAACTGAGGCTACAATTCACACAGGCTCACCAAAATAGAAGATTGGAAAACCGTTGCCTGGTCTGATGAGTCTCGATTTCTGCTGCAACATTCTGATGGTAGGGTCAGAATTTGGCATCAACAACATGAAAGCATGAATCCATCCTGCCTTGTATCAACGGTTCAGGCTGGTGGTGGTGGTGTAATGGTGTGAGGGATATTTTCTTCCCGTTGTCTCTTTGTGTGGGGCCCATTAGTACCAATTGAGCATCATGTCAACGCCACAGCCTACCTGAGTATTGTTGCTGACCATATCCATCCCTTAATGACCACAGTATACCCATCTTCTGATGGTTACTTCCAGCAAGATAACACGCCAAGCGTGAAATGATCTCAGACTGGTTTCTTGAACATGACAATAAGTTAATTGTACTCAAGTGGCCTCCACAGTCAACAGAGCTCAATCCAATAGAGCACCTTCAGGATGTGGTGGAATGGGAGATTAGCACCATGGATGTGCAGCCGACAAATCAGCAGCAACTGTGTGATGCTATCATGTCAATATGGACCAAAATCTCTGAGGAATATTTCCAGTACCTTGTTGAATCTATGCCACGAAGGATTAGGGCAGTTCTGAAGGCAAAAGGGGGTGCAACCCAGTATGAGTAAGATGTACCTAATAAAGTGGCCGGTGAGCGTATACTGTATTGTGAAAATGCCAATTATGATACTATATAATATTATATCTATTTGCTTTATTTCTGTTCTTCTTTTGTGTATTGTGTGTACTGTATTGTACTTGTACTTCTACTCCATTCTGACGTAAATATCAGAGTGAAACAGTATCTCATACTAAATGAAATGCAGGGTGGGATTTGATTTCAGCCCTTGGGGAACCGATTGGATGGTTGTGGTTTTCTGTTGCTGTGATTGACAGACTGACCCCGCCCTCCTGTCAGTAAACACATCATTATAGAACAGATGTGGAGTTTCCATTTGATTCGAGATTATGACAGCATATGAGTAAAAAAAAAAAGATGTTTAGGGATAAATCATATCTCTAATATACAGCAATATATCCAAAAAATGACTTCTTACTGAAAGCTATGAGCTGAATTTCTACACAGACACAATACCCAGCCTGTGAACTAACCTGGACTAGGCATCTGCAAATACAGTCAATTGTGTGAATCCATTATGTCGTTATTGCCGTCAATTTGATTTTTGTTTTTGGACCAACAATGGGCTCTTTCAGACGGGTCGGTGGAGTGGTGAGACGCCGGTTCGGGACATAGGCTTTCATTATTGAGGGCACGGGAGTTTAAACCCTCAGCATGTATGGCATTCAGGGGCCGTGCGTGTGGCAGCTGAGCACAATAAGCGTCTATGGACGTCCCTTTGCTCTGCTGCTAGCCTGTACTGTCTTTATTGCATGACAAGGGGTTAGACGGGGCTCATTGAGCCTGACTGTGCTGACAGACTGAGTCTAGCCCTGGGTAGACGGAGGGCGGCCTTTTGCGCAGACTGAAGAGGAGGTCAGGAAAATGCTGACGAGTGACTGCTACCAGCAACATGCAATAAAGGCAACAGTGTGCGTTTAAAGGAACAGTTCACCCTGTATGCTTTTATTTTATAATTAAACATGCATGCTTTTATTTTATTATTAAACGTGTATGCTTTTATTTCTTCTGTAGAAACAGATGAGCTGCGCATCGGTGGAGTTAGTCTTCAGTGTTTCGGCTTTCAGCAGTGACATTTATTGAACAACTGACAACTGAACTGAAGCAGTTTTGACTTACTAGACTTTGTCTATGTTAAGCTGCTTTGACACAATCTACACTGTAAAAAGCACTATAGAGGTAAATATTGATTTGATTAGAATAAAAAATAAATATTTATAAGAATGTTCATGCTGCAATCTTCAACGCAATAAAACAGTTACATATTATTTCTAAAGGAGACATACACTTTTAGTATACTTTGTTACAAAAATAACACTCGACAATAAAATAAAAATGTGGATATATATTCTATAGAAAATATAATATAGTTTAATTTATAAAACTATAATAATAAACCACAATAATTTATAACAAAATCAAAAACTGTGTGAACCTAAACTGATTTTTAGACCCACTTAAATATATGACTTACTGAAGTATATCCTTATGTGTTACTTCATAACTGCTGCTGTTGTATATGAAATGTGCTTTTGTCTGTTTGGATAAATTCAACTTATTTTTAAAACAATTGTGTGAAATAGTAGAATGTTTGTAATAGTAGTAGTATATACAGTATATATATATATATATATATATATATATATATATATATATATATATATATATATATATATATATATATATTTATTTATATATATTTATATATATATATATTTATATATGATATATAGTATATAACTTATACACTACCTGACAAAAGTCTTGTTGTCTATCCAAGTGATTCTAGTTGATCATTTGGTATCAGAAGTGGCTTATGTGAAAGGCAAAGGCTTCTAGATTACGCTTATTTTACCTAAATAAAATATGATGAAAATATTTTAATAATTTAATTAGGACAGTAAGGTCTGACTTTGCTTAGACAAAAGTCTTGTCACTTAACAGAAATAATGTCCAGTATAGAATATAAAGTCATGGTGCAGTGGAAAAAGATTAATACTGTGTCTCCCATGAACTTGGAGGACTGCATCCATACATCTCTGCAATGACTCAAATAACTTATTAATAAAGTCATCTGCAATGGCAAAGAAAGCGTTCTTGCAGGATTCATTGAATTCATCTTCAATGCCTCCTCCTTCATGCTCAATAACGTTCATGTCTAGTGACTGGGCTGGCTAATCCTGGAGCACCTTGACCTTCTTTGCTTTCACGAACTTTGAGATGGAGGCTGAAGTATGAGAAGGAGCGCTATCCTGCTGAAGAATTTGCCCTCTCCTGTGGTTTGAAATGTAATGTGCAGCACAAATGTCTTGATACCTCAGGCTGTTGATGTTGCCATCCACTCTGCAGATCTCTCACACGCTTCCATACTGAATATAACCCCAAACCATGATTTTTCCATCGCCAAACTTGACTGATTTCTGTGAGAATCTTGGGTCCATGCAGGTTCCAGTAGGTCTTCTGCAGTATTTGTGATGATTTGGGATGCAGGTCAACAGATGATTCATTTAAAAAATCAACCTTCTGCAACTTTTACAAATGATCAACTAGAAGTCAAGTTATTATTTGTTGCTCTTACAACTGAGATTGACGACAAGACTTTTGTTAGTGTACAGTATATAGATACAAGCAACAACTCTAAATGTGCAGTTTGTAATTTGATTGTGTCATTTGCAATACTTCATGGGATTGTATTACTTTACCTCATACAATCCTGAGTACAGAGTCCTGTCTTTATAAGTTTAGAATGTTTGTAAATTTTGTAGTGTTTCTACAAATACAGATGTAGACAAAATTGTTGGTACCCTTCCATTACAGAAAGAAAAACTACAGTGGTGACTTAAACAAACTGAAAAAAGTCATTATTAATCAAAAATGACTCAAAATAAATGACAGTGAATCAGATATTATGTTCAAATTATGGTTCAACAGTAGCAATAAAACAGGCAAACTAATGAAAATGGCCAGGACAAAATTGAAGGGATCCAAAAATGTTGTCCTCGTCTGTAGCTGGTTGGTTTGTTTTATGGATTATAATGCTTATTTTAAATCCCTATAGATAAAATGAACATTTTCTTAAAGCAACATAACTCGTTTGTGTTCTGTACAATACAAAACAACATTGGTGTTTGATGATATCTGCTGCTCTTACTGTATGTGCAGCAGCAGACAGCGGGGTCCTCTGAACCGGCGTCCTCCGGTGACTTCGGTTATCCCAGAGAACAATCTGGCCCGAATATGTGCCGCCCACCAACAGGTTAGGATGAAACAGAGCAAAACCCACCGACACCACAGGAGACTGAAAAAAAAGACAACAGGACAGCATCTTTAGGCAAGAGATAGATGGAGATGATGATAAAGGAGGAAGGTCGGGCAGAGAATCAAACTATGCTAAAGATTGCAGTGAGCAGCAGTTTTATATTACAGCATCATAAACAGTGTGCATTATTGTGTATATATTATGATCAGATTATCTTAGATTGTTATACTATATTAAGTATTGCGAACTGATCATGCTAACCAAATGATTCTTTTACTGTGAATGAACTCATTTCAGTGAATCAAATTTACACAGCACAAACAAGTGTATTTCAGTCATTCTTAATGTAATGATTCTTTTAATTTGGATCTTTTTATTAAAAAATGCATAACTAAGAAGCGTAGCGTAAGTTAAAAAAGTAACTAAGTAATGCAACTAGTTACTTTTTTGGGAGAATAACTGAATATTGTAAAGCACTACTTTCTATAAAAAGTAACTAAGTAATGCAACTAGTTAGTTTTTTGGGAGAATAACTCAATATTGTAATGGACTACTTTCTATAAAACGTAACTAAGTAATGCAATTAGTAACTATTTTTGTAACGCACTACTTTCTATAAAAAGTAACTAAGTAACGCAATTAGTTACTATTTTGGGAGAATAACTCAATATTGTAACGCATTACTTTCTATAAAAAGTAACTAAGTAATGCAATTAGTTACTTTTTTGGGGGAATAACTCAATATTGTAACGCATTACTTTCTATAAAAAGTAACTAAGTAACGCAACTAGTTACTTTTTTGGGAGAATAACTCAATATTGTAATGCACTACTTTCTATAAAAAGTAATTAAGGTACACAACTAGTTACTTTCTTGGGAGAATAACTCAATATTGTAACGCATTACTTCTATAAAAAGTAATTAAGTAACACAACTAGTTACTTTCTTGGGAGAATAACTCAATATTGTATCGCATTACTTTCTATAAAAAGTAACTAAGTCATGCAATTAGTAACTTTTTTGTAACGCACTACTCTCTTTAAAAAGTAATTAAGTAACACAACTAGTTACTTTTTGGGGAATAACTGAATATTGTAATGCACTACTTTCTATAAAAAGTAACTAAGTAATGCAACTAGTTACTTTCTTGGGAGAATAACTCAATATCGTAACGCATTACTTTCTATAAAAAGTAATTAAGTAACACAACTAGTTACTTTCTTGGGAGAATAACTCAATATTGTAACGCATTACTTCTATAAAAAGTAACTAAGTCATGCAATTAGTAACTTTTTTGTAACGCACTACTCTCTTTAAAAAGTAATAAGGGTAACGCAACTAGTTACTTTTTTGGGAATAACTCAATATTGTAATGCATTACTTTCTATAAAAAGTAACTAAGTAATGCAACTAGTTACTTTTTTGGGAGAATAACTCAATATTGTAACGCACTACTTTCTATAAAAAGTAACTAAGTAATGCAATTAGTTACTTTTTTTAACGCACTACTTTCTATAAAAAGTAACTAAGTAATGCAACTAGTTACTTTTTTGGGGGAATAACTCAATATTGTAACGCACTACTTTCTATAAAAGTAACTAAGTAAGGCAATTAGTTACTTTTTTGGGAGAATAACTCATGATTGTAACGCACTACTTTCTATAAAAAGTAACTAAGTAGCGCAATTAGTAACTTTTTCGTAACGCACTACTTTCTTAAAAAGTAACTAAGTAACGCAACTAGTTACTTTTTTGGGAGAATAACTGAATATTGTAAAGCACTACTTTCTATAAAAAGTAACTAAGTAATGCAACTAGTTAGTTTTTTGGGAGAATAACTCAATATTGTAATGGACTACTTTCTATAAAACGTAACTAAGTAATGCAATTAGTAACTTTTTTGTAACGCACTACTTTCTATAAAAAGTAACTAAGTAACGCAATTAGTTACTATTTTGGGAGAATAACTCAATATTGTAACGCATTATTTTCCATAAAAAGTAACTAAGTAATGCAATTAGTTACTTTTTGGGGGAATAACTCAATATTGTAACGCATTACTTTCTATAAAATTAACTAAGTAACGCAACTAGTTACTTTTTTGGGAGAATAACTCAATATTGTAATGCACTACTTTCTATAAAAAGTAATTAAGGTACACAACTAGTTACTTTCTTGGGAGAATAACTCAATATTGTAACGCATTACTTCTATAAAAAGTAATTAAGTAACACAACTAGTTACTTTCTTGGGAGAATAACTCAATATTGTATCGCATTACTTTCTATAAAAAGTAACTAAGTCATGCAATTAGTAACTTTTTTGTAACGCACTACTCTCTTTAAAAAGTAATTAAGTAACACAACTAGTTACTTTTTTGGGGAATAACTGAATATTGTAATGCACTACTTTCTATAAAAAGTAACTAAGTAATGCAACTAGTTACTTTCTTGGGAGAATAACTCAATATCGTAACGCATTACTTTCTATAAAAAGTAATTAAGTAACACAACTAGTTACTTTCTTGGGAGAATAACTCAATATTGTAACGCATTACTTTCTATAAAAAGTAACTAAGTCATGCAATTAGTAACTTTTTTGTAACGCACTACTCTCTTTAAAAAGTAATAAGGTAACACAACTAGTTACTTTTTTGGGGAATAACTGAATATTGTAATGCATTACTTTCTATAAAAAGTAACTAAGTAAGGCAATTAGATACTTTTTTGGGAGAATAACTCAATATTGTAACGCACTACTTTCTATAAAAAGTAACTAAGTAATGCAATTAGTAACTTTTTTGTAACGCACTACTTTAAAAAAGTAACTAAGTAATGCAACTAGTTACTTTTTTGGGGGAATAACTCAATATTGTAACGCACTACTTTCTATAAAAAGTAACTAAGTAAGGCAATTAGTTACTTTTTTGGGAGAATAACTCATGATTGTAACGCACTACTTTCTATAAAAAGTAACTAAGTAGCGCAATTAGTAACTTTTTCGTAACGCACTACTTTCTTAAAAAAGTAACTAAGTAACGCAACTAGTTACTTTTTTGGGAGAATAACTGAATATTGTAAAGCACTACTTTCTATAAAAAGTAACTAAGTAATGCAACTAGTTAGTTTTTTGGGAGAATAACTCAATATTGTAATGGACTACTTTCTATAAAACGTAACTAAGTAATGCAATTAGTAACTTTTTTGTAACGCATTACTTTCTATAAAAAGTAACTAAGTAACGCAACTAGTTACTTTTTTGGGGAATTACTCAATATTGTAATGCACTACTTTCTATAAAATTAACTAAGTATTGCAACTAGTTACTTTTTTGGGTAATAATTCAATATTGTAATGCACTACTTTCAAAAGTAACTTTTCCCAATCCTGTTAACAACTGGCTTATTACTTGCCTATTATTATTAAGATATTAACTGTTTATTATAAAGAATGATTTTGCTCTACATCTCTAATCCTAACCAATATCTAAACCCAACTACTAGGCAAGACAAAGATGTAGATGATGATGATGAAGGAGGAGCATTGGGCAGAGAACCAAACTATGCTAAAGATTGCGGGGAGCAGCAGTTTTATATTACAGCATCATAAACAGTGTGCATCAGAGCGAAAAGTGGGGGCTTTTGTTGTGACAGCCTTGGCCTTGAACTTTCCCTCCGTCTTCACTTTTATTGAGTTTTCGGTTCCTCTTCAGTGCGTGTCACATGAAACGTGCCCTCACGCTTACATATTTTCACACAAAATGCCTTTTACAATTATCTCAGGAGACCAATTACTGACAGCAAGGAGACAATGATATTTTGTTTTATTCTGCCCATATCGCCATGGTGTGACAGAAGCATGTTTTTATAAAGCAAAGACTACGACTGTCTCCGTTCGTACACCGCACCATCTGCGGCCTCCCCGTCATGCTCCCAGAGTTCATTTTAAAGTGACTGGAAAACAAACCAGAGCAAAAGAAAACACGCTTCTCCTTTCTTCCATTCGTTCCCCCCTCTAAAAAAAAATAGGGCTTCTGAGAGGCTTCGGGAGCAGCTTCACATGTGAGGTGGTTTTTTAAAAGGACTCAAAATAAACCAAGTCAGAGGGGTAAAAATAAAGGCGAGTTGAGTTTATTTACACTCAGGACACGCAGGCCAATCTGGTTCAATGTTTAAACGCGTTAAGAAGACAAAACTGTTTGATGGTTGGACCGGAGATTATTTGGAAGATTTGAAATAAAGATTGTGTGATTGACTGTGGCCTGATGGAGACACACTGCCAAAATACAGAGAACTGGCTCTTATTCACACTCAGTTCATTTACATAAACGAGTCAAATTATGTTAGTTTGTTTAATGATGTGGCATGGTGGCTCAGTGGTTAGCACTGTCACCTCACAGCAAGAAGGTCACTGGTTCGAGTTCTAGCTTGGTCCGTTGTTATTTCAGTGTGGAGTTTGCATGTTCTCCACGTGTTGGTGTGGGTTTCCCTTCTGGTGTTCTGGTTTCCCCCACAGTTCAAAGACACGCATTGAATTAACTAAATAGTTGGCAGTTCATTCCACTGTGGCGACCCCTGATGAATAAAGGGACTAAACCGAAGGAAAATAAAATAAAATGAGTAAATGTCTTTTATAAAAGTGTGTGTGTGTGTGAATGTGTGATGTTTCCCAGTACTGTGTTGCATCCTGAAGGGCATCTGCTGCATAAAAATATGACGGAATAGTTGGCGGTTCATTCCGCTGTGGTGATCCCTTATAAATAAGGGACTGAGCTGAAGGAAAATGAATGAATGAATGTAATGATTGTCACACATGCATGACAAAAACAAAATACCTTGCAGATATTTTTCATGAACAAATGATTCTTTGAACCAATTCATGTTGGTGTAGAAAAGCCACAAAGTAGTCAGATTAGAATACAAATGACTCTTAGGAGCCATTTCTTTACAGTGGATCCAGCACATCAAGGGCTATGCAAAGAATTTACAAACAAATGACTCTAGTGAATCGGTTCTTTTCTGTGAATCAAAGCCATACAGCGCAAAGTGACAAGTGTAATTCCTGAACTAATGACTCATCTCAATCTGTTCTTTTCAGTGAATCAAAACCATACAGTGCAATTGGGTTTACAAAATCCAACCAATTCTGAATCAAAAGAGTCATTTGAGCTAATTCTTTTAGGCGACTCAAAGCCATAAAGTGTAAAGCAAATACTAAAATGATTATTGATATTAAAAAACAAACAATGCTATAGGTGAAGACATGCTTAATGAGTCATTCATTGAAATTGAAAAAAAAGCATTATTTCAACATGAACAAAACACCAATTTATAGTAAACACTATTTTTGTTTTTCAACCATACTATAGAAAAGAATATAATACTGTATATAATATTATTAGATTATTAAACTATATGAACTATTGTGAAGATTCATTTCAGTGAAACAAATTCACACAGCACAAACAAGTGCATTCCGATGATTCATAATGAAATAATTCTTTTGATTTGGATCTTTTCATTGAATCAGCATACATGAGATTAGCTGTTTATAATTATAAATAACAATAGAAGAAATAACACTTTAGTTTAGATAACAATTTGCAAACTACTGGCTTATTAATGGCCTATTATTAAGATATAACCTGTTTATCAGCACTTATAAATTAAGATCATATTCTACATCCCTAATCCAATACCTAAACCCAACTACTACCTTACTAACTAATAATAAGCAGATAATTAGTAGTTTATTGAGAATACTAGTATTACACTACCTGACAAAAGTCTTGTCAACTATAAGTTTTAGGAACAACAAATAAAGTCTTCTAGTCTTCTGACTTCTAGTTCATCATTTGGTATCAGAAGTGGCTTATATAAAAGGCAAAGGCCGCTTGATTACGCTTATTTTACCAAAATAAAATATGATCATGCCTTGTTTTTTAATGATTTAATTAGGACAGTAAGGTCTGACTTTGTTTAGACAAAAGTCAGTCTTGTCACTTAACAGAAATAATGTACAGTATAGAATATAAAGTCATGGTGCAGTGAAGAAAGAATGAATATTGTGTATGACTCCCATGAGCATGGAGGACAGCATCTGCAATGATTCAAATAACTCATTAATAAAGTAATCTGGAATGTCTGAAAGCGTTTTTGCAGGAGTCCCAGAGTTCCTCAAGATTCTTTGGATTCATCTTCAATGCCTCCTCCTTCATGCTCAATAATGTTCATGTCTGGTGACTGGGCTGGCCAATCCTGGAGCACCTTGACCTTCTTTGCTTTCACAAACTTTGATGTGAAGGCTAGAGTATGAGAAGGAGCGCTATCCTGCTGAAGAATTTGCCCTCTCCTGTGGTTTGTAATGTAATGGGCAGCACAAATGTCTTGATACCTCAGACTCTTAATGTTGCCATCCACTCTGCAGATCTCTCGCACGCCCCCATACTGAATGTAACCGCAAACCATGATTTTTCCTTCACCAAACTTGACTTATTTCTGTGAGAATCTTGGGTCCATGCGGGTTCCAGTAGGTCTTCTGCAGTATTTGTGATGATTTGGGATGCAGGTCAACAGATGATTCATCTGAAAAATCGACCTTCTGCCACTTTTCCAAATGATCAACAAGAAGTCAAGTTATTATTTGTTGCTCTTACAACTGGGATCGATGACAAGGCTTGTCAGGTGGTGTAGTTCATTGTGTATTAATAGCGCAACTTCTACATTAAAATAAAGTGTTGCCATATTATGTTGCTTCTAAAAAATAAATATACAGTTACACAATGAATAAAAAGTCACCTTCTACAGGAACTGCATTAAATATATTAGCTTTAAATGTCTTATGATTCCCACCCCTAACTACAGTGTTATTGTAGAAAAACAAATGGAAAGCAGATACTTGCAGGCCCACTACACCGGCTGCAATAATACAATCACTGGACATCAAAAGCCAACATTTCACTTAATAAATTGATTAGTATCTTTTAAGAGGTTGAAAAGTTTCACTCCAGTCTTGATTAGTCTGATTGCCAGCACGGCTAGAAAAAGGATCTCGGTTGGGTGATTAATGATCAGTGGGTCCTGAATACTAACACACAGAGAGAGAACGGGGAACGTTTCTGCTTAAATACACGGCTATTTCAATCAGAGCCACAAGCCGACCTCTGAACCAAGTCTCTTTCTCCTTCTCTGCTTCAGTCTTGTGTCAGAGACCAGCGCTTCATTACTGGCCTAATGAACATGAGCCGGGGTCACCACAACAAGAGGGTAATAACTCCACTATGAAGCCATTAATCAGAGACTTAATGAAGTATCGTAACCTGAAACTCCAGCTCAGGAGAGCCGTCCGGCCAGCAGCCAATGATGAGCGTCTCTGTGTTTTTTATCAGACTTGTCTGCTGTGGAGCATCACTGTGTCCTGCAGCAACCTCTGTCTGTCTGCGTTCTGTTCCTGGACGTACTGAGTTTGCAGAATAGCAGACTGGTGAGGTAGTTTTGATCAAATATTTCCCAAGTTATGTTTAACAGAGATTTTTTTCGACACATTTTTAGGCAAGGCAAGTTTATTTATATAGCACATTTCATACACAGTGGCAATTCAAAGTGCTTTACATAAACAGGAATAAAAGAGACAAATATAAGAAAATAAAAACAAATAATAAAAATGATTAAAAACAGATAAAAATGTGTTAAAACAGGTGATAAAAGAATGTAAAAGAAAAAAAAGACACAATAGTGCGATCTGTCGGACGTAACACAGTGCTCATTCAGTAAGGCACAGCTAAACAGATGTGTTTTCAGTTTTGATTTGAATGTGTCTAATGTTGGAGCACATCTGATCATTTCTGGAAGCTGATTCCAGCAGCGGGAGGTGCTGTAGCTGAAGGCGGATTCACACTGCTTTGACTGAACTCTTGGAATTTCTAGTTTATATGATCCTAAAGATCTTAGTGATCTGTTGCGTTTGTATTCAGTGAGCATATCTGTAATGTATTGAGGTCCTAGGCCATTTAGTGATTTATAGACAAGTAATAATACTTTAAAATCTATTCTGAATGTAACTGGGAGCCAGTGCAAAGACCTGAGGACAGGTCTCTGATTTTCTGGTTCTGGTCAGAATCCTGGCAGCACCCTTCTGGATGAGCTGCAACTGTCTGACTGTCTAGGCTAGTGAGGAGTCCATTACAGTAATCCACCCTGCTGGTCATAAAAGCATGAACAAGTTTCTCCTAAATCCTTACTAGAAACAAAGCATCTAATTCTTACAATGTTTTTGAGATGATAGTATGCTGATTTAGTTACTGTTTTAACATAACTATTGAAACTCTGATCTGACTCCAGAATAACACCAAGATTCTTGACCTTATTTTTTGTTGTTTGACCTTTAGAGCCAAGGTATGCATTCACCTTGAGAACCCCATCTCTGTTCCCAAACACAATGACTTCAGTTTTCTCTTTGTTTAACTGAAGAAAGTTTTGGCACATCCAGCTGTTAATTTCATCAACGCATTGGCAGAGGGTGTCATCAGAAGTAGATCTGAGTGTCATCAGCATAGCTGTGGTAAGAGATTTGGTTCTTTCTCATTATTTGGCTCAGAGGAAGCATATAAATGTTGAACAGGAGAGGTGCCAGAATTGAACCTTGTGGGACTCCACATGTCATGGGTGTCCACCTCGAGCTATGGTCACCTATACTGACATAGTAATCTCTCCCTTCAACGTAAGATCTGAACCATTTGAGGACCATACAAGACAGCCCAACCCAGTTTTCCAGCCTATCCAGAAGTATGCAGTGATTGACAGCGTCAAATGCAGCACTAAGATCGAGCAATACCAGCACTGTTAGTTTGCCTGAATGTGTATTTAGGTGGATATCATTGTTTATCTTTATAAGAGTGCTCTCTGAAACCAGATTGAAATTTGTCTAAACACCCCTTGAAGCTTAAGAACTTGATAACCTGGTTAAAAACAACTTTTACAATGATTTTGCCAATGAAAGGGAGATTTGAATTTGGCCTGTGAATTTTTTTTAAACATAATAGTTTTGATAGCTAATTCCAAATAACCAGGGCTTGACATTAACAACTGCCAACCCGCCAAATGCGGGTAGATTTCAGCTGTGGCAGGTTAGACAGTCACCCCCACTTGCCACTTTGGCTGGTTGAAGATAATTTTTAAATTGTACTTTGTAAATTGGGGAAAGCCCCGCCCACTAGTGAGGATCTCTCCCTCATTAGCATAGGATGTAAGTCTTTTCTTTGAATCTGCCACTATGCTGACACATTGGCATATCTAGCTCCACTCTCTTTTAAAAAGAGCACAATCTCATTTGAATGTAAAGCGACAGTCACCAAAATGGCACAATTAGGATCAAATCCTAAAAGGGGAGTTTCAAAGAGTTATAAAACATTATTTGTGTGGCATTTAGAGCTGAAACTTCACACACACACACTCAGGGACATCAGAGACTTATTTTACAACTTGTAAAAAGGGGCTTAATAGGTCCCCTTTAAAGGCTTAACTAGGTAACTAGGCAGGTTAGGTTAATTAGGCAAGTCATAGAACTTAAGGAGGCTAATAATGTAAAATGATTGAAAACTGCTTCTGTTCCAGCCAGACTAAAAAAAAGAGATTTTCTTCATGAGAAAAAAATATTATCGGGAATACTGTGAAAATTTTCCTTGCTCTGTTAAACAACACTTGTGAAATATTCATTCATCCATTCATTCATTTTCTTTTAGGCTTAGTCCCTTTATTAATCTGGGGTCGCCGCAGCGGAATGAACTGCCAACTTATCCAGCATATGTTTTACGCAGCGGATGCCCTTCCAGCTGCAACCCATCACTGAAAAACATCCATACACACTCAATCACACACACTGATACACTACGGACAATTTAGCCTACCCAGTTTACCTATAGCGCATGTCTTTGGATTTGTGGGGGACACCGGAGCACCCGGAGGAAACCCACGCGAACATGGAAACAACTCCACACAGAAACCCATTGCGCCACCGTGCTGCCCACTTGTGAAATAATAGAAAAAAGATTTAAATTTCACAGGAGGGCTCATAATTGTGGCTTTAATTATATATATAAATAATAATAAATTTTTGGCTAAAAGTATTGAATAATGGAGAAAAAAAGATATTCATGCATTGTTTCAACACATGCATTGTATTACACTAAGGTAATTAAACATGTTTATGCGTATATTAATGTATAAACTGATATATATATATATATGAATATACATATAAAATAAAGATATATGAATTATTAAAATGATAAAAAATTATAAAATTACTAATAACATCATTAAAAATAATCTTAGAAATTAAATCTAAACAGAAATACACAAAAAAAATTTAAATAAACACAATGTCAATAAATAAAATGATTAATTATTGATTAATTGGTAATTATAAGGTATATACTATAAATTAGTGCTTGGCAAAGACTAATCGCATCCAAAATAAAAGTTATATAAGTGTGTGTATTATATATATTTATTATGTATATGTGATACACACACATACTGTAATGTGAAGCGGGATGCTGGACAAAGGAGTGCGGATCCAGACACAGGTTTATACAGGACCAAACAGATGTATACGAGCAATCAAGAGTCATGATCGATAAACAGGTAAATGGTCAGTACAGGCAGGCAGCAGGCAACGTAAACAAACAAACAAGGCGAGAGTCAGAAACAAGGCAAGGCAAGGCAAGGAAAACGCGTGTAAAGTTCACAAACAGTATAACAAGACTCAACAATGAGTGTCTCAAAGTGAAGCTGCAGTCACACTGGACTTTTCTCCCCATAGACTTCCATTCATACGCACGCAAATACGTCAGACCTGAAACGCAGGGCCATGCGTCAAGCTTCGCAGTTCACTGCGGTGCAAAGTTCAAGCTTGGTGAACTCTGACTTGCGAAATTGCATCACTTGACTGCTTGAGACCAATCGAGGATCAAAACATGACCTCTCTGGACAGAAATTTAAAACACTGAGCAATCTCTCGCTTTTTAAAATGTCTAATCATTTTGTTTAATCCCGCCCCTTTTCGCAGCACCGTACAACAGAACTTCGCACGCATAAACTCTAGTGTGACCGCAGCTTGAGCCGTATATATATGTGAAGTGTAATCAGTCCATGAGCAGCATCAGCTGTGGGAGTGTAATCAATGGAGACTTGGAGCAGGTGTGTGTGTGTTTGTGTGTTGCATGACAGGATTTGTAGTTCATATTGAGACAAGATTGTAGTCTGTGTAAATGTGAATATTCTCCAGCAATCTATGTAGGTTATATCTCTGGTGATCGTGAAACATACATAAAACAAATCTATACAAAACAATTTAGTTTCATATATATTTTCAATGTATATTTAATTTGTATCATATACATATAGAATTTATATCTAAATATAAATAAACATTTTCTCAAATATATCCATGCACGTGTGTATTTATATGCAGATTACATTATGTTGAAACAAACTTTTATTTTGGATGTGATTATTGGTGAATAATTTTTGCCTGGCACTACTATAAATACTACACAAAACATATAAAATATACACAAATATAAAGAATATAATATAAATATTAAAATATAAAAAATATAAAGAACATAAGTTAAAAAATATTAGATTTAATTATTACAATTAAATTAAGGTTAAAAGACAAAAACAAATTGCTGAAATCATAATGCACGAGAGCTCCTGAAAACCACAAACTTACAATACTCCAGGCACAATGTTGAACTTTTGGAAAAGGTCAAACTCCAAATGGGGTCAAACACTAAACTGTTTGAACTTTGAGCACATCACTCCATAAAGTTCACTGCTTTGGACAATACTGACTCAATGCAAATGACTTTCAATGATGAATAGCATGTCATAGGGTAATCTCAGTTTATAAAACATCTGATGTACCCTTCCCTCATTACCGTAACCACATAAATCCAGAGAGACCTTTTGCTCCATAACCAAGCGCAGATAAAAATGACAAGCATTTGAACTCTCTTTAAAGTCATAATCTAAACATGGCAAAGGCGCAGGACGCTGAGAGGAATAGGGATGAAAAGGCTGTATATTCACACCATATGGAGAGCGTGGGTTAAGATCTGTCTGTCTTCAACACGCCAGTCCTGACAAAACTTACTGAAAGCCCATAAACAACAACATTCAAGCACTGTGCTCCACATGCACGCATGTGCTACTGGAATACATTTCGCCTAATATATCGTTAACTGTGATTTTTTTCAGTAGTTTTTAGGTCGTTTACATCTGGTAGTACTACAGAGTGCATTGAGTCAATGTTAAATTGTTCTCTGATATCTACATACAGTTACTCTGTTCATTTATTCTACATAACTCTGTGGCTAAATTCAAAAATTCTCCAGAAAGTTTTTTATGCTCATTAATAATCATAGGAATTACCTCAAGAATAAAAGCTCAGTGGGGCGGCACAGTGGCTCAGTGGTTAGCACTGTCGCCTCACAGCAACATTCACTGGTTCGAGCCCCAGCTGGTTCAGTTGGCATTTCTGTGAGGAGTTTGCATGTTCTCCCTGTGTTGGTGTGGGTTTCCTCCGGGTGTTCCAGTTTCCCCCACAGTCCAAAAACATGCGCTATAGGTGAATTGAATAAACTAAATTGGCCTTAGTGTATGAGTGTGTGTGTGAATGCAAGAGTGTATGGGCGTTTCACAGTACTGGGTTGCGGCTGGAACGGCATCCGCTGCGTAAAACATATGCCGGAATAGTTGGCGGTTCATTTATCTGTGGCAACCCCTGATAAATAAGAGACTAAGCCATAAATAAATGCATGAATAAAAGCTTTGTTTTGACCATATTTGGAAGGGTCATGAATATTAATGTGCTCTGCTCTGACATATAGAAAACAATGTAAATACATGGTGCGGTGGCCTTTAGTCTCCCCGCCTCTCTCATTTTCAAAATAGGAGTCCAACATTAATATAAGCTTAGATAAACTTAAATTAAATAAAAACTTAATTATCACTGATGTATTCTCACTAGGAATCATTGCGGCCAATCAAACACACAGTCTGCTTTGCAAATTTATTTTTAACCTATTCATTCATTTTCTTTTTGGCTTAGTCTCTTTATTCATCTGGGGTTGCAACAACGGAATGAACCACCACCTTATTTATGTTTTACGCAGCGGATGCCCTTCTATCCATACACTCTCATTCACACTCATACACTACGGACAATTTTAGCGTACCCAATTCACCTATAGCGCATGTCTTTGGACTGTGGGGGAAAACATAGCACCCAGAGGAAACCCATGCGTTCACAGAGAGAACATGCAAACTCCACACAGAAATGCCAACTGACCAAGCTGAGACTCGAACCAGTCCAATTGGCCTGAATAATAGCTTTTATTATTCAGATTTTCAAAATATGGCACCAGGCATCACAGTGGCGCAGTGGGTAGCACAATCGCCTCACAGCAAGAAGGTCACTGGTTCGAGCCCCAGCTGGGTCAGTTGGTATTTCTGTGTGGAGTCTGCATGTTCTCCCTGTGATCGCGTGGGTGCTCTGGTTTCCCCCACATGTCCAAAAACATGAAGTACAGGTGAATTGGGTGAGCTAAAATTGTCCGTAGTGTATGTGTGTGAATGAGTGTGTATGGATGTTTCCCAGTGATGGGTTGCAGCTGGAAGGGCATCCGCTGTGTAAAACATATGCTGGATAATTTGGCGGTTCATTCCACTGTGGAAACCCCAGATTAATAAAGGGACTAAACCAAAAAGAAAATGAATGAATATGGCACCTTTAAGACCTCGGTCCCAAAAAGACATAAACATCTTGAATGATCTGAGGGTGAAAACACAGTCCACTACAGTAAACTTTCCTAAAGTTTGATGGGACAGTTCGCCTAAAAATTTTAATTTGCTGTTCACGTTTACTTAAGGTCATTTAAGTGACATTTATTTCTTTTGAAGAACATTAAAGGAAACTTTTAGCTGAACTCAAAGTCCATAGTCGATGGCTACTGACACTCTGAGATTACAAAACACATACAGACTAAACAAAATAAATACATACAGGTACAGTATGTTTCTTCATGATTCAACAGTAAATATGTGGTAAATATTGTTCAGTTTCTTGCAATGACCACTTGTTTTGCTTCATAAGATGTTTCATGTGTTGTCAGGAGCCACAGGTTTCTATTTATAAGATGTAATCGTATCATTAGGGGCCAGAAGTATTGATTTTGTTTTGCTTGTAGATGTTTTTGGAATCTCATTTTATTATTTTGAGATTTTTTCATAAATCAGCAAGTACAGTTTCAGGTTAAAAAATAAATAAATCAGTAACACACAGTTAACACAGTAACTAGTTGGTTATTAGCATGCCTATTATTAAGCTGTTTATTAGTACTTATAAAGTAAATATTCTGTTTATAAAAAAATATAAATAGAAATATTATCTTCCATTCCTAATCTTACACAATACCAAAACCTAATTACTACCATAATAATCTATAAGCAATGTTTTTTTAATAGCGAATAATATTTCTCTCACACAATGTAAATTGGGGCCATGGGTGGTGGCCTTTAGTCTCTCTGCCTCTCTCATTTTCAAAATAGGAGTCCCACATTAATATAAGCTTAGATAAACTTAAATAAAAATAATTATCATTGTTATAATCTCACTAGGAAACATTGTGGCATGTCGCATAAAGTGCATATACTGTATGTAAAGACCATATTCAGCATGATCTTATTCTCCATGCCTAATCCTACCCAATACCTAAACCTAACTAATTTAAAACATTGGTCACACTTTACAATAAGGTTCATTAGTTAATGTTAATTAATGCATTTACTAACATGAACAAACAATGAACAATACATTTACTACAGTATTTATTCATGTTAGTTAATGTTAGTTAATGAAAATACAGTTGTTCATTGTTAGTTCATGTTAACTCACTGTGCATTAACTAATGTTAACAAGCATAGACTTGGATGTTAATAATGCATTAGTAAATGCTCAATTATGATTAATAAATGCTGTACAAGCATTGTTCATGATTAGTTCATGTTAGCAAATACATTAACTAATGAACCTTATTGTAAAGTGTTACCAAAACATTTATTGAAGCAAAGTCACAGTTAATTAATAGTGAGAATTGTACCTTAAAATAAAGTGTAATCAAATTATTTTATTTAATATTCTACATTAAAAGTCACCTGTACAACATGTGTGTCCTGTGGGAATCGAGAACTATACTATCATTTTAATGGACTTAACAGTGGCTACTCTAAGTGCATCGGACACAGTCATTTCAATGGGAAATGTTCAGTATGGGATAATCCACAAGACTAACCCGTGAGGAGAGATGGCACGAGGAACACTCTCTCCTTTGTTGCCCCCTTTTTTGTGGGCCAAAAGGGAAAATAGGAAAAAAAATGGAGGCTGGAGCCATTTGTCAAGGAGAAGATGACTGTGTAACAGACAGTACATTCAATGCCGCCTCCTCCTGAAGCACCACAATCATGTGGTTCTCAGCAAAGCTTATCAGCTCCAGATGCACTCCTCTGTCTTCCACCAGCATCCTTCGCTCTCTACCTCCTTTTTTTCCCCAAACGGCACCCCACGGATTTTGTCACTCTGCGGTTACTGGCACAGGCCGTGTAATACCATATCTCCGTTTCAGAGAACAATGGAGGAAAAGCCAGTGAATGTGGGTAGTTTGGCCTCGCTCGCTTTTACCTCAGGACAAGAGTCAATATGAATGAACACTATTCTTATTTTAAAATTGTGGAACTGATGCTTTACACTCAATTTGATTTAATCTGGCAGTTCATTTGTGGAAAAAATAAGATTATTTCTCCTAAATGACATCAGATTTATTCAATTCAAATTCAAAATGAGTGGATTTCAAGATTTGCATGTTAATTTTTTGTGTACCTTGATTTAATATTTGATTCAAGTCAACATGTTCAACCATGCGTCCATCATTTCAGTTTACATGCACATGGTTACTAAATAACGCTTAAAAACCTTCACTTTTGGTCTACAATTAGTGCAATTACATACAGAAATTTCAAGCTGATTAATCAAGCTTATGAACAACTTGCATAATTACACCTCGGTTTGATATTTAAAAAGTAAAATACTTTAAAATACTGTTAAAATAGTCATTTTTAACCCTTTAAATACAATAGATCATTGTCTTCAGAAAGCTATTTTTGTTATGCTGGTTGAAATTCTCTTCACATCCTGATAGCAATCATTAAACTAATGGGTCCAAATGCATTTATATGCATTTTTAATATTCCGTGGAAAGTATACTGTATGACCAAGAAAACTTCATCCAATCAAAATGTTTGGTCCAAATGTTATGATAGGCTGTCCTACCTGCCTGTCAAAATATGTAATTGCATATCTCTGCACAACCTGTTCCCGCAGAAAGGATTACATCATTCACAACGAGAATGGCAGCCAAACATCATCAGCCTACCTTCCTTTTTAATGTTTGGTATTATAATTGCCTTCTTTCATCTGAGAAATATCGCTAAGTTACGAGGTATGCTATCCACCTCAGATGCAGAAAAGCTAGTTCAATAATTCTGATTGCAACTGTATGTATGTATGTATACTACTTTCACTTTTATTACTGTTTCTTTTTGGATGTTGTGTAACTTATGTCTTGTTTTTGTCTTCTGGTGTTATTATTATGTGATTGTAATTAATTGTGGGACCCCATTGAAAATGAGATGGTACATCTCAAGGTTTTTATCCTAATGAATAAATATCAATATCAATCTACTACAAATAAATAGACCTTAAAAAATAAAATAAAAATAATAATAATAATAATAATAATAAAAAAATCCAAAAAACTAGTCAACTTTCATGACCCATCCCTATCTCCAGTAATGCTTAAAAGTGAATACATAAATAGGCAAAAAACCCATAGCTTTCTTTTTATTATAATTACCAACTGTACTATACGATTTTCACTCTGGTGAACATTACATGATGTTAAATTGCAACCAAGGCTCATTCTGAAAATGTACTATATACATTTCTGGAGATTGCGAATACATCCCAGAATCTATGTTTTTTTTGCAGTTTTTGTTTTCTCGAATCTACCAAAGGCCGATATGTAGGTTTTTTGAGATCTCAAATTTGTGCCATTGGCCGATGTAGACTGACTGACCGATCGACTGACCCACTCTCTTCCTTCCCTAAACCAAACCAATAGTGTTTTTAAAAACACAGATTGACCTGCTCACCCACTTCCCTAAACCCAACCGACAGTTTCAAAAGGCAATCCAGAAAAAGAAAAGCCCTCGTCTGATTTTTCCCACGTTTTCAGAGTTTACCACATTCTCACCCTGTGATTTACTTGTTTATTTTATTTTTTGTTTTTGTCTGACCTGCTTTCTGTAACCGTTCTTTTCTGGACTCAAACCCCTTCGTCGTGGTCTACTCCTCTCTGTGTCTCAAGTCTGCCGACGTACATGGCGAGCTACTGAGCAAACTGGTAACTGTGGGAAAGCCATCCACACGGTGGTAACCGGTCAGCTGGTGAGCACGAAAAGGAACAGCACCATACAGCCCCGTAGTGTGCGTTTTAAAGATAAAATGCTGCCATACGTACTTCTGGCTACATAATTCACAATCTTCAGAAATATATATTGGGCTACGTTTTCAGAATTAGCCTATGTTGTAAAATTGGCTCAATAAATTGACTTTTTAAATATTGCTACTAAAAAATAAATGGACCTAAAAAACTTTTATTTTTAAATAATAATAATAAAAATTAAAAATCTAGTCAACCTTCATGACCCATCCCTATCTCCAGTAATGCTTATACTGTAAGTGAATACATGAGTAGGCAATAAACCCAAAGCAGACTGGAGGTCTGTGCTCTTACTGTCTCAAAGCTGTGAGTGGTTTTGATGCCTTTCTACACTCCACTTTATGAGCACATGCAACTCCATCCACCGGCGTTATGCAGAGCGGGCATCGGTCCAATCTTCCTCTGTGCCAACGAGCCTCAGGCATTCACACCGAGTCATCCTGGGTAAAATATAAATGATATCAATAAAACGTGGGCGATGCAGATGAGGGCTGACAGTATCGCTGAGCCATTTTTTTGGGGTGTGCTCTTGATGTGGTCACTTTAGAAGGTCATGTGATGTTACTGGCGGGTCGGCCCTGCCGAGATGATGAGACCAAAAGAACAGCAGAGAGCAGAGAGCCAATATCACGCCACCCAGAGCCCAAAAAACAAACCAAAACCAGCCCTGAAATATCCCACAAGCGTCTGAAAAGGAGTGTCCTTCTGTAGGCCATCCAAAGCCAGAGAGAAATGAAGAAAAGAAAAGACAAGCAAGCTGCATTCGAAAACATCCTGAGCTGTCTTTGTAGGAAGCATTTTCAAGCAGACATATTTAAAATGTGGAGTTTAAATATTTAGAGTCAGTATACTTCCCGGCCACTTTATTAGGTACACCTGTCCAACTACTCGTTAACGCAAATTTTTAATCAGCCAATCACATGGCAGCCACTCAATGGATTTAGGCATGTAGACATGGTCAAGACGATCTGCTGCAGTTCAAATCGAGCATCAGAATGGGGAAGAAAGGTGATTTAAGTGACTTTGACTGTGGCATGGTTGTTGGTGCCAGGCGGGCTGGTCTAAGTATTTCAGAAACTGCTGATCTACTGGGATTTTCACACACAACCATCTCTAGGGCTTACAGAGAATGGTCCGAAAAAAAGAAAATATCCAGTAAGCGGCAGTTCTGTGGGTGCAGAAGGAAAATGGTCAGCCTGGTTGCAGCTGATAGAAAGGCAACAGTGACTCAAATAACCACTCATTACCGCCGAGGTGTGCAGAAGAGAATCTCTGAATGCACAACAAGTCCAACCTTGAGGCGGATGGGCTCTAGCAGCAGAAGACCACACCGGGTGCCACTCCTGTCAGCTAGGAACAGGAAACTGAGGCTACAATTTGCCAAAATTGGACAATAGAAGATTGGAAAAGCGTTGCCTGGTCTGATGAGTCTCAATTTCTGCTGCGACATTTGGATGGTAGGGTCAGAAATTGCCGTCAACATGAAAGCATGGATCCATCGTGCTTTGTATAAATGGTTCAGGCTGCTGGTAGTGGTGTAATGGTGTGGGGAATATTTTCTTGGCACACTAGTACCTAGTACACTTGGGCCTATTAGTACCAATTGAGCATCGTGTCAACACCACAGCCTAGCTGAGTATTGTTGCTGACCATGTCCATCCATTTGTGACCACAGTGTACCCATCTTCTGATGGCTACTTGCAGCAGGACAACGCGCCATGTCATAAAGCGTGAATCATCTCAGACTGGTTTCTTTAAAATGAACATTTCATTGTACTCAAATGGCCTCCACAGTCACCAGAACTCAATCCAATAGAGCACCTTTGGGATGTTGTGGAACGAGAGATTTGCATTATGGATGTGCAGCCGACAAATCTGCAGCAACTGTGTGATGCTGTTATGTCAGACCAAAATCATGAAGGATTAAGGCAGTTCTGAAGCCAAAAGGGGGTCCAACCTAGTACTAGTAAGGTGTGACTAATAGAGTGGCCAGTGAGTGTATTTATTCTTCTTCTTTTTTTATTAGAGAAATTATTTCAGCAAGAATATTGTGATCAAATGTGACAGTTTAATAATTATTTTAAATACAGCAAAAAAAAAACTTATATTTCAAATAAATGCTGTTTTTATACTTTATATTGATAAAAAAATATAGATCAGAATGATTTCTGAAGGCAATGATGCTGAAAATTCAGCTATGTACCACAGGAGGAAATTACATTTTAATATATACAGAAATAGAAAAGGGGTATTTAAAATTGTAGTAGTATTTCACAATATTGCTGCTTTTTCTGTACTTCTGATCACATGCAGCCTTGGTCATTACAAGAGTTAATAATTCACTGATTCAAAAGATCAAGTCTAGTATCAAGTCGAGTATCTAGTTAACAATTGTTTGACTCAATGATCCAGTCAAAGTAAATTTACAATTAACAATTTCAGTGATTCACATTGTCTAGTCAGAACGAGTCTCCAGTTGACAATTCACTGACTCGATGATCTGTTCAGAGAGAGTCTCCAGTTGATGATTAACTGATTCAAATTATATAACCAGAAAGAGTCTCCAGTTGACAATTCACTGACTCGATGATCTGTTCAGAGTGAGTCTCAGTTAACAATTCACTGACTCAATGATCCATTTAGAGTGAGTCTTCAGTCGATGATTTGGTGATTCAAATGATCTAGTCAGAACGAGTCTCCAGCACATCATTCATTTTTTTCAATGATCTGGTCAGATTGAATATCCAGTTAACAGTTCACTGATTCAAATGATCCAGTTAGAGTGGGTCTCCAAGTGATGATTCACTGATTCAATGATCTGGTCAGAGTGAGTCTCCAGTCGATGAGTCACTGATTCAATGATCTGGTCAGAGTGAGTCTCCAGTCGATGAGTCACTGATTCAATGATCTGGTCAGAGTGAGTCTTCAGTCGATGAGTCACTGATTCAATGATCTGGTCAGAGTGAGTCTCCAGTTGACAATGCACTGATTCAAACGATCTAGTCAGAGTCACCAGTTAATGATTCACTGATTCAAATTCTAACATGCAAGTACATAATAATCAAGCTCTTCTTTACATTCACTCAAATAAAATTGAAATAGGGGTATGTATTACATTCACTAGAGCAGTTTTATTAGGGTATCTATACTACTTGATCTGTGCACTGCTAAGCAGACACCAAGGCAGCGTGCTAGTCTTTGGAGCTGAGCTAAACTTTTTAGAAGTGAGAGATGTGGCAAAAGAGGTCTAGATGGAAGAGCAAAAAGAGAAACAGAGGGAAAAGTGGGAGACAGCGGTGCTGGAAGGGGGGGTTTCTGAAATATCCAGCACATGAAAGTGGCGGCTGTGGGTAAATCTGGAAAAACGACTGCAAAACTGCTGAACTCCATGGCGCGGCCTGCCAAAAGTGAGGCAAGCCGCAGAGGGAGAAGAAGAGAGGAGCGTGTGGGGGATGAGCTGCATGTGTGTGTGTGTATGTGCACCTCAGAGGAATAAGATCAGTGTGGTTTGGAGAGGTTAAACGGCTGAACATGCTCGCACATTAAGAGCCATCTAGTGAGCAGGGAGGACCGCCGTTTAGAACAGAGCCCAGAGCGAAAAACTATATCTCTGCAAATTGGCCCAAGCTCTTTCATCTCCAGCCAGCGGCCAAATGTTTGGAGATCCTGTGCTTCTCCCTCCACTGCTCTCCTCATGATGAAAACGGCATGCTTGAACCTCAGGCCGCACTGAAGAAAAGCTGTGAAATGCCATTGTGTGCTATTCATCTTGTGTTTTTATAGATGCTGTTTATACATCCCATCTTTCGTGTAGGCATTGAGGCGTGGAGAACAAAACGGCTGACCAAAAGAGGCTTGATTTATGACCGTATGTGACACTGCGATCAAACATATGAGGCGCTTTTCACAAATATTGAACGTTTTAGTGTCACATTACTTGGTTTAGTCATTAAATACCATGCTTTTTGTTGCATAAATGTAAACTTACATAAAAATATTGGGTCACGCTTTAATGTAATGTACAATTCATGCTGTTAACAAACTATTAACTAAGAGTTTAACTCAATAAACTACTAATTAGCTGTTTAGTTAATAAAGGCTCGTTTCCACTGACTGGTACAGTATGGTACGGTACAGGTCGGTACGGATCACCTTTATCAGGCTTGCGTTTCCACTACCAAGAGTACCCTTTTGGTGGGCGTGGTGTGCGACAGAGAGTTTCAGACGACGTCATTCTCACTCGAATAAATGTCTACAGTGAAGCCGTACAGGTCGTTCACATCATATGAGAAGCTCTTCTCACAAAACAGATGCTTTAAACACATAAATACTTGTGTATAAATGTTCATTACGAACCTTTCTATAAACATGATTTGATTATAACTGCAGATCCATGACAGTGCGAAATAGCCTACTGTAACGTCTGAAATTATATAAAATAAACGCAACATATATGAACACATACAGACCCTTACAGTCTCCGATTTGTTACTAATTACAGAAAAACTACAGACAGCATACATTTAGTCCTTATTTAGGATCAAAAACAACACGCAACATAGCCCACAGTCAGAGCAAACCTCTCATCTGTGTCTGTAATCTTCACCAGCACATATAGCCTCTGTTAGCCTCGTTCCGAGTTCATAATAGTCCAAAAGGCGATGATAAACGTGGCAGTTTGTTCGTGATTCAGGTTGCTAAAACAATTTGCTTCTGTGTTTTGTCGGGCTTCTTGTTTTGACGCTTCACTCTCGCGTTTGTCCTTTTCTTTTCTGAAAGGATTAGACGTCAAAGACACTTCAATAATCACACACACGTTATTATCATCGGCTCTAGAAGTTTGTTATATCAAATATAGACGCGATCGCGAGCTCCCTGGAGAAAGCAAAACAGCTCGTACTTTTAGACGGCCTCGTAAAGCAACAACAGGACACGGCACATTTTGTTCTTCTTGGCTTTGTGGATGTACATCAAGACAACGACATGGTTTGTTTGAGCTCGGGTCATCCATGGCTCGTTTTTATATGCACATAGTTTTACGGTGTAATGCCTCGGACCTCGGCTGTGTATTAAAAACATGGCGGTTCCTTTGTTTTCATTCTGGCTAGCTCCACGAGATTGTGACGTATCTCTGTAACCAATGAGCGTTCAGCTGCGCGTGTAGCTCCACCTTTTGGTACCCTTTCTCGTTTTTGGTACCCTTTCGAAAGGGTGCCGAAATATTGGTATGTATGGTTTGGTACGCTTTTATGGCCGTTTCCACTGTCAAAAGGCGTACCGAAGCTAACCATATCATACAAATTTTTCGGCACCCTTTCGACCGTACCGTACCACTCAGTGGAAACGGGCCATAAGGTAGTAGTTGAGTTTAGATCATGGGTAGGATTAGGGATGTCAAATAAGATCATAATTTATAAGTGCAAATAAAACAGTTGATAATAATAAGCAGGTAATAAGGCAGTAGTAAATGGTGTGAATTATTAATTAAAGGGCGCCTATGATGAAAATCAACTTTTGTAAGCTGTTTGGACAGAACTGTGTGTAGGTATAGTGTGTCTTATTGGAGTGATATAAACACAACAAGTCTGTTTTTACATTTCTTGACGTTAAAATAGGTCCCATATTCTAGTGATTTTAAGGCCCACCTCAAGCAGACGTAGGAGTGCGGTTTTCCCCACCCACCGAATTGATTGACAGGCGCCATGTTTCTATAATAACGTGTATACAACAAGTCCACGGAACATTTATTTTGCAAATAAACTGTGATTAAAATATTTGTTTCAACTCCCTGTGAAGTTTTATAAAGTTTAAAACGTTTTTAAAACAGAGCATGTTTGTGATAAAGACAGTAAAATTGCTATGTAATACTTAACTGCTATAATCACCACGGCCGCATGGTGTCAGTAGACACTAATATATGTGTGTGTGTACTGCAAACAGCATTTGTGTGTGACTCATCATTTCAGAAAGGCTTGAATAAACTCCACCACAAATACAGGAAATAAACTTACTTTGTATTTTTGACTAATTTCAGCTTCATCCTATCACTGACTGCTGTTTATCTGATGTAACGCAGGAGAAGCAGACACACACATGGGAATGGTGGGTGGGGAGAAGCAGCTCATTTGGATTTAAAGCCACAGGCTACAAAAACATCTACACTGTCCTCAGACACCAAAATGGGCATGTTCTGGAAGCTATAATAGTCTCTGATGCGTATTTTGAACTGAAACATTACAGACATATTCTGGAGACAGCAAAGGCTTATCATACATCTTATTAAAGGGGTTAAATAGGTGCAATATAAACTAAAGTGTTAACAAATATTGCTATTTAGCGTAGTTTTAGTGGTTGCATAAAATAATAGTAAAGGTACAATGTACAATTTACTAAAACAATACTGATGTTTTACAGCAGCTTCAGAAAAGTTAAGACAGCATTATTTGCTGGAAATACTCTGATTGTTAAGCTCAACAAATGGAAATATTAGATTTTCTGACCAATAATGTTCTAGAAAAATGCTCTAAATCAAAATATTATTATTTGAAATTTAGAAATGTATTGTTCTAGAATGAAACTTTTACCCAAACCCACACCTAATAAGTAGGCCCACACGAAACCTGCGCACGCAGAAATCTGTAGATTTCTGCAGATTTTTAGCCCATCATTGAGTCTATGTATTTACTTGTAGAAATGTGTGTAAATTTATATTTATTCAGTTTTTAAATTCATTTCACTGATTTTATTGTGATGTAAATCAATAGTAATATTAAAATGTTCATATAATTTATTTACAATACAGTTTGTGACATAATATTTTTTGTCTGTTTTTTAGTAGATATATTATTTGAGATACTTACTTTGTTTACCAAATAAGTGGATCTAATTTGATTTTCATTGTAAACATTAAATAAAAGTTTAAAATGTATTATTTGTTGATTTCATATATTAAGATTTTAGTTATGACACTCCTAAAATCCTTCTGCATAAATTCACAGATTTTCTACAAAATTCTCTGCAGAAATAGCAAAAAATGTCCGCAGATTCGGTCTGGGCCTACTAAAAAGTCAAATTAATAAAAAGAGAAAATAGGTTGTCTCAAAACTAATGTATTAATTTTTCTTCATACACACTTGTAGTAGCATTAAAAAACTCCTAATATTTAACAAGTCTTTAATACAATAAACCACTGAACTTTTATTTTGGAGGAAAACCGCATGCTAACATCATTTGAACTGCCTCCCTTCTGTTATCACATTACAGATTTGGGAAGATGTTTGACATTTTAAAAGTGACTGTGTGAAATTTGCGGGCGACACAGTGGCGCAGTGGGTATAACTGTCGCCTCACAGCAAGAAGGTTCGAGCCCCGGCTGGGCCAGTTGGCATTTCTGTGTGAGTTTGCATGTTCTCCCCGTGTTGGTGTGGGTTTCCTCCGGGTGCTCTGAATTCCCCCATAGTCCAAAGACAAGCGCTATAGGTGAATTGGATAACTTCAATTGGCCGTAGTGTATGAATGTGTATGGGTGTTTCCCAGTACTGGGTTGCAGCTGGAAGGCCATCCACTGCATAAAACATATCCTGGATAAGTTGGTGGTTCATTCCGTTATATGGCGACCTCTGATAAGTAAGGGATAAGCCGAAGGAAAATGAATGAATGAATGAATAATGCATTCTCAGGCAAAAAGTTACTGGGCAACTGGAGCGTGAATCTGCCTCATATAATCATTAATATTTGTTACTTTGCATACTTAAGATGAAGGGGGCGATGAGGTGGCGCAGTGGGTACCACTGTCGCCTCACAGCAAGTGGGTAGCGCTGTTGCCTCACAGCAAGAAGGGCGCTGGTTCGAGCCTTGGCTGGGTCAGTTGGCATTTCTGTGTGGAGTTTGCATGTTCTCCCTGTGTTGGCGTGGGTTTCCTCCGGGTGCTTCGGTTTCCCCCACAGTCCAAAAACATGCGCTATAGGTGAATTGTTAAACTAAATTGGCCTTAGTGTAACTAAATTGGCCTTAGTGTATGAGTGTGTGTGAATGCGAGAGTGTATGGGTGTTTCCCAGTACTGGGTTGCGGCTGTAACGGCATCCGCTGCGTAAAACATATGCCGGAATAGTTGGCGGTTAATTACCTGTGGCAACCCCTGATAAATAAGGGACTAAGCCATAAATGAATGCATGAATAACAGCTTTGTTTTGACCATATTTGGAAGGGTCATGAATATTAATGTGCTCTGCTCTGACACAGTCCACAGCTTGTCAGTCCCTGCTGTCCAGAGACATGCGCTATAGGTGAATTGGGTAAGCTAAATTGTCCCTAGTGTATGTGTGTGAAAGAGAATGTATGGGTGTTTCCCAGTGATGGGTTGCAGCTGGAAGGGCATCCGCTACGTAAAGCATATGCTGGATAAGTTGGCGGTTTATTCCGCTTTGGCGACCCCTGATTAATAAAGCCAAAAAGAAAATGAATGATTGAATGAATTTAAGATGAAGGCAAAATTATTACAAAGTACTTCTTAACGTAGAGACGAATCTTTCAACACATTTTTAAAAATAGACATTTTATTAACTTTCTAAAATTTCTACAAAATAATTTCTTATGTCTTTGGCTTGATGACAGTATGTAATAATTTACAAGCTATTTTACAATACATTATCATTCAGCATAAAGTGCAATTTAAAGACCTAACCAGGTAATAAAATTAACTAGGCAAATTAGGTTAATTAGGCAAGTTATTAGATAACAGTGCTTTGATCTGTAGACAATCTTTACAAATGCTTTAATTTCAGCCAAACTAAAATAAATAAGACTTTCTCCAGAAGAAATAATATTTCAGGAAACACTGTGAAAATTTCCTTGATCCGTTAGAAAGAAATATCTAAAAATTTCTAGGAGGGCTGATAATTTAGCCTTCAACTCTACATAACATTTGTGGCTTGCCAAGTCTTGATTTCAGACCCTGATTATACAGCTTTCTGCTATGAGGTAAAAACCATCATAAATATTCAAACTCAACATTCATGAACATATGCATTAGGTGTGTGTGAGTGTTTTGGTTGTGTTTGTGTCAATGTGCGAGTGCCCTGTAAAAGCACAGGCAGGCGGTGTGGGTGGGCAAACACATGCGGCTGGTAGGATTAGGAAGTGGTGAGCCACATCTTTTTATTACAGAAATGTCTCTCTAATATCTCTCCCTCGCACCAGGCTGTCGCCTCCCAGACTTGCTTACTTGGTCGTCTACCCGAAAAGACTCTCAACCTCGAGTCTTTTATAATTAGCGTCAAACCCAACACCAGATCTGTTTTACACACAAACCTCAGGATTTTTTCAGCCTGACCGGAGCGGACACACGCTGTAATAAAGTGTTGTGCGGTTCTCCAAGGCCAGAGCACACCTTTCATTAAATATCACCTGACGCTCATTTAAGCGCATGTCGTCATGTGAAGTGGTCGCTTCATTAGATCTCTCTTTTAGTCAGGAGACCACTTCCTTGATCATAGCTTTCCAATTAGGTCATTTTGGTATACATTTATTGTAAAGCGCTTAAAAGAGGTGTACTCGGAATGGGGTTTTAGAGAGCTGCAAAGTATGTACTACAAGGTGCCATATAATAAAAATCTGTATATACCTAGGTTTAGTTGAATAATAAGAGTTCAGTACATGGAAATTGCATACATCCGAAAACACTATTGTTTCCTCATTCTCATGTCAATCCTGCGAATGTTAAGCCAATGGGTTATACTGTATGCACAGCTAGTGCTTTGCAGCCAATGAGAACCTTCGGGTGAAAGGTTTATATGACTATTTTCAATTTTATAAGGTTCCTTTTACCCCTTGTCAAAAAATCCTATTGGAAATTCAGTTTATCCTTTAGGATCCTATAAGATCTTAATAAATTCCTAAAATTCTAATGGACATTCAGAATTTTTTAATTGGATTTTCACTTTGTCCTATAGGATTGTAAAATTCTAATGGACATTCAGAATTTTTTAATTGGATTTTCACTTTGTCCTATAGGATTGTAAAATTCTAATGGACATTCAGAATTTTTTAATTGGATTTTCACTTTGTTCTTTAGGATTTTAAAATCCTTTTTGGCATTATGACTTAATTTATTGGAATTTCCACTTTGTCTTTAGGATCTGATTTAGATTTTTAGAATTATTAGACATTGTTTTTTTAATAAAATTTCACTTTTTTCACTATAGTATAGACCAATTACCAACCTACGTCACACATGACGTCACACGGGTCGCCAGTTGCAGAAAAAGACCGGCTGCTATAGCAAACATGTCATGTTTTGCGGTAGGATGCCAAATTCGCAGATGTCTTTGGCTAAAAGGGAGCTGAATGAAGTGAGGACCTAATTATAAATGCTGGACTCTGCAGTTCTCATGTTATATCAGGTAAGCTCAGGCTGTGCTGAATCATACACATTACTCATTTTTGATTGCAGCAATGATTTCGGCAAAACAGTTACATATGGTTAATTAAACTGCGGACACTGAATGCTAAGAATGAAACGTGAAAGTGTAAGTTATTATGGTAAAGTTGGTTTTATATTCACACATTCATTCAGTGACAACTTGTGACACACTCCCTATATTGTTTACCACGGCACTTTGAGTATTCGGTCTGAAATAACCTGCAAGTGTGACTTGAAAACAACATTAACACTGCTTATTTGACTGTGAACAATGTTGTACTTTGACAGTCATTGGCTGCTAATATGATTTCGCGAGTTTGCAAATAATACTTTTTTGAAATTATATTATTAAGGGGAAAGTCCGAATGTGCGAATATAAAACCAACTTTACCTTTATGTGTAAGTTCACATACCCTGGGCCTGCCGTACAAGTGTAGTTCGCTGCAGAATGCTGTTGTTGATCACCCTGGCCTTGTATAACGTTAGCTCTGTCTTTTTTTCCTCGTCTTTGGCTCGGCAGATCCTCTGTTTTTAGCACTACATAGTTTTTAATCTGGTAATCATGGAGCATTATTTCTTGCACATGTCATGACCACACAGAACACAATTGTTGTCATCCAAACACTTGTAGACCTTTAACTTCTCTCGTAAAATCCCTTGGAGCTTCAATGAGATTGTATATTTCGGGCTGGATGCTAGGTCATTTCGTCTTATTCAATATCCAATATCCATATCGCTATCGCAAATGGACCTGTCAGACGAACGCCGCTCACTTTAACGTTAATTTTGCAGAGTCACTGTGCTTATCACTGGGTGACAAGCTGTTATAATACGCTGAAAGCATTATGTAAATAATATATATAATATATAATCAATATATCTTATTTCTAAAACAACAACAAACTCTGAACCGCATTGGATGTCATTCCCCTTGCTGTACAGTAAATGGTAGCGCTCCCGGGTTTTTTCTGACACCTCCCTGCGCGCGCATCCTGAATGTTTACAAACATGGTAATTGGTCTATAGGATGGGTTTTTTTTTTTTTTTGAAGACCTAAAATTTTTCTTAAAAGGCCATGAAACCCCCCTGTCTCAGCAGGGTGTTTTCACACCTCTAGTTTGGAAAAAGTCAGAAAAGTGGGCATGTCCAGCTCCGTTTAGATGGGAGTGTCGGGGGAGGGAAAGAGGGAAGAATTTGCAAATATGGGAGTTTCCGTTTGGGCACGCAGACGCAGGGGAGAAAGACAGTGACTGTGTTTACATGGACCTCAGTAATTGAATTATTTCACTTTTTATTCAGGAACATTTCCTGCATGTCCCCTGTGACAAACGAGATATTGAAAGCGAGGAACTGCTGGAAGAGTGGAGTTTTAATGTAATGTTTGATACCGCACGGCGAATGGGAGAAAAAAATTCTCCGCATTTCTCTGTAACTTAGATGCACTCGGTAGGAAGCGTCAGAAAACCGTGTGTATATAGACTATCCTGTCACAAAATGCGGCAAAAATCCTGCACGACGGGAATAGTTTGATTGCTGTGTTTACATGTTTACATTCGGAGAGCAGCATTTACAGTGGATCTTTCAGTCTATAATATTGTACTATAATATTGCAGTGATATTAACATACTGTAAACTTAGTAACTAAATCATTTTGACTATAGTATGTCTTTAAAAACTGAAAGAGCACTGCTGACGATACGAACTAACTTTGCCATCTGAATGAACAAACAAAGGGCACTGATCGCACACACTTACCAAATCTGTAGCGACAGGACAATCACACTGGAACTGTGTCTTTTTTTAAAAGGAGACGAGCGGCAAATCTGGATTTCATCATTTCCAGATGCGAAAAGCTCTCGGGTAAAAAATGTTCCTTACAAACGCATTCTGTCGCGTCTCGTGTGCACTGTAATCCACATATGAGTCCAGCTGCGCTCTCATAGCAGGAAAATGCAAACAAAACCTTTGCTGCAGCTCATTAATAAATGCAACACTGACGACCCGTGTCTCCAAATTCTTGTTCTTCCACTTGTTTTGGCAACACAACGTGGCGTCTCTCTGTCGTCTGAACACTGTAACAGGTAAAACATCAAAGCTATCATGCATATTAATGAAGTTGCACCGCATACACAATAGAGCGCGCTGATTGGTTTTAACAAAGTCTTTCTCATGGATTAATGCCGCACACTCAGAGACGTCACAATGTACTCGCAGGTACAGACACTCTCCACGCTAGACTTACACGCAAGTATCTCGTGGCCGTGACGCAGCTTCAAAAATTTGTTTCAAACCGGAAGAACGAATTTGCTCAAAATAACGCAAAAACAACCATTTTTCACTTTTTAGTGCAATATATGTGTCCTAATAGTATTTATAGCAGTGTGGGACACATATATGACCATCAACAGCTCAAAAAATGTGTTTTGGTGTTTCGTGACCCTTTAAAGTATAATGATTATAATATGAACATATAAAAATTACAATATAATAAACATTTCAATAAACATTATATATTACATTATAAATAAACATATTAAATTAAAATACCAATGAAACAATACATTTTGTTAATTTGACTTTTATTTAATCAGTCTCAGCATCGATGTTGTAATCTAATTAAGATACTAGGATTGGGCGATGTCGACCAATTTGGCATCGTACAATCTAATGTGAAACATCGCGATGGACAATGGCATTGTCGTCGTAGGTGGTGGTGAATTAATTATTTATGTATAATTAATTAATTCATAACGAATTCACAACTCAATAAAAATGAAACGGATAAGTTAAAAAAAATCCACCCTCCTCACAGTTGTCATGAAGGGTAATATTAGCTATATAAACCAAAACCATCTTTTGTACCAGGCTGTAAACATGTTTTTATCAGCTGTAAAATTGGCCAATTTAGCATTGCAGTCAGTGGACATCTGGAGTAGGTATGGGCCAGTATAAGATTCTGATGGTATGATAACCTTGGATAAAAAAATTCACGGTTTCACGGATTTACGGTATTGTGATTACTGCTCTAAAATATATTCTTTTTAATGTCTGGGTAAAAAACAACAACTTTTATCCCCTTTGAACACAATATATTTTATTTTGAGAACCATTTAAAATATTTTGGGACAGTAAACATGTCAGGCTATATAAATCAAATCCATCATTGACTTCTGCTGTCTTCATTTGTTTTAAAAACATAGATTTCTTTACAATTTTAAACATCTTTTTCTGCTGGAGATACTGTTGTCCTAAAAAACTAATAAAAAAAATCTTACACATACCTTAGGAACGCTATAGCAGAAAAGTTTAATGGTTTTAAAACCTTGACTTTTCCAAACCTCGGTATACCTTGAAAAGGTTATCGTCCCATGCCTAATCTGGAGTTCCTGGAGCCAGCCCCCAATGGCGAGTTGATGAATTGCAGTTTCAGTTACTTCCGTATTGGCTTAACAAGGGAGAGCGGGAGGTTGCCGCTTGGTTTATACGGCATGTAGGGCTCTGGGCGATCAGAAGATAACATTATCCTACATTATTACTATTCAATGTGTTTTTTAAGGTACTAGGTAAGGTAAATAAAGATGTAGGTTATACAGTGTGTTGTTAATTGCAGAGCTCCTCTATTTAAAAAAGAAAGAAAAAAAACCCATGAAAGTTCTGAAAGAGATCAAGCCTCAGCCTGGTAAGAAAGAGTAACACAAAAGTAACTCAAAAGTAACATAACGCATTACTTACCATAAAAAGTAACAAAGCAATTCATCTAGTTACTTTTTAGGAGAGTAACTTAATATTGTAATACATTACTTTCCAAAGTAACTTTCCCCAACACTAGGTACGATGCACACAGGCTGTGTACACCCCATGCTGCGTTTGATTGGCCATAACGTTTCCAGTGAGATTACAACAATGATTACTTCTTCCCTTATTTTTAAGTTTATCTAAGCTTGGACTATTTTTACAATGTGGGACTCTTACTTTAAAAACAAGACCGGCATGACCTTGGTAACATTGGGCAGCAGGCACAGAGATCTCACCACAGCTCACTCAGAATGCTAAATACGTGAAATGGATTATACATTTATTAGGTGCACCCCTGAAGGTGTGTTTATCTTTTGTTAGTTAGCTATTTTTTCCCTTCTCAGGTACCTGCTGATTGGATCCCGAGCCTGTCACTCCTCATTAGGGCGTTTCCTCGTGGACCAATCAGGCATCATTCCGCGGACTTTAAATTTGACCGGCACACCTTGTTTGTCATTGTAAATCCAATCTGGCCTAGAAGTTTATAATTTCTTTATGGGGAAAAAGGAATAGGTTAACAAGTCGCGCGACACATTTTGCCTGTAGTTATTTGAATTGTTCAGAAACACTAGGTAAGTGGGTGAGCGCCGCTTTTTGTATTTTTGTTTATTATTTTAGGGAGTGTACTTTACTGGCATCGCATACGCTGATGATTTCAGTTTCTTTTTCACATTTTTATTTTCTTTAGTAAGTTTAGAGGGGATCTTGTGTTCTAGTTTATGTGGCTGTTGGTTTTGTTTAGTTCTTTGCTTTGGCGCCACTTTATTTCCCCCTGTAACTTTTGGTTTGATTATATTTCTGTGATCTATTTACAGTATTATTAGCCCCCCAATATTTCCCAAATGACGTTTAATAGAGCAAGACAATTTTCACAGTATGATAATATTTTTTCTTCTTATTTGTTTTATTTTGGCTAAAATAAAAGCAGTTATTAATTTTTTAAAAGCCATTTTAGGGACAAAATTATTATCCCCTTTAAGCAAATTTTTTTTCGATAGTCAACAGAACAAACCACTGTTATACAATAACTTGCCTAACTACCCTAACCTGCCTAGTTAACCTAATTAACCTAGTTAAGCCTTTAAATGTTACTTTAAGCTGTATAGAAGTGTCTTGAAAAATATCTAGTAAAATATTATGTACTGTCATCAAAGATAAAATAAATCAGTGATTAGAAATGAGTTATTAAAACTATTATGTTTAGAAATGTGCTGAAAAAAATATTCTCTTCGTTAAACAGAAATTGAGGAAAAAAATTAAATTAAACAGGGCGGTGAATAATTCTGACTTCAACTGTACATGCCTGTCACGATCACCAGCGATCTTCACTCCATAGATCGCTGGTAAACATGCACTCTCACTCATGGACTACAAATCCGCCATTCAATGAACTACATCTCCATGGCTGCGTCCGAAACCGCCTACTACTCAGTAGGTACTGCATTTGAATTTAAACGTACTACTCGGCCGTTAGAAAAGTACGTTCTATACAGTATGAATGTGAGCAGTATGAATGGAATTCGGACGTACTACATCCGACATTTTGTCATTGTCACGTGACCTTCCTGCGTCAGTTGCGTCGATTTACTTCCATTCATGAATTCTCTCGCGGAGCATCATGGGATAGCACAGCGTGCATGGGATGCGCACTTCAGAATCTCGCCAGAAGTAGTAAGTTATCCGGGTACTTCTCGCATACTGATTTTCGAATTCTATGAATTCGGACATACTACTCGGCTCGCATACTGATTTTAGCGTACTGTATAGTATGTAAGTATGCGGTTTCGGACGCAGCCCCCACATGCACTACTCTTACATCACACACAACCGGTTCCATATCTTCACTGATTACATCCAACAGCTGAAGCTGCTCAAGCACTGATTACACTCAGTACATAAACAGCACATACACTCACCCCGGGGCCGAGTCTTGTTACCTGTTATCTGTTTTCAGTTTCAATTCAAAGCGTTTCCTTGTCTTGTTTTTGCCGTGTTTTTGACCCTCGCCTTGATAATCTGTTTCTCCCTGTCTGCTGCCATCCTTGTGACCATTTGCCTGCTTTATTGACTACGATTCCGGATTTCCCTCATACATCTGTTTGCTCCTGTTTTGATCTTTGCTTGCCTGACCATCCCTTTAATAAAGTCCTGCATACGGATCCGCATCCTGTTGTCTGCATCCTATCCTCTGGTTACAATGCCTCTCTTTTGTTGGCTTTATCACTTTTCCTTATAGAGGAATAAACAAATTAAGTGTTAAGATTGTGTGTCTTTGTTTATTTCCATCCATTTCCTTCTGTAATAATATAGTATTCTAAATGTTACGTTTTCTCCCCTAGACACCTTTTTAAATCGTAACAAACATGTATATTGTGTAATATTGTGAACATTTTAAAGGTCCCTTGAGTTGAAGCTTCACTGATATACACTGTATATATATTCTGGGGACACCCAAGACCTATATTCCATCGAGTGAAAAGGTATATTAAAGGAGTTTTAAAGTGGTGTTGTGTTCAGGGTCTTCACCTGGCAGTGATAGATGTACTCTGGCGTGGTCTTCTTGAACTTCATATTCCACACCAAAGCCACTCCGTCCGGCTCATGAGGAGCGTCTTCATTGTTGTTATATGAGGCCACCAGGAGCTCCGGATACTGAGGACATCAAGAGCAGACGGAGAGATGACAGAGAACAGAGGAGAGGACGAGAAGGAGGATAAAGCATGAGGAGATGAGCAGGTGTTGACACACTCTGATACACACATACACTGATGCATGCACACACACACACAGGTCAGTGTACCTGAGGTGACCAGTCCAGACAGGTGATGACCCGATGTTTTGACCAGTGCTCATCATAGAACAGACGACTGAGAGACAGACTCGAGCCGCCCTGCATGTCTCTGAGATGAGAAGAAACTCTGCTTTACCCCGGGCTTTTCATACACACTTTACCACAGAAAAAAAGTCATTTCAAATATACAACTGCAAAAATATAAATAAGGTGCACGTGGACTAACATACAGTTCAAAATTCTGCATGTAACAAACTTCTTCACAAGTTTGTGGTGGGAATGGTTTATAAAACGTATATCATCGCTAAAATAACAATTATTATTTTTATGTAAGAAAAACAATCATAAATATTATTGATCTATTTTTGTTTATTTTTTTTTTTCCTGAAATAATGCATTTATATAGCCAGACATGAATATTTATGGCTTGTAATTATTCTCTGGCTAAATGTTAGTTTTAGCTGCTGTAAATATATAATTACATATGTTTAAGTGCATAAATCAGTACAGTTAAAATGCTGATTAAAATATTACATAAATGTAGGGCTGGGCGATATGGCAAAAAAAAAAAATCTAGATTTTTTTATAAAGTTTGACCGATTCACGATATCGATTTTTTTTTTTTTTTACTGTGTAACTATAGTCAACTTAAAACTTTACAACAACATGAGTGAAGTAACAATCTCTTTATAAGTAACTTGAAAAATCATCTGGTTAAGGAACATGTATTTTTAATGGCCATACATACATAAATTGGTCAACAAGATGTAGCCTATTACATTCCTATAGACAAATTCCTGCTTGACATTTTAGAAAATATTTGTGCGTAGCTACACCACCCAGTATATAGTAAAGATCACCGTGAACAACAAAAAAAACCACAGAATCCTGTTACATATCTATCTATATTTAAATGTCTATCTTATATTTAACTGAATCGTATAACAGCCTATAGCTGAAATGCTGAAAATTGCTCAATTTATTTTTATAAAACATTTGTCAAAACGTATTGATATTTTTTTGGAGTAAAAACAATACTGACATTTAAGAATCCATATTTATTTTATTTATTCATTCATTTTACTTGTTTATTGGTGGATATACGGGTTATGATTTAATTCATAGCTACAGTACCTTGGACAGCTACTGTGCCACTCCGTAAAGCTTTCAAGCAAAAGTCCAAATTAAAGAAAGATTTGACTTTCTGTGGTGACTGCCAACATTCACAACACGCCGTAACCGTCCTTCAGGTGGTGCGCAGGTATAAAATACAAAACTAGACGTCTGGGCTTTGAATTAGGTGCAATTATTTCCTCGTTGTTCAAAGAGTCTGCAAGTTCGTGTTCCATGGATATATGTTGTTGTTGATTCGATGCGCAGCAGGAAAAAAAGGCTTTCAGCTGTGCATGTAGTCGCTGGTAAAGTTCTCACCCAGATCAGAGCGATCTGTGATACCGAATACAGCACAGCATGCAATAAACTCACGCTCAGTCAGGCGAAGTAAAGGTCTCATTGCCTATATGTCAATCAAATTAATTAAGCTCTAGCCACGAATAAAACTTTTAGCCTATTTTATTATTTTGTGTAATGTATATAGTGTAATCCGGGCCGGAGCAAGCTGAACTGGCGCTCTAGGCGAACGCCCTCAACCCGAAAGTGAAATAGAAACTTACTGGTTTGCAGATGAAATTGAGGACCTGGGGGTTCTCGCTCACTATTCTGCCGCCCATTGGGGTCCTAAGCGGACTCGATTGCAAGGGGGACCCGATTTCTCACCACACCAGCCCTGAGTGTAAAGCTGGATTTATGCATTCGCCTGGCGCCGCATCGCGTGCCTCCGCTGACTCCGCGCGCACCTCGCGACAATGGGCTAGCGCGCTTGCGCTGAGCCAGCTGTGGTAGCTCATCAACAGAGCCTTGACGTCAACACACAGAATCTGTCAGCACAATTCAGCACGGTTGTCTAACAGTTTAGAACGGCTTGGCATGATAGTGGAAAAGCTGCTTTAATTTTTTTATTTAAAAAATCGCGATACCTTGATTTTATAAAAAATTTAATCGTCTTAAAACGTAAATTCTAATTAATCGAAAAAAATCGAAAAAATCGCCCAGCCCTACATAAATGTAAAATATGGAGAAATGGCCATAAAAATAACTGTGTTTGTAATAGCAAAACAGAACAACATAATGAGAGGTAGCAATGGATGACATCATTCTGCAAGAATTGCTTAGAGGAACAATGGATACACAGATACACACACACACACACACACACACACACACACACACACACACACACACACACACACACACACACACACACACACACACACACACACACGTGGTTCAACTTTTCAAGTAAATTATATTTTCTAACAATTCATCTTGTAATAATAATAAAATCAATAGTAAAGTTTAAAAAGTAGTAAACACATAACATCAATTAAAATCATACTGTAACTGTAACATTACATTTCTGTGCAATTAAGCTATATAACCCATGAATAGTAATTTAGAGTTCAATCAATCAACCATTCAATCAACCAACCAACCAACCAACCAGTCAACCGATCAATCTATCAATTAAACCAACCAAACAACCAACCAACCATTCAATAAAACCAACCGAACCAACCAACCAACCAACTGAACCAACCGACCGACCGACCGATTGATCGACCGACCAACCAACCAACTGAACCAACCGACCGACCGATTGATCGATTGATCGACCGACCAACCAACTGAACCAACCGACCGACCGACCGATTGATCGACCGATCAACCAACCAACCAACCAACCAATCAACCCAACAAAGCAATCAAACCGACCGACCGATCGACCAACCAACCAACCAAACCAACCAACCAGCCAGCCAGCCAGCCAGCCAATCAATCAATCAATCAATCAACCAGCCAGCCAGCCAGCCAGCCAGCCACCCAGCCAGCCAATCAATCAATCAATCAATCAATCAATCAATCAATCAATCAATCAATCAATCAATCAATCAATCAATCAACCAACCAACCAACCAACCAGTCAGTCAGTCAGTCAGTCAGTCAATCAATCAACCAACCAGTCAGTCAGTCAGTCAATCAATCAATCAACCAACCAGTCAGTCAGTCAATCAATCAATCAATCAATCAATCAATCAATCAATCAATCAACCAGTCAATCAATCGATCAATCAATCAGTCCGACCATTCGACCGATCAAACCAACCAACCAACCAATCAAACCAACCAACCAAACAATCAAACCAACCAACCAACCAAACCAACTAACCAACCAACCAAACCAACTAACCAACCAATCAAACCAACCAACCAATCAAACCAACCAACCGAACCAACCGACCGACCGATCGATCGACCGATCGACCAACCAACCAACCAACCAACCAACCAACCAACCAACCAACCAGCCAACAAACAACTAACCAAGCAAACCAACCAACCAGCCAACCAAACCAACCAACCAACCAGCCAACCAAACCAACCAACCAACCAGCCAGCCAGCCATCCATCCAGCCAGCCAGCCAATCAATCAATCAATCAATCAATCAATCAATCAATCAATCAATCAATCAATCAATCAATCAATCAATCAATCAATCAATCAATCAATCAATCAATCCATCAATCAATCTAAAGCCTCCAAAATGATGCAGACCAAAATTACTGTCAGTAGTAAGCTTTTCTGTGTTGGGTCTCTCTGCACTAATGCGTTCTAACACTTTGAGCCATAATTATGCAGTCATTCATAATGTACATATACGTTGATGTTTCTGGAAGCACATCACATTCTCACCCCTCTTTATCTTCCAGGTCTCGTCCGCTGTAGTCGAAGAAGATGTTGGAGTCCTCGGCTAACGCTCTCTCCATCACACGAATGCTGCGGTCGAAGAAGATGAGAAACTCCTCCGAGTGCAAAACCTGCTGTTTCTCTTCCTCCGTCAGCTCCCGCGGGTGGCCTGATGCACACAAGACAAAACACAACAAAATGAAGACGTAAACACAGCTGCCGAGTCAATAAACACTGAACAGGCTATACAGTTTAATACACAAAAGCGCGTGTCACGGCCTATGGGCTGTTTATGCCTCTCATTTACAGTTGAAGTCAAAATTATTCGCCCTCCTGTAATTTTTTTTCTCTTTTTCAAATAGATGATGTTTAACAGGGCAATTTTTTACAGTATTTCCTATAAAGTTTTTTCTTTTAGAGAAAGTCTTATTTGGTTTATTCCAGCTAGAATAAAAGCAGTTTTTGTAACCATTTTAAGGTCAGTATTATCAGCCCCTTAGTCTACAATTGTTTACAGAATAAACTACTGTTATACAATAACTTGCTTAATTACCCTAACTTGCCTAATTAATTTAGTTAAGTCTTTAACTGTCTCTTTAAGCTAAATAAAAGTGTCTTGAAAAATATCTAGTCAAATATTATTTATTGTCATCATAGCAAAGATGAAATGAATCAATTATTAGAAATGAGTTATTAAAACTTTTATGTGTAGAAATGTGTTGAAAAATCTGCTCTCCGTTAAACAGAAATTGGGAAAAACAATATACAGGGAAGCTAATAATTCAGGCGGGCTAATAATTCAGGCATTGTACATATAACAACATTAACACACAGATCCAATCACAAAAATATGGCTGTATATATGGTATTATAAGCAGAAACTGAACCTAGAATATCATCAAGATCCAAGCACAACCCATTTGGGTCATTTGATCAATTTTGTCATCAGGGTCTCTAAATGACAAAATTTGGCATTAAAGGTATAGTTCACCCAAACATTTCAAAACTGTCATCATTTACTCATTCTACACTTGTTCCAAATCAAACAGAGTTCTTCTGTTCAACACAATATACTGAAGAATATAGGAATAAAGCATGATTGACTTGTGATCTCTGATTGTATTTGTGATCTCATTCTGAATGGCTGCTTTTTTTTTTCAAACATTCTTCAGAATATTTTGTTTCAACAGAAGAAAGAAATTCATAAAAGTTTAGAACCATTTTATTGTGAGTATATGGTGAGGAAACTGTCATTTTTTGGGGTGAACTATCCTTTTTAATTGGACTAAATGGTCTAGGAGGGAATTGGAAAAGCAGGTTTATAAAACAGGCGACGCAGTGGCGCAGTAGGTAGTGCTGTCGCCTCACAGCAAGAAGGTCACTGGTTCGAGCCTCGGCTGGGTCAGTGGCTGGGTCAGTTGGCGTTTCTGTGTGGAGTTTGCATGTTCTCCCTGCGTTCGCGTGGGTTTCCTCTGGGTGCTCCGGTTTCCCCCACAGTCCAAAGACATGTGATACAGGTGAATTGGGTAGGCTAAATTGTCCATAGTGTATGAGTGTGAATGAGTGTGTGTGGATGTTTCCCAGAGATGGGTTGCGGCTGGAAGGCCATCCGCTGCGTAAAAAACGTGCTGGATAAGTTGGCGGTTCATTCCGTTGTGGCGACCCCGGATTAATAAAGGGACTAAGCCGAAAAGAAAATGAATGAATGAATGAGGTTTATAAAACAGCTTACTATGGGGGGCATATTTTTTTGCGTGTGTATTTTTTGTTGAGCTTGACCGAGAGTATCATATGGAAAAATAATATTGATTAAAGCAAAAAACATTTTAACAAAGTAGAAAAATTAAGAGAACCATAAAAAAATGTATAATTTAGTTGACATGTTTTGTATTTTGCATTTGAATTTAGACTTATTATCTTTAAATTCCTAAAGACGTTAGGTGACCATACTTTTAGTTTAACGAATACAAATGTTTAATAAAGCTGTTTTGTTTAAATGCACCAAAATCTATTTTCCATATTCACTGAGAAATGAATATAATTATTAAAAAGGGGACATTTAACTTATTCATTATTCATTGTTGTATTCATTTATGCTGTGCATTGTATATCACTACAAATCAAAATGCTAATTAAAATATTGTGGAGCTAAAAGCTAAACCACAAAGTTACCTAATTATTGCACCACCTATAGTCTGTTAAGAGTGTGTGCTTACATCTGAGTAGTAAGAGAGATTCAGGACCATTCTGCCAAATTTGGTGCTTCTAAAACTTACAGTTTTTACTGGCCAGCCCATTATAATTAAAATAAGAATAATATGTGAAAAAGAAGGAAAAAAATCAGAATACGTTGCTCGTACCCCTAAAACACTCTAAAAAATTACAAAATTTCAAATAAATGTAATATATTTAGTTTCTCTTAAATTCTCCTCTCTTTTAAATTTTCTTTTAATATTTTTCCATAACATATAAACTTGAGTGTACAAATTTTTGGACCGTTACATATTTTATTATATAGGTGTATATACGGTTGAAGTCAGAATTATTAACCCCCCTGAATTATTAGCCCCCTTGTTTATTTTTCCCCCATTTTCTGTTTAACGGAGAGAAGATTTTTCCAACACATTTCTAAACATAATAATTTTAATAACTCATTTCTAATAACTGATTTGTATTATCTTTGCCGTGATGACAGTACATAGTATTTGACTAGATATTTTTCAAGACACTTCTATACAGCTTAAAGTGACATTTAAAGGCTTAACTAGGTTAATTAGGTTAACTAGGCAGGTTAGGGTAATTAGGCAAGTTATTCTATAATGATGGTTTGTTCTGTAGACTATTGAAAAATATAGCTTAAAGGGGCTAATAATTTTGACCTTAAAATGTCTTTTTAAAAATTAAAAACTGCTTTTATTCTAGCCGAAATAAAACAAATAAGACTTTCTCCAGAACAAAAAATATTATCAGAAATACTGTGAAAATTTTCTTGCTCTGTTAAACATCATTTGGGAAATATTTTAAAAAGAAAAACAATTCAAAGGGAGGCTAATAATTAGTCTTCAACTGTATATATAGGAGTCCATTTATTTAATAATTTTAACGTCATGTAACATACACCAGAGTGAAAAATTTAAAGAACAGTTGGAAATTATCATAAAAAGAAAGCTATGCGTTTATTGCCTACTCATGTATCCACTTATAAGGACTGTACATAGGGATGGGTCATTAGGGATTTTTTTTCTTTCTTCTTTATTTATTTTTTTTTTTTTTAGGTCTAGTAGCAATATTAATAAGCAAATTTTGGGCCAAAAATTTAAAAATAAAATAATTAAAATTAAAACAAGACAATTTCACATTTACCAGGCAGAAAAATGTATAGTGCAGTTAATAATTATAATAATAAACATTAAAAAGGAAGGTAGGCTGTTGATATTTACCTGCCATTCTCTGCTTGAATGCACTGATGATGTAATTTTTTCTGCGTGAACAGGGTGCGCAGAGATATCTAATTACATATTTTGATAGGCAGGTAGGCAACCCAGGCTCATTCTGAAAATATATTACTATATACATTTCTGGAGAATGGATATGTACTCTTTTTTTAAATCTTAAAAATCTCTCTCGAGTGCCATTCGCGCCTGCTGTTCTTGCGTAAATCCACCAGAGGCTGCTGTCGACTGACTGACTGACTGACTGACCCACCTTCCTCCTTCCCTAAACCCAACCAATAGTGTTTTCAAAAGCACAGATTGACACGCCCACCCCCTTCCCTAAACCCAACCGACAGTTTTACAAAGCAACCCAGAAAAAGAAAAGCCCTCGCCTGATATTTACCCTGTTTTCAGATTTTACCAGATTCTCACCCTGTTATTTACTTGTTTATTTTATTTTTCGGCTTCTGTTTTTTGCAACCGTTCTTGGCTGGACTCGAATCCCGTGATCGTGGTCAACTCAGCTGTTGAGCATGAAAAGGAATGTCGTCATGATGAAATGCAGCCATACGTACTTCTGGCTACATAATACGCAATCTCCACCAGAAATGTACATAGGGCTACGTTTTCAAAATGAGCCTATGTTGCAGGTAGTACAGCCTCCTGTAGCGTTTGGACCAAAAATTTGGATTGGATGAACTTTTCTTGGTCATACACCTTCCACAGAATATTAATTACATATAAATGCATTTGGACCCATTAGTTTAATGACTGCTATCATGATGTGAAGAGATTTCAACCAGCATAACAAAAATAGCTTCTGAAGACAATCATTTGTTGTATTTAAAGGGTTAAAAATGACCATTTTAACAGTATTATACTTTTTAAATATTAAACCGAGGTGTAATTACAATTTAAGCTATTTCTATGTATTTTTGTACTTTATTGCAAAGCTACATTTTGCTTCAAATTTTGTAGAAACTGATTTTTTGTGGTTATTAAAATATTCATTAATTTTATTTTTCTAAAAAAGACTTGCTAAGGCCAAAACTTTTCATAGTACTTTTATTATTAACCCAATTAGTAGAGAGATATGGGCTTAAAAACAGCAAACAAACAACTAAATGAATAAGTAAATACATCAGCGAACACACACAAATACACACACTCTTTTCATAATCACAATACGCCCTCCTTTTTTGATGTTATTGCGTTTCTCCATTTTCTCCCAGACTATTAGGGGCCCGTCCCTTTGATCTAAGCCCACTTGATTTGCGTGCCTTTTTTTTTGATGACTCATAAGGAAGACAAAAGCGTGATCAAAGTCAAGGCTTTCACAGTCTGCCTCTGTCCAGCCTCTCTCCAGTTATTTACCCTGTACACTTGCACAAAGAATGCACTCTCCGCTCGCTTTGAAGTCCACTTGCTGGGGTCTAGTGACATTAAAGTTCGATCAGGCCTGACCCAGAATGCCGCGGTGCGATAAGCCCGGCCCTCGGCCAGCGGGAATGCCATCTGATACGGCTGCAGGGTCACACGCGAGTGGCCGCTCAACGCTCCGCCGCTCCTGTTGGGTGACTTTGGGGATTTCGACATGTGGGAGGCCCAAAACATGAGCTGGTAAAATCAGCACAGGTAAGAATAGAAGTGTTCTGTACGGTACAGTAGTGGAGATGGTAATTAAATAGATGAAAATTCATTTACTCTCCCTTTACTTGTTTCAAAGCTGTATTTTATCTGTTAAGCACAAAAGAAGATATTTTGAAAAATGCTGAAAACCTGTAACCATTGACTTCTAGTGTATGTTTTTCCTACACTTTTGTGTTTGTTTTCTGTTTATATATGGTTGTGAGTTGCGATGTTGAGATGTTGATCTCTGTTCTGTCGACTTTTGATGTTGAAAATTCAACTCTACGGTTTAACAAGGTGACTTTTATTGACATTTTAGTAGTTTTAAACAATATAATGTATAGAATATATAGAATAATGTAATGAATAATACATAGAGAAATAAGTCTGTAAAACAGAGTACTGGCAGTTTTTTACACATTTTTTTGTAGCATAATATACAATACCAACCCAGACAATCACTTTAAACTATTAAAAATGTTAACAAAAGTCAATGTCAATGGTTACAGGTTTTCAGTTTTCTTCAAAATATCTTCTTTTGTGTACACTTTTTCCCAGTGTAATTTTGCAAATTGTAAGCTGTTTTTTTGTTGATTCTGGCTTGTTGATTTTCCCATGTTGTCACACAAGGAAGAAGTGTGTTTGAGGTTTTCCTTAAATACTATTCTACTGGAGTGTCTTCCAAACAGACCATGACCCTAAGCATACTGCCAAATTAGTTAAAATGTGCTTTAAGGACAACAGAGTGAATGTTTTGGAGTGGCCATCACAAAGCCCTGACCTCAATCCTATAGAAAATTTGTGGGCAGAGTTGGAAAAGCTTGTGCGAGCAAGACAGCCAACATCTGACTCAGTTACACCAATTCTGTCAGGAGGAATGGGCCAAAATTCCTTCAAACTATTGTGAGAAGCTTGTGGAAGGATACCCAAAACATTTGACCAAAGTTATACAGTTTAAAAGCAAAGCTAAAAAAAATACCAAGAAAATGTATGTAAACTTTTGACTGTCTATAAATTAATAAAAAATTCTAAAAAAAAGATTCTCTCATTATTCTGGCATTTAGCAAATGCAAATGATTTAGGTAATCCTATCGGACCTAAAATAGTAAACGTTTAGTATGATTTACCATCAGACATTTTTTAAGTGTATGTAAACCTCTGGTTTCAACTGTATATCTTACAAATCTAAATGTATATCTCATACCTGTGACTTTTTTCCTTGGAGTTAATAATTTATTTTAAAAAAACTAATTCAAAATAATGAAACTAAAAGACAGAATTCTGAAGCAATTCCGAATGCTTCAGAAAATAAAAATAAAACCAATTCAAAACAAATTGAGAAAATTTTGCAATTAAACTTTTTATTTATTTATTTATTTATTTATTTATTTATTTATTTATTCAGGAAATTATTCATAGATACAAAAGTCAAGCTACAATAAATATTATGTCACTACAGTGTAATATTAATGCTCACTTTATTAATATAGTAATATGGGTCACACTTTATTTTGATGGTCCGTTTGTTGAATTTAAGATACATTGCAACTAATTATCATTAGATTATAAGTAGACTGTTAGGTTGGGGTTAGGGTTGGGGTTGGGGTTAGGGTTAGTGTAAGTTGACATGTACTTGCAAAGTTTCTTATAGTCAGTTAAATGTCTGTTGAAGGACTGTTAAATGTCACTATCAACAGATATTAAGCAGACAGTCTACTAATACTCAAATGGACCATCAAAATAAAGTGTTACCGTAATATGATAGTTTAACCAAGATTAGTTAAGTTGAGATCACTCAAAAAAGTGCTGCAATGATTGCCTTTTCTGAACTTCATATTTATTTTAGTCAACATGCTGTACTGTAACTCTAAGACAAACACTTCATTGAGACTAGCATGACTAGCATAGCAGTGCAAGCCGTAAATCAGATTATTAGAGGCACTATGTCATCTTAATAAACCCCTCAATGTCACGTCACTCCACCCATGGCTTATTAACCGCTAACAGGATGCATTTCCTTCTGAAACATCAAAAGAAGGCGACAATAAACTCCCAGCTCTGCCAACACAGAAGGAACTGGAACTTTTCAGTGCATCTGGGTAATTTATCGACAGATCTGTTATGGTTTCTATTGGCACTTCTGGCGCATGTGTGCAGAACATGCGTCTTTACTGTAAAGAGACTTTTCTGAATGGAGCACATGCTGTTCTGTGTTCAGCATGCAGAAGCTAATCTGCTAAATCTATGCCAGGTGGAGGGAACTTGTTTTCAGAAGAGTACCGCTTTTGGTGCTAAGTCATATATTTACTTTATAAATTAAGTAAGTAAAATGCATTTATATACCAAATGTCACAGACAAGAAGTCACAAAGTGCTTTACAGTAAAAGAAAACTGTGAAAACTGGTTAAAATCCAAGTACAAATAACACCAAATTCAAAACCAGCTCACCATACTGTTAATTGAAAGCTTGTCTAAAAAGATGAGTCTTAAAATGTTTATTTAAAAAGTTATAGTGTCAATGGACATTTAATAGGCTTGTATTTTTATGTACACATTATTTTGAAGACAACAGACTAAACTTCATTGTTGTTTTTTTTTATTATAATATATTCATTCATTCATTTTCTTTTTGGCTTAGTCCCTTTATTAATCCGGGGTCGCCACAGCTGAATGAACCGCCAACTTATCCAGCATATGTTTTATGTAGCGGATGCCCTTTCAGCTGCAACCCATCACTGGGAAACATCCATACACACTCAATCACACTCATACACTACTGACAATTTAGCTTACCCAATTCACCTGTACCGCATGTCTTTGAACTGTGCGGGAAACCGGAGCACCCGGAGGAAACCCACGCCAACACGGGGAGAACATGCAAACTCCACACAGAAATGCCAACTGACCCAGTCGAGGCTCGAACCAGCAACCTTCTTGCTGTGAGGCGATTGTGCTACCCACTGCGCCACCATGCTGATCTTTTTTTTTTATAATATAATATAATATAATATAATATAATATAATATAATATAATATAATATAATACAATATAATATAATGTAATATAATACAATATAATATAATGTAATATAATATATACTTTTTTAAAAGCATAAAAGTATTTATAATATTTTGCTATTTTATACATAATAGTTTTTCAACTGTTATACAAAAACAAAAATCTTAAAATAATTATAATGAATAATTAAGTAAATAAATAAACTTACAGATTTTTGATGAGAATATATAATAGAAATATTCATATATACTTGATTTACATTAAATTTTTTATATAACAATATAATATAATATATGTAGCTTTATGTCAGGTTGTAGCATTCGAGCATAAAAGAAGATATAATATAAGGACATAAATAAAAAATAAAAAAATAAAATAAAAAATAAATAAATAAAACCAAACAAAAAGACTAACCATTAAATTATTGTGCTTTCTGATGAGAATATATAATAAAAATATTCATTTATACTTTATGTAATGTAATATAATATAATATAATATAATATAATATAATATAATATAATATAATATAATATAATATAATATCATATAATATCATATAATATCATATAATATCATATAATATAATATAATATAATATAAGAAGGTCGCAGGTTCGAACCTCGGCTGGGTCAGTTGGCATTTCTGTGTGGAGTTTGCATGTTCTTCCTGTGTTCGCGTGGGTTTCCTCCGGGTGCTCCGGTTTCCCGCACAGTCCAAAGACATGCGGTACAGGTGAATTGGATAGACTAAATTGTCCGTAGTGTATGAGTGTGGATGAGTGTATGGACGTTTCCCAGAGGGTTGCAGCTGGAAGGCACGTAAAAGTGTGCTGGATAAGTTGGCGGTTCATTCCGCTGTGGCGACCCCAGATTAATAAAGGGACTAAGCCGACAAGAAAATGAATGAATGAATGAATATAATATAATATAATATAATATAATATAATATAATATAATATAATATAATATAATATAATATAATATAATATAATATAATAAAATATAATATAATATAATATAATATAATATAATATAATATAATACAATATAATATATAGCTTTAACTTGGTTGTAGCATTAGAGCACATACTCTCTAAAATAAAGGTATGCGAGCTGTCACTGGGGTAGTACCTTTTTACCTATATTTATACCTTAAGGGTACATATTAGTACCTAAAAAGTACAAAAGTGTTCCTCTTTAAAAATTTTAGGTACTAATATATGCTTTTGAGGTACCAATATTTAAGTACAAATGTGTTCCTTTTGAAAAGGTACCACCCCAGTGACAGCTCGCGTACCTTTATTTCTGAGAGTGCACAATACATAAAAGCATCAAATGTGTAATGATGTTACAGTGTAAAATACTGTATGATGATTTCTGACTTTAAAACTAAAATAATTCAATTACTTGCAAAATATTTGTTTGATGATTTTATTAGTATAAATGTTTAAAATCATAAAAGTATACAGTATATAATATTTAGCTATTTTATACATAACGGTTAAAAAAAATAAATATATGGACATAAATAAATAAATAAATAAATAAATAAATAAATAAATAAATAAATAAACTTACAGGCCATAAACTATTGTGCTTTCCGAGAATATATAATATAAATATTTATGAATAGTTGTTTTACATTCAATTTTTAATGGAATAGAATAGAATAATAGGACTTTAATTTAGGACTTTAAATTAAAATAATTTAATTATAATATGATTTTTTATTTTTATTTTATTACTATGAATATTAATAAAACAAAAGTATACATCATAAATTGCTATTTTATAAATAACAGTTTAAAAAACTTTATATATGAACATAAATAAACAAATAAATAAATAAAGTGTAAATAAAGAAATATTGGTCTTTCTAATGACAATACATATTGGAAATATTCATATATACTTGATATTCATAAAATGTTTAATATAATATAATGTAAAACATTTTTCATTTAAATTATTAGTAAAAACATTTTGCTTATGTAGAAATCATTTCTGCTTTTGAGACATCGCTTTTGGTTTGATGATTTAGTGAGATTTACACCGACTCTCTTACCTTCCTTTGTGTCCTTGCTTTCCTCCTCCTCCTGCAGATCAGTTTCAGGCCCAGCTTTTGGCTCCGTGACCTCTTCATCCTCCTCTTCATCTTCTGAAAGAAACCCAGAAGGTTGCATTCAGTTTCTGTTCTCTGACACCTGCCAAAACTCCAGCGCCTCTCAGTGACCCACACCGAGACCCACAATAATAGCTTACAGACCTTCTCTTCCCTAGCCATGTAACCATATCAAACCTTCTTGTTGAGATAATTGTGAAGATTTTATCATGACATACAATATTCTCACTGTGGGTGTTCTAGTTAAAAGTACATTTTGCCAACTGTGGTGTTTAAATGTGAACTGTATTTAAAGGGCACCTTTTTCAAGATTTAAGATAAGTCTTTTGAGTCTCCAGAATGTGTCTGTAAAGTTTTAGCTCAAAACACCCATCAGCTTATTTATTATTTCTTTCAGAATATTGGAATTTTCTGCTTTGCACATAATGTATTTGTTGCCTGTGCCTTTAATGCAAATGGGCTAGTTCACCCCGCCCACCACACCCACGTGCCTGTCAGAGTGTGTGAGAGTGTCTCCATCTCCTGCTATGCCAGATAAACAGCACAGTGACAGACATAAAAGCAGATCTCACGTAACGTTTGTCAGAAATACTACAGTAAGAACTTTCCCAATGATTATTTGATGTATTTGTTGAGTTAATTCAAGCCTTTCTGCAATGATGAGTCACACACAATGTTGTTACAAAGTTCACGCGCACACACACAGACACAAACACATAGCATGTGTGTTTAACTTTGCAATGTTTTTGCATGGAAAATGTGACGGGATGCACGTTAATGTGGAAATCCGTTATGTAAAAGGTGCAGTATGTAAGTTTGACACCCAGTGGTTGAACTAGGTATTGCAGTCCTGAATCATAATAAAGGTACGCCGTGTTGCCAGTTTGAGGGATTTTAAACTGTGTTCTAAATAAAAGCAACGACACGCGATTGAGGGAATATTCTCCATATTAAAAGGAGTTTTGGTTCTAACCAACACCTCGAATTGATTTATTAGAAGCGGCTTCTATTTCTCACAGCTGAACAACAGAAACCTATGACAGATCACCTCAGGTAAGCCTCGTGTGCTTTATTCCGTGCTAAATGCTAACAATGTGAGTTTGAATGCATTTTACATGACGTGTATTACCATATACTGAAAGCAGAAAGTTCACTTCACCTTTAATGATGTTAAAGAGGGTTAACATGTATTAAATAGATTCTAAACCTTACCGTTTTGTGAGTGAGTGCATATTCTGTGCTTCTGAAAGGCTGTATTTAAATTTCTGCCGTGTTTTGTGGTGCAAACAGCCAAATGGCTCATCACTCATAACAATCTCGTCACAGCGTGTTGTTGGTACACTCGATGTAACCTGCTCACGTTCCTAATATTTATGTCATTTGCTAATTAACGTCATGTGGAACTGAATCTGTCTCATTTTGACATCTGATACTTTCCACTACACTGTAGCATTTCGCTCATGGACGCATGCTTTCAGAGTCTTTATGAATGAATGAATGAATGAAATATGCTGTTTTCCAACAAGGCAACCCGGGGTGCTGAATTATAATTGGCTAAACTGGCATGTGCATGTGAAAATTACCTAAACAAAGACAGCGTTCCGGCACGGAAAAAAACATTTTCAAAGCAGAATATCTGACTTCAGCATTGTTTGTCAGTGAAACAAGTATGTTCACTTGGGATGTTTCTTAAATATCTGCACACATATTATTGTATTTTTATGCTTTAGAAGAGTCAAAAACTTACATACAGCACCTTTAACGTACAAAATAAACCTGATTTAACGTCCACAAACCGAGATTGAAGCGTCTTATTTTATAAATTGTACTGAAATGTGGTTGTGGTGATGAATTACAGTGATTTTTACAGTGAATTAAAGTGAAATATAGGCGTTACTACAAACTTACACTGCTTAAAAAACATTTTAAACTCATTCTTGATCACATTTGATGATGATTGATGATCACAGAGAGCTGAACAGATCTTTTAATCCCTGTTGCTTTGCGCACGGCCTGTCTTGTGGATATGATTATATGCGCTACCACATGTTAATACGCGGCTATCAATCAATTCGGTGGGCAGGGAAACCGCACTAATACGTCACGTTGCGGTTGGGCCTCAAAATGGGAGGGATTTAGATCCTATTTTAACGTCAGGAATTTTAAAATAGACACTTGTTGGGTTTCTATCACCCCAATATGACTGTGGACACACTATACCTACACACAGTTCTGTCCAAACTGCTTACAAAAGATTATTTTTTATCATTGGTGCCCTTTAAACTGCATTTTTGCCACCAAGAAAAAACAACAAACACTTCACAAAGCTGTTGTTTTAAATCATTAATAATCAACTCTTTGAATGCTAGAAATAATTTGATGAAAATTAAAATCAAAGTATTTGATGTAAATGTAACAGTCATAGCTAATAAATAATAATTACCCTATTACCATGTAAATACAACGACAGGTCCATTCAAAAATGAATTTTGCTGCTTGTTCAAACACAGGCAACGCAGTGGCGCAGTAGGTAGTGCTGTCGCCTCACAGCAAGAAGGTCGCTGGTTTGAGCCTCGGCTGGGTCAGTTGGCATTTCTGTGCGGAGTTTGCATGGGTTCGCGTGGGTTTCCTCCGGGTGCTCCGGTTTCCCCCACAGTCCAAAGACATGCGCTATAGGTGAATTGGGTAGGCTAAATTGTCCGTAGTGTATGAGTGTGTATGGATGTTTCCCAGAGATAGGTTGTGGCTGGAAGGGCATCCGCTGCGTAAAAACGTGGTGGATAAGTTGGCGGTTCATTCCGCTGTGGCGACCCCGGATTAATAAAGGGACTAAGCCGAAAAGAAAATGAATGAATGAATCAACACAAATATTGAGTTTTTCGGGAAAACTTAATTGTTTTACGTTCAATCAACTTAAATTTGTAAAAACAACTGATAGATTTGTGTTGGGAAAACATGAATGAACTGCATGTAACCAAGCATTTTTTACATTGCATAGTGTTTAATGTACAAACATCTTATGTAAAGCGTTCATAGCACATTTATATTTTATTGTTACATTATATTTTATCGTGGAAAAAAGTGCTACTTGTGACACTATTTACAGATTTCATTAACATCTGAGGGTATGAAAGGAACATCAACATAGATGCATTATGGATAACATTATATATCAATTTTTTTATATAACGTGGTAACCCGGTGGTAGCCGGGTTAAACACACCATTTACCCACATCACATAAATAGTTAACTATATGCGACGAACAAAACATAATTAAATTTTTAACAATTTAATTTTATTATGACACTGTTATACACTGTTTCTTTCCAATTGGTTAAAATAAAAAAAGACTGTTGAAATAAAAAAAAAGAAATCGACTATTTCTGTTACTTTTATGCTATTAAGGAGCCATGTGCACCCACTGACAGGTAAAATCTGCTTCTCCCTTTCTTTCAAGTTCAAAGCAAACTTGAATGACAAAGCATTTTAGATCATACCTGCCAACATTTGGTTCGTAAATTCCGGGAGATGGGGGGGATTACATCATATACTAATTTGCATATTACTGACGTCATCACGTTCTACCGTTTCTGTTTGTTTAACAGCCTATGTTAAATAAATGGGGTATTTATATTTGCACTACACTTTATGTAAGCTTGTCAATTTAACTAAATTTATTGCTGTTTGAATACAGTATATAATTATAGATGAGTAGTGAATTTGCAGTAATCTCTCAGACGTAATATACTCAGACAAGTTCTGAAACTCTCACTTAAAACATCTCTGATTGTGAACAATAAACGGTCAAATTAAATTGTTAAAATAAAGGAGAAGCATATCGGTTTCACTGTACAAGGGAAATACCTTCACACTCCCGGTGCTAAATCATTTGCCGTCGGTACGCAGAGGGGTGATCTGCTGTCAGGCTGCAGGTGGGAGAGGCTGCTGTATGAGGACTGGGCCGCCTGTCAGTGCTCTGAGGCGGGGGAGGGGCCGGCGGCATCACCCGCAGCTCGTTGAGAGGAGTAGGGACGGTACAGTAATGGACAAACGTCAGTCTATAAAAATCTCCAGTAACAAACAAAAAAGTCGCTAGATTTGTCGCTTTTTTTGAAAATTTGTTGCTGGGGGGGGGGGGGGGGGTCGGGGGGGGGGTCTAAAAAAAGTCGCTAAGTTGGCAACACTGGCGCGAACTGAAGAGCAAGGAGCGGGAGGGGTGAGAGGTTTGGGGAGATGGAGGCGCGCGACTGGAAGAGCACGAGCGCAAGCACCAGGTTTCAGCCCGGACTGTACCAAAATGCTGAGGGGCGGGGGGATTCCGGGAGTTTACTGGGAGACAGAACAATACGGGAGACGGGTCTGAAATACGGGAGACTCCCGGGAAAAATGGGAGTGTTGGCAGGTATGTTTTAGATATGTATATAAAATAGCATATGTAATAAATTAACATCAAATGAATAAAATAATCAGACAATAAAAACAGACAATATCTCTAAAAAATATCAGAATTACAATATTAAAACTTGTAGATTATTTAAATAATTATTGCATTGATTATCCACTGATGGTGTACATATATTTTGCAGCCAGTTTAGACCAGTCATTTCCTCCTCTCTGAGCATATAGAACATTTTTAATGAATCGTTTAGATCAGGGATTCTCAACTGGTGGGCCTCGGCGATCTTGCAGGTGGGCCGTGAGATTAAAATTAACTCAATGTAACACTATAATTTTTGGATTTCATTATTAATATGCTATATTAAAATGATCAAAGTATTGCACTTTCTCCTGTTCTGTGATAGATTACTTCAAACTCGGAGCAAAAACAGCCTCATGATCACGTCTGCAGCTAGTACACGCAAGTCTGTTCATTCACAAACTATGCGTAAAGTGAAAGTCTCTCTTTGTGTAAACTATTTAATCCGCATAGTTGTGCAAATTAATGTCCTGTGAGTGTTTTTTACCGGACGCGCGCACATACAGGAGGATCTAGCGAGGCTCAATGGTGTTTCTGCCAAGGAATGTAAATTAAACTTGCAAACGAGCTTCAGACGCGTTCTGGCGGAGCGGTTCACCGTTCCTGTCAGCGATCTCCCAATAATATCCAGCTGCGAACTCAACCGCCATCACGCCATCAGATCAATGTGTATTAACAGATTTAGGGTGTTTTACTGTATTTTACATGTGTCTGTATATTTATGAATGGTAGATATTTAATAGTAGATATTCAGTCAGTCCAGTCTAAATCAGAAGCTTCTTCCTGTTGACCTGTGGTTCTATTTGAATCTGTGTAGGTTTAAAAATGTATATATATATATATATATATATATATATATATATATATTATATATATATATATATATATATATATATATATATATATATTAGGGATGCCACAATTCTCAATACAATATTGAACCGTTCGGTACAACATCCATGGTTCAATACGCGCTTGTGACTTGCGGTTTTTCCGGTTTTACGTTAAAATAATTTATGTGCGTTTTATTTCTCTCCGAATTGACTGTTTGTGCATGCCTGTAAGTCTACGAGCTGAGATGAGGAAACTCCTCCCCGCGAGTAAATATTCAATCACTATGCCCTAAAGTTAGGGGGCTCTCCACCATCATTCCACACTTTTAACATGGCGAGCGGCGGTAAAGTGAGGAAACGCCGGTGCCTTTCAAATTCGCGGTGTGGGGACATTTCGGTTACACGAATAGACTAATCGAACGGAAACACTTCCAACATGACTGCACATCTGCAGCGCCATCATCCAGCAATATCACTGTCTAAAGGCAGAATAGCAGAAAAGGTAATAAAGTCCGCCATAAAACAGCAATCCCTCGCTGAATCCTTCCAGCAAACAAACCCAACTGGTTCCGAAAGACACATAAAAATTACAAAGGCAGTGTTAAGTTTAATTAAGATGGTTTATTTATATTTACTGAAGTTCAAATATGTTTATTTGAAATGGTCAATTTATGTTTATTAACTTCACATGCATGTTTATTTTTAAAATGTAGGAATTTATGTGTTGCCCAGTTTGTACATGGGCTACCAGCAGCTGTGAGATTTCAGTGTTAATTTTATTTATTATACAATACACTAGGAACTAGTGTACCTTTCTTGGCTTTGAAGTAAAATAAAGGAGTATTGCAATAAATCGTTTTTATTTTTTCTCTTTCTTACGGTTCCTATTGCCTAAGCATAGAATAACAAAAACAAAAAAACACTGGACCAAAACCGAACCGGACCGAAAACCGTGTTAAAAAACAGAGGTATGTATTGAACCGTAAGCTAACTGTATTGTTGCATCCCTAATATATATATATATATATATATATATATATATATATATATATATATATATATATATATATATATATATATATTTATATTTTTTTAATTATTTTTTTTAGTGGTCTTTAACAAAAGAGTAATGCAAAAACGCATACAAGCTTTAGAAAGCGAAAGCAAAAGTTGAATCCCGGACATTTTAGAAGATTTAGAAAACTGGGCCTGGCGATCTTTTTAAGTCCCAAAAAGACACGTCTCTGTGGGTTTGCAAGGCAAGCGAGACTCTGTGAGTGCTGACAGGTCTTGCACACACAGAACCGGTAAAGGAGAAAAGATTTTCCACAACTTAATCATTCGCGGATGTTTGGTTCTATTGGGCGGATAAAAAAGTGTAAAAGGATGTAATAATAGTAAAAAAAAAAAATGTGTCACTAAATATACTTGGGTGGCCGTTGATATACTTGGGCAGTCCACCCAAGTAAAGTCTATGCGTGGGAAGCACTGATACATATTTATTGAATATCATTCTGCAAGACCAATAAATTCTGAATTCTTAGTCTGGGCCTTTCACCATATCAAAAGCTGCAAAAAAGGTTTCCTTAAATAACAAATTTTTGTATTGTTAATATATATATTATTGTTAATATAACTGTCTAAAATACTGTCCTATCCACTTAATAAACGCCAAAAATAAATCTTTAAAAATAAATAAAAAGATAATATTATTGTTATTATATTTATATAAAAAAAATTGTACATTTGATTTAAAGGAGACTTAAAAGGCATATATTGAGGTGCCTACAACAATATCATGCATGTTTATTATCACAGGATACTGCGTTGAATATTGGCACATGTCTACACCCGGCTCACAATCCCACTCTGTACTAATCAGACGTGCTTTTGTTTTGGATCAACACGGCCTGGTGTGTGTTTTTTTTTTTTTGGGTCGACTGGGATTTGCACAGCTGCATTTTCACAACCGTGAGCTCTAAAGAAACAACACAGTCAGTTAAAAAAGACACTTCCTCGGGTCCCACAGAACATGTGTGCTACACGTGTGCATGAGTTTATGGATCCAGATGCACAGATACCCCACAAAAAGGGCAGCTTTCTGCACTCCATCAGCCCTCCAGCCTCCTGCCCCGGGGCCCTGCAGACCCTGAACACTCGGCCCTTCATTAACCCAGTCACCCCAGTCAAAGAGGCAGTGCAGACCTGCCGCTCTTAGACACCTGCTCTGGGCCAGCAGCGGCGGGACATGTGCCCCTGACCCAAGATTATTTTCAGAAACTAAAAAATCTAAAAGGCTAAAACTACTGGTCAAAAAACATAATAGGATTTTCCCTGAAGCTTGTATTTATAAAGCATAAATAGTGCATGGACATTGCCTTATAACAACTTTAAAAAATATGCTACAGTATATCATCTGAAAAATATTCATATTTATCTGGTGCTGGACAAAGATTAATTGTTATTAATCGCATAACAAAGTTTGTTTTCACACAAAACACTATACAAATCTATATTCACTACATACAATTAAAAAACTATACAAAAAATTGTGTATCATATACATATATATTTTATATCTAAATATAAATTAACATTTTCTCAAATATATGCATGCTTGTCTGTATTTATACATACATCATTAATATACACAGAACACAACCTTTAATGATGTCAAAACACACTTTTACTTTGGATGTGATTAATCTTATTATATACAGTATATTCATGCAAAATAATACTTGAATTCTAATGCATTAAAAATACCAACATAAAAGATTTCTCACATCAGTCAAGAGCATCTTTATATAGAAAATAAAGATTGGTTTTTATAATTTGAATCAGAATATTTATTGTTGTTATACAAAAAAAAAAAAGAAATGATGTGCAATATAATTCTCTAAAACCACTCTAAAAGCTATTAAACTCTCAATTCCTTCTGAATAAAATGTTCACATTAAAGAAGAATAAATAAGTACATTTAAACTAAAGTGAAAAAAAAAGTTTCTTTATCTCTAAAAATATATCATATTTTTAATAGTTTTTTGGAACCTTTTTCAATCTTTATTTAAACAGTATTTTATTTCTATTATGAAGAGCTATGCACAAGAGTAAATGCAAACTGCCAAAATGAAGCTTTGCTTTAGTTTTCACTGGAAGTTTTCTGTTAAATTTGCAAACATTGATGACAAAACAGGTGATTTTCACAATAATTAACCCCGAAAAAAATCCAAAGCAAAGCAAATACTACCAGATTACTATGGTATAAATACAACACTACAACATACAAAAGAGAGAGATCCACTTAGAAAGTCACTTATCTGTTTTGCAAACATTTTTGTAAAACTAAAACAGAAACTAAATATATAAGTTTACAGAATAAAAGATAAACTAAAGCACAAACAAACCTATAGGTGAAACTAACTAAAACTAAACTGAAATGTATAGCAAATATAAAAAATCTGAATTTAAAACCGCAGCTGTCAAGTTTAGAGTAGTCTCGTAAGTAATATATTTACAAAATAAAAATGTATAAAAGCACAGCAGAAAACCTGATTCGTAAATTGAAAACACAATTCAAAAAGTAAAAGCTTAAACATTTCCCAAAATGCTGCATCTCACCTAAATAAATGCAAATTCATTCATTCATTTTCTTTTCGGCTTAGTCCCTTTATTAATCTGGGGTCGCCACAGCGGAATGAACCGTTGAATGAAAGGTCGCTGGTTCGAGCCTCGGCTGGGTCAGTTGGCGTTTCTGTGTGGAGTTTGCATGTTCCCCCTGCATTCGAGTGGGTTTCCTCCGGGTGCTCCGGTTTCCCCTACAGTCCAAAGACATGCGGTACAGGTGAATTGGGTAGGCTAAATTGTCGGTAGCGTATGAGTGTGAATGTGTGTGTATGGATGTTTCCCAGAGATGCAGCTGGAAGGGCAAACGCTGCGTAAAACATGTGCTGGATAAGTTTGCGGTTCATTCTGCTATGGCGACCCCATATTAATAAAGAGACTAAGCTGAAATGAAAATGAATGAATGAATAAATATATATTTAACATTTTATATTCATTAAGGTAAGATGCATACACTGCAAAAATGCTTTTCTTACTTCGATTTTTTTGTCTTGTTTCTGTTCAATTGTAAAAATATAGTCTTGTTTTAAGAGATAATATGCCAAAATAAAGTGAGTTTTTCCTTAAAACAAGATAAATAATCTGCCAATGGGCTAAGACAAATATTATTGCTTTTCCTTTTGAAATAACATAATTTTGCTTACCGCATTGGCAGGTTATTTAGCATTTTTATATTTAAAACTCAATTAAAACTTATTATTTCTTAAAACAAGACAATATGTTTTACTTGTCTTGAAAATGCTTCTTGATTTAAGAATTTTTAGATATCAGGACGAGAAACAAGACAAAAAAATCTAATTAAGAAAAGCATTTTTTTGCAGTGTATCTGTGAGCATCTGTGAAAATCTGCATTTACTGTATTTGTGTTTTGAGTTTTCGAATTGGATTTTGTAAATGTGAATTGCGCTGTTCACTTATGAATTTGATTTGATAAATGTATTATTTTTGAGACTGATCTAGCTGTATAGTCAATGAGGATGAGGCTCTTGACCCTAGCCGACACCTGTAGACCAGCACACATACAGTCTCTCTCTGTGGGCTTGTTTTCCAGCTGAACCCCCGTGTTAGAGGTTAATGATTCGGGGTCGGGTTGACAGTGGGTGCCCAGTGTGCAGAAGGAAATGATCTGATCGTGCCAGACGACTTGCTCAACACCAGTGTATTTGTGTTCACACCAGTTAAAAGAGCCTGCAGGCACGCTAACAATGATTCAAGCCTTGCAAGAATGCAGCTGATGACATTGTTGTGAATGACGCTGCAGTGTGACCGATTTGCCGCCTGTGTTTATTTATTAGGGTTTAATCTTGAACCATAATGTTATCTGTATCTAATTGGGGCTCAAATATGCATTGTGGAAAAAACAAATACATACAGTTTAAGTCTGTATGTCTGTACAGTTTTGCCATGATGACAGCGCATAATATTCGACTACTGTAGATATTTTTCAAGATACAGCTGTTGGACAACAATGTAATTTTGAGGCTTTTTTAGGCGAGAATGTTGTTGTTTAGATTGCAACAATGCTGTTTATTTATAAGGATAGTGCCTATTCTAAATATTCATAATTTCAGAGATTCAGCACATGAATCTCAGCACACAGAGATTCAGGCTGTCATACTGAGCAGAGCAAAGACGGTTGATGTTCCAGCACAAGATGGCCACATAATAAGATAATAAGACCTTAAGGCAGAAAAACAGCCTTTGTTTTAGTGTACGTTTCAAACTACAGCTGAACAAATCATTATAAAACAGATAAGTGCCTTTCTAAGTGGATCTCTCTCTTTTGTATGTTGTAGTGTTGTATTTATACCATAGTAATCTGGTAGTGTTTGCTTTGCTTTGGATTTTTCGGGGTTAATTATCGTGATCTCCCGATTGCAACAGAGAAATACTGGGAAATCTCTGTAGACTGATGGCATTTCATGCTGTTCAGCCTGTGAGCTGAATGTGAGCAAAATCACCTGTTTTGTCATCACTTTAGACATTACGCTAGAGAATCATTCAAATACTAGCTCTAAAGTGACGTTAGTGAATGAGCAACGGTTTCTGCTGTTCTGACGTCAGCTGCAGATGTGAATGAATGACGGAAGAAAGTAGTTCCTCTTAAAAAAGGGCTTGATTTTCTTTTTATATACACGATTATGCTGTCGAACTGTTGTATAAACGCTATATCACACTCGTAGCAGTATATATATATATATTAAATGAAAGATACTTTTGGGTAAGGTTTTTTTGAATGTTAATATTAAGCATTAAACTGATCATAATTGATTAACAAAAGAGACACAGAGTCAAAGCAAAGTGTTTCTTTATTTTAAGAGAATAGAAAACAAAATAGAGCTAAATAACTTTTTAAAATGTGTATTATGTAATATTTTGCAGAATGAAGTAATATAGTTAATCAAAATGATACTTTCCTGTATTTATCCTGGATGCTGCAATCTACTGTACATAAAAACAAGATTACACTTGCATGCACAAACAATGGTTTAAAGGGGACCTTTTTTGCAAAAATCACATTTATATGGGGTTTAAACACAGTTGTGTGGCAACAGTGTGTGAATATAACCAGCTTCTAATGGTAAAAATTAATTCTATTTTCGATAATCACATTTCACTAAAAATGTCAGTATAAACACTTTGATTGACACTTTCCCTTTGTCATTAAAGAGGGAAAGTCCCACTCATTAGTGATGATTTCTCCCTCATTAGCATAGAAAGCCCTGAGTAATAAGCAGCCATCCACTATTAGAGCTTTGTAATGGTGACACATAGGCTAATCTGAATTTAAAGCAACAGTCACCAAAACGGCACAATTTGGACTGTGACCTAACACCCCATTCACACAGAGCGTGAGCTTTAACGCTTCCCATTCACTTTGAAAGGGTGACGTCAGGTGTTGCCGAACTGCATTGTGGATCCGTCTGCGCCGATTTAGTGGAGTTGCCCGCTGCAGAAGTTAGGACTTTCTCAACTTTTCAAGCGCCAACGGAAGCGTCAGCCAATCAGACAGCTGTATGCAAATACCCCAGCTCAGACAGTAGCCGATTGCTGACGCTGCTATGACAATCGCGTCAGCTCCAACTTCAGTCAAGCAATGACACTGAAGCCCCTTGTGAATCGGGCATAAAAAAGTCAGTTTCAAAGAGTTATAAAACATGATTTGAGTGGTATTTTAATCTGAAGCTTCACATACACACTCTAGAGACTTATTTTATATCTTGTAAAAATGGGCATTATAGGTCCCCTTGAAATAGTTTTGTATTGTTTCTAGTCCAAATATCTAAAATTCTGAAATCATAAAGCATTTTCTAGACAAGTAAAAAAATATATAGTTTCGTTTTTGGAAATAATACAAAAAAATCTTTAAAACAAGCTAAATTATCTGTCAATTGGGTAAGCAAAATAATCATGTTTTGAGACTGAATTTTATCCTAATCAATAAACAAATCTAAAATCTTAACTTGTTTCTCAAAGCAAAACAAAACGTTCTACTTGACTACAAAATGCTTCTTGGTATAAGAATTTTAAGATTTTCAAACTAAAAATACTTTTTTTTTGTAGTGCAGAGATGACTGATTTTTAATACATTTCCATTGTTAAGTACAGTATTCATCATTATGCTTCAAACTCGACTGTCGATCCCTATCAGAATTGTTTGCTAAAGTTATAAATTAAAGGTCATGATATTTTAAATAATGTTCTGTTTGCTGCAAACTAATCGTTTTTCTCCATATCCTCATCATAAATCGCATTGGATAAAAGCATTCACTAAATGACTAAGTGTAAATGTAAACAAGACCTGAAAGTATCATCAGCAGCCACAGGTATTAAAATTGTGTTGCATTTATACACTTTTCTTTAACTCTGAATGTGCCAGTAGCCTTAAACCTGCATTTTATAAATCACCAAGGACCGTTTCAGCTATGATAACCTTATCTAACATTCTACTAAAGAAATACATCTACACTGTAAAAAAAAAAACCTGTAAATTAGCAGTTTTGCGTATTTTGTGATTCATGTTTTTATTTTTAATTTATGCTTTTGAATGGCATTATGGGACCTTGATCTTTCTTCCAACAACTTTTAACCTTGAAACGTTAAAAGTGACTCTGGAGTCAGATCTGAGTTTCAGTAGTCATGTCAAAGCAGTTTGTAAATCAGCATACTATCATCTCAAAAACATTGCAAGAATTAAATGCTTTGTTTCCAGTGAAGACTTAGAGAAACTTGTCCATGCTTTTATCAGCAGCAGGGTGGATTACCGTAACGGCCTCCTCACGGCCCTTCCCAAAAAGACAGTCAGACAGTTGCAGCTCATCCAGAATGCTGCGGCCAGGATTCTGACCAGAACCAGGAAATCTGAGCACATCACACCTGTCCTCAGGTCTTTACACTGGCTCCCAGTTACATTCAGAATAGATTTTAAAGTATTACTACTTGTCTATAAATCACTAAATGGCCTAGGACCTCAATACATTACAGATATGCTCACTGAATACAAACCTAGAAGAACACTCAGATCTCTAGGATCATATACACTAGAAATTCCAAGAATTCAGTCAAAGCAGGGTGAATCGGCTTTCAGCTACTACGCCCCTCGCTGCTGGAATCAACTTCCAGAAATGATCAGATGTGCTCCAACATTAGGCACATTCAAATCAAGACTGAAAACACATCTGTTTAGCTGTGCCTTTACTGAATGAGCACTGTGTTACGTCCGACAGATCGCACTATTATGTTTTTATCTAGTTTTTCATTCTTTTACAACCTCTTTTAACATATTTTTATCTGTTTTTTATTATCTGTTTTTATTTTTTCTTACACTTGTCTTTTTTATTCCTGTTTATGTAAAGCACTTTGAATTGCCACTGTGTATGAAATGTGCTATATATAAAAAAATAAAAAAAACGTTAAAAAGGTCACTTTTAATAACATCTTTAATAGTTTAAAGTGATATATTGTCTAGGTTGGTGTTTTATAATACACAACAAAAACTTTGTAACAAATTGCCAGAACATTTTCTGTTATACCACAGACTTATTTCTTTATATATTATTTATTTTACATTTTATTATTTCAAACTTCTAAAATGTCAATAAAAGTCACTTTGTTAAACTGCAGAGTTGAATTATCAACAACAAATGTCAACAGAGCAGAGATCAACATCCCATAATGAAAATCACATAAATAAAAGGAAAACACTTGTGAATCACTAAATACGGAAACTGTTAATTAACAGATATTTTTTACAGTGTACAACTGAATTTACACCCAATCAAATTATCCCTTTAATAGAATATGCATGCGCTGTGATCTAAATCCATGCTGTTTGAACATAAAGTACAGAGACAATTGATTCCCCAGAGGCTGAATGTGTTTCTCCAAATCTGGCCCTGGAGCAAGTGTGGTTTAGCTGCCGAATGTGACTGTGCTTCTGCGCCAGAGACCAGCAGGGGAAAAGAGAAGTCCTCAGACCCAGACAGGCAGCCAGCCAGGCCAGGCCGACCACACCACCACGCACTCCTCTGGCCCTCTTTCCCTCTCCTCTCTCATCTGTTTCTGCGTCGTGAAGAAGAAGAAAGAGCCCTGACTTTGCTGCTTCCCTCCAGGGCCTGACAGACATAAAATAGCGCAGGCAAAAATTCAGGACACCTCTCACATACCAGAAGAGCCACACGCTAGACAGGCTGTCAGAAAGTTTTGGATTTGGATTTGCGAGTCTGTGACCTGATATGACCAGGTCTTGGGGAGAGTCATCCGCACGAAGCCGCCAGAAGTGTTGACCACACAGACTGGGGGACAAAGCAACAACAAGCCTGATTCATGGCTGCGGTCGAAGGGTTCGCAAACAACGTTGCAATATATCTGCAGATTTCGTGACACTCCGTATCGCTCTGCAAAACATCAGCACTGTGGGCCAAAACACAGTGAGAGAAATTTCAAGGGAGTTTGGGAATTTGATTATGCCCAAAAATGCATTTTCAATAATAGATCAAACGGGGGTTGACTACACACTCAAAAATAAAGGTACAAAATCTGTAACTGGGGTGGTACCTTTTGAAAAAGTATACTTTTGCATCCTACAGGTGGTCATTAGTACCTTTAGGGTACACCTTTGTACCTTTAAGGATCACTTTTGTACCCTTAAGATACTATGAGGTACACATTTGACGCTGACAACGGAGATGAAGATCCACGTGTACTTTATTACAAGAATGGTCAGTCAGGCAATGGTCAACAGGGTCAAACAGGTATATGCGGAGCAAACCAAAGTCGTGGTCAAAGAACAGGCAAATAGTCGGTACAGGAAGCAATGAATCAAAATTTTGCCGGCAGCTAGCTCTCTGCAACTATCACATGGTCGCCCACTGAAGCTAAGCAAGGATGGATGGGAGACCACATGTGAAAGCTAGGTTGCTGCCGGAAATGGTGTTAGTGAGGCCAGCAGGGGGCGCTCAACCTGTGGTTTGCCCCAGTATATTGAATGGGACTCTATACTGCTCAGTGAGCGCCGTCTTTCGGATGAGACGTTAAACCGAGGTACTGACTCTATGAGTAGGGGTTTAATCCCGGCATCCTGGCCAAATTTGCCTACTGGCAAATTCATGGCCTCCTAACCATCCCCATAACATAATTGACTTCATCATGTCTCCTCCATCAATCAGCTGGTGTGTGGTATGCACTCTGGCGCAATATGGCTGCCGTCGTGTCATCCAGGTTGATGCTGCACACTGGTGGTGTAAAGTGTGTAAAGCGCTTTGAGTGTTTAGAAAAGTGCTATATTAATGTAAGGAAGTATTATTATTATTAAAATGATAACACAAGGGTCAAAACACGACTAGGCTAGACAATGGAACACGCGTAATGTCACAAAACAGTTAACAAGACTCAGCACTGATGTGTGTGTCTGTGCTGTATAAATAATCCTAGTAATCAGTCCTTGAGCAGCTCCCAGCTGTGTGTGTGTGTGTGTGTGTGTGTGTGTGTGTGTGTGTGTGTGTGTGTGTGTGTGTGTGTGTGTGTGTGTGTGTGTGTGTGTGTGTGTGTGTGTGTGTGTGTGTGTGTGTGTGTGTGTGTGTGTAATTAATGGAACACCGGAACAGGTGTGTGTACGAAGTGCAAGACGGGATTTGTAGTTCGTTAAGTGACAGAATTGTAGTCCAGATGAAGGTGCGTGTTTACCAACAATTTTCAGCCGCTAGATTGCTGGTGATCATAACAATTTGTACTTTGTATGTATTAATATGTACCTTTAAGGGCCTGTTAGAAACAAAAATATACCCTTTGAAAAAGTACCACCCCAGTGACAGATTTTGTCCCTTTATTTCTGAGAGTGTAGTTGAAGACAAAACCCAAGAATATACCTTTAAATGTTTTACTGTGCAGTATGTAATAAAAACATTCTGAACTCTAGTTATTAAAATATGTATCAAAAAAGTGATCAGTGATATTTTTTTAAACCCTGCTATTGACGGTATTTTCAGATTTTTGCATTTTAAACAGGCCTTTCTTATTTGAATATAATAAATCAACAATATAATCTGCAATTTTAACTTTATACAATAATAACATTTCTGGGTCCCACTTTATATTAAGTGTCGCTTATACCTGTGAACTTACATGGTAATTAGATGTGTAAGTAGTATGTAACTACAGTGTATGTACACACTGGTACAGAGTATTTACTTGTGTATACTGGTGTAACTACACTCATGTAACAACCAACTGAATAGTATGTGTAAGTACAAATGTGTAACAGGACATTGGTAACAACACTAGGAAAGTACACATCTGTAACAAGAATTATGTAAGTGCATTGTGTAACAACAATATGTACTTGCAGATGTTTTCCCACTTCCACATCTGTTTGCAGATCATGTACTTGTGAACACTGTATGGCAGAACTAATGCTGCATTAGAAGGTTTCAACTTGTGATACAAGTGCACTTGCAGTCTTTACAGTATTCACATTGAGTGTCTAATTCCATTCAATCTGCATCAGATGTTTATTTGTTCTTCCCATGCAGCGACAGCAAACCCATATGGCATCAAGGGATTGGTTAAACGCTTGACACTGAAGACCAGAAAAATACATTAGCCACCACCTAGCGACACCCTAGCAACCACCCCTGAATACGCTAGCAACTGCACACCGAGATCCTAGTATCCACAAATATAGCCTAGCAACCACTCCAAGTATATAAGCAACTGTACAGCGACACCCTAGCAACCACACAAGTACCAAAGGCATATCCAACCTTGAGGCAGATGGGCTACAGCAGCAGAAGACCACACCGGGTGCCACTCCTATCAGCTAAGAACAGGAAAGAGGGTACAATTCGCACAGGCTAACCAAAATTGGACATTAGATGATTGGAAAAACGTTGCCTGGCCTGATGAGTCTCAATTTCTGCTGCGACATTCGGATGGTAGAGTCAGAATTTGGCATCAACAACATGAAAGCATAGATCATCCTGCATTGTATCAACGGTTCAGGCTGGTGGTGGTGGTGTAATGGTGTGGGGGATATTTTCACCTACCTGAGTATTGTTGCTGACCATGTCCATCCCTTTTGACCACAGTGCACCCATCTACTGACGACTACTTCCAGCAGGATAACACGCCATATCATAAGGAGCAAATCATCTCAGACTGGTTTCTTGAACATGACAACGAGTTCACTGTACTCAAATGGCCTCCACAGTCACCAGAACTCAATCCAATAGAGCACCTTTGGGATGTGGTGGAATGGGAGATTTGCATCATGGATGTGCAGCTGACAAATCTGCAGCAACTGTGTGATGCTATCATGTCAATATGGACCAAAATCTCTGAGGAATATTTCCAGTAGCTTGTTGAATCTATGCCACGAAGGATTAAGGCAGTTCTGAAGGCAAAAGTGGGTCTAACCCGGTACTAGTAAAGTGTACCTAATAAAGTGGCCGGTGAGTGTTTGTTCTTTATTTGGTGAACTATCCCTTTAAACACTTCTGTGAAAGGCAAAAAGTAAGAGAATGAAAAATGACGGCTTTAACACACTCCACCCCGGCGCTTAATACAGGTTTACTCTGTGGGAAGGAACATTAGGAAGCATCAACCCCACGTGCCTGAAACCGTGGACCTGCCTCGCAAGGTAATGACATCCCCAATGTACCTGTCTCCAATCTCCTCTCGCTTTCCTCAAGCTGCTCCGAGAAATACAAATCCAGCGCTTGTCAAGCTGCTAAACGTAATGACCAACACAGCAGCAGCGCTCAATCAAATCGAGACTTCCATCCTTAAAACCACAAGCGTATCTCAGGGTGTAGGACTCTAATTAACTGCTTAATTAGGCAACAGAAAAAAGAACTCAGGATTTGTGCAGGGGCTGGGAAAGATTAGTTCTGGTTATCACGTATTAGAGGAGCGGTGGAAATGTAAAGGGATTGATTTGTTAAAGAGGGCGAGAGAGAGTGAATGGCTTTGAATGTGGTGAGGAGGATCTTAGCACTTCCCGCTCTGAAGACGCTGCACGCGATTTACCAGACGCAAATGCTTCACAGATGGACGTGGTCATGAAGACATAAGTGATGAAGGAGTGCACTTGTCAGGATCACACTTCCATTGGGTTTTGATGATGTTAGATCAGCTTAAACTGGGTTATCTTCAAGGCCAGGGAGTTGTCAATATAGGGAGTCTCTCTGGAGAACCTCAAGGTGACTTAAATGGATAGTTTGCCCAAAATCTGGAAACCTGTAAGCATTGATTTCCGCCAGAGGTGCCGCTGGGGTGGGGGTGGGGGTGGGGGTGAGGGTAGTTAGGACGATTCTAAGGGCCCACGCCATTGTGGGGCCCCCAGGTCACATTTGACCGCGACAACACCTAGCAATACCCTAGTAACCACCTATGAATACACTAGCAAGTGCACACCAACAACCTAGTATCCAGAAAAATAACCTAGCAACCAATCCAAGTACACTACCAACTGCATAGCAACACCCTAAACACTGAACTGCATACCAACACTTTAGCAACCACAAAAATATCTTAGCCACTACCTAGCAACACCCTAGCAACCACCTACAGTATGAATACACTAGCAAGTGGACACCAACAACCTAGTATCCAGAAAAATAACCTAGCAACCAATCCAAGTACACTAGCAACTGCACTAGCAGCTACATAGCAACACCCTACAACTCAACTGCATACCAACACCTTAGCAACCACAAAAATACCTTAGCCGCTACCCAGCAACACCCTAGCAACCACCTACAGTATGAATACACTAGCAAGTGGGCACCAACAGCTTGGTATTCAAAAAATAACCTAGCAACCAATCCAAGTACACTAGCAACTGCACTAGCAGATACATTGCAACACCCTAAACACTCAACTGCATACCAACACCTTAGCAACCACAAAAATATGTTAGCCACTACCTAGCAACAACCTAGCAACCACAAACGAATACACTCGCAAGTGCACACCAACAACCTAGTATCCACAAACATAACATAGTAACCACTCCAAGTACACTAGCAAATGCACTAGCAGATACATAGCAACACCCTAAACACTGAACTGCATACCAACACCTTAGCAACCACAAAAATACCTTAGCCACTACCTAGCAACACCCTAGCAACCACCTACAGTGTGGATACACTAGCAAGTGGACACTAACAGCTTAGTATTCAAAAAATTACCTAGCAACCAATCCAAGTACACTAGCAACTGCACTAGCAGATACATAGCAACACCTTAGCAACCACAAAAATACCTTAGCCACTACCTAGCAACAACCTAAGAATACACTAGCAAGTGCACACCAACAACCTAGTTTCTACAAAAATAACCTAGCAACCACTTGCAACTGCAAAACAACACCCTAGCAACCACACAAATACCCTAACAGCCACATAGCAACCACTCAGGGAACAATAGCATTTATTCATTCATTTTCTTTTCAGCTTAGTACCTTTATTAATCTGGGGTCGCCACAGCGGAATGAACCGCCAACTTATCCAGCATATGTTTTAAGCAGCGGATGCCCTTCCAGCTGCAACCCATCTCTGGGAAACATCCATACACACTCATTCACACTCATACAATACAGACAATTTAGCATACCCAATTCACCTGTACCGCATGTCTTTGGACTGTGGGGGAAACCGGAGCACCCAGAGGAAACCCACGTGAACGCAGAGAAAACATGCAAACTCCACACAGAAATGTCAACTGACCCAGCCGAGGCTCGAACCAGCAACCTTCTTGTTGTGAGGAGACAGTACTACCTACTGCGCCACTGCGTCGCCCGGAACAATAGCAACTGCATCAAAACTTCAAAGACCCCTCTGTTGCTCCGTCATCATCATCCTCCCACATGAGAGTTTTAACACCTCTGTGAAAGGAAAGAGAGTGATAGCGAGAGCAAAAAAATGCCGCCAAAAGCAGGATAAGATGCCATGGATTAAACAGAAGGAGGACGCGACTCTTCTTTCATCCAGCGTTTTATTGGAGCAAGCTGCACTGCTCCAGGCCTCTGGATCTGGGATATGGAGCTGATTAGACAATCAAAAAAATCCCCTCATCTGACAAGTGGGGATTTTTTTGTGTCTGCGAGGAGGCAGAGGGTGTTTGTTTTCCTCAGGGCCTCTGAAACACAGAGAGACTCTGAACTCAAGGGCCGAGGGTATTTCCATATGGGGCATGAGACCCAATATAAAGGACATCCCTACTGACAAGCGGCTATTTAGGACCAGGGTTCAAACACCTTACATTCATTCGTTTTCTTTCAGATTAGTCCCTTTGTTAATCTGGGGTCGGCACAGCGGAATGAACCGCCAACTTATTAAGTACATGTACATGTACGCAGCGAATGCCCTTTCACCTGCAACCCATCACTGGGAAACATCCATACACTCTCCTTCACACACATACACTACAGACAATTTAGCTTATTCAATACACCTGTACCGCACGTCTTTGGACTTGTGAGGGAAACCGGAGCACCCGGAGGAAACCCACACCAACATGGGGAGAACACGCAAACTCCACACTGAAATGCCAACTGACCCAGACGAGACTCAAACCAGTGACCTTCTTGCTGTGAGGCGATCATGCTACCCACTGAGCCTCCTGACGCCCTCAAACACCTTTTCCAAAGTCAAATTTAAGCACTTTCCAGTTGCATTTTCAAGCAAGAAGTGTGGCAAATTACATTTTTACATACAGTTGAAGTCTGAATTATTTTCCCTGTATATTTATATTCCCTGTATATTTCTGTTTAACGGAGAGCAGATTTTTTCAACACATTTCTAAACATAATAGTTTTAATAACTCATTTCTAATAACTGATTTATTTTCTCTTTGCCATGATGACAGTAAATGATATTGTACTGGATATTTTTCAAGATACTAGCATTCAGCTTACATTGACATTTAAAGGCTTAACTAGGTTAATCAGGCAAGTCATTGTGCAATGACGGTTTGTTCTGTAGACAATCTGAAAATATTGTATAGCTCAAGGGGGCTAATAATTTTGACCTTAAAATAGTTTTAGAAAAATTAAAAACGACTTTTATTCTAGCCTAAATAAAACAAATAAGACTTTCTCCAGAAGAAAATATTTCACATACTGTGAAAATTCCCTTGCTCTGTTAAACATCATTTGGGAAATATTTGAAAAAGGAAAAACAAAAAATCACTAGAGGGGTAATAATTCTGACTTCAACTGTACTTCATCACATGCTAATTGTTATAGTATTCTATAGTATTGTAGTAGTAGTATGCAAAAAATTGATGGAGATTAACATTGAATTACTATCATTTACTCTCTCAAATGTCATTTGCTCACATCTTAAATGTGTCTTCTTTCATAGTGCATGTAAATGTGTATATTTATATTGAGAATTATTCGCATCCAAGATAAAAGTTTGTATTTACATAATATATACAGTGCTTAACATAAGCGAGTACACCCCATTTTGAAAATGAATATTTCTTAATGAATATAGGTAATGTATTTTGGTACATTTCAACAAAACAGATGTATTAAACAGATACAGTTGAAGTCAGAATTATTAGCCCCCCTGAATTATTAGCCCCCTGTTTATTTTTACCCCAATTTCTGTTTAAAGGAGAGAAGATTTTTTCAACACATTTCTAACCATAATAGTTTTAATAACTCATTTCTAATAACAGATTTGTTTTATTTTAGTAATGATGACAGTAAATAATATTTTACTCGATATTTTTCAAGACACTTCTATACAGCTTAAAGTGACTTTTAAAGGCTTAACTAGGTTAATTAAGTAAACTAGGCAGGTTAGGGTAATTAGGCAAGTTATTGTGATACTTTATTCTTTAGACTATCGGAAAAAAATATAGCTTAAAGGGGCTAATAATTTTGACCTTAAAATGGCTTTAAAAAATTAAAAACTGCTTTTATCCTAGCCAAAATAAAACAAATAAGATTTTCTCCAGAAGAAAAAATATTATAGGAAACACTGTGAAAATTTCCTTGCTCTGTTAAACATTATTTGGGAAATATTTAAAAAAGAAAAAATTCAAAGGGGGGCTAATAATTCTGACTTCAATTGTATAAATATATATATATATATATATATATATATATATATATATATATATATATATATATATATATATATATATATATATATATATATATATATATATATATATATATACACACACACACAAATATACACAGTATGCGCAAATATATTTTGTAAATATGAACCTTTATTTTGGATGCTTTGTCCATGCATTTTATCTTCACCCAGTTTAAGGGTGCAGATAAAAAAAAGACAGGCTGCTCACGCTACACGCACATGTGCAAACTCTAGAGTTTTTATTTTAAGCAAAAGTAAAAAGATGTATTTTATTTATTTATTTAACTCATTCATTCATTCATTGATTATATTATTTTATTTATTGACTATCATTAACTATTTAATAACATAAATTATCAAAGTAACAACTACAATTTCACACAATTTATATTTTTAAAAAAATAAGCACTTAAAATTCAAGCATTCACAAGGAATTCCAGCAAGCGCACGAACCCTGTAAGACACACATTCAGGCCTACATCCATACATGCCTGTTCCTCCTTCAAGAAGCAGCACATTCTCAAATTAGGCTTCAGAAGTTGGGTGTTGAAGTGCCTGCAGACCACAACAGACACACAGCACTGAGGAGGCGGCAACGGCAGCATGAAAGAGGCCTGTAATGTGGAGCTGGCACGACAAATTGTTCCTCAGACAAAACCCTATCTCTCTATCGCACCCCTGCATGGCACACCACCAGCCAGAGAAACGTTCTCACATACTCATGAACTCCGTCAGGGTTCACAAGTCAAAACGAGCCTGCCATTATTGGATTATGCTTTGCAAGAAAATACTCACACATTTTCACATTTAATAGAGTGCATTAGTCCATGTTTTCACTGTCTAGCAAAGTTGATCTGTGAAATATGTTGGCCACCCCAGTCACCAGACAGGAACATTATTGAGCATGTCTGGGGTAAGATGAAGGAGGAGGCATTGAAGATGAATCCAAAGAATCTTGATGAACTCTGGGAGTCCTGCAAGAACGCTTTCTTTGCCATTTCAGATGACTTTATTAATAAGTTATTTGAGTCATTGCAGAGATGTATGGATGCAGTCCTCCAAGCTCTTGATGGAGTCAGACACAATATTCATTCTTTTTCTACTGCAGCATGACTTTATATTCTATACTGTACATTATTTCTGTTAAGTTACAAGACTTTTGTCTAGGCAAAGGCAGACCTTACTCAAGGTTTCTGCTACATTCATTCATCCGTGGCGGGCCGCCACGACAAAATTCATCCCGCCACGACATTACAACTTCTCATTTAAAACATTTAGTCAGGTTTTTTTTATAGCGGGTTATAATCGCACCAAAACATATTAAAAGGTAAGTGAATTATAACAGCGCAAACATTTCTGTAACCGTAGTAGTGTTGTGCGTTATTTGTTCAACCCTTTAAGGTGACATGCTGAGTGATGCGTGGGGCGCCAGCAAACACAGCGTAGCTTTCAGTTAAGATGAACACAGTTTCCATAAGTATACTTATCTTTCTGGACTTTATAGCCGTTTCACTTTACTTCAGGACGCGTTAATGTCGGAAAACGCACAAAAACGCACTAAATCGCACTTCAGCAGCGCTTACTGGAGAGCGCACGAGAAGATCTGCACTTGAGGATGTAAATTTAAGTGCGTGCAAGAAGTTTTGTGCACGAAGAGGAAATCGGCGCGCAAGCAAAGAGATTCGCATGCTCATATTACATGAATGCGTTCTCGACTTGTAATACTGCGTGTAATATTTGTCTTTGAAATAGTTGGCAGATCTGTGTAAAAAAAAAAAGCCTGCCGCCACAGCTGGGAAAAATCCTAGAGGAAACACTGCTTACTGTCCTAATTAAATAATTAAAAATCATATAGGCATGATCATATTTTATTTTGGTAAAATAAGCGTAATCTAGAGATCTTTGCCTTTCATATAAGCCTCTTCTGACACCAAGTGATCAACTAGAAGTCAAGTTATTATTTGTTATTCCTAAAACTTGGATAGGCGACAAGAATTTTGTCAGGTAGTGTATATGTTGCTGGCTTATTTAGAAAGCCTATACTGTAATGTCAATAATGCAAGAAATGCTACTACTTTTTTAGCATTTACATAATGTTTGTGTAATATTTGTGTGCTAACTTTATTTTATAGGCTCTTCATATCTGCACTATTGGAAAGACAATAAAGTCGAATCTAATCTAACAACAATGAGTCAAACTTCAGATGAATGGCACAATGACGAATGGTGAAACGCGCTGAACGCAGCTCATCAAACCAAACACATAAATCACAGCGGTCCTTATCTTTCTTCTCCTCTTCTGAGCCTCTTCAAAGTTTTGCTGTTGTGGCAAATGATGCTCTTTGACTCTTTCCTGGAAAAGCAACAGCCTTTTGTCGGCCGTCCTCGTCATTGTCGTTTGTCATCATTACAACATGACTCTGACAAACGGCTGAGACTGATCATGTCTTTCAGAAGCCGCTATCATGAAGCCTGAAGGAGAGAGACGCTCTCTGGGGTCTGGAAATGTTCAGAGTCGCCCTGATAAACACTTTGAACGCAGATCAGCTCTAATGTCCACAGGAAACCTTGCAGATCTCGAGATGTTTTGAGAAGTCTTGTCAGATCCGACTGGACATTTGAAATCATGTGTCTGAGTGTTGTTACTCTTTCAGGGATTGATTTTTACTGTTACTGCCACTATTATAATGCAACACACGTCACTGAAAAAAACTATTCATTGGATTTACTAATTTTTTTTAAGGTAAGTGGTTGCAAACAATTCATATGGGCTGAATTTAAACAAACAAATTAAATTTAGGAACTTTGTTTGTTTAAATTCAACCAATGTAAATTGATTGCAACCACTTACCTTAAAAAAAAAAAGAGTAAATCCAATTAATCACTTTTTTCAATGTAAAGTTGAAGTCAGAATTATTAGCCCCCCTGTTTAATTTTTTCCCCCAATTTCTGTTTAATGGAGAGAAGATTTTTTTCAACACATTTCTAAACATGATAGTTTTAATAACTCATTTCTAATAACTGATTTATTTTATCTTTGCCATGATGACAGTAAATAATATTTACTAGATATTTTTCAAGACACTTCTATACAGCTTAAAGTGACATTTAAAGGCTTAACTAGGTTAATTAGGTTAACTAGGCAGGTTAGGGTAATTAGGCAAGTTATTGTATAATGATGGTTTGTTCTGTAGACTATCGGAAAAAAATATAGCTTAAAGGGGCTAATAATTTTGTCCCTAAAATGTTTTTAAAAAAATTAAAAACTGCTTTTATTCTAGCCAAAATAAAACAAATAAGACTTTCTCCAGAAGAAAAAATATTATCAGACATACTGTGAAAATTTCCTTACTCTGTTAAACATCATTTGGGAAATATTTAAAAAATAAAAAAAAAATTAAAAGGGGGGCTAATAATTCTGACTTCAACTGTACATGTGCATAGGGTAAACATATTTATTAATTATTATGATCATATGTAATCCAGTTTAATTAAGTGATGAAGTATTGGAAACAGTTTTTGTAAGTTTTGTCAAATGTGTCTTTAAATATGCAAATGAGGCATTATTGTAACATAGGCATATTGTAAATACTTGCCCAGCCTACATTATGTTGCTTGTTGCAGATTACAAATTCACTAGAGGGCGCTGTCTATGTTTTTATATTTTACTATTTATAATATATATAAATATGGCGACGCAGTGGCGCAGTAGGTAGTGCTGTCGCCTCACAGCAAGAAGGTCGTTGGTGCGAGCCTCGGCTGGGTCAGTTGACGTTTCTGTGTGGAGTTTGCATGTTCTCCCTGCATTCGAGTGGGTTTCCTCCGGGTGCTCCGGTTTCCCCCACAGTCCAAAGACATGCGGTATAGGTGAACTGGGTAGGCTATATTGTACAAAGTGAATGAGTGTGTGTAGATGTTTCCCAGAGATGGGTTGCGGCTGGAAGGGCATCCGCTGCATAAAAACGTGCTGGATAAGTTGGCGGTTCATTCTGCTGTGGCGACCCCAGAATAATAAAGGGACTAAGCCGAAAAGAAAATGAATGAATGAATGATTGAACATATATGAATATTTAATACTTTAAATATTTGGATCAGGTTAGATGTTTTCAGTCCAAATAGCAAAAAATAGTGTTAAACTTTTATAGAACTAAAATAATTTCAGAGGAAAAATCCACTAGAGGACGCTGTCTACATTTTTGCGAAGCTGAATTACGTTACTTATAGTCACTGCATACTGATTCTGAAATTTCCCAATAAAAAAAATGTTTTCTCAATCACATTTACACATTGCGTCCAAAACTTTTGTCCATCATAAAAATATTCGGATCGGGTTAGATTTTTTCAGTGAAAATAACAAACAATATTGTTAAACTTTGTATAACTAAAAATAAGTTCATATGACAAATCCACTAGAGGGCGCCATCTACATTTTTGCAAAGCTGAATTACGTTACTTATAGTCATTGCACACTAGTACTGAAAATTTTGTCTGTTAATAAGTCACATTTACACACTGCGTCCGAAACTTTTGTCCGTCATAAAAATATTCGGATTGAGTTTGATTTTTTTAGACAAACTAAAAAAAAACATGTTAAACTTTGAATAACTAACTAGAGGGCGCTGTCTACATTTTTGCGCAGCTGAAGTACAGTATGTGACTTATAGTCATTGCAGACGGATTTTGAAATTTTTGTCTGACATTTTCACACATTAAGAAGTGATGTAAAAGTCACGTTTTCTCAATCATATTAACACACTGCATCCGAAACTTTCGTCTGTCATAAACATATTAAGATCAGATTCGATTTTTTCAGTCTAACTAAAAATACTGTTAAACTTTTTATAGCTAGAAATAATTTCAAACAACAAATTGATTAAAGGGCGCTGTGTACATTTTTGCAAATCTGAATTACGTTACTAATAGTCATTGCACACCGATTCAGAAAATTTAATCTGAATTTTTCGCATGTTAAAAAGCCACTTTAATCTCACGTTGTCTCAATCACATAACAAATCCACTAGAGGGTGCTGTCTACGTTTTTGCAAAGCTAAAATATGTTACTTATGATACGTCATAGGCAACGCAGTGGCGGAGTAGGTAGTGCTGTCGCTTCACAGCAAGAAGGTCGCTGGTTCGAGCCTTGGCTGGGTCAGTTGGCGTTTCTGTGTGGAGTTTGCATGTTCTCCCTGCGTTCGCGTGGGTTTCCTCCGGGTGCTCCGGTTTCCCCCACAGTCCAAAGACATGCGGTACAGGTGAATTGGGTAGGCTAAATTGTCCGTAGTGTACGAGTGTGTATGGATGTTTCCCAGAGATGGGTTGCAGCTGGAAGGGCATCCACTGCGTAAAACATGTGCTGGATAAGTTGGCGGTTCATTCCGCTGTGGCGACCCCAGATTAATGAAGGGACTAAGCCGAAAAGAAAATGAATGAATGAATGAATGAATGATACGTCATAAAAATATTCGGATCGGGTTTGAGTTTTTCAGTCAAACTAATTAAAAATACTAAGTTAGTCTGTGGCGAAACGGTGGCGAGGTAGGTAGTGCTGTCGCCTCACAGCAAGAAGGTCGCTGGTTCGAGCCTCAGATGGGTCAGTTGGCGTTTCTGTGTGGAGTTTGCAGTACAGGTGAATTGGGTAGGCTAAATTGTCCGTTGTGTATGTATGGGTGTTTCCTAGTGATGGGTTGCAGCTGGAAGGGCATCCGCTGCGAAAACATATGCTGGATAAGTTAGCGGTTCATTACGCTGTGGCGACCCCAGATTAATAAAGGGACTAAGCTGAAAGAAAATGAATGAACGAATGAAAGTTAGTCTGCGCCAATAGCCTAGGGTGTTAAGCGCGTCGACATATAGCACCATGGTGCTCACAGCGACCGGAGTTGGATTCCCAGTTCAAGGTCCTTTGCCGACCCTTCTCCTTACTCTGCTCTCAACACTTTCCTATCTGTAACCTCCACTCTCCTATCCAAATAAAGGTGAAAAAAACCCTAAAAATGGTTATAAAAAAATATATATTAAGTTAAACTTTGCATAACTAGAAATTATTTCAAGATGATAAATCCACTAGAGTGCGCTGTGTCCATTTTTGCAAAGCTGTAATACGTTACATATAGTCATTGCACACTCATCCAGAACTTTCTGTCTGAAATTTTCACACATTAAGAAGTGATGTAAAAGTCACGTTTTCTCAATCAAATTTACACACTGCATTCGAAACTTTCGGCCGTCATAAAAATATTTGTATCAGGTTTGATTTTTTTCAGTCAAACTAATATCTAAAATACTGCCTGTTTTGCCTATACGATATCTTCCAACCAGCTATAAGCTCAACATTCACATACAGTCCATACACCCAAGCAATGCAACATAAAAATATATCATTTCCTCCCAAAACCTAAGTTTGTATAAAATTCCCAGACAATTAAGTGCTGTGAATGCAGTGAAATGAATGGCGTCCAGCATCAGACTGACATTAATCAGCGTCTCTAATGAAGATGATTAGTTCCTGGTTTTCCAGAGCGTCTCCTGTTCCAGATCTCCAGTATGTTCTCCTGACCTGCGAGACTCTGGTCTGGTAATGAATGTGCAACGTTATGCAGAGGGTCTGTGGTGCCAGTGAAGCTGGCCTGAACCCACAACCACATCTTTAAGAGAGTCATCATGCCACGCCATGCAGAGCGGCCACAGAGCATGATTAAACCTCATGACTTCAAACTTTCCACAGCCGAGACACTCGACCCGGCCTGCAGATCAACCAGGCCTGCAGATACGGAATATACGCCACACTGACTGCAGCTGCTTTCACATCTACAGACGTTTTGTTCTTATCTCAACACTGTTAAAAACGATATGACAAAAAATCCTGACAACAAACACTGCAAAAATGCCAAAAAATCAGGTATAATTAAAACCAGAATCATTTGATGACATAATAAAAGTCTTGATTTAAGGAGTACATAATAAAAGTTCTCGATTTAAATTGTGTGTATTGTGTGTAAATTGTGTAAATTGTGTGTATGTATATATATATATATATATATATATATATATATATATATATATATATATATATATATATATATTTGAATAGATAAAAATCGGGTATAATTAGAACCAGAGTCATTTGATGACATAATAAAAGTCTCGATTTAAAGAGTACATAATAAAAGTTCTAGATTTAAATTCTATTAATTTAATATATATATATTTGAATAGATTAAAATTTAGTATAATTAAAACCAGAATCATCTGATGACAAAATAAAAGTCTTGATTTAAGGAGTACATAATAAAATATTCTATTTAAATTTTCTATTTAAATTGTATTTATTTATATTTATATTTGAATAGATAAAAATCGGGTATAATTAGAACCAGAGTCATTTGATGGCATAATAAAAGTCTCGATTTAAATTCTATTCTTTTATATATATTTGAATAGATAGAAATCGGGTAATAATAGTAATAATAATAATAATAATGACAATTCCTTACATTTATATACCACTTTTGTGGACACTCAAATTGCTTTACACATTTTTTGGGGAGAATCTCCTCATTCACCACCAGTGTGCAACATCCTGAATGACGCGACGGCAGCCATATTGCACCAGTCCACACACCACACACCAGCTGATTGGTGAAGAGAAGACAGAGTGATGAAGTCAGTTATGATATGGGGATGGTTAGGAGGCCATGATGGACAGGCAAATTTGGCCAGATACCAGGGTAAAAACCCCTACTCTTTCTCGAAGGACATCCTGGGATTTTTAACGACCACAGAGAGTCAGGACCTCGGTTTAACTTCTCATCTGAAAGACAGCGCTCACTGAGCAGTATAGAGTCCCCTTCACTATACTGGGGCATTAGGACCCACACAGACCGCAGGTTGAGCGCCCCCTGTTGGCCTCACTAACAACACAGGTATTATATAGAACCAGAATCATTTAATGACATAATAAAAGTCAATTTAAGGATCAGAAAATACTAATGAAATGTCATATTAAGTCTTTATATGTGGCAAGTATCCTTCTAACTGCTAGGTTTTGCCCATTTATCAGCAATAAGCTTTTTTTTTTACTTTATAATACATTAGAATTTTATTTTACATATTGTAGTAAAGGTCAGTATTTGGTTTCACGTTTATGTAAATATATCTGTTAAACTGATAAATGCACTGTAACAAATGTTGGGTTCTTCTTTTATTTTTAGTTTAACTTAATATATTTTAGTCAGTTTGACTGATGGAAGTTGAGACGACTGTAAAAGATAATTTGATTCAACTTTAAAAAAGAACTTTTACAGTGTATTTTTTTTACTGAACTTTATATTTTGTTTTTTTAATTTTAGTAAAACAACCATCAATTAAAATCATCTTAAGAGCAATTTAAAGCAAACATTTATATTTTAATTATCCACATTTCACTTGAGTTTTAGCAAATTTTTAAAAGTAATATTAAAATACTGTACATATTTAAACAATTATTTAAACTGGAAAAATTATTTGATTTCAGATCCAGATTCATTCATTTCAGAAATTTGTCATATGGAGATTTATTTTTATCTCAACACTGTTAAAAAACGATATGACAAAAATTCATGACAACAAACACTGTAAAAAAAATTGTGTTGGCATAACATGAAGGAATTAAGTTAACTTATTATGTTATTTACAAATTTAAGTGGATTGAACTTAAAATAATTAAGTTGTCACAAAAATAAACTCAAGAATTGTGTTGTTTCAGCTCATTTTAAACAAGTAGTTTTGACAAACAGCAAACATTTTTTTTTTTTTGAGTGAATCAAATTTCAACTAATTATTTTTAGTTTAACTTAATTTTTTTAGTCAGTTTGACTGATGGAAGTTGAGCGACTGTAAAGGTAAATTTGATTAAACTTAAAAAAGAAGAACTTTTTTACTGTACATTTTTTTTACTGAAATTTACATTTTGTTTTTGATTTTAGTAAAATAATCGTTATTTAAAATCATCCTAAAGGTAATTTAAAGGAAACATTTATTTTTAGATTATCCACATTTTACTTATTTTTTTAGCAAACTTTTTAAAATAATATTACAATAAATATTTAAACAATGATTTAATTTCTACAGTTAACTGGAGAAAAAAAAACATTTTGACATAATTAACTTTACTTTCTATTTGAAGTCTTTAGACAGCAACATAAACATATAAATACTCAAGACAGCTGCGGTTCCGTTCAGATCCAGATTCATTCATTAGTAAAACGACCATCAGATAAAACCATCTTAAAGGTTATTTAAAGCATACAATAATATTGAGATTATTCACATTTTATGCAAGTAATTTTAAAACACTGTAAATATCGAAACAATTATTTAATTTCTATAGTTCACTGGACATAAACATTTAAATATATACAAAAGTAAATATAAAATACAGCCATACTGACTGTAGTTTCTCTGAGTTGAAGATTTAATATGATTTTAATTATAATAAATATATATAAATGTATATAAATTAGAAATAATATTAAAATAAATTTCCAGATTTTAATCATATTAAAATGAATATTAAATGTACACATTTACATTTATATGAAACACTTAACCAATTTCTAAAGTTAACTGGACAAAATCATCTTAATGAAATTTTGAAACACACACATATACAGTATATAATACACACACATATATTTATTTTTTTATACACATTTGAATTGATTTTTAGCAATACTAAAAGCAATATTAAAATATTCAAGTGTTCCATTTACCATTTATTTATTTATAACATGTATATATTATATCAACATTAACTTAATATAAATTTAGTTTCTTATTGGCAGTATTTTAGTAGTAACACATTACAATAAAATACAGCCGTACTGGCAGCAGTTCTTTGATATTGTTTTCATTCAGAATTGAATGTGAAATTCATCACTAGCAGAAAACAAACCGGCTTCTAGTACTCAGCAGCGAAAATAGCAATTGGGAGTTTTTACATTCACAATACATGAGAAACAGGCCGGAATGACATTTAAATGATTTAATAAAGTATATCATGTAATTTTCTGAAGTAGAGAGTTGATGGCTTTTCAGAGCAGCAGAATCTGAATGTGTGTCCGCAGTTGGTGATGTTGATGTGTTAAGAGTGCCCCCTAACGGCAGATAGAAAACACAACCATAACACCACACACACAGTACTACATCAAATAAATGATTATACAATGCATTAAGACGTTTTTACATGTTTTAAGATGTTTTAACAATTTTTGAATGCATTTAACCTTTGTTTATAGACACTTTTTTTTTCTCATCATTTTAGCTTTGCCAGTGCAAAAAGTTTTTTTTTTTTAATTGCATTATTTTCCATATCATTTCCTTTCATAAATGTATTTTACATCAGTAAAAAAAATTGTTACACTCTTAAAAACATAAATGTAACACTCGTAACCCATAATGGTAAACTTTGGGTTTTAATCCCCATGTGGTAGTTTGTTTTTTTAATCTGACTCCTCCTAATAAAATGTGTACAACTAATGTCTTTCTAATTAGTTATACAAGACTGCAATAATCACCCCTAAAAAGCATTTTGAAAACGTTTTTGTGTGTTTTTATTCACGGTATAATAAAAGTGGCAACATGTAACAAAGGAATAAGGATTTAAAAAGTCTAATATACACAACCGGTCAAAAGTTTTGGGTCAGCATGATTTTTAAATGTTTTAAAATAAGCTTTTCCTGCTCACCAAGGCTGCATTTATTTCATCAAAAATACAGTACAAATTGTAACGTTGTGAAATGTCATTGCACTATAAAATAACTGTTTAAAAGTAGTTTATAATTTAATTTAATCATGTATTCCAGTGATTTTAATGATGAATTTTCAGCTTCATTAATCCAGTCTTCAGTCACATGATCCTTTAGAAATCACTCTAATATTAATAATAATAATAATAATAATAATAATAATAATAATAACTATTATTATTATTATTATTATTATTATTAGTGCTAATAGTAATAAAAGCAACAATGATAACGAACGAAAATTTCATTTGAAACTACACACAATAAGTTATTTAAAATGTTAATAAATGTTTGACAATTTTACATTTTTTTAACATTTAATAAATGCCGCCTTGATGAACAGAATAATTTTCTTTTTAAATTATAATAAAAAAAGAAAAAAAAACTGACCCCAAACTTTTGACCTGTAGTGTACATATTCCACAGTGAATGTAGAAAAAATATTAATGCATTTTATTTTTATAACTGTTTTTTATTTTATTTTGACACTTAAATTGTATGCAACGTTTTTAAAATTGATTTAAAATTGATTTAAGTTTTAAGGGTGAAATGTAACATTTTTCCTGATTCACAGAGTTAAACAAAACAATGCAAAAAGTCCTATGAAATTATATATACAACACATTTTCATTGCTAGTGAAATTCATAAAGAATTTTAAAAAGGCAACAAGTAAAACAGAAATAAACTTGGAATGATAAAGCACTATTAGATTTTTTACTTATTATAGTTGTAAATGTAAATAGTATTACTGCTAGAAAACTATTAAAATAACAAAATTTTAATAATTCATTCATTCATTTTCTTTTCGGCTTAGTCCCTTTATTAATCCAGTGTCGCCACAGCGAAATGAACCGCCAACTTATCCAGCACATGTTTTACGCAGCAGATGCCCTTCCAGCTGCAACCCATCTCTGGGAAACATCCATTCACACTCATACACTACGGATAATTTAGCCAACCCAATTCACTTGTACTGCATGTCTTTGGACTGTGGGGGAAACCGGAGCACCCAGAGAAAACCCATGCGAACGCGGGGAGAACATGCAAACTCCACACAGAAACACCAACTGACCGAGCCGAGGCTCAAACCAGCGACCTTCTTGCTGTGAGGCAACAGCACTACCTACTGCGTCACCGTGACGCCCTAAAATTTTAATGATCAATTTAAATATTATAGTGGATCAAAGGCATCATTTAGTATAATATATATTCATGTAAAAATTAACATAGTTTCATACTTTACTGTATATTAAAATATATTTACAAAATAAGTCAACATGGAAGGTGTTCTTATATTTGAAATGATTAAAGATGTAAATTAATAATAGATAATAAATATTGGTATTGGTAATTTCCAGCTGCTCTGTGGTCCATATAGAGTCTTTACTGTACGAATATTTATTCAAAAGATTATTTGTTATATAAAAGAAATGTAAAATAATAGATTCCCAGTACTGGGCTGCAGCTGAAAGGGCATTCGCTGTGTAAAATATATGCCAGAATAGCTGGAGGTTCACTGCGCTGTGGCAACCTCTGATAAATAATGGACTAAGCCAATGGAAAGTGAATGAAAATAATAGAAATCCTCTGGATAATAATGTTAAGACCACCTAGTCCTGTCCACCAGCCTCACCTGACTTCACCATGATCTTAGAAAGTTTCTGGGGAATTTGGGACTTTAAATTGTGTGCTACATGGAAAACATTGAACTGTTCGGAGGAATGAAACACTATCCCATCTGATGCTCAACATACATCACATGGCAAATATCACATGCAATATATTTTTATAGTGGCTCCACGCACAGGGGCCGATTTTTTGGCTGAGGTGGTTTCATGTAACTTATTATGTGGTGGTAAGAGGGGAAAATTGTAATCATCTGGGTCCGGATTGGCATGGTCCATCTACTGTGAAAGACATCACATTGTCTGATATCAGGTTTTTTTTGTTGTTGACTGGCATCTTGCCTTGATCCAAACCATTTGGGATTTGGGCCTTTTTGGATTTGAAACCAGAGTCGGATGATGGCGATGAATTCAAAGTCTGAGCATTTCAGAAGAGAGCAAAGGGAGAAAAGACAGACATCGCCTCTAATGCCAGCGATTAATTTTGACATTGCAGATCAAAAGAGAGTAAATGTAACAGTATCTAAATGCGACATGACGCTCTCTGGGACGAGACGGAGGGGGAAACAGCAACCGCTGTTGTATGAGAGTGAATTTTTGGCTAACCTTTAGTTTTGTGAACACTGACACTCTCAGCTTTTCTCTTGTATAAAAGAGCTAAAACAACACGCCGGCATGAAGTGTTTCCATATGTGACCCGTTCGCCCGACTCAAACCCAGACGTGGGTGCTGAATGGCAAGAGTACAGGCAAAAGTCTTGACATAACTGCTGAACGGGAGATTTAACTCTGAAGAAAATAAAAACTAAATTATCATTGTAAACACATAATTCAAATTCAGTCAAAATGTACTCACCATGGAGTTGTTATAATGTATACCTGTTATTGTTTTAAGATTACAATATTCTTTACTATATAGTGGACTCAAAAAATGTTTTTTGCTACTTGTTCAAACGAGATGAATCAACATAATTCTTGAGTTGTTTTGGGACAACTTAATTGTTTTATGTTCAATCTACTTACACTTGTAAAAACAATTAAAGGTGCAGTAGGTGATTGTCTTCAGAAACATTTTTGTTGTGCTGATTGAAAGTCTCTTCACATTCCAATAGTAATGATTAAAGTAAATGATCTAAATGTATTTATATGTATTTTTATATTCTGGGTGAGGCATAAGTCAAAAAAATAATGTCATCCAATTAAAATTTGTCAGGCCGTCAATTCCCATAATTCCGATAAGTATCTTTTGGGGTTATTTCGATACCGGTGCTAAATCAATACTTTTAAAACGGTACCGGTGGCAAAACGGTGCCTGAACCGATACTTTTGAGCCACAAAATTATGGTGGATGACTCTAGAAATCTTTTAATTGATAGAATCTTTAAAAAAAATAATTTTAATAGAACAATATAATTAAAGTTTAAAGTAAACATCATTTCATATTTTATATATCTGAATTACATTAATATATTTCCTTTGATCATTTGTTGGTTAGCATTAATTTAAGATTTGCCTTATGAAATTAGCTTACTACTAACCTGTGGAAAGCCTGTCACCACTGATACTGTGACTCCAATACTGAACTCCTTTTTTTCTAGGGTTGGGGCTTGTGACTATGTTTACATGGTTATCAGTAATCTAATGATTTACCTTAATCTGAATAAGACTATAATATGATGAAGGTGTTTACATGAGTTGCTTTTTGAATGTTTCTTTCATGATCCTCTGGTCTTACATGTTATAGTACATAGATCGATTAATGTCATTGCATCACCACGCTATCCATGTTTCCTCCAGAGTTTCATGCAATTTCGGGTGTTTCATTTTTAATTTTTCGACTTTAACTACAGTTTAACTTTCATTCAGGAACATTTCATTCATGCCCCCATGACAAACTGAGGTATTTAATGCGAGCGTTAAGTAAGGACTGGTGGAAGAGTGCTCTATGGAATTTGATACCGCACGTTGAATGGAAAGAAAAAACCTCAGCATTTCGCGACGCAGGTGTCTTTGGTCCTTTAAGGTAATCAAAAATCACTGTTTACATGGTAGTCTAGACTCTTAATCAGAGTATTGTCTTAATCATATTAAAATCGGAGCATTGGTATCCATGTACGTACTCATAGACAGTGCATACTCTGCCTTTAAGTTGATTCCATGAGTCCTCAAATGTTTCATTAAGTTTGACGTGTTTCCCCTTACACGCAACTTTTGTAAAGTGTCTGTTTCACGCTGCTGTGTCAGAATCCTTGCTTGTTAAATACGCTTAAGAACGCTTAGTTTAAGCAAATTTCATGAACGCGATCATGCGTGTTGATCTGAAGAGAGTCGCTCTCGCTCATCGAATGCGCTGTACTGTGCGCATTGCGTGCGTCTGTTCCCTAAGCAACAAGAACAATTGCCTGACATCGCCTGTCCATATTCCTCAAAGCTGTTTAGAATTATAGGATAGGATAAACTTTATTTGTCCCCGAGAGGAAATTTGTCCTGGGCGAAAGGGTGCTACAACATTGCTCTAAGCAGACAATAAAATAAAACAAACAAAACAGTTAAGAACAAACAATTAAAAACATACATTGTTTACAAAATAAGACTGTATGTAAATATATAAATATGAAATATATAAAGCACAGTACACAGTCAAGTGCTAATGTACTACAGGTGCATTGTTCTTGGTAGAGTTCAACAGTTTTATCCAGGTAGGAACAAATGAAAGCTTCAGTCTATTGGTCTTACACATTGGCATTCTCAGTCTTTTTCTTGATGGTAACACCTGATATTCAGGAGGATATCAAGAGGCTGTTTGGAGTCAGCACTAATATTTATTGCTCTTCTCATGACTGCCTGTTCATATAGAGTCTGTATGGGCTCATATTGTTTTACTGTTAAATGTTTATTAAATTAAAACTGTTAAATTAAATGTTTAGAGATGTGACACATCGCGTACCTATGTGTGCCTTTGATGCACCCCTTGGTGCTTCATACGTCCTTGTTGCAGCACCAGTGGCACTGAAATTAGGCACCGAAATTCATATGCTGATTCGGTCCGGTACATACTGGTTACAAAGGTACCGGTGCTATAATGGCACCGGGTTTTGGTACCCAACCCTACCGATAAGTACCCAAACTGTCTGTCAACAAATGTAGATTTTTACATCTGTGCACTCCTGTTCATGCAGATCCGCCATTTGAACACACACGAAAGAGTGACAGCGGTAAAAACAAATGCTGAATCAAAACTTTTTTAAATCCTGAATCAATATTGGAGTTAGTTTTGCACGCTGGAGGAAGGACGACACCATGGCTGAAGTGTTTCTGTTAGACAGGTAATGTTCTGTTTTAAAAATATTTTAATCACGCAAAGCTGATGTAGATTGTGTTGTTTTACTACGGAGACCCGGAAGGGACGTGATGGTGGGAAAAAAAAACTGAGTGGGAGAAAAAAAAAAATGGGTGGGAGAAAAAAAAAAAACAGTGATACAGTGATTCCCTCGCAAAACATTTTTGTGTTCCCTCGCAAAACATCTTTGCGAGGGCACGCAAAAACTTTAAAAAATATATATTTTCCTATCACTGTTTTTTTTTTCCTCCCACTCAGTTTTTTTTCCACCATCACGTCCCTTCCGGGTCTCCGTATTTTACAAATAGGTTATATGCACGGAAGTGTTGTTCAGCCACTGAAATCTTCCGGTGAAAGATTGACGTGACTATTTTCAGTTTCATAAGAACCTTTTACAGCATCGATAATGTAGATTTTTATTCAGTTTAACAACAAAACATAAGTAAACAGCACTATTCCGCCTAGCCTGCTTTATTGAGGTGAAGTTGGTTTTATATTCACAATGGTTCATTTTTGAACAATGACAACTTGTGACGCGTCCCTATATTGTTTATCGCTACTTTGAATATTCGGTCTGAAACAGCATGTAAGTATGGCTTAGTAATAAGTGTAATTCCTGCACCCTGCCGGCCAACCACTAAGCATACAGTAGTCGCTTTAGGACAAAGCGTGTGAGAGAACGAAACCAGCGATCCTTGCATGTATAAAATATTGCACATTATAACAAGTTTTGCTTGCTACAAAACTGAAAATATTCTAGATATAATACAGTTTTTTTGTTCAGAAATGTAGTATTATAAAGTACTATAACATTTTCTAACTGACGAATGACATGATCTAGTGGGTTGTCTACTGTCATCTTTAAGGTGAGCATTCGTAATTTCAGGAGGAGTGGCTTTGGAAGGCAGGGGAGAGACTGTGTTTCAAAGATATTATCCTAACAGATTATTTTGGCAGATCCCCCACTGCACCTTTAAGTTAACTTAATTGATTTGTCTAGGGACAACATGACAGAGTTGTGTGGAAGCCAGCATTCTTTACAGTGTGTATCTGTACTCCAATCTGTATTGAAGAGATTTATTCAACAGTTTGCCAAAGCTATTGAATAAAGATGATCATGTTGTAAAACAATGCTCATTTTCTTCCACAGGCTAATCATTTACTGCTTAAGACCTTTGTGTATCATCATTCAGGAGCCATGAATATTTGTGACTGAAGTCAAAATTATTAGCCCAAGGATAAGATAATGATATTGTTATTTAGTTATCCAGCTGGGGACTATTCTCAGGCATTTCGTAATAACATTGCATGGTACGGCAGCAATGTTATATATTATCTATATCAACATAGAAACTTTTCATTTTCCAATGGTCCTAGTACATGATGTATCTACAGAAGAGTCAAGGTTTAAATAGGAAAATTATCAAAACTCTTCTTTTTTTTTTTTTTTTTTGCGAGATGCTAATGGTCTAATCTGATTCAATGATTTATGCTAAGCTAAGCTAAAAGTACTCCCACCAGACATGGGGCCTCATGTATCAACGCTGCGTAGGCACAAAAACTTTGCGTACGCCAGATTTCACGCTCACGTTTGGATTTACTAACGATGAAATTAACGTCCACGCCAACTTCATGTCTGGCGTACGTGTATTTCTTGTGTGAGTTTGTTTTATTTCCATTGGCGACTCCTAGAGGCAATTATGTTAAATTGCACACTACAAAGTATTGCACCAACACATGTGAAAAACACTGCTATTCATTTATAATTGATCAAACGGGTAATTAACACAATATATTTTTTTTTTTTTTACCAATTATGTGATTTAGAACGTACAGTATAAAAGCATTTGCACATGTATCGATATTGTGGCAAGGTGGCCTTGGTCAACCCATGATTCATTGATCCTCACAAAGGCGTGATGGGTGGCTTCTTGGTGAGTGATGCATTTAAAGATATTATTCCAGCTAAATTTTTTATTTTATTTTATTGAGCATAATTATTATCATGAGACCGCGGTTATCCATTAAAGATGTGGCTGTTAACCCCCCTCAACAACCCACAAAACTGATCAAGAGCGCAGATACAATGATGCCCATTCTCGCACTCGGTCAGTTGTAGAGCGGGCGATTGGGCAGCTGAAATGCCAGTGGAGCTGCTTTGATAAGAGCGGAGGGGTGATGCTATTCCGCCCTAACAAAGTGTTCCTCTAATACATCTGTGTCTTCCACAGACACGCATACTACTCCAGACAGTAAAGTGTCGCCCACAATTGAGGCAACTCTCTCCTCAAAGGGTGTTAGTTCATCATCCCCTGTTCCTCCGCCTGTTCGGTCCACACTTTGACGGTGCGCCGCTGTTCTTCTCTTAACCTGACCTGCACCTTTACATCGGACCATTTCTTTTTTAATTCACTCACAGTGCGATGTTCCAGCCTGATCTCACGAGAAAACGTAAGTATTTTATGCTTTGCCAGTTTTGTGGCTAATTCGTACGAGTTCAGAAATTGTACGATTTTAAAAAGGAGGTGTGGCACCCAGCCCCACCCCTAACCCCAACCGTCATTAGGTGATGAGCAAATCGTACTAAATTGTACGAATTAGATTGTACGAATTCATACGAATTAGCCACTAAATCAAAAAGTTACGAATTGCAGTGAGATTGCGTTGGATGTTCAGACCCCACTGCGTTAACCGCGTCAGCTAAACTCTCCCACTCTATTTTTTTCTTTTGTTATTAATTCCGGAGGACAAACTTGCAAGTAACACAGTTTTTCTCCGGTCTACCTCTGATAGTAGCACCTCAAATTCATTTTCTGTGAAGTTTCTCTTCTTGCTTGATTTTGCCATTGCTTTTTCGTTTGGTTTTGCCAAAGTAGAGTCATCACCATATTTATACGGGGGAGGAAGCAGGGAGGGGTTTTGCGCTCGTGCACATGTGCTCAGTTTCACGTTAATTCAGATGTACAAAGAGAATATGTGTGGGATTCCGCGTACGCAGTGTTTTATACATCTGATTATCTTTAAGTGATTACTTTTAGGGATAAAGTACATCCAGGAGTTTGTTATCGCAGAATAATCCCGCTATTATTTCGAATTTATCCCGCTTATTACATAGCTATATACTTGCCACAAAACATAAAAATTAGACATAAAACATTGTTCTGAGTCGTAATAGTTTATAGATTCTTTAATTAAACACAAAGCTGACAGAAATGAAATGAAACTGAATGTAGCATTCACTAGTCTGTGCATTATTCAGTCACAAGGTGGCGCCAAACAGTCAAAAAAACACAAAGCTCAACGAAACAATTAAAACTGGCTGAATGGAGCAAACACTAACCTATGCAATAATCATTCATAAGATGGCGCCAAACAGTCAAAAATCCAAAGATGACCAAAATGATTGAAACCAGTTGAATGAAACATACATTAACTTATGTATTATTCATACACAAGATGGTGCCAAACAGTCAAAAACAACGGCGTGACAGACAAGCAGATTTATATGAATATTAAACACAAAATTGTTTGCTTGGGGGTGTACTATAGTTAGGTTTAAGCAAAATTCAAGTATCATTCACCCCGAGCTGCTCTTGATAATGTCCTGAAACAATTATTATCCTCACAATTACCTGAGTGTTAACAACTGAAGCCATGTCATTGAACCTTACCATTCTTTACACTTTTATAATATTCAGTAGTCAAACGCTGACCCAAAAGCTCAATTAATTAATTGAGTCAATATGTTTGGCTGGGATCTTCAGTTTGCTTTCAACAGCTTGGTTACGGTGGTCTCTGCAAAGTCCCCGTAATGTCTTTCAGATTAGCATTTAGTTAGAACCGCAATTAGGAACCATTACAGGACCGCCACAAGTTTACCAAAAAAAAAAAAACTGTAAAAAGTGAATCACCACTTCCCACTGGAGACCCCCAGAGCTAATGGGCCTGAAAAATTCCAGTAAAAGATAGCCAAAGCGCACACACACACACACACACACGCACGCACACAAACATACATGCACGTGTTAAATAGAGAGATTGTGAGAAACAAAGAACCACATCATTTCCATGACCTTCTGAACTGTTCAACTTCCTTGAGCTGGTTTCCAGGACAGAGTGAGCGAGTGCATTGAAGAAATGACTAAATTCTGTATTAAAATGGTTGCAACAAAGTTGAAGCAATCTCAGGTCTTGCTATCTGGCCTTGGTGAAATCCTGGGCTTTTTTAAATGTACTGCTGAAACTACTCTTATCGGTTTGATGGTAATTAGCGGTAGAGCCTGTAAAGGCCGTTTCTAAGCTCTGCTGATCTGGACCACATTTCATTGGCCTTCCAAGAGGAAAAAAACAGCATGTGAAAATGACTATTTTATATTTCAGCTCTCAAAGTATTTATTTATTAAACGAAATTAAAAGACTTATTAAAAGAAATATCTGAGCCTAAATAAACTAAAAACTGTGTGAAAATACATTTAAAAACTGAATCAGTTTTTGTGAGTCAGTCAGAACCGACTCAGTTGATCAGAAGTTCAGTGAGTCATTTAAAACTGTTCCAAAACCTGCGCAAAATTTAGAATCCATCATTGAACAGACAGTACAATGTAAAAGATGTTAAAAAACTGTAAAAAATAATACAGTAAAATCTATAATCTGGTTAACAGTAAGTTTCCTTAATACAGTGAATAACTGTAAATTCACTTTTCCAGAATTCCCGCAATGACGCTTCACTTTTTTATGCTTTTTTTGTTGACATTATTGTGGTTCTTTTTAGTTTATGTACATAAGAGTTTTATGTTACATCTAATCAGAGGTGGGTAGTAACGAATTACATTTACTTCTCTACATTTACTTGAGTAAAATTGTTAGGTATTGTGCACTTTTTGAGTACATTTAAAAATGTGTACTCTTACGCAAGTAAATTATTAGAGAAAAATTTGGTGGAGTTCCTTCGTTACTGTCGAATGTCTCCCACTTTCGGTTTAAGCGTGCGTGTCTATGTTGGAATGATGGCTGAAGTCGAGGAAGACGTGTGAGTTTATACTGCGGTCACGCCATGGCCATCTGCGGTTCCGAGAAGAGCGGTCACGCTGTCTGTGCAGTGAGTTTATCGGACCAGGTCACCCGTGGTCTCAAGTTCAGTCTATGTTTTTACTCCAAGATGTCAACAAGAATAGTTTGATAATGCGATGTAAGTTGTACATCGAACTGACATTGCAACATAAACATGAGTTACAGCTCCAACCTGAAAAAACACGTAAATGTTAGTGTCAAAATAATCTCAATTAGAACCCTATTAATGGTAACTGTGGGATAACTAAAGAAACTGCTGTTTAATGGAATAACTGATCTTTGACATGATGACAGCAGATAATATTTCACTAGATTGGGCTATAATATAACATTCACTAGGTTGAGCTGTCTGCGACAGTCCTCAAATGGTTCAGATCTTACCTTGAAGGGAGAGGTTACTTTGTCAGTATAGGTGACCATAGGTCAAAGTGGACACTCATGACATGTGGAGTCCCACAAGGCTCAATTCTGGCACCTCTCCTGTTCAACCTTTATATGCTTCCTCTGAGCCAAATAATGAGAAAGAACCAAATCTCCTACTACAGCTATGCTGATGACACTTAGATCTACTTAGCCTTAACGCCTAATGACTACAGCCCTATTGACACCCTCTGCCAACGCATTGATGAAATGAACAGTTGGATGTGCCAAAACTTTCTTCAGTTAAACAAAGAGAAAACTGAAGTCATTGCGTTTGGGAACAGAGATGAGGTTCTCAAGGTGAATGTGTGCCTTGGCTCTAAAGGTCAAACAACAAAAAATAAGGTCAAGAATCTTGGTGTGACTCTGGAGTCAGATCTGAATTTTATACTTTCATCTCAAAAACATTGCATTAATTAGATGCTTTGTTTCCAGGTGAGGATTTAGAGAAACTTGTCCATGCTTTTATCAGCAGCAGGGTGGATTACCGTAACGCCCTCCTCGCTGGCCTTCCCAAAAAGACAGTCAGACAGTTGCAGCTCATCCAGAACGCTACGGCCAGGATTCTGACCAGAACCAGAAAATCAGAGCACATCACACCTGTCCTCAGGTCTTTACACTGGCTCCCAGTTACATTCGGAATAGATTTTAAAGTATTATTACTTGTCTATAAATCACTAAATGGGCTAGGACCCCAATACATTACAGATAAGCTCACTGAATACAAACTTAACAGATCACTCAGATCATTAGGATCATATAAACTAGAAATTCCAAGAGTTCAGTCAAAGCAGGGTGAATCGGCTTTCAGCAACTACGCCCCTCGCTGAAATGATCAGATGTGCTCCAACATTAGGCACATTCAAACCACTACTGAAAACACATCTGTTTAGCTGTGCCTATACTGAATGAGCACTGTGCTACATCCGACAGATCGCACTATAATGTCCTTCTTGTCTTTTTCATTCTTTTATAACCTGTTTTTTTTTTTTTTCATTTTTATTATTTGTTTTTATTTTCTTATACTTTTATCATGTAAAGCACTTTGGATTGCCACTGTGTATAAAATGTGCTATATAAATAATCTTGCCTTGCCTAGATATTTTTCAAGATACTAGTATTCAGCTTAAAGTGACATTTAAAGGTTTAACCAGGTTAATTCGGCAAGTTAGGGTAATCAGGCAAATCATCAACGATGGTTTGTTCTGTAGATAATGAAAAAAATAATAATTGCTTATGAGGACTATGTATGTATGTATGTATGTATGTATGTACAGTATGTACGTATTCTTACCCGAGTAACTTTTAAGATTGTTACTTGTACTTTTACTTGAGTATAGATTTTGTATACTCTACCCACCTCTGCATCTAATGTTGATAAATAATGTTTTTTTTGCAATACTTTAATTTTATGTGTGTTACTATGGAGCAAAATCTGTGGCAATATTTCACAAACAAATCCAGCATTTGTGAGAAAATCTGCCTGGATGCACTTGTGAGAAAATCCACATGCAGCTGTATGCACTACATGTGTTTCTTTAAGGGCTACATGCAGTTGCATGCAGATGGACTGTATTTATTTATGAAATATGATTTATATTTGTAAAACACAATACAATTATTTGTATACACCACTGGGTTTTTGCTCAAACTGACATTTGTTTTTGCATAGGGGTTTCATTTTGTTTCCAAGTCGAGTGACTCTTTGCAAATCAGCTTGTCTTTGTTTACAAAATGCTTGATTTGTTTGTGAAATTTTGGTACATCTTTCACTCTATATGTTCCCATGATGGTGTTTAGTAGTTGTGTGAATCACTCTGAGCAGCTTCTATTTATTAATATGTCTCTCTGCTTGTGGGAAAAATTGTTTGTGATTAGCAAAGTTTATTATATGTCTTTCTCATCCACACATGCTTATGATTTTGCTTTTGTCTGTGTAACAAAGATACAATGTGTAAATGTTAGTACTTCAAAACATTGGTGAATGACTATAAATTAATGAAACAAAGTAATTTGCCGTAAAATTTCTTTTACATTCCTACCGTATTTTTAAAAGTAATATTCTGGCAACCACAGCTTTTTACTGTAAATTTTACAGATTTTTTTTACAGTGTAATTTGCCAGTTGTCTCTAGTTTATCATGAACACAACTCTTATTGTGATGCGTCTATTAAAAGTCAATATTTAGTTTAGTTTGTTTTTTGGGGGGGAACAGATTTATAAGTCATCTGGGAATCAGACATCACAGCTTGTAGGAATTTACTGTCATTTTTTTGTCAGTTCCTGCATTTAATTGCTGCATGCTGTAGTGGTTATTTAAAAATCTATGACATCAAATGTTCAATAACAACTTCTTTGTTCTTTACTAAAATATATTAATGATCAGGGATGGGCAGTATTTATGATGCATGCATTTCAAATATGTATTTCAAATACAAAATATTATTTTTTGTAATTTGTATTTTTGATAGGGTTGATGAAAATTGTATTGTATCTTATATTTTTGTAGTTTGAAAATACTGTAAAATACTTTGTAAGAAGTCTACATGATGACATCATAAAAATGTGGCCTTTGATTGCTTGACTGCTTTCTCAGTTATTTGCCTAGGCTTGAGATCAAAACAGAAAATGTATTTATATTAAAGAAGGCAGATAATACTCGGAGTATGGATGGAAATTATGCATCACATATTAAATCTTGGCGATACCTACAATAATTCACTAGCTGCCAGTAGTATAGTTAATGAAGAGGAAAGAGTTCTGCCTAAAGATGTCAAAGTGAGACAATATATGAAAGACAAATATTTAATAATACAGCAATTCAGTCTATACAGACTAGTCAAAATCACCCGACCGGTTATACGGCATCAGCAGGATATATATGTGAAGAGTTTATTTGCAAAACACGATAACTCCATTACTTTTGAGATATCATGTTTTTATGTTGTGCATTGAAGAAATTATATAGAAATTACCTATGGAAATGACTAAAACTTGAGTTTTTAATTTTCAGAAATCATGTATTAAATTGAGTATTAAAGAGTTCAATAGCAAGAGACTAGATTTATAAAACAAAATATTAATTAACACTTCATATGCCACCGTTTTAAAATAAGAATGTTAAGAGGTGAAATAATCATTGTACAGAAATTATAACAATTTTAAAGCCACACAATGGGTGGAAATTTAATCAACAGATATACAGTAGTACTATATTCTGACTCATCTGCATTGAACAGGACATTCTGTATGAAATTTGTACAAAAATATATACTAAATGAATAAAAAAGAAACAAGTAAAAAAATGTATATCTACTCATGTAGGAGTAGAGGTGAATGAGGTGGCAGAGAATCTGCTAAAACTTACTCAGAGAAATACTGTCGCTGTCAAAGATTGTCTACTTCACCTTTAACAGATTGATCAAATAGGCCTACCCAATGAAGGTTGCAAAGAAGGTTCAGGCTAACTTGTTAGTGTGTTTTGTAGTATTTTTAAAATAGAAAAATACGGTATTTTATTTTGATACATGTTTTGGCTGCTGTATTTTGTAGTTTATTTTGATACACCTAAAATGGAGGTGTTTGGTATTTTATTTTAAAATACATTTCAATGTATTTTTTGCCCATCTCTGTTAATGATGACATTCATTAAATTATAACTGTGATAAAAAAAATAACAAACATAATAAAACACAAAACGTTAAAAAGCAATATCACAACAACACTAAAACTACATTAAAAAACAACTGGCGAATTGGACACTAGTGTGACAGTCAGTCTAAATCGCTGAGGAAAAATAGTAATTAAATGAAAAGCTGTTTTCAGAGTTACTTATCTATCTATCTATCTATCTCTCTCTCTCTCTCTCTCTCTCTCTCTTTCTCTCTCTCTCTCTCTCTCTCTCTCTCTCTATATATATATATATATATATATATATATATATATATATATATATATATATATATATATATATATATATATATATATATATATATATATATATACACACACACACACATATCTATACGTATACATATACATACAATTGACATTATTAGCCCCCCTTCGAATTGTTTTTTCTTTTTTAAATATTTCCCAAATGATGTTTAACAGAACAACGGAATTTTCACAGTATGTCTGATAATATTTTTTCTTCTGGAGAAAGTCTTATTTGTTTTATTTCGGCGAGAATAAAAGCAGTTTTAATTTTTTTAAATACCATTTTAAGGACAAAATTATTAGCCCCTTTAAGCTATATTTTTTTCTTCGATAGTCTACAGAACAAACCATCATTATACAATAACTTGCCTAATTACCCTAACCTGCCTAGGTTATCTAATTAACCTAGTTAAGCATTTAAATGTCACTTTAAGCTGCATAGAAGTGACTTGAAAAATATCTAGTCAAATATGAGTTACTGTCATCATGCCAAAGATAAAAAAAAAATCAGTTATTAGAAATGAGTTATTAAAACTATTATGTTTAGAAATGTGTTGGAAAAAATCTTCTCTCTGTTAAACAGAAATTGGAAAAAAAAATAAACAGGGGGGCTAATAATTCTGACTTCAACTGTATATATATTTATATTATAATATTATATATATTGAATGCATTCTTTCATAAAATGTTTATACAGTTTAACATTTATTTACTACATTTGCTCCATGATGATATTCAGATCACTTTCTTTCTCAAAAACAACACATGCAAAGAGATGAAGAGATGATGCCAACCATTGAGAACTTCAAGGACAACACATACACGAATACACTTCATTACACATGTACACATAGACATCACCTATATGCTATAAAAGTAACTAGGTTAACTATGCCCGTATATAATAACTTATATTTATTTGTAACCTTTACTTAATTTGATTGTAATGCAATAATGTGCACCTTTTCTAAAGCTGCTTTGAAACATTAATTATTGTCAAAATTATTGTAAAAAACGCTATACAAATAAACTTGAATTGAATTGAACTGAATTTATTAACACCAACAAAGAGAACAGCAAGAGGAAAAAAGTACAAAAAAAAAGACGCAGACTTTCCCAGATCCTAGTAAAACATCATCCAGTGGATGAGCCATGCCGTCACAATGCTATCTTGATGAATTACAAGCCTGTCCTTTCATAGAAATTATGTGGCCGAGAGCCCACTGGAGCCTCCAATATGGCGTCGGGTGATTGGCGAGTAATTCGATTGAGCGAAGAACAATGTACACTTAGCAGAGACAGATCTCAGGCCGACCAATAAACAAGAACCTGGACACATGTCACACTGGCCATATTCAGCTGAGACGGAAGCGAACACTTGATGAAATTAAATCTTCCTAAACAGAGTCACACACATTTAGATTGATGCGAGACAAACTACACTGTGGACAGGCTTCTCGGTGGGGTCAAGAGTTCACACGGGTCACGACCCCTGACTGACTGGCACTGCTGAGTAAGGACTATAATAGTACACACAATACTCACACTCACTACTCACAATAATGTCATTTCAAGGTCTTTTGCATCTGATGGAGAGATCTGGATGGATTTTATACCACAAATGAGCCACTGGCTAACAGGTTTGGCGGCCATTTCTGCCAGTTTTTTTCTTAGACCACCGGAGGGAAATCTTCATGAATCCGATGCTGCTGCTGAACTGGCATGTGACTTAAACCTGCATCAAGGGCTATGCAGAGGTCAACAAAACATTGCAACACGTTTTGGACCAATCCAGAAACTCTTAGCCTGAGTGTGTTGAGCAAAAGGCATCACATATTAAAGGGCACCTATGATAAAAATCAACTTTTGTAAGCTGTTTGGACAGAGTTGTGTGTAGGTATAGTGTATCCACAGTCATATTGGGGTGATAGAAACACAAAAAGTGTCATTTAAAGAGCCCCTATTATGGGTTTTTGAGAATTACCTTCCATGTAGTGTGTAACACAACTCTAAGGGAAGTGAAATATCCAGCTAAGGCTTAAATCTGAAACTGCACAGTGTTAAAAACTCTTGATTCATTTATAAAAGAGTTGACTCATAGTGCTTCAAATGAATCGTCTTGATAACAAGTCTTTAGCCGTCTTGGTGTGACGTCGATACGAAACTTAAACCTGGGAAAATTTAAACCTGCGACCCCGCCCACAAACACAGTAGCAAAGAAAATGAGGAAGACAAATACTGTAGCAGATCCCGGTTGAATCAAGTCGTGTAGACGCTGTGCTCAGCTGGATATTATTGGAAGTGTTAGTGTTATTTTCTCTACCCAAAGATGAAACTGTGAAGAGTCAGTGGTTGAGGTTTATTTTTGCAAAAATACCTCAGCATTATAGCCCAGCCATGTGCTGTTCGAATGCTTCAGCAATCTACACACTTACAATGGGGCATTCGTCGGCTGTTTGTTAAAGGAAGGATCAGAGAATACTATTGATGTAAGGGACTTTGTCAGTACATGGATCAGTTTCTTCCTCCATTTCACAAGTGTAAGTAAGTGCATTACCATGGTTGCCTCTAGTTTTCTCTAGCTTGCAAATTATGTATTTAATTGTATTTTGTTACTTGTAACCGCTTGTACTGTATCTGGTTAACTCTTTATATTCTCATGTCGTGTCTAAAGACACTTTAAAAACGTGACGCGTGCCGCTTTGTTTACGGATTTAAATGCGTTTGTGAGCTCGTTCCACTGCCGTTTGTTGTTGCTATGCACACTGTCAGCTGTTCCTACACACGTGCAGCGGTCAAGGTTCAAAATAGTTCAGCTTTTGCTGACCGAGGGGGTTAGGTTCGGGGGTGAGGTGTCTGAATAACACTGTTGAGAATCGTGCTCTGTTTATTGTGGTGTTAGTAACTACTAAGTGTATTTCGGGTGGCCGCTGCAATCAGATATACCAATTTTGGTGACCCAGGGGTTTCACAGACCGTACCAAAATATTGAGGTTGAAATTACGGGAGTCGGGATAAATAACAAAACGGGAGGGTGGAGGGAGGGAGATGGGTCTGAAATATGTGAGAAAAACAGGAGTGTTGGCAGGTATGCTCACACATACACTATGCACTCTGACTACTTCAATATTGTTGATAAGCCGTGCTGGGCATTTCACTCTGACTCACGCTGAACGCTGTCGACCAATCGCAATAGGCTGTCATCGGTCCAATCAGCGCAGATTAGCTTCACGCTAAGGAGGGGCTTGGGAACAAATGAATCACTGAACGAATCATATGGGAGTCGCTGGGATAATTAGGTAAAAATAAATGCATATTATAAGACAATGAAAGTGTTTTTTGACCTTGCACGCATATTAGACTGTTGTTGGAGACCCCTAAAACAAAAAATATGACCCTTTTTAATGTATAATAGGGGCTCTTTAAAAAATTTAATGATGTGAAAATAGGATTTAAATCCCTCCTATTTTGAAGCCCACCACAACGTGATGTAGGAGTGCGGTTTTCTTCGCCTACCAAATTGATTGACAGCCACGTGTTAACATGTCTCCGTAGTATAATCATATCAATAAGACAGGATGTGCGCAAAGCAACTGGGATTAAAAGATCTGTTGAGCTCTCTGTGATCAGCAGCACCTCGAGAATGAGTTTTACAAGTTTAAAACGTTTTTAAAACACTGCATGTTTATAAAATCTGGATATTAAAGTGTGTCCTGTCACATTTGCTGTGCAAAAACAGTAACTCCACAACAAATACATCAAGTAACCATTGGGAGAGTTTTTACTGTAGTAAGGAAGATCTGCTTCATTTTTGTCTGTCACTGTGCCGTTTATCTACGTGAAGGCTATGGCTTTGACAATCACGTAGGAACGGTGGGCGGGGAGAACCAGCTCATTTGCATTAAAGGACAAGCAACAAAAACAGCTACTATGTCCAAACAGCTCAAATTTCCCAGATTTAGAAAGGTATAATAAATAATCTGATGGGTGTTTTGAGGTGAAACTTCACAGACACATTCTGGAGACACAAAAGACTCATCTTAAATCTTAAAAAAGGAGTAAATGAAGAGTTTTCCGCTGAGCTTTTTTCTTTATTTTAACAAAGATATAAACATCATCAGTGTAACTAATTTGACTGATTAGAGGCCTAGATGTAATGTAGACTAGGAATTTCTTTTAATTAATTTTCAATTTCACTGTAAAAAATGCAGGGTTTCATAAAGGAATTAAGTTACTTATTAGTTTTTTATAAATGTAAGTGCTTTGAACATAAAACAATTAAGTTACCCCCCCCCCCAAAAAAAATGTCAAGAATTGTGTCTCCTCAGCTATTTTTAAGTGTTGTTTTTTAAATTCCTAAATATTCAAACATTTTATGTTTATTTCTTTTAACCACAAAAAGTTTTTTTTAATAAATAATTTTAATTAGCAAGAATGCATTAAGGGCGTCACGGTGGCACAGTGGGTAGCACCATCGCCTCACAGCAAGCAGGTTGCTGGTTTGAGTCCCGGCTGGGCCAGTTGGCATTTCTGTGTGGAGTTTGCAAGTTCTCCCTGTGCTGGCGTGGGTTTCCTCTCGGTGCTCCGGTTTCCCCCACAAGTCTAAAGACATGCGGTACAGGTGAATTGGGTAAGCTAAAATTGTCCATAGTGTATGTGTGTGAATGAGAGTGTATGGATGTTTCCCAGTAATGGGTTGCAGCTGGAAGGGCATCCGCTGTGTAAAACATACGATGGATAAGTTGGCAGTTCGTTCCGCTGTGGTGACCCAAGATTAATAAAAGGACTAAGCTGAAAAGAAAATGAATGAATGAATTAAGAATGCATTAAAAAAGAACAATAAAGTATTATATACTGTATTATACCTCAAGTTTCAAAGACAAGGCTTAAGGCTAGTCCTAGACCAGGGGTGGCCAAACTCCTGAATTCCTAAAGAATTTAGCTCCAACCATAATCAAATACACCTGAGCCAGCTAATCAAGCAGTTACTAGATATACTAGAAACGTCCTGGCAGGTGTGTTGAAGCAAGTTGGAGCTAAACTCCAACACTAAACACTAAATTTCAAGTATGAGTGGTCTTCACTAAAAACCTCCAATGACATCAGCAAAAAATACATTCATTCATTTATTTTCGATCGACTTCTCCATTTCAGAGGTCGCCACAGCGGAATGAACCGTCAACTATTCCAGCATATGTTTTAGACAGCGGATGCCCTTCCAGCGGCAACCCAGTACTGGGAAAAAAAACCCATACACACTCATTCACACACCTATACATACGGCTAATTTAGTTTATTCAATTCACCTATAGTAATAATAATAATGATAATAATACCTTTTATTTATAAGCGCCTTTCAAAGCACTTAAGGACACCTTACAGCAGATCACAAGCACATCATAAAAATACAAGCAGTAAAAATAACAATCAGCATAATATTAGACCAGCAAATCATTAAAAGCTCTCCTAAACAAAAACGTTTTTATCTGAGATTTAAAAATGGAAATAGAGTCCATCTGGCGAATGTGCAAAGGCAGGGAATTCCATAACTTTGGTTTGGAACAGATAACAGTTCAGCAGAAGATGATCTCAGTGAGCGTGAAGGAGTGTACAAATAAAGAAGATCAGAAAGATAGTAAGGGGCCAAGTTATGAAGAGCTTTGTATGTTAAGAGGAGGATTTTGTATCTTATACGATAGTGAACAGGAAGCCAGTGCAGGTGAAAGAAAATTGGAGTTATGTGATCAGGAGTACACGAGCAGGTAACTATCCTAGCCGCTGAATTCTGAATTAACTGTAGTCTGTGAAGTTGCTTATCAGGGATGCCAGATAGGAGAGAGTTACAGTAATCAATTCGTGATGTGACCAAAGCATAAACAAGCACTTCAGTACTTAGTTGAAATAGTAAAGAGCGAAGTCTTGCAATGTTAAGCAAATGAAAAAAGGCAGAACGTGAGATATTACTAATATGAGAACCAAACGAGAGCATGCCATCCAGTATAACCCCAAGACTTTTTACGTGGGTTGAGAAATTGACTGGGGAGTTATCAACAAACAGGGTAAAGGATTGAGCTTTGGATAAAACAAACTTAGAGCCAACCAGAAGGGCTTCAGTTTTACTGGCATTTAACTTTAAGAAATTATTAGTCATCCATATATTAATCTCATGTAAACAGTTAGTAAGGTCAGAAGGCGGGTGAGATGTTGTAGGTTTTGTGGAGATATAAACTTGGGTATCGTCTGCATAAAAATGTATGCCATAAGAATGAAATATATGACCTAGAGGTAAGATATAAATAATAAATAAAAGTGGCCCCAATACTGACCCTTGAGAAACACGGCGTAGTGCATGTGTTTGGACTGTGGGGGAAACCAGAGCACCCGGAGGAAACCCACGCCAACACGGGGAAAACATGCAAACTCCACACAGAAATGACACCTGGTCCAGCCGGGACTCAAACCAGCGACCTTCTTGCTGTGAGGCGACAGTGCTTACCACCATGAAAAATACATCAGTGGCATAAAATAACTTTCAAAATACACACTAGTAATGCACTTTTCTATTCTAAAGGCCGATCCCTCCTTCGCTTAAACCAGGACCTTGGTACAGAAAGAATAAACTGATCAGATGACCTTAGTGACCTACCAGGATTATATACATGTAGGAGATCTGATAAATAAGATGGCGCCAGACCATTTAATGATTTATAAACAAAAAATAATCATTTAAATCAATACAAGACCGAGCCAGCCCAGAGAGGAAAGAACTGGGGATATGTGTTCATGCTTGCGAGTCCCTGTCAGAAGTCTAGCAGCCGCATTTTGGACTAATTGCAGTCTATTCAGGGCATTTAGACTGTTACCCACATACGAACAGTTGCAATAGTCAAGTCTCCCCAAAATAAAAGCATGAATCACCTTCTCAAGGTCATTAAAAGAGAGAAATGACTTTACTTTTGCCACAAGTCGTAAATGGAAAAACCTAGATTTAACAACTGAATTTACTTGTTTGTTAAATTTCAGATCATTATCAAACTGAAACGCTATAACAGGTTTTTGATAAGTTGATAGCTCACCAAAACCTGATAATTCCTGAGGGGTAGGATGCCCAAACCAGACCAGCTCAGTTTTTCCTCATTGAAATTTAAAAAATTTGATGACAGCCAGGTCTTAACCTCAATTAGACATCTCATTAGGGAGTCAAGGCCATTTTCAGCATTATTGTTAAGGAAGACAAATTAAGATATTTTGAAGAATGTTGCAAAAAATGAGCCATTGATATAGGTTATTTTTCCCTATGCAAATCTATGGCCACAAGTTTCTAACATTCTTCAAAAATATCTTGTTTTGTGTGGATGAATAAACTGACAGAATTAACATTTTTTTGTGTGAACTGTCCCTTTATTACCAGATGTAAACAAGGCCACAGTGTTATAGCACAGTCTAACACCTGGGCTATTCTTGTGTCCCCCAACTAAGGAGGGAAATTGGTCAGGGGAACAAAAACACAAGAAAAAAATAAAAATAAAAGTCATCTGTTTACTTTCACCAATCAACGGCCGAAACCTTTGCACCGGCCTGAAAAACACAGAGCGCAAGCTCCAACAGGTGATGGAAAGACCTATTAGCTTAGCTTAGCATAGATCATTGAATCAGATTAGACCATTAGCATCTCGCTCAAAAAATGACCAAATTTTTTTTTTATATTTTTCCTATTTAAAGCTTAGCTCTTCTGTAGTTTCATGGTAAGACCGACAGGAAAACAAAAGTTTCTACTTTCTAGATCGATAAGGCTAGGAACTATTCTCTCATTCTGGCGTAATAATCAAGGAACTTTGCTTTCGTACCATTTCTGCAGCAGGCACAATGATATTAAAGAGCACCTGAAAATCAGCTAACTTCTATAAATTTAGGGTTTTTTTTGAGAGAGATGCTAATGGTCTAATCTGATTCAATGATCTATGCTAAGCTAAGCTAAGGTAAAAGTGCTCCCGCTAGACCCAGAGATCAGCTGAATGAATGGAATAAAAAACAGTAAAATTCTGTCAATTTACTAATTCACACAAAAGAAGATGTTCTGAAGAATGTTGGACTTCCACAGTTTTTTTTTTTTGCCCTACTATGTAAGTTTACGGCCACCCTTTTCCAAAATGTTTCAAAATATCTATTGCTTATATACAGTTGAAGTCAGAATTATTATCCCCCCTAAATTATTAGCCCCCTAATTTATTAGCCCCCCTGTTTATTTTTTTCCCCAATTTCTGTTTAAAGGAGAGAAGATATTTTCAACACATTTCTAAACAGGTTATTAAAACTCATTTCTAATCACTGATTTATTTTATCTTTGCCACGATAACAGCACATACTATTTGACTAGATATTTTTCAAGACACTTCTATACAGCTTAAAGTGACATTTAAAGGCTTAACTAGGTTAATTAGGTTAACTAGGCAGGTTAGGGTAGTTAGGCAAGTTATTGTATAATGATGGTTTGTTCTGTAGAAAAAAATTAGATTCAAGGGGCTATTAACATTAACTGTAAAATGGTTCATAAAAAAATGAAAACTGCTTTTATTCTAGCCGAAATAAAACAAATAAGACTTTCTCCAGAAGAAAAAATATTATCAGACATACTGTGAAGAATTCCTTGCTCTGTTAAACATAATTTGGGAAATATTAAAAAAAATAAAAATAAATTCAAAGGAGGGCTAATAATTCTGACTTCAACTGTATAGTTAATTCATTCATTTTACTTCGGCTTAGTCCCTTTATTCATCTAGGGTCACCACAGCGGAATGAACTGCCAACTTATCCAGCATATGTTTTACACAGCGGATGCCTCTCTAGCTGCAACCCAGCCGGGACTCGAACCAGCAACCTTCTTGCTGTGAGGTGACAGTGCTAACCACTGAGCCACCGTGTCACCCTTAGTTATATAATATATATTGTTTGGATGAGAAAATTGACAGAATTTAGAAATATTTTGCTGGTGAACTGTCCCTTTAATACCAGATGTAAACAAGGCCACAGTTACAGCTCAGTTTAACACCTGGGCTATTCTTGTATCCCCCCAACTAAGGAGGGAAAACGGGCCAAAGCAACAAAAACGCAAGAAAAAAGAAGAAGAAAAGTCATCTGTTTAGTTTCACCAATCAATGGCCGAAACCTTTGCACCGGCCTGAACAAACACAGAGCGCAAGCTGCAGCAGGTGGTGGAAAGACCTATTAAACCTTCCTCTGTTTCTCAGGGTCAGACAACCTGTACCTCCAGACAGCTGTGAGCCCCGACCTGCATCTGCGGCCCGAGAGGAAAAAACAAATAAACTGTACAGAGAGCGCGATAGCTGAGGGCAACGGCCAATCAAAGGCCTGTCAGCGGCTGCACTTGCTGAATAAATGACCTGCTCTAACAGGAAATTCCAGCAGCAATTTTAATTCTGATCAGGCTTCAAGGAAGTGAAAAGAATAAAAACACATCAGTTATAATGACAGGAAGCCTCCAATCACATGGCAAGCAGCTGTTACCAGCGAAGGGGATCAAGGAGGCATAAGAGGATGGAGGGATTCTGGTGTGAAATAGAGATGGAAGAAGCAGAAGAGGAGGTGGAGTGAAGTAAGTGTTGGGTAAGCTACCTCAAAAAAGTCATTTATTAGTAATTTTATAATTAAAATTAAACAAATGCCAGGGTAGTTGTCCATTCGTTCTGCTGTGACGACCCCTAATAAATCAGGTACTAAACTGAAGGAAAATTAATGAATAATTGAATAATTAAATTTGTAAATTACTTTTCTAATTACCACAGTAGTCAACATTTGAAGTGGATCAAAAAGTTTTTCAAATTTGTCCTGGGGCAAGAATGGGTGTCGTTGAATAGTTTTAGGACAACTTTGACTAAATGTTTTGATTCACTTCAAATGTTGACCGCTGTATGTCTGAAAAGTAAATTAATCAATCAATATGAATAAACATTAAAAAAGCAACAGAAATTAGTCAAACATGCTAATAATTTTTATTTTAAAACAATAACACAAACATTATTTGTATCAATCCAAAATGTTTTAAATTAAAAACACAAATTGTCTTATTTAATTTCTTATTCTTAAGTGCAATTTTTGGAAAATCTAACTTAGTTCTAACTTCAGTTATGAAAATTAGGTTATTATGGAAAATATCAAAATTTCTCTTTCTGTCATTATATAGATGGATGATAGAAATAGTATATTTTGAAACGTCTGAACAAAACGAAGGAGGGATGGATGGATAGAAATGATATATAGAAACAACTGAATAAATAATATATGGATACATATTGTAGAGGGATGGATGGATGGATGATAGTAATAGTATATACAGTATAGAAACAATTGAACAAAACGATGGATGGATGGATGGATGGATGGATGGATGGAAATGATATATAGAAATGACAGAATAAAACAATGGATGGATGGATGGATGGATGGATGGGTGGGTGGGTGGATGGATGGATGGATGGTAGAAATACTACATATATAGAAACGACTAAACAAAATGATAGATGGATGGATGATAGAAATATTATATATATAAACGACTGAACAAAACGATTGATGGGTGGATAGATAGAAATGATATGTAGAAACGACTGAACAAAACAATGGATGGATGGATGGATGGATGGATATAGATGGATGGATGGATGGATGATAGTAATAGTATATATAGAAACGACTGAACAAAATGATGGATGGATGGATGGATGGAAATGATATACATAGATAGATACAGTAAATGGATGGATGGATGGATGATAGATAGAAATAGTACATATAGAAACGACTAAACAAAACGCTGGATGGATGGATGGATGGATGGATGGATGGATGGATGGATGGATCGATAAATGGATGGACGGATAGAAATGATATATAGAAACGACTGACCAAAACAATGAATGGATGGATGGATGGATTGATTGATCAATGGATGATGGACAGATAGAAATGATATACAGAAACAATTGAATAAAACTATAGATGGATGGATGGATAGATGGATAGATGATAGAAATGATATATAGAAACGACTGAACAAAACGATGGATGGATGGATGCAAGTACGGATGGATGGATGGATGGATGATAGAAATAGTATATATAGAAACGACTGAACAAAACAATGGATGGATGGATGGATAGAAACGATATATAGAAATGACTGAATAAAACAATAGATGGATGTATGAATGGATGGATGAATCGATGATAGAAATGATATATAGAAACAACTGAACAAAACAATGGATGGATGGATGGATGAATGAGAGATAGAACAGATATATAGAAACGACTGAAAACGATGGATGGATGAATAGACAAAATAAATCAATTACATTGTTTCCCTGAATTGATTTCTACAGAACCGTACAGTATTTAAGGCCAGTACATTATAAGTAACTGTAATTAACTGACCTAAAAAGGAAAAGTAATCCCTTACTTTAATTTTGTTTAGTCATATTTCAAGTACAAGTTTAAGAAAAATAACTTAATTACAGTAACTAGTAACTTTGTAACTAATTATACCCAACACTGAAAAGTCTGTGTTGCACAAAACACAGTATTTTCTAACTCAAGTCAGAGGAAACCAGTGAGCGATGTCATGCAAATGCAGCAAACGCTGCTTGTTAGGGGGTCCCGTCCATATGGAGATGTTTAGGGTGCGTTTCAAGCCATCTGCATTTTATACCAGGTCTGGCTCCCATGTCTGGCGGGATGCAATCAAATTAGCCGAGCTCTACGCAAGCTTCATTTTAACAAGGCTATAAATTTGAAAATGTAATTGAAATATGATGCTTTAAATATGATTGGCTTCAGATATATGATGGAGTACATTAGAGCACTGGCTGCTGCCTCCAGTCAACCGCCGTGAAAGCCAAGACCTCTTTGTGGTAGGAACCACACTTAAACTAATAAGGAGAAATATCCTGACATTATTCTTTTACAAACAAGCAAAAGTGGCTTTGATTAAGCACTTTCACATTTCATAAATCAATCAGCTGGAGGGCTTTTATTAATAGTGTATGGCGCTACATGAAGTACTATTTAACCGTTTAAAGACGTCGTAGTTGTTTGGGAATTAACAGTAAGGGTGGTCGATGGCACTTTATCACTGTATGTTTTAGTTTTTGTGTCTTACAAGCTGACATTTGGATTCTCTACAGTAAATAACATCACCATGGTTGGTTCTAAATATCATTGCTATTTCCAACATTGGTGTGCAAACACTAGTACAAATTTTGTTACACAACTGATGTGTTTGTGTATTCACAACATTCTGAACTGCTGTATAACACTGTCATGTTTTAGGAACAACACATAATAACTTGACTTCTAATTGATCATTTGGTATCAGAAGTGGTTTATATGAAAGGCAAAGGCCTCTAGATCAGCGGTTCCCAACAGGGGGGTCCTGGCCATTAAGGGGGCCTCAGCAAGCTCTGTGGGGGGTTGCGTCATATTTGTTAAAACTTTTAGCAGTGGACAATTAGGAGAATGATCATGTTGCCTTAGTTCATTTTATCCCCTGGCTGACCAAAAAAATCGACAAATTTGTAATTCGTCCTGCAGAAAAAAAGACAGAGTCTCACTGATTCGCCTTCAGCAGCTAATAGTAATGACCGAAGCATACTGGACCCAAGTGAGGAAGCTCTAAACATTTCAGGTCACAGTGCTAGCAATACTGGTGTCACAAACACCGTAGATCGCTGGAAAACATTCACATTCACACAAATTACAAATCTGCCGGTTTGTGGACTACAGATCCCAGTCATGCAACACATACACTCACCTGCTCCAAGTCACCATTGATTAGACACTCACAGTTGAAGCTGCTTTTGGACTGATTACACAGACTATATATACACCTCTCAAAAACACAGTTGGGGCTGAGTCTTCTGTAACGGGGATGTGACACTGACAACAGGGGTGTGGAGCCATGTTAAGGCGGAGTCTTCTTGTGAGCTGAAGGAATAGAGGCGGCCATTTTGTAAGCTAGCTGATGCGTGGCGGTGGAATGAGCAGCAAACCCCATTTCCCTTTTTGAGTGACATCTCTTTAATGTCCTAGACCACAGGTGTCAAACTCAGTTCCTGTAGGGCCGGAGCTCTGCACAGTGTAGTTCCAACCCTAATTAATCACACCTGATCAAACTAATTGAGTCCTTCAGGCTTGTTTGAAACCTGCAGGTAAGTGTGTTGAAGCAGGGTTGGAACTAAACTGTGCAGGGCTGCGGCCCTCCAGGATCTGAGTTTGACACCCCTGTCCTAGACCATTTCAATGTGGTGATGTCATTGGCCCATGAACACTTCCTGCTTGTTGTCAAACAGTTTCATTACTGTAACAAGAGGCAGTTCAATCATAACTTAACATTAATACAGCCGTCACAACATTATTTATCAATATGGATAAATATTTGGATTTTTGGAAGCTATGAAAAGTAAAAATATAAAACAGGTAATATGTTAGAACCATCGTTATTGTTTACATAAAAGAGTACTGAAAAATCTTACTTAAGTAAAGATACCATTACATGCCTAAAAATGTAGTGCAAGTAGAGTAAAAGTATCTGATGTAAATATTACTCAGAGTATGAGTAAAAGGTACCTTTCAAAAGTACTCAAGAGTAGTGAGTATTAAGCTGTAAAAAGCTGATGTAATTTGTGGATGTGTGTAAACGTAACATTCTGTAGTGAATTTAGTTATTGCCCACCAGGCACACAACGCCATAAGACGTTAATATTAGGTTAGATTTAGGTTGTGATTTCAGGTGACCAAAATTCAAGTCTAGCCAGCGTCTAAGGACAACATTATTTTGACGTCCAATAACGACGTCAAATTATGCTAATATTTGGTTGATTTTAGGTTGTGTTGGAAAGTAACCAAAATCCAACGTCGAGCCAACATCTTAAAACAACACCAAATACTGACATCTATTCATCAGGTATGGCAACTAAAATCCAACATCTGATAGACGTCATAGTGGTAACGCCCACACAATGTCAAGCTGTAACATCATTGGCCATTGATATTTGGTTGATTTTAGGTTGGACATTAAACACTGACATCGGCCTGACGTTGGGTTCTGATGTGATCCCAATTTTCATTTCCAAAATGCAACGCCCCCATGACGTTGAGGTACAACGTCAATCTGACATCATGTTGACATCTTGTGCCTGCTGGGTGTTTAAGGCCATTTTGGTCATCATACAGTAAACATTCATCATCTTCTCACCAGTGACATGCATCTAAACCAGGGGTGTCCAAACTCGGTCCTCGAGGGCCGGTGTCGTACATATTTTAGTTTCAACCCCAATTAAACACACCTGAACCAGCTAATCAAGCTCTTTCAAGGTATACTAGAAATTTCCAGGCAGGTGTGTTGAAGCAAGTTGGAGCTAAACTATTCAGGACACTGGCCCTCCAGGACCGAGTTTGGACACCCCTGATCTAAACAGTCTCTGGGTCATTGCGTGTAAAGATTTTGGACATCTTCTTGGACACTTTTAATGCTTCCAAACACTTTGCTGCAATTATAAATCGCCCATGTCTTGAGGTAGATCGTTATGATGAGATTTACTTTCTATGTGCGATTTGATTGGACAGGAATCACAGGACTGATTTTTCTAATCCCCAATACAGCAGTAAAAAATGTACTTAAGGGAAAGTAAAAGTACACATTTTTAAAACTACTTACAAATTTATTTTAAATTAATTTGAGTATGTGTAATTTACTTTACACCACTGTATACTACTAACTATTAATAACTACTAATAATCAGGGCTTTACATTAACCCCCGCCAACCCGGCAAATGCGGGTAGATTTCAGCTCTGGCGGGTTAGACAGACACCTCCACTAACCACTTTGGCTGGTAGGAAATCATTTTTAAATTGTAATTTTCTTAAAAGCAGGGTTCGACAATAAGCATGGCCCAATATTCGTGCAAATGTGATCTTAGAATCGAGAAGCAGCACGACTGACAATAATAACTGTGTTTGCGCGAGCAAAAGAAAGCAGGTGAATACCGAACGAGAGGATGATCACTCGCGCGCACAAGGGATGTGATGCGCGCGACTGTTAAAAAGCGTGCACGCTCCCGTTTACTTGCGCGAAGCAACCGTGCCTAGAGGAAGCGTAGCTGATGCGATCGGTTCCCTTTGAAATAGACTGGACAAACAGCGATGATTGTGCACCCACAGTCCTGCTGCTTTTAAGAGTTTAAGATTTACAAAAAAAAAAATACACATATTCTTTTGTAGTCAGCAGCGGTCACTGCTTTCATTTTAATTATTCTTTGAACAGATTATTAACAAGCCTATATTAACCGTGTGCGCGTGATCCTCCTTTCATTATCAAACACGTTAAGTTTCACCTGCTTTCTTTTGCTTACAGTTATTTTTGTTAATATGGTTTAATTATCATTTTTTACAATAACATTGCTTTAATGGGAAATTACTCCCCGTTTATGTGTAGTTAACTGCTGATCTGGGACTTTAGCCAGCACAGATTACTGTGCATATTTTAGATACATGACAATAATTTTCTCTTTTTAAATGTACAGTAATGTTTTTTTTAAAGAAAAGTTTTGTTGAATTGAAAAAATGCACCTATACAGCTATATTTTCCTTGTTTTAACACATAAAAAAATTGTGGCTAAAAAATACTAATAAATTTGGTAAATTCTTAATTTTGAGCCCTGAAAAGTCATGTGAAATAAAAACTGATTGTATTCCGACACAACCCATTTGCTCAAACACACTAAGCAAGCTAATACACAATACACACAAGAAGTGAAATGAATGAGGAGGCATGTGGACACAACACAACATCTAAATCAAGTCGTTTTAGCATGTCAAAGTCAAATTTATGCATATAAAATATATTTTCCCAACAAGAAAAGTGTGGCTAGTGAAAATGGCCAGTGGCTAGTAATGTTGTAAATCTACTAGCCACAGTGGCTGGGGATCAAAAAAGTTAATGTCAAGCCCTGCCTATAATGTACTATAAGCATGAAAGGAACAGCATGATTACAAAACACACAATTGTGTCTGGACTCCCTTTAACCAGATTCAGAGATATTACTATTCAAATATAGATGTGTTCAGAAACTGGCACCCCGTCTTTTGAAAGTCATGCACCTGAACTGATAGCAGAGCCAACAATCTCAACAGAAAGCCAAGAGCAAAGCGGCGGCCCTCCCCAGAAACGCACAGGCACAACTCCAAGTGATGTCCTGATGATAGAAGCCATCTTGAATTACCCGTCTGCATCCACTTAAAGCCTGACTCAATGCCGTTACTGTTCTGCCGTCTCCAGCAGAGCCACTGATGTGCAGGCATCTCTTTTCAGAAAAGCGCTCTCCGCTCCGGAAATGGAGGCCGCGGCTGGTCAAATGAATCTTAATCTGCGTAGGTTTGGAGCTCTTCAGCGGATCTGACAGGCCACCTGACAGCCCCGAATCAAAGCTCTTCAAGGAGCAGCCCGTTTCAATTTCCCAGCTCATCCTGAACTGTTTTACCATGAAATCCCAAATTGCCTATGTTTGATTGAATACAGATAACACTACTACATGAATAAGCTATTGCAGATCTTAACGGTGAGTGACAAGGCGAGGACATGAACATTCATGATTCAGTCCCTCCAGGATTTCGCGCCAAAAAAAAAAAATTCTGATTTTCGAGACAAAAACGACTGATTTTGTGGAGAGTTTTTGCTAAACTTGCATTTCTTTTATTGTTTTGCTCTGAAAATATACACAAATTTGCACATCTTTATTCTTTATCATCTTTTTTTTTACCTTGGAGTTCATTGATATCTATAATTTATATCAGTGATTGCCAAAATGGGGGTCGCGGGACAATGACGGTCACTTGGCATACCTGTCAACATTGGGATGTGAAAATAACATATACCAAGAAATTCACCAAATTACTAAATCTGTTCATTTGGGCCAGTAAGGAGGTTCAACCAACTCGGACTTTAAACTTGAACTCTGAGTTGACTTAACGAGAGATTAAAAACTCAAGAGTTTTTGGTTTCAAAACAGCTGATCTGAGTTCAGTCAATCATGTCTGAGTAGACTGATTCAGAGTTAAGCGTGCACACAGCAACTATAAAAGGGCATTATCAATGGAGCGCAGATATTCTGAGTCACCAAGCATTTTTTTCTCCAGCTGAAGTTGATGTGCTCATGCAAAGTTATAGCAAATATGACCATATATTTAAAAAAGCAACACCACTGCATCGGCAAAACAGAGACAGTTAGTGTGGGAAGACATCGCTGCTCAAGTTAATGTGTACGTTTACATTTAAAATATTTTAAGTATTTAAATATTTAATAAAAAAAAAAAAGTAATGTAATGTGACGTTTATTGACTTTTCACTTGAAAAAGTGGGGAATTGGCCGTAAATTTGAAGTTATTTCAGATGTAATTGCATTAAATTACATAAAATAGGCTACTGCATAGTTTCTACAACAAATTTGACAAAACAAGAATGCAGATAACCTTAACTCAATATTCAGTGGGAATGTTTAATTTAAGGTTCTCACTTTCACACACGTTGACCAGTTTTTAATAGATGTAAAAGTGCACTTGTGTGTCTGCCTTTATTATTGATCAAGTGGTGGAGGTTGATGACATTTAGAATGTAAGCAGTACTAAAAAAAATTGCTTTTAGAACAAGAAATAATCCCATTAATCTAGTTACAGTACATGTCCCTGTCGAAGGTCAGTAAATTTAAGCTAATTATTCATGTTTTGCAGTAATGTCAAAGGTAAAACTTTGGTATTGAATCTAATTGTAATTTTCTCAAATAACTGTTGTTCTTTGCTAAACCATTAGGCTACATTATTGGTTCCATTGAAGGCTCTGGTAAACAGTATTTGGTAATGCTGTAATTTGGTATTTGGATCACAGTGATCCAACCCAATGTTCCTTTAAAAACTGTCAGAAAAGTAAGATAGATAAGTTAATCCTGAATGGCAAAATATAGGATTTCTAAATCTGGAGCAATTTGATCCAGATTATTATTTTTTTTAACTAGGCAATTCACAGATGATGGTTTTAACTCTAAATCGGAGCAGCAAAAATATTTTCATTAAATCATTTTTGTAAGTGGATTAAGCGTAGGTTATGACCTCACACTGTTGCTGGCCGGAAAACTTACAATTGATTAATAGCATTATTTTTCACCCATAATTCATGTGCTTGGAGTTCAGAGTTTGGGGAATACCTAACTGTGACAAAAGATCAACTCTTTTCCAAATTCCAGTAATAATCTTCTTTTATGTAATTAGCGTGTTAGCTTGACAAAGTGCTGTTTTTAAAGTACGCCACATTATATTATGCTGAACGAAGTTAAATCATTTAAAAGAGTCACTGGGCAATACATGTAAATGATTCATTCATCTTAGTTTTTCTGATAGTTTCCCACAACATTTTTACTCAGAATTACACAATTAAACGTAGATAATAAATAGAATTGCAATCATGGATCTTATTGGTGTAAGAAATGAAATAATATGTCAAACCTAAATGAATCAAATTTCCACTATAGCAGTATACACTCACCGGCCTTTTTATTACGTACACCTGTTCAACCGCTCGTTAACGAAAATCTTTAATCAGCCAATGACATGGCAGCAACTCAATGCATTTAGGCATGTAGACATGGTCAAGACGATCTGCTGCAGTTCAAACTGTGCATCAGAATGGGGAAGAAAGGTGATTTAGGTAACTTTGAATGTGGCATGGTTGTTGGTGCCAGACAGGCTGGTCTGAGTATTTCAGAAACTGCTGATCTACTGGGATTTTCATGCACAACCACCTCTAGGGTTTACAGAGAATGGTCAGAAAAAGAGAAACTATCCAGTGAGTGGCAGTTCTGTGGGCGCAAATGTTGTTGAGAATTTGGCGTCAACAAATTGAAAGCATGGATCCATCCTGCCTTGTATCAATGGTTCAGGCTGGTGGTGGTGGTGTAATGGTGTGGGGGACATTTTCTTGGCACACTTTGGGCCCTCTGTATTGCTGACATGGAAATATGGACCACAAATCTCTGAGAAAAATGTCCAGTACCTTGTTGAATCTATGCCATGAAGGATTAAAGCAGTTCTGAAGGTAAAAGTGGGTCCAACCCGGTACAAGTAAGGCGTACCTAATAAAGTGGCCGTGAGTGTATCTTCGAAATGTCAATTCTGTCACTTTATAAGAGGTTTTCATTTTTATGCCAGATAAATGCACCTCTGATTGTTATAATTCACTATATCATGGCAATAGGCCTATATTTATAAACATATAAATAGTTTTTATATGTTAAATTTTATGACGTGAATTCATTCATTCATTTTCCTTCAGCTTAGTCCCTTATTTATCAGGGGTTGCCACAGCGGAATGAACTGCCAACTATTCCAGCATATGTTTTATGCAGTGGATGCCCTTCCAGCCGCAACCCAGTACTGGGAACCACCCATACACACTCATTCACACACTACAGCCACTTTAGTTCATTCAATTCACCTGTACCGCATGTTTTTGGACTGGGGGAAACCGGAGCACCCATGAGGAAACCCACACGAACACGGGGAGAACATGCAAACTCCTATGACGTGAATGTACAATGTTTAATTAAATTTGAATGTACAATATTTAATTTAAATGTTCTTAAAATATTAGGCATTTTGAAGGAATTCCATGATAGATACTAAAAATAAAAATATACTCATACAGTATGATTTATGTACAATTTTTAAAGTAGCAAATTGTTATTATATTTTTCTATTACTGTAAAGTTTACATAAGAATTAAACAAAAGTCCATTTAAAATCCATTAAATAGAGTCAGATTCATGCCACCATGTAATAAAGATTTTTTCTTTATTTTTTTCCTTTTAGATTATTGAACATAAATACAAAGATTTCTGCACAACGTTTTCAAACACAAATGCTAACATTTATTACTTTACAAAAGTTTATTTTCGATTTTTTGATATGTTGATTTAAAGCAGGGCGACACGGTGGCTCAGTGGTCGCCTCACAGCAAGAAGGTACTGTAACTAGTTCGAGTCCCGGCTGAGCCAGTTGGCTTTTCTGTGTGGAGTTTCCATGTTCTCCCCATGTTGGCGTGGGTTTCCTTCGGGTGCTCCGGTTTCCCCCACAGTCCAAAGACCTGCGATATAGGTGAATTGAATAAACTAAATTGGCCGTAGTGTATGAGTGTGTATGTGTGAGTGAGAGTGTATCCACTGTGTAAAATATATGCTAGATAAGTTGGCGGTTCATTCCGCTGTGGCGACCCCTGATGAATAAAGAGACTAAGCTGAAGGAAAATGAATGAATGAATTTACAGCAGACAACAAATTCTATTTTAACATCAATATTTGTGAGTGTGTCTAGTTCACATCCATGATGCTTTACAGCTTCATCCCTTCTTTAAAGTCTGCTTTTTCTGCATCTGTAGCCCCCCCCCATTATCTTCTAATGCCACTCAATTCTCACTTTGCACAATAATTGAAATCAGGGTATATACAGGAATCAAGGAGTGAAATTCAATACCTTTTAAGACATTTTAAAAGACTCTTTCCATACATTGTAAGACCTCATCAACATTTTAGCTTTCAACCGGTAACATTGGTGACACGTTAACTTAAAGTAGTATAATGAAGTGCGAGAGAATTTATTTACCTGACTACTAATATGATAGATTCAGAAGAAAGAGAACTACAAAACAATAATTAAACCAGTAAAAAAATAGATGTGTGGCTTTAGAAAACTCTCTGACACTTAAATGAATTAACGAAACTTTAGACTCCCATTTAATACAACTCAACACATTCATCTATAACGACACTGATGCCCTGATCTTGATTTTTCATGACTCACTGTGTATTATTTGCTAGAAAATTGGCTAATTCCATATTTTAGAATTTTAGAAATCAGAAAAATACCAATAAAATGAGTATGTAACTAATATTTTTAATATGCTTTATCGCAGACTGAGCTAACATTTGCACTTTCATCACGATCCACACTAAGATTCAACATACATTAGTAGATAGTGATCTAAAATAGACTGAATTGTGAAATTAAATTATGCTATAACGTCCTCTAAACTAAAACATTATTCATACATTGAATATAAACGTTAATTCACTCTTTCCCAGCAGGTGGCGCCAATACAATGGCAGTAAACAAAGTAGCGTTATGTCAAATCTAGCAGGATGTTATCGACTTCATAAACTACACGGCAGATTAAATTCAGACACATATTAGCATCAACAATGATACAAAATTTAATACCTTGTACTTTTTAAGGGTCTTAAATTTCTCTAAATTGATTTATCAACTTGTAATACTTTTTTAAACACCCAGCGGACACCTTGTAAATGCTCACACAGCATGTGCACCGAAAAGTCAGCAGGTTATCCCAACTACAGTACAGTTTGAACGGTGCATTGTCCACACAATAACGTGCAAAGTGCAGATTCCTCTAAGCTTCTACCTTCAGAGTGATGAGCGGCGTTCGGCGTCTGAGTCTCTTTACAGTAGGAAACCACTTCTCTGGGCAAGAAGTCCACCTGAGTTATTTTAGAAGGACCCAATCTGTGTGACCGGCGTCTGCGGAGAGAGAGAAATACAGTATGTGAATGTCCTGCAATCGAACACTTTTTTTGCACACACTTGCATGCAGATTAAAGGGCACCTATTATGCAAAAATCACTTTTATAAAGTGTTTAAACACAGTTGTGTGGCTACAGTGTGTGAGTATATCCAGCTTCTAATGGTAAAAATTAATTCTATTTTTTATAATCACACTTAATGAAAAGAGTCTGCAGAAACACTCTGATTGACATTCTCCCTTTGTATATGTCATAGGAGAGGGGGAAAGCCCCGACCATTAGTGGCGATCTCTCCCTCATTAGCATAGACAGCACTGAGTGAGAAGCAGCTGTTTTGAATCTGCTGTATAGGTTGTTTGCAATCACGTGGTTCTGGTGACGTGCGAAATTCAGATGGAAGGCAGGAAGTAAAAAACTGAATGGGAGATATAGAGGAAAGTCCATATTTTTGCAATTTATACCATATTTCAAAGGAGATATAAATAGAAAATAACCGCATATGTTGGGCATGATCCTTATATCATGAAGAGTGTTCTACTGAACAATTCTTGCCTGTCATTACGTTACATGAAGAAATACTATAGTAAATATTGTTTCTAGTAAATCTTGTTTCTAAGCATACTAAAGAGAATTACATGAATTAAACTGTCGTAGTAATTGTATTGTTGCTGTGATACATCACAACTGTCGTAATACACAAATTATTCAATAGGCTTCAGTTTTCTACGCTATAATTATACACCATCACAATGCACCACAATTTACAGTAACGTTACAGTATTTATTACAGTTTAACAGTTTACTATACTACACTAAAAAAATCTGTTATTTTTTATGTATTTATATATTATTATATAGCTGGGTTGCTGAAAAAAACATAAGATAACGGCCGTTAAATTACAGGAATGTACCATTAAATAACAGACGTTAAATTACAGAAATTTACAGGAAATTTAAATTTAAGGAAGTTTCTGTAATTAAACATCTGTTTTTTTACAGTACATTTCTGCAATTTAACGGCTGGTATTTTACAGTACATTTCTGTAATTTAACAGCCATTATTTTTCGGTAAATTTCTGCAATTTAAAGGCTGTTGTTTTATGGTAAATATTTGCAATTTAACAGCCGCTATTTTACAGTAAATTTCTGTAGTTCAACGGCTATTGTTTTTACAGTAAATTTCTGTAATTTGACAGTCGTTATTTTATGGTAAATTTCTGTAATTTAACAGCCGTTATTTTAGGGTAAATTTTTGTAATTTAACGGCCGTTATTTTACTGTAAATTTCTGTAATTTAACAGTCGTTATTTTATGGTAAATTTCTGTAATTTAACGGCCGTTATTTTACTGTAAATTTCTGTAATTTAACAGCCGTTATTTTAGGGTAATTTTTTGTAATTTAACAGCCGTTATTTTACTGTAAATTTCTGTAATTTAACAGTCGTTATTTTATGGTAAATTTCTGTAATTTAACGGCCGTTATTTTACTGTAAATTTCTGTAATTTAACAGCCGTTATTTTAGGGTAATTTTTTGTAATTTAACAGCCGTTATTTTACTGTAAATTTCTGTAATTTAACAGCCGTTATTTTACTGTAAATTTCTGTAATTTAACAGCCGTTATTTTACTGTAAATTTCTGTAATTTAACAGCCGTTATTTTACTGTAAATTTCTGTAATTTAACGACTGTTATTTTATGGTAAATTTCTGTAATTTAACAGCCGTTATTTTACTGTAAATTTCTGTAATTTAACAGCCGTTATTTTACTGTAAATTTCTGTAATTTAACAGCCGTTATTTTACTGTAAATTTCTGTAATTTAACAGCCGTTATTTTACTGTAAATTTCTGTAATTTAACGACTGTTATTTTATGGTAAATTTCTGTAATTTAACGCCGTTATTTTACTGTACATTTCTGTAATTTAACGACCGTTATTTTACTGTAAATTTTTGTAATTTAAAGGCCATTATTTTACGGTAAATTTCTGCAATTTAATGGCCGTTATTTTACTGTAAATTTCTGTAATGTAACGGCCATTGTTTTACAGTAAATTTCTGCAATTTAACGGCCGTTATTTTAGGGTAATTTTTTGTAATTTAACAGCCGTTATTTTACTGTAAATTTCTGTAATTTAACAGCCGTTATTTTACTGTAAATTTCTGTAATTTAACGACTGTTATTTTATGGTAAATTTCTGTAATTTAACGCCGTTATTTTACAGTAAATTTCTGTAATTTAACAACCGTTATAGCAGCCCAGCTGCCCAAAAAAAAAGTTAAAAACTAAATTTTTTTACGGTGTACATTATTCTGTATAGCATTCATTAACAAAATGTTGTACACATTATACACTTCACTATGTGGTTCAAAAACATGTTTATTATAAATGACTATAGTTTTCATAGATATTCCATGCAGATATCCTCCAGACATCACGAAATAACAGATGAAAGCATACAAAAGCGAGAACGCATAGTCTACATAATTATTTATTTTTTTTTGTAAGGGGGAAAAAAGTGCTCCACAATAATAACCATTTTGTATAAGTGTGGTGGTGTTTGTGTCTGATTTTTATATAAAACATTAACATATTTATAGACATAGCTAGGCCTGTATATAATCTTTATTGGTGCTGTCAAACGAATTATCGCGTTCAAAAAAGTTTGTACACAAACTTGTGTTTGTACAAACAAGATTTATTGAACTTTACCCACTTTATGAGCAAAAACTTTTGGAAGTCTATAAAAGTTGTTCGACATTTCTTATTTTGGTATTATAAACAACATAAAACCGAAACATTTTAATGTTCTGATAGCGATTCCTATGAAGAAGAATCACTTCCTGCCCTCCATCTGAATTTCACGCGTCATCATTTAAATTTAAAGCAACAGTCACCAAAATGCCACAATTTGGATCAAAGATTCAAAGAGTTATAAAACATTATTTTGAGCTGAAACTTCACATACACACTCTAGAGCAGGGGTGCCCAACTTTTTCTTACAAAGGGCCAAAAACCAAACTTGATCGAGGGCTGTGGGCCGAAGGTAAATATATCAAACTGTATTACATAAAAATTGCCATGAGTAATTAATAATATTTTAAAAATAACTAGAAATTGTTGCTTTATATTAACTAATGCAGCTTTTTTTTTTTATAATAAAACAAAAACAATTCCATTTATAACAGAATGGAGTTCAATGCCAAATAAACGAGTCAAGTTGCACCAGTTTTTGCCTTGATTTGATGTCTCGCTGATGTCTTCGGCATTGTTCTCTGTCCATATATTGACAGTATTTACAGTATTTTTGAATATCAGATTAATTTACATTTAAATGAAACATTAGTTTGCTATTTTGTAGCTCAGCAATAAAACAAACAATCAAAAAAGGTTATGTTTTGTATTCGAAATGACGATCTCAGTTAAAGGCATTCGCCCCACTTTCTTCTCTGATTGGATGGTGGGCCAAATCAAATGTTACCATGGGCCAACTTTGGCCTGCGGGCCCTAGTTTGGGCATCTCTGCTCTAGAGACTTATTTTACATCTTGCAAAATAGGTCCCCTTTAAAACACATAAAGCAATACAAAATTGCATCACAGTGACAAAATATGCAGTTAGGGTTCATAATTCAGGTCTGACCCTCGTTTGACTGTTAGAACTAACGTTTAAAGTGTTTTCAGTACATGGTATGGAGCATCAATCACTGTCACACACAGCTGGAGAATAAAACAGCTGAAAACACTTGAAGGCACAGACTTAAAAGCAAAGTGGATTGAGATAGAAAAAGTGAAGCAGAAGGAGAATGATGAAGGAACATGGGAAACGCTGAGGAACGATGGCATGTGGATTACAGATATAGTTATTCATGTAAACAAGAAATAAATTAGACATTAAAATGGAACCTGGAACACAGTAGAACTAGACATTATTATTATTATTATTATTATATACAAAAATGTTCATGTATTTAATGACCCTGATTGAACAAACAGAATTGAATGTTTAATAGTGAGCTGTAACACAGAATGTCTTAAAACTCACTTTTTTTTTTTTTTTTTATTAAATCTGACGGAGTATGTACTACAATGGTATATACACTGCTGTTCAAAGGTTTAAAAAAAAATTTGCAACAAAAATATTGCTAGGGATTTATTAAATTGACATTTATAATGTACTGTAACAATCAAACTATTTTTTCAAAACAATTGATGTTCTATTCATTTTAAATTGCATTCATATTTGACAATAGTAGTGTTTTCACTATAGGTACATTCAGGGTGCGAATTACAGGGGGGTTTGGTGGGGTCTGAGCCCCCTAATTAATGCTTTATCCCCCATGAAGGACATCAAAACAAGATGTATGGGGGGTCTGCCATTTAATAGTTAAGAAATAGTTTACTCTGATCTGTATCTTACATAATATTAATAATTAAAATAATAGATAACGTCAATATACATTTGACCACCCCTATAATGGTTCATACCATAGCGAATGCATGTTTGCACCAGAAATATGAATTCATCGGTTTGAATCCGGCAAATCTAGAGCACCAACAGACAATGTAAGTGTACACAAAACCTTTTTCTTTAAAAAAGGCATTGTAGATGTCTGTAAAACTAGATGCAGTTTGTATTTTATTATACACTAGCTCTCACATGGAAGTTAAATGGTAAAATAAAAAATAAGTGCAACGTTCCAGGGTTTCTCCAGGTTTCACCAAGTTAAATTTAAGACTTTTTAAGACCATTATAAATGAAATTTCAGACTCATAAAGGCTAATGAATTTATGAAATGGCCCAGATGGAAACGATTTTTATTCGCCCTATCAAAAAGACATTATAATTTAATACACTGAATAATACAACAATAAATAAATAATAAAAATTTAAATATTTTAGATAATTCTTAGCAAAAGAATTTAAATATTGTGTAAAAACAAGCAAACTTTACTTGTATCCATACTTTTTTCCAACATAAACTTTCTTTACAATAAAAAAAAACAAATGTTTTAAACGTTTTAAAAACTATAGTAAACTAAATCTATGCACAACAACCTGTCCAGGTCAATGTCCTCAGCAGTAAATACATGCAGCATATTTAAACAAATGTTATTGTATAGAAAACAATTAAACCATTATGATAAATACAGTTAGAAATCACCTTTTTAAATAACAAAAGTTTTATTAAGATTGATTGTTGGTAATTGTATGGGTTTTGGCCAGATTAGGTAGGAAAATGAAAACTTGTTTACAAAAGATTTAAGACCTACAACACAATATTTCAGTAAATTTAAGACTTTTTAGGGCCTCAAATTTTGATTTTGGGATTTAAGACATTTTAAGACTTTTTAAAACCCCGTCTTTCATAGTCATCCATTAATAGGTGCAGGAAAGCAAACCTATCACCTAATATCACAAATGTCATTGAGAACCACTCAATATCCCTCAAATAAATTAGAAGTAATTGAATTAAATATATAAATTTGGTTCACTGAGGCATATTAACGAACATAACCGGAAAACCTGAGACCCCCCCGATCATCAATGTATAATTCGCACCCTGGGTACATTTACTATAAACCTTAATTTACCTAATACCTTAATACAGGGGTGTCCAAACTCGGTCCTGGAGGGCCGGTCTCCTGGAGAGTTTAGCTCCAACCCTAGTTAAACACACCTGAACCAGCTAATCCATCTCTTACTAAATATACAAGAAACTTCCAGTCAGGTGTCTTGAAGCAAGTTGGAGCTAAACTCAGCAGGACACCGGCCCTCTAGGACCGAGTTTGGACACCACTGCCTTAATATAACAAAACTTAACCTACTATTATTTCTTTTTATTGTATAAATATTTATTATATTTCCATTTTAAAACAGTCTTTGAATGTCGAACTTCAAGTTTAAATTAATTTGTTTGTGATAATACTTCTCTATATTAGTTGTTTATACTGTAAATATTGTATTATTTCACACACTAAAAAATACAAGCATTTTAATGTATTTAAGTTGTAACAATTTCAAAATATCATCTACACATCCTCGCAACCTGTAGAACAATTCATTTTACTGGCATTTTCATCAATGATTCAGGAATTCACAGTTTAACCCTTCACTACATGAGAAATAAAATGCAGTAAAACACAGACACAGGTGTGAATGAATATGCGGATAACAGCTGGTTGAACAGAGAGAAGGACAGAGACAGAGAGGAGCAGATACCCGAGCTCAGAGTCAGCCTGCAGCTGGAGAACAGAGGGGTCAGAGTCCCACTGCAGGGTCCTGGACACGGGACAGGAGGAGAGAACATGCCAGATTAACCTCAGCAGAAACAACACCAGAAAAACACACACACACACATCCGCATGCAGGACAGGAGAAGAGTGAGAAAACAACCATCAAAACAGCACACATGAGAATGCAGGTCAAAGCAAAGCTGAAGAGGATTGTGTGCGTCATACATTAATGGACAGAGGATGCATGGAAATGTAGATGCTAACGTACACTCTTAATAATAAAGGGCTACAGTGAAGAACTTTTAACATCGACTGAATATATCTGAACAAAAGAGATCTTTAATTCAAATTGGTTCTTTAGATCAGTGTTTCTCAACCACGTTCCTGGAGGACCAACAGCTCTGCACATTTTCCATGTCTCCTTAACCAAACACACCTGATTCAGATCATCAGCTCATTAGCAGAGACTGTCGCCACTGGCTTGCTTGGTTTTGGGGGTTTTGGGACTTGTGGAGCTGCGCATCGATGGATTTGCTCTTCAGTGTTTGGACTTTCAGCAGTGAAACCACACTGAACTGAACTAAACTGAACTTCAACTCTGAAAGCTACAGTATACTGACACAATTTCAATTTACTAGATTTAGAATTATGTTAAGCTGCTTTGACACAATCTTCATTATAAACGCGCTATAGAAATAAAGATAAATTGAACTGAAATTGAATTGAAAGGCCTGTAATGAGTGTAACAGACAAAGGAGACATCCAAAACAAGCAGTGTCGGTGGTCCTCCAGGAACGTGGTTGAGAAACACTGCTTTAGATGTTGAAAAAGTATTAGTTTTTTTCCACGTTTAAGATTATTCTATTGATAACTATTTATATTTCCTTCAAAAGATGTGAGTTAGATTTATGCGCAAAACTGCAATACTGCATAACATTTGCGAATAAAGCACCGTTTCCATCCAGTGAGTCAAAGAGAACAAAATCGACACTTCCTAAGAAACTGGCACCAAATATCCATAAGAAAGATTGAATTTAGTGTGGCAGGAGAAGCCACTGTGGGCCTTTTTTCTTATATAATAATAAATGAGATAAAAACTAAACGCAATAAACGTTTAGAGATTGTTTTTGAGAGCGCAGATGCTCAAGACAGTTCTGGAGGTAATAATAATATAATAATAATGACCCAGGCTCATTCTGATTAAGTACCGCTATATACAGTTGAAGTCAGTATTATTAGCCCCCCTGAATTATTAGCCCCCCGTTATTTTTTTCCCCAATTTCTGTTTAACGGAGATATTATTTCAACACATTTCTAATCATAACAGTTTTAATAACTCATTTCTAATAACTGATTCTATCTTTGCCATGATGACAGTAAATAATATTTGACTAGATATCTTTCAAGACACTTCTATACAGCTTAAAGTGACATTTAAAGGCTTAACTAGGTTAATTAGGTTAACTAGGCAGGCTAGTGTAATTAGGCAAGTTATTGTATAATGATGGTTTGTTCTGTAGACTATTAGAAAAAAATATAGCTTAAAAGGGCTAATAATTTTGACCTTAAAATGGTGTTTAAAAAATTAAAAACTGCTTTTATTCTAGCCGAAATAAAACAAATAAGACTTTCTCCAGAAGAAAAAATATTATCAGACATACTGTGAAAATTCCCTTGCTCTGTTAAACATCATTTAGGAAATATTTAAAAAAGAAAATAAATTTCAAAGGGAGCTAATAATTCTGACTTCAACTGTACATTTTTGGAGAGCGCCAAAAACGTCCCATAAGCTACGTTTTTTAGCAGTTTTTGTTTTTGCTAATCACACAGAGGCCGCTGTGTATGCTTTTTGAGATCTCAAATTTCTCTTGCGAGTGCCATTTGTGCCTGCTGTTCTCGCGTAAATCCACCAGAGGCCGCTGTCAACTGACTGAGTGACGACTGACCAAACGACTGAGCTATCCTCCTCCTTCCCTAATCCCAACCAATAGTGTTTTCAAAAGCAAGCCAGCCCTCGCCTGATTTTTTACCATGTTTTCAGATTTGACCACATTCTCACCCTGTTACTTGTTTATTTTAGTTTTTGGCTTCTGTTTTTGTTTTACCCACTTTCTGGAACCATTCTTTGCCGGACTCGAACCCTGTCGTCGTGGTCAACTCCACTCTGCGTCTCAAGTCCACCAACATACATGGCGAGCTACTGGACAAACTGGTAACAGCGTGAAAGCCGTCCTTACGTAGGTAATCGGTCAGCTGGTAAGCGCGAAAAGGAATGCCGTCATACCGCCCCGTAGCGTTCATTTTAAAAACTAAATGCAGCCATACGTACTTCTGGCTACATAATTCGTGATCTCCAGAAATGTATATAAGGATACATTTTCAGAATGAGCCTATGCTGAATAATAATAATACTGAACCACTTTGATGACAGATTTTGGCTGAGGGATTCAGAATGACCAAAACAACATTTCAGATATTTTACAACGTAGTCGGTCCGCTGGTTTGTGCATTAATATCGTCCCATTGCAGTAAATTTTCTCATCACGTGATATGTTAAAACAAAATCACATGACCTTTTTGATGCACATTCTGAAATTTATTTGTACTTTTATGCAAACTGTTTTCTATTGAATTAAAAAGTTTATCCTACTCAGTTGTTTTATTTATGCACATTTTATTTTATGCACGATTCTATTAAGCATCTATTCTGCAATATTTCAAAATGCGCACAAAACATTCTGTTTGGTTCTTCCTGGCACCTTTATTTTTAAGAGTGAAGCACTGGGAACATTATTACAAACAATGACTACGTTTACATGGACATTAGTATCGAATTATTTCCCTTAATCTGAATAAGACAATAGCATGATTAAGTTGTTTACATGTTATAATTAATAATTCGATTAAGGTCATTGCATCTCCACGCCATTCACATTTCCTCCAGAGTTTCATGTCATTTTGGGTTTGTCGACTTTAACTGCAGTTTGGCACTTTCACTTTCATTCAGGAACATTTCATGCATGCCCCCTGTGACAAACGAGATATTGGATGCGAGTATGAACTGCTGGAAGGGTGTTGTTTTAATGGAATTTGATACCGCACGGCGTATGGGAAAAAAACCTCCTCATTTCGTGATGCAGGTGTCTGTGGTCCTCGGTAGGTGCAGAAAATAGTGTCAAACAGTCGTGTGTGTACTGACTATCCTGTGGCAAAATGAGGCAAAAATCCTACAAGACGGTAATAGTTTGATTACAGTGTTTACATGTCTGTACTGCACTTCAATAATGCCACTAAAATCGGCATACTCCACATGTTTTAATTCCATTTCTGTTTAGTTCGATTATGACCTTAATCGAATTAAATTTATCAAAAACCACTGTTTACATGGTCGACTCTTAATCAGAGTTTTGTCTTAATTAAAATCGGATTATTGGTGTCCATGTAAACGTACTCACTGTCTTTCTTAGCCTACATTAAAAGTTTGGTAATACTGTAGGTTAATCGCCAATTCTCACTGGCTTATTACCTGCCTGCTATTAAGATACTGGCTGCTTATTAGTACTTATAAAGTTCATATTCTGCATGATCTTATTCTACATTCCTAATCCTACCCAATATATCTAAACTCAACTACTACCTTAATAGTTACTATTAATAAGCAGGAAATTGGGTGTTTATTGAGCTGCAATTCATAGTTAATAGTTTGCTAATAGCGAGAATTGTACCTTAAAATAAAGTGTGACCAAAAGCGTGATGGACATTATGGGAAATTTAGGTTATGTTTTTTGATTTTAGCAAATATGTGCTCTAAAAAATGCTCTAAATGAAAAATGTATTGTTTTATTTGGAAGAACTCCTTAGTTTACAGAATAAAACAAACTATATTGTCATTTAGGGCATTTTTCCTCAACAAAATCAGCTGATTCAAATGTTATCACTCGATTGAATGCCCATTATCAGTGGTTATCAGCTGATAGATATGGGCCAGAAGGAGCCTTTTGTGCCTACTAGCAGGCTTAGAAGGCTGTTATCATCCATCCACATGGTTATTCAGCTATTGATCACATACGGCTGCGGCCGAAAGTTAACGAGAATTATTTATATTATTTATCAAACTTCTCATTATTGTATTTTATTAATGTCTACCCCAACCCTAAACCCAACCATCACATTAATGTAAAAACAGATCTGGATCTGGAGTCTTCTCTATTAGTATAGATGATTAACCATGTGGATGGATGATAACAGCCTTCTGAGCCTACTAGAAGGCCCCTACTGACCCATATCTATCAACTGATAACCACTGATAACGCCCATTCAATCGAACGATAACATTTGAATTGGGTGATATAATAACAAAATGGGGCTGTGTTGTCATTTATAGACAACACAACACCAATGTTTTCATTTTAGAAGAGACAAGAAATCAATATTTTGTGAAATAACCCAGATTTTTAATCACAACAAATGAAAAAAAAAAAACTCTAAATGACAATAAATTTGAAATTTGGAAGAATTTTTTATGACCCTCACATAATAAAACAAATATTAACATTTTACTAAACTTCACTTTATCTAAAAAATCCAGAGAAACTCATTCATTCATTTGCCTTCAGTTTAGTCTCTATCTCAGAGGTCGCCACAGCAGAATGAACCGACAACTATTCCAGGATATGTTTCACACAGCAGACGCCCATCCTGCTGCAACCCAGTACTGGGAAACACCCATACACATTCATTCAAACACACTACGACCAATTTAGTTTATTCACTGCACTGTGGAGGAAACCGGAGCACCCGGAGGAAACCCATGCCAACACGGAGAGAACATGCAAACTCCAAGCAGAAATGTCAACTAGTCCAGCCGGGACTCGAACCAGAGACCTTTTTGCCTTTGAGGCTGCAGTGCTACAGTAACAAGATGAAATGTTGTTGACCTTGTAAACTTTCTCCCTCAACCTTCAGTGCAAATCACAAGCATGCCTATTAATGTTTTTTTTTTCTCACTGAACTTACACAGCCAGAGGGACAGCATGTCAAACTGACACTCTGTTTTACCAGCGATGACATTTAAAAATCATATTGTCATTCACGTCGTTGCAAATAGCTCCAATTTAACCATGCAAGAGGAATTGTTGAAGTCAAGGCTCAAGGTAACAGCAGGCATCAGGCAGTCACACCGGGGGGAACGACCTCCACGGATACACTTTTTTTTTTCAGAGATACAGTGTGCACTGACTTTAACTGCATGTCCCTTTCGAGCTTGGCATTCTGGGTTACAGTTTTGTGCATATACATACCTTTCATTGTGCATGTCTGTTCTGAGTTTACTAATGCCACTGATCCCTGGCCTGACAGACGACAAGAGTTGTAGGTTTGACAGGCGACCCAAAAGCTCGACCTTCAAATCAAACCTCATAACCAGCAGCGGGAAGTAACTAAGTATTTTTACTTCTAAGTAACTAAGTATTTTTAATTTAGAAGACTTTTATAATTACTTCACAAACATTCCAAAACAAACTACTGTACTTTTTATTACACTACCTTATACTAAATGAGTTAAAAGTTATTTTAAAAGAGAGAATCATCCATTTAGAGTGATTCAAATGATCTGCTTATAGTGAATCAAATGGTCATTTTCATATGATTCATATGATTCAATCAGAGTAAGTCAAATAATCAGCTCAGAATAGTTTAAATGATCCGTTTAGAGTGATTCATGTGCTTCGATCAGAGTAATCAAATAATTCGCTCAGAATGATTCAAATGATCCGTACAGAATGATTTAAATGATCCATTCAGAGTGATTTGAATGATTCGTTCAGAGTGACTCAAATGATGCTCTCAGAGTGATTCAAGTGATCCATTCAGGGTGAATAACCTTCTCAGAGAGATTCAAATGATCTGTTAAGAGTAATTCGAAATATTCATTTAGAGTGATCCAAATGGTCCAACCAGAGTGATTCAAATAATCCATTCAGAGTGATTCAAATAATCTGCTCAGAGTGATTCAAATGTTCCACTCATAGTGATTTGAATAATCCGCTCATAGTCATTCGATTGATTCCCTCAGAATGATTTGAACGATCCGCTCAGGGTGATTTAAATGATCCATTCAGAGTGACTCAAATGATCTTCTCAGAGTGATTCTAATGATCCGATCAGAGTGACTCAAGTGAGCTATTCAGGGTGATTTAATAATCCTCTCAGAGTGATTTAAATGATCTGTTTAGAGTAACTTGAATGATTCACTCAGAGTGATTCAAATGGTCCACCCAAAGTGATTCAAATAATCCATTCAGAGTGATTCAAATAATCAGGTGCGTTCGACACAAAGCACAGCTGCAGCCGGCAATCAACGAGATTATCCGAGCGCATGGCGTGACCATTTATTTATTCATTTATTAAAATAACAACAAAAGATTTACAGTACAAATAAAGCAGAATACAGTCTCTACAAACTATAGTTCATTTTTAAACAATAAGGAAATTATAAATTAAATTTAAGTAGCCTATATAACAAACGCATGAGAATTAAGGGGAAAACGAGAGAGCACATAAAAAGGAAATAAATATCCACGAATAGGCCTATTAAACACAAAACAATAAGCAATGGTAGAAACTATCTAGTAGAAACATCAGTCTACTAGATGCTGAATGGTATGTCAATACTGTTCCAGTTCTAGTTATGCTAAAAAGGGTTTACATTTATAGATATAAAACTTAAACAAGGTGTTTTGATTGAGTCTTAAACAATAATTAAGATTATAGATAAGATGGTATAAAAAGTTTATTGTTTGTTTTGAAATTTGTGAGACGAAAGTTGTCCAATAATAAACCCGAAACACGTGGTTGTTGTCATGCGGTGAACTCGGCCAATCGGTGTCGTCATCGCAGCTCGTGCAGTCGCTCTTCAGACGCTGCACCGGCCAAATCAATCGTCTGATCTCAGAGCGCTGTCGCAGTACTTTGATGCAACATGTGACAGTCACATGGCGTCAGCGCAGCATCAATCCGGCCAAAATTTCTAACCGGCATGCAGCGCTTTAAGACAGATTTCGATCGATCTGCGCAGCGCTGCATGAAGTCGAACGCACCTATTGATTCAGAGTAATTCAAATGATCCGTTCAGAGTGATTCGACTAGTCCACTTAGGATAATTCAAGTAATACCCTCAGAATGATTCAAATAATCTGCCTACTTCAAATGATCCGCTCAGAGTGATTCAAATAATCTGTTCAGAGTGTTTCAAGAGATCAGCTCAGAGTGATTCAAATTTTGAATCAATGTTTGTCATTTAAATTTCTTGCTAAATAAGCCTTCATCAATAAGTACTTTTACTTTTAATACTTAAAGAGAATTATTCCCCAAAAAAATCTGTCATCATTTACTCACCAATGACTTATTTAAAATGATTCGAAACATGTTTTTTTCCTGTTGAACACAAAACAAGCCATACTGAAGGATGCTAAAAACCTGTAACCATTGACTTCCATAGTATTTATTTCTCCTACTATCATCCTACATCTTCCAAATATCTTCTATTGTGTTCGACAGAACAAAAAACTAAATAGGAACAAGTCAAGGGTGAGTAAATGATGGTTGAATTGTGATTTTTTTTTTGGGTGAACTATCCCTTTAAGAACATTAAAAATCAACTAAATTTGTTTTTTGACTCAAGCAAAATTAAAAAGCATTACTTTATACTTTTTCTGGAGAAATAGTTCATTAGTGCATCTGCAATTTTACTCTCAAGTGCCTGATTTGTGCACGTGGTCCAACCGCTCATAACAACCGAGACGACTGCATAGCTGAAGATGAAGTCATTAATATGTCCTGGAAATATGGCTTGAGTCCAGCAGCTGTGAGTGGAGCCTCCTGCGGAGAGCGGTGACAGGGACAAACGCTCACATCATGTGTCAAACGTGCATTATGCAGGCTTAATTACAGGCCATAGCCACCGTGGCATCAGCCTTCCCCTTTCCACATGACTGCAGCTATCTGTCTATATTCAGAGAGCCAAAAATGAGTCTGTTAACAACACTCTGCGCTTCCGGCACTGATACACTCCCGCTTGGTATTTTTGATGCTTCATGGTAAAAACCGACACACTCAGGAGGTTTCTCTGGTTGATTTTCAGATTCTAGGTGCACAATCAGTCACTTCAGGATTTTGTGATTCTGAAATGGGCAGAATTTAATGCAAAACAAGCTCAAAATCAAAGGACGTAGACATTTTGGGCAGCCTTGGAGATGTGTTCGCAACTCACATTCAGCTGAAGTACACTTGAAGAAGGAATAAAGAAGTATGCATCTGTCACTTCAAGAAATGAGTTTTCTGATTATTTGTAATTGCAGTTTGCACATCTGGCTTATAATGACCCATGTGATGTACAGATAAAATACTGAAGGGAAAAAAAACATCTTCATTTTACTTTCAATTAGGCTTTTGATTTGAATGATCTGTTCAGAGTGATTCAACTGAGCCGCTCTGAGTGATTCAAATCATCTGTTCAGAGTGATTCAAATGATCCACTCGGAGTGATTTGAATGATGTCCTCAGAGTGATTCAAATGATCCACTCGGAGTGATTTGAATGATCTGTTCAGAGAGATTCAAATGATCTTTTCAGGGTGATTCAAATGTCCTGCTAAGTGATTTGAATGATCTATTCAGAGTGAATCAATTGATCCGTTCAGAGTGATTCAAATGATCTGTTCAGAGTGATTCAAATGATCCACACAGTGGTTTGAATGATCTATTCAGAGTAAAATCAATTGATCCGTTCTGAGTGATTTGAATGATCTGTTCAGAGTGATTGAAATGATCCACTCAGAGTGATTTAAATGACCCGCTCAGAGTGATTCGAATGATCTGTTTAGATTGATTCAAATGATCCACTCAGAGTGATTTGAATGATCTGTTCAGAGTGATTCAAATGATCCACTCAGAGTGATTCAAATAATCCATTCAGAGTGATTCAAATGAGTCACTCAGGGTAATTCAAATAATCCATTCGGAGTGATTCAAATGATCCACTCAGAGTGATTTAAATGATCTGTTCATAGTGATTCAAATGACCCGCTCAGAGTGATTCGAATGATCTGTTCAGAGTGGATCAAATGATCCGCTCAGAGTGATTTAAATGACCCGCTCAGAGTGATTCAAATGATCTTTTCAAAGTGATTAAAATAAGTCACTCAGGGTGATTCAAATAATCCATTCAGAGTGATTCAAATGATCTGTTCAGAGTGATTCAAATAAGTCACTCAGGGTGATTCAAATAATCCATTCAGAGTGATTCAAATGAGTCACTCAGGGTGATTCAAATAATCCATTCAAAGTAGGCTCGTTTGAGATGGCCAAAATCTGTGCAGTACCGATCACTGGTGATCCCTGTAAGATGCATGCCAGTTAGAAATGTGTCCGAGTTGCGTCTGCCTGGCTCTGATGTCACACTGACGTGCGCCAAAAAAATCTTGCGATTGCGAGGCGGAGGCCTTGGATTGAGCAGTCGGCAGCAGTTGCTCTCTAAAGACTGCGCTCACAAAAAGCATGATGGGAAACGACTGGCTGACGACACAGCTTAATGCTTATTGGATGAGACTGACAAATGACACTTTATTCTCTATCTTGTTTTTACTAAGATTTATCCTGGCTTTGTTGTATACCTTTTTTGTATTTTCGTTGATAATAAAAAAAAAAGTCATAAAGAGCATTACATATGTTTATTTATTTAGATTTACACGCAAACAAAAACAAAACACACCTCTGTAAAAACATAATGTGACCTAATATAACTAAATGTATTTTATTTCTCTCTCAGTTTAAAGTCCTGTTTGTTGTCATTTTCGCTTTTTTGTATGTTTGTGTGAATTTTGTATTGTCATTTTTATGCAACGTTATTCCACGAAAGTCAATTTAATACATACATATATATGCATACTGTACATACAAAGGTAATCAGACTGTTTTCCCATTATGCCTCATCTTTGTGTGGTTTCATATGAGAAGTGAAAGGGGTGTATTAAACGAAAGACACACACACACACACACACACACACACACACACACACACACACACATATATATGTACAGTATGTGAAGTCAAAAGTTATGTTTAATAGACCAAGAACATTTGCACAGTATTTTCTACAGCCTAATAGTTTTTATTCTGGAGAAAGTCTTAGGCTGTTTATTTTAGTCTGGCTGGAGTTTAGGCACTCTATATAGGCCTAATAAACATGTCAATATATTTAGCCCCTTAAAAATTTCTTTATGTCTGCAGAACAAACCACTGTTGTCCAATGGCTTTCCTCATTTATCTTAACATAATTAATCTATAGTTACCTCTTTAAATTGCACTTTAGGCTGAATACTAGTATCTTGCAAAAAACTAGTAAAATATTATGTTAAATATATAATATAATATTGTCATCATGGCAAAGACTAGACAAATTAGTTAGTAGAAATTAGTTTATAAAACTGTACAAAATCTGTTAAACAACACTTTTATATATTTGATGCAATGCCATTTTTTCTTTAAACTTCACAAGAGGGCTAAGAATTTTGTCTTCATTTGCATTTCGGTTTATACCTTCTAATGCCCTGAATAGAAAGACTGAAATGACTATAGAAATGGACCAGTTGTTCAATAAAATGCCAAATTGTAGGGACATTCCTTGCAATACAAACAAACAAACATTTGTCATGACTTGTCACTCAAAAGCATCTTGCTATAGTTACTTAATTTATAATGTAGCCAAATTAGATTTCTTGAAAGCTTTCTTGCTGTACAGTATAAGCTGTTTGACATTATTATTTTGTTTATTTTGTTTATTATTTATATTATTTTGACATTTTTTTAACATTTACCACTGTTGAATATACAGATTTATATTTGAAATACAGCCTTTTAAGTAATGAGCTGTTCATCTTCTGTAATTGTTACCATCTTTTTGTAAAAACAGTGTATTTCGATTGCATCCACTCCCTTATTAAAAAATACTACAGTAATTTATAGGAACACTAGTGTTTTTGAACCATATAGCCTATTTAAATTCTATAGTTGCTCTGGTATCACAACAACTATAAACATAACCCAATACTGCAAAAACATGTTCAAAAACACTGTGATATTTACTATAAATTACCAAAGTATTTTTTCATGAGGTCATTTGTCCGCGATAAAAAATGCGAACGCAATCTCCACCACTGGTGATGTTTTCAGGCGGCAAAACAGCGAGATTCGGGATTTGTCCGACTTCTGATGTATTTTTTGAGCCCTCCTCTTACTGCAGCCGCCTGCTCTCGTCTACAATGCAGTCAAGGCGAGGCGCACCTCAAACGAGCCTAGTGATTCAGAATGATTCAAATGAGTCACTCAGGGTGAATCAAATAATATATTTAGAGTGATTTAAATGATCTATTTAAAATAATTCAAATGATCCGCTCACAGTGATTTAAATGATCCACTCAAATCTGCAAAATCTAATAAATGAAATCCTGGAGGGTCTGTAAAATGATCAGGCAGTCTTATTAGGTGTAATAATTTGAAATATGCTGACAGATGAAGGGGAAAATCTGAAATGAGCACTAAAAGACACACTACAGAAGCCACAGATATGGATTCTTACCTATATCTGTTGAGCATTTAAAGAGACAAAAAAACATGGGTATAGTGTAAGTCACATTTGTGTTACAAAATGTCTTGTTCTGCTTAAACACAAGATATCAAGCTCTAAAAGCTGGTTATTTGACAAATAAAGGTAATAAAGATTCTAATGTTTACATTTTTATTTGTTCCTTACTCCAAAATGAAAGAAAAAAATATTCTTATGGGTTTGGAAGTTGACGAGGGTGAGTAAATAATGAGTTTTCATTCTGGGAAAACTAAAAACTCACCACAATACATTTATTATAAAATCATCAAGGACACATCAACCAGATCAAAAATGACAGCTAAGACTTTTACTATGTAACAAAACAAGGTTCTGTTTCAAATAAATGCTGTTCTTTTTGCTTTCCGTTCATCAATGAATGCAAATACGCATCCAGAAATATGGTTTCCAGAAAGATATTAAACAGTAAGAAGAAATGATTCTTGAGCAGCAAATTGGCATATTAAAATGAGACTGGAGTAAACATAACAGTATTTTTTGATTATATTATGGATTCATCAGCAAAGAGTTATTATATAAAAAATATCAAGGGTGTAGAATTAGCATGGACGGAGGGGACGTGTCCCCACCAATATCCAGATTATTAAAATGTCCCCACCAATAATTTAATCGCCTCCAAAATTAAAAAAACGCTTTGTCGAATTTTTCAGTCAAGGTTACTGTGATAGACTCAGGTGAGACATGGACATAAGCAGCTACATTTCAAAGAAAAGTGTCAGTCACTTGAAGTCAAGATCACCATAATAGTAACCATGGATGTGCAATTGCGATTTTGGCCTCAACAACGATTATGAAAAAACAACAATCGAGATAAAATGGTTATTGTGTCATATGCCTCCCCCTTTTCCAGAAGTCTGCATTCATTCCTTGTCAAAGTAAAATCATGGAAATTTACTTTTGCACCATAAGACATGCTTGATTTAATGTTGTTTTTATTACTAATTGTCTCTGATTTCTTTAATTATTTATTAAAGTTTTTTGCGAAATACAGTAGTCAACATTTGAAGTGGATCAAAAATGTTTTTCAAAACTGTCCTAAGACAAGATTGAGTGCTGTTCAATCATTCTAGGACAACTTTGATGCAAGGTTTTGAACCACTTCAAATGTTGACTACTGTAGAACATGTGCTCTTTTATTTGCACGCTATTTGGAAAAGAACATGGACGTGTAAAGTCATCTTTTAGCTTAAAGTGCATAAATGGTAATATTATACTTGCAAAATTATGTTCTGATGCGGTGGTAAATGATTAAGCACAAATAAGCCCTCAGCAAGTCTTTAATTAACTACCTTTTTTTCAGGCATTCCTTTAACTTTTAAAAATATATATTACATTTTAATTTTACAACTGGGGGGGGGGGGGGGGGGGGGGTGTCAAATTAGGTCCTCACCAATATCAAAAGCAAATCTACGCCCTTGATAAATATATATATATATATGTGTGTGTGTGTATATATTTACATATTAGTTTATTTATTTTGATCAACTAAAAACAGTGTTGGAAAGCATAAGAGACTTCTTTAAAAACATTTTAAATCATTTTACCAGCTTTACACCTTTGAACAGTAGTGTATATAGTAATTATTTATTTAATTTCTCTCAAACACTAAAAAGAATGATTAAACATTTCTAGGAGGCATCTCTTATATGGATTCATATGGATTTGTTTGAAGATTTCAATACCTTCCAGCTGCTGTTCCATCCACTGAATCCTGGCTGCCGGTCTCACTGGGTGTGCTCATAGATTTGGATGGGGACATTGATGTTGGGACTGTGAAAGGATTAAAAGACAGTTACTGTCTAATAACCAATGTCAGAAAAATATATACTGCACCACAGAAAAGACATTTAATCAAAGGGATAGCTCACCCCAAAAATACCCTAATATTCTGAACATATTTTGAACCCCCATTGACCGCCGCTTCAAACTACTTAATAAAAATAAGCTGACACAACACAATTCTTGAGTGTTTTTTGGGACTACTTAAATATTTGAAGTGTAATCCACTTAAATTTGTAAACGCAAATAAGTTAACTTAATTCACGTTGTCCCAACACAAATCTATTCTGTGGAACCCAGCATTTTATTAGTGTTCCATAGCTGGGGAAAAATATACTATGGAAGTCAATAGCTACCAGTTTCCAACATTCTTCAAAATATCTTCTTTTGTGTTCATCAAAAGAAAGAAATTCAAGACAGGTTTGGTCTGTTGCACTGTAGAAGCTCTGTCACGAAAACAAATTCCTCGTATGTGTGAACATACCTGGCAATAAAGCTCTTTCTGATTCTGTTTAAGTGAAGGTCTTTGGGCTGAACTGTCCCTAAAAAGGCACTGATTGTAATGTACATTGGTTTACACTAGAGGGCGACAGTAGCAGATAATCTGGTAAAAAACGCAGAGAAATGTCAAAAATGTCAAAAATGTCAAAAAAAATGTCAACACACAGTTTGATACATTTGGACAAGGGATGAACAATATATCGTTTGAGCATTGATATCACAATGTGTGTATCTGCAAGTCACATCGCAGGATTAGATTAGTTATTAATGATTAAAAGACAAAGGTATTATTAAATACATATTTTTTAAATATTCATACATTGATGACAGTGTTATTTTACATTTTATTGTTCAATTTTTGTATCTGATTACAGATTACTTCTCAGAAAACCAAAAAGGACTGTTTATTTATATTTGCTGAGAATTTATTACAGTTTATGCAGATGCACTGCATAGAAAAAGGCCTGAGGCACTCCAGTCTAAATTAATAAAGTCTTTCCAAAAATAAATATTCAGATCATCAGGTGGAATTATATTCATTTCCCAATATATACTGCACCAAAAAAAAAAATATATTGCAATGTCAATTTTTTCCAATACTGGCAGTCCTAATATGGATAGTGTTAGGAAAAAAGTAAAATGAAATATGAAATGTGAAAGTAATGTGAAAGTCTGTGTTATGTTATTTATTTTTTATTTTTATGGTAAGGTAGGCTTCAAATTGTAATATATTACTTTTTAATCCAACACTGCATATGGACCAATCAGAGATTTGCACTAAAATGTGATATAGTTCAAGAATTTCATAAATAAAATTTCAGACTTAAACAGGGCTAAATGCTAAGATTTTTTTCTAATAGCTTGGTTGGGAAAGCGGACTTGCCCTATTAAAAAAAAAAGGTATTTCTTAGCCACGTTTTAAATGTGCTTGTCAAACAAGCATTTTTTTTCAACACAAATTTTTTTTAAAAGAAATTTAAAAATGATATAACAAACTAAATATAAATACATTTACATGGACATGGGAAAATAAAGATCCATTTAAAATGATTTAAGACCTACAAGACATTCTTTCAGGGTGGCATGGTGGCTCAGGGGTTAGCACTGTCGCCTCACAGCAAGAACGTCACTGGTTCAAGTCTTGGCTGGGCCAGTTGGCATTACTGTGTGTTGTTTGCATGTTCTCCCCGTGTTGGCATGTGTTTCCTCCGGGTGCTCCGGTTTCCCCCACAGTCCAAAGACATGCGCTATAGGTAAATTAAATGGACTAAATTGGTCGTAGTGTATGTGTGTGAATGAGAGTGTATGGGTGTTTCCCAGAACTGGGTTGCGGCTGGAAGGGCATCCACTGTGTAAAACATATGCTGGACTAGTTGGCAGTTCATTCCGCTGTTGTGACCCCTGATAAATAAGGGACTAAGCTGAAGGAAAATTAATGAATGAATGAAGACATACTTTCAGTAAATTTAGGACTTTTTAAGAAAAAATTAAAAAATTTTAGCTTTTAAATTTAAGACATTTTAAGACCCCGCGGACACCCTGTTAAAGGTGTAGAGATTTGCAAGTTTTGCCAGACCAATTGAAAATAAATACTTAATTTTGTTGAATAAATCTTAAATATGAATTCCAAACAATATTGGGAGAAAGTAATATTGGAGAGATACAGTGCCACTGCAAAGACTGATTGTTTAGTCCCACCTAAAAATTCTTAAACCATGAAGCTTTTTTTAGACAAGTAATATTGTTTGGTTTTCAGAAATATTAAGTCAAAATGAAGTGAGTTTTCCCTTAAAACAAGCTAAACAATCTGCCAATGGATTAAGCAAGTTATTCTTGTTTTCGGATTATTTTATTTACCCCACTGGCAGATAAGTTAGCTTGTTAAACAACAAAAGTAAAACAACAAAAAAATAAGGTCAAGAATCTTGGTGTGATTCTGGAGTCAGGTCTGAATTTCAGTATGTCAAATCAGTAACTAAATCAGCATACTATCATCTCAAAAACATTGCAAGAATTAGATGCTTTGTTTCCAGTGAGGACTTGTTCATGCTTTTATCAGCAGCAGGATGGATTACTATAATGGGCTCCTCACCGGCCTTCCAAAAAGACAGTCAGACAGTTGCAGCTCATTCAGAACGCTGCTGCCAAGATTCTGACCAGAACCAGAAAATCAGAGCACATCACACCTGTCCTCAGGTCTTTACACTGGCTCCCAGTTACATTAAGAAAAGATTTTAAAGTATTATTACTGGTCTATAAATCGCTAAATGGCCTAGGACCTCAATACATTACAGATATGCTCACTGAATACAAACTTAACAGATCACTCAGATCTTTAGGATCATATAAACTAGAAATTCCAAGAGTTCAGTCAAAGCAGGGTGAATCCTCCTTCACCTACTAACAGCGCCCCCCGCTGCTGGAATCAGCTTCCAGAAATGACCAGATGTGCTCCAACATTAAACATATTTAAATCAATACTGAAAACACACCCGTTTAGCTGTGCCTTGACTGAACGAGCACTATTTTTAAAATCTTCGCTTTCGCCAATTGGTGAAGTTTTTTCCTCGCTGCTGTCGCCACTGGCTTGCATGGTTCGGGATCTGTAGAGCTGCGCATCGATGGATTTGCTATTCAGTGTTTGGACTCTCAGTAGTGATTATTAACCCACACTGAACTGAGCTAAACTGAGCTGAACTTAATCTCTAAAAACTGAACTGACACTGTTTTAATTCACTATAATCTTCTATGTGAAGCTGCTTTGACACAATCTACATTGTATAAGCGCTATACAAATAAAGATGAATTGAATTGAACTATGCTACATACGTTCCACAGATCACACTATTGTCTTTTCTTTTTCATTCTTTTAAAACCTGTTTTAACACATTTTAATCAGTTTTCAATGATTTTTAATTATTTTAATTATTTTTATTTTCTTGTTTCTTTCATTCCTGTATATGTAAAGCCCTTTGAATTACCATTGTGTATGAAATATGCTATATAAACAAACTTGCCTTGCCTAAAAACTCACATAATTTTGACATTAATTCTAAAAACAAAACAATATTATTTACTTTTCAAGAAAATGCTTCTTGATTTAACAATCTTTAGACATTTAGACTAGAAACAAGCGTGTGTGCAGTCAGTGTGTCGGAAAAAAGGCCTAAAATGAATATCCTAGACTGGGAAAAGCCCACAGAAAAAGTGGTTTGGATGAAGTCCCATTTAATATCACGGAGCAAACCCTGAATATCACACAGCCTGATCTTGGCAGAGGTATAAAGCTGTGTTTTGGAGTCAGGCATTGTTGAGTGAGCCGGCTGCGGTGTGGATGATGTTTCAGTCTGGTTTGTGTGTACTGTACCTAATGAAGGCTCGGGTGAGATCCCGATGCTCTGGAGCAGGGCCTCGGTTTCTCTGCGCTTTCGGTCCAAATCAGAGTCTTCAGGAGCCACTTCTGCTTTCTGTTGTGTCTCTGACTGCTCACATTTACAAATGCATACAAATACAGCAGGTAAAGTTGGTTTTATATTTGCGCATTTGTTCAGTGACATGCTCCTTATATTGTTTACCATGGTAATTTGAATATTCAGTCTGAAATCACATGCAAGTATGACTTCAAAACAACATTAGCACTATTTAATTGACCGTAAACAATGTTGTATTTTAATATTCTAATATGATTTCTTTATTTCAAATTTGCACTTTTCTGTAATTACATAGCCAAGGAGAAAAGTCCTAATGCACCAATATAAAACCAACTTCACCCCAATATGCAGTTATGCTGTTAGAAGATTCTGAATGAGTCTGATTTAAATGTTTTCTCACCTCTTTCTTCTTTTTTTCCTCCTCCTTTCTCTTTTTTTCCTCTCGGATTTGAGCAAGGCGCTGTTTCTTGCGCTCAAGTTCGGCTTTTAGGTCACTCTTATCAGCCATTTTGTCCTGCGACAAAACAATCACAGCAGTTTTGCACATCTGTCCTGTCTGTGTAAGCAGACTACAGCAGATTGAACTATTTTTAGGCTGTTTGTTCAGTAAAAAACAGTTAAATGTTTGAAAATCACAGTTAAATGAGACATTTCAACAGAAATGGCTTGACACCCTTGTAATTCAATTCAATAGTAAATCATTTTAAATATTTATGAGAAGTCTGAAGGTCAATTTGACTTGATTCTCTAATATTCATTCATTCATTCATTTTCTTGTCGGCTTTGTCCCTTGCGGGGTCGCCACAGCGGAATGAACCGCCAACTTATCCAGCACGATTTTACGCAGCGGATGCCCTTCCAGCCGCAACCCATCTCTGGGAACTTCCACACACACATTCACACTCATACACTATGGACAATTTAGCTTACCCAATTCACCTGTACTGCATGTCTTTGGACTGTGGGGGAAACCGGAGCACCCGGAGGAAACCCACGCGAACGCAGGGAGAACATGCAAACTCCACACAGAAACGCCAACTGACCCAGCCCAGCCGAGGTTCGAACCTGCGACCCAGCGACGTTCTTGCTGTGAGGCAACAGCACTACCTACTGCGCCACTGCGTTGCCCCTTTCTCTAATATTGTAAATATGAAATGATGAGAAAATAAAAACAAAATAATACCAAACTGTGGGGAAAACAGCTTCATAGATGCTTAAAAACAAAATGAATGAAAGAAAAACAAACTGAAGATGCACTAGAGGTACAATACATCAAATAAATGTTAAAAAAAAATGCAAAAATACATATAAAAACAATGTTCATGCAAACGTGACATGTATGAACAAGTGGAATTCATAAATGAAGACAAATGTGGGCAATCATAGTGTATATCATAATGCTAATTTTACAGACATAACAGACACGGTTCACAAATAATGAAAATCCAGCGGAAGCACAAATGATGACATGGCTATTTTAAACATTTATGTGACATCTGAAAGCCAATTTGACTCTAATATTGTAAATAATGTAATAAATGTATTCGCTTAACTGGATCTTCATGATGTGATTTTTTTTAACATAGTGGATAATAAATAATTCCTAGGCTTTAAAAAATGATAAATGTATGCATGTGATGAAATGACGAGAAAATAAAAACAAAATAATACCAAACTCTGTGGAAAATAGCTTTATTAAAGCTTAAAAACAGCTCTAATTTAACAAAAACAAACTGAAAATGCATTAGAGATGAATCAAATAAATGTAAAAAAAAAAAAAAAAACACACAAATGTTCATGCAAACGTCACGTGTTTGAACAAGAGGAATTCATAAAATGCTCTATATGAAGAAAAACATGTGGACAATCATATATCATAATGCTAATTTTACAGACATAACAGACACCATTCTCAAATATTGAAAATCCATTGGAAGCACAAATGATATATGGCTATTTTAAACATTTATGAGATCTGAAAGCCAATTTGACTCTAATATTGTAAATAATGTAATAAATGTATTAGTTTCAGAAAGTGTGGCTTTACTGGATCTTCATGATGTGAATTTTTTTAACATAGTGGATAATAAATAATTCCTAGGCTTTAACAAATGATAAATGTATGCATGTGATGAAATGACGAGAAAATAAAAACAAAATAATACCAAACTGTGGAGAAAATAGCTTCATAGATGCTTAACAACAAAATGAATTGAAGAAAAAACAACTGAAAATGCATTAGAGGTACAATACATCAAATAAATGCAAAAATACATATAAAAACATAAATGTCCATGCAAACGTGACATGTATGAACAAGTGGAATTCATAAATGAAGACAAATGTGGGCAATCATATATCATAATGCTAATTTTACAGACATAACAGACACCGTTCACAAATAATGAAAATCCAGCGGAAGAACAAATGATGACATGGCTATTTTAAATATTTATGAGACATCTGAGAGCCAATTTGACTCTTTAATATTGAAAATAATATAATAAATGTATTTATTTCAGAAGGTGTGGCTTAACTGGATCTTTAGGATGTGATACTTCTAAACATATTAGACAATGAATAATGTCTAGGCTTTAACAAATGATAAATGTATACATTTAATGAAATGAAGAGGAAATAAAATCAAAATAATACCAAACTCTGTGGAAAATAGCTTTATTAAAGCTTAAAAACAGCTCTAATTTAACAAAAACAAACTGAAAATGCATTAGAGATGCATCAAATAAATGTAAAAAAAAAAAAAACACACAAATGTTCATGCAAACGTCACGTGTTTGAACAAGAGGAATTCATAAAATGCTCTATATGAAGAAAAACATGTGGACAATCATATATCATAATGCTAATTTTACAGACATAACAGACACCATTCACAAATATTGAAAATCCAGTGGATGCACAAATGATGACGTGGCTATTTTAAACATTTATGAGACATCTGAAAGTTGATTTGATTGTAATATAATAAATGTATTAGTTTCATTAGGTGTGGCATAAGTGAGTCTCCAGGATGTCTTAACATACTGGATAATGAATAATTCTTAGGCTTTAACAAATGATAAATGTATGCAAACTGTGTGGAAAGGAGCTTTATTAAAGCTTAAAAACAACATGAATGGAATAAAAACAAACTGAAAATGCATTAGAGGTATGATACATCAAAAAAACATGTTTTAAAAAATGCACAAATATACATTAAAAACATAAAAGTTCATGCAAACGTGACATGTATGAACAAGTGGAATTCATGAATGAATACAAATGTGGGCAATCATATATTATAATGCTAATTTTCTGATATAACAGACACCGTTCACAAATACTGAAAATCCAGCGGATGCACAAATGATGACGTGGCTATTTTAAACATTTATGAGAGACCTGAAAGCCAATTTGATTCTCTAATATTGTAAATAATGTAATAAATGTATTTCATTAGGTGTGGCATAACTGGATCTCCGGGATCTATTATGTCTTAACATATTGGATAATGAATAATTCCTAGGCTTTAACAAATGATAAATGTATGCATGTGATGGACTGAAGAGGAAATAAAAAAAAAATAATACCAAACTGTGGGGAAAATAGCTTTATTAAAGCTTGAAAACAACATGAATGGAACAAAAAGTGGAATTCATAAAATGCTTAAAACAAAGAAATGTGGACAATCAGGTAACATAATGCTAATTTTACTGACACCGTTCCCAAATATCAAATACGCAGTGGAAGCACAAATGATAAAACATGGCTATTGCTAACATTTATGAGACCTCTGAAAGCCAATTTGATTCTCTAAAATTGTAAATAATGTAATAAACGTATTAGTTTCTGAAGGTGTGGCATAACTGGATCTTTAGGATGTGATATTACTAAACATATTAGATAATGAATATTTCCAAGGCTTTAACAAATGATAAATGCATGATTGTGATGAAATTAAGATGAAATAAAACAAACTGTAAAGCAAACTGTGGGGAAAAATAGCTTTATTGAAGCTTAAAGAACAACATGAATGGAACAAAAACAAACTGAAAATGCATTTGAGGTACAACACGTCAAATAAATGTTAAAAAATACAGATATATAAAAGATGTTCATGCAAGTGGAATTCACAAAATGCTTTAAATTAGGACAAATGTGGACAATCATATATCATAATGCTAATTTACAGACATAACAGACAGACACCGTTCCCTAACACTGAAAATCTAGTGGAAGCACAAATGATGGCTAACAACATGGCTATTGCTAACAGCGTAAACCAAAATAATCACAATGACGTCACAATCCATCTGCGATTATGAAGTCATCGAATAGCATATAAAGCGGTAAAGACAGCGAAATGTACGTCTGAAAGCTCGCAGTCATGTGAGCCTGAGGTGTGTTTTACTCTTCCTACCTGGATGCTGTAAATATGCTGTATCACTGCTGCTGATGTACACAATCTGCCGTCCGCTTTATCACGTCACTTGATTCAAAACATGTTGGAGGTCGTGCGATGCGATCGTTCACAAATGCAACGGAGATGATGACAGGTTTTTTTAGGCTAATGGCCTACATTTTTCAGAGGTGGCAGATGCTCAATGACCGCCTCGAGATAACTAAAAGAACCCACCTCTCCTCTTCCAAATGCTTTTAATATACAAATACATTTATCCACGGCCACAGTGCCACCTAGCGACTAAATATTGCATTGACGCACACATGTAAACATTGAACCGTTAACCACTGCTAAGCCACTGCTAAATCCAACATATAATAACGTAAAATTACATTGAACCTGCTTAAGATGATACTGCCGTTATCTTACGTTACTACCACAGACTTATTTCGGTTTTACATTCCTCACCCACTGATGTTTACTGGTTATCTCAGCTAGTTACGTTTGTAAAACCTGTTTAACCCTAAAATAACATTTCCTGAAAGAATATATTTATTATACACACAAAAAGCACATTTATTTTATTTTAAAAAACTGAAAAAATAATGCAGATTTTATAAATATTTTGAGTGTTTTCAAATCTGCATTATTTTTTTCTGATTTTTAAATAAATAAATGTGCTTTTGTGTATTTTTTTTTTGTATTTGTATATATTTTGTACATTTATTTTTTATTAAAACCATTTTATAGTATATTTCTGCTATGTTATAAATAAATATGTAGATTAGTGTGCAGTCATTAGTTAGAAATTCTATTGCTTCAATCCAATTAATGCTGATTTGTTTTTTAAAAAGCTATTTTAATTACTGATTAAAAATTCAAAGAATGTTTACATTTTTTATTCGACCTTTTCATTAGACAAAAATGTGCATTCCCTCATTATTGTACTAAAATATTAGGCATTAAATATATGATATTAGTTATATAAATGGGCAGGCAACACGGTGGCGTAGTGGGTAGCACAATCGCCTCACAGCAAGAAGTTCACTGGTTTGAGCTGTGGCTTGATCAGTTGGTGTTTCTGTGTGGAGTTTGCATGTTCTCCCTGTGTTGGTGTAGGTTTTCTCCGGGTGCTCCGGTTTCCCCCACAATCCAAAGACATGCGGTACAGGTGAATTGAATAAGCTAAATTGACCGTAGTGTGAGTGTGCGCAAGTGTGTGTGGGTGTTTCCCAGTGTTGGGTTGCGGCTGGAAGGGCATCCGCTGCTTAAAACATTTGCTGGACAACTTGGCGGTTCATTCCGCTGTGGCGACCCCGGATTAATAAAGGGACTAAGCTGAAAAGAAAATGAATGAATGAATGAATATATATGGGCGACGTGGTGGCGCAGTGGGTAGCACGATCGCCTCACAGCAAGAAGGTCGCTGGTTCGAGCCTCACCTGGCATTTCTGTGTGGGGTTTGCATGTTCTCCCCGTGTCCGCGTGGGTTTCCTCCAGGTGCTCCGGTTTCCCCCACAAGTCCAAAGACATGTTGGTTATGCTAAAAATTGACACTCGTATGAGTGTAAATAAGCATGTGTGGATGTTTCCCAGTCATGGGTTGCAGCTGGAAGGGCATCCGCTGCGTAAAACGTGCTGAATAAGTTGGCGGTTCATTCCGCTGTGGCGACCCAAGATTAATAAAAGGGACTAAGCTGAAAAGAAAATGAATGAATAAATATTTATATACATGCATAAAATATACTTCATATACATTCATATAACTTTTAAAGGCATTATAATGATTAAAACCTGAATTAGAGACAAAGGAATTGAAGTGTATAAAAAGTGGTGTCTGTACAATTTAAATCAGCTACACAAGCTGAATCCTGTAAAATAATGTAGTTAAAAACACAATGTTAGTTTCAATCATTAAGCACCACTAGATGGAGACATTCTCCTAATGAGCGAGTTCAAGCTTTTTTGTCATTCTGCTAAAAATAGATCTAAAAAGCCGAACTATGGTTTGTTGTTTTAGGCTGATCTCCCAGTCTAAGATATAAATAAATATCGGCATATAATATAAATGTTCCTTGCATAATAAATAAAATAATATTTCATAATCTACATAAATTGTACATACATTTTCAAATATACGACAAATAGGTAATATTAGCAAAAATAATTTAGCATTTCTTTTTGTGAAGTATTTTATTATTATTGAATACCATGCACAATTGAAACAGACTTAATTTTGGTAGATCCCCCTTTCATCTGATTTTTCCATCACCACACGTTTAACACCAAAAACGTGTCCTTCTCATTAAAAAATAATGGTGCGTAATTATTAACTGTCTGTCATTTAGAGGATGCGGAACACACTGTACAACAACCCACATAAAGATGACTTAAAAAAAACTGTCTCTGCCCCACTCCCAAAGACCTTTGCTCTAAATTCGCTCTGCGCATGCGTCAACACGCGGGGCGACATAGATGTACGCTTTATAGATTGCGACGAGCATTTTTGTGTCCAGCGCTAGACACAGAATGAGATCGTTTTTTACATTTAGTCTTTTAATATAGTTTACATAACGCCATTAAAGCATTCTACCTTCAGAAAATGATTAGAAAACAAACCCTGACGTGTGCGTTCAAATCTATAATATTACATCTATGCAGTGTGGAGTAACAGTCAGTCTCCCCTCCCTCTCCTGTGTCCTGTGTTTGTACCCTGTTTTGTGCCTGGTGCTGCTCATTATTTGAATGCAATGACAAATTAAACTGGATTAGAGTGATTCGAGAGGACTTTTCGTCTGACAGGATTTCTACGATGATGAAGTAACAGGCTGCTCGAGAATGTCAAACTTTGCCAACTGCATCTGATGAGACGAGGAGGACAACATTTGCAACATCTGTGGATTAAACTTGAAGATCAAGATGAAGTTCGCCCAGATCATGCTGAAGAACAGCTCGAAGCTGAACATACCCAAACAAGTGGACAGATTTTCTAAATTCTCCCCGTCGCCGCTATCAATGAAGCAGTTCATTGACTTTGGTGAGTTGTTGTTTACCTGTTTCTGTGGTGAAAACCGAGTCAGCTCACTAACCAGAAATACAGTCGCATTTCTTTTTGTAGTAACAAAGGCACAATTAAACTAAGCACATAAATCATTTAGTAACAACGTGTCTACACCAAGGTAACTTCATAGAAACAAAACAATAACAAAAAAAGTCCATGGTATGGCATTATTACAGTATGGTGTTGTGGTAGTGTTCAGTAGTAGTATATAGTAGTTGTGGTAGTGCATATCTTTCATATCAAAATTATACACCATTGCCATAACTGTACCATATAACCATAGTTATTAAGTGCATCATTAGACTGTAGTGCATAGTGCAGATGATTATATAGGGAACTCACTAGGTTTTGAGTTGCAGCCCTTCTGTTGTTTTGGTATGTGAGACTCCAGAAGACAAACATTCTTTCAATCCTTTTTAATTATTTCATAATTTGTGTACTATGTTTTTGACTATATGAGAAGTAATATTTGATAACACAAGACGTCATCCTTTTGTTTAACTAATAAACCATGTTGTATCTGATCAGCATCTTCTCAATGAGTAAATGTGGAAAAAAATACACTATTTATACACTATTATACATTAGATTAGTCAGTACTGAAGACAAATCTAACCCAAGATTTAATCCAAGACTGAAGCCAAATCTGGAGCTAATCTAACAAAATAACTTACGATAACAGTCCAAAAATTTGTAACCCAAATTTAAATGTTAGGGAAAAATACTAAATATAATGAAAAAAATAAATAAATAAATCAAGAAAATTGTGTTGAAATGTTTGTATTTTTTTTTTGCTGTATTTCGCATGAATTTAAATGTATTATCTTTCTATTTCTAAAGATGTTCAATGACTAAAATATTATTTAAATAAATATATCCCTTTAATAAATCTGTTATGTTCAAATGCACTAAAATACTAAAACCTAGCTCCACTGATAAATGAATAAAAATATTCATTTTCAAAATGTGCTGTACTCAATTTATGCTGAGTATGCACTGCATATATAATTGCATGACATTTATATGAACACGATCTGAGAATTTCCTGTAGTAACACCATTTGAATGTCTGTATTACCATTTGTAATGACTTGTAATAGATGAAAAACAGTAAAATTGTATGAAACCTAAACTGTACATTTAATTAAAAAAACACATCAAAACAGCATAAATATCATCAATCTGAAAAAGTTTTCAGCAATTCAATAGGCATTCATTTGCATATTAATCATTCATTCATTTTCCTTCACCTTAGTCCCTTACTTATCAGGGGTTGCCACAGCAGAATGAACCACTAACTATTCCAGCATGTTTTATGCAGTGGAAGCCCTTTTAGGGGCAACCTATTACTGGGAAACACCCATACACAATCATTCACACACACACACACACTCAAATGCTACAGTCAATTTTTGTTCACCCAATTTACCTATAGCTTATGTCTTTGGACTGTGGGGGAAACCGGGGCACCTGGAGGAAACCCATGTGTACACGGGGAGAGCATGCAAACTCAGACACACAGAAATGCCAACTGACCCAGCCGGGACTCGAACTAGTGACCTTCCTGCTGTGAGGCGACTGTGCTAAGCACTGAGCCACCCCTACATGTTAATTAAAAATGTATTCCCAACAGTGTATTAGATAAGGGAGAGAGGCTAAATATATTTTACAAACAATTTTTGAGACTGACAACCTCATCGATTTCCAAAATAATAAACATTGAAAGGTGCTCCATAAATAGCAAGGTCCAGAATGGTCCACAGAAATGGTTACATCTCTTAAAACATAATAGTAAAGTAAAAAAAAAAGTAATTAAGAAATAAATAAAGATTTTAATAAAGTTTTATTATAAAGATGTAAGTTTGTAAAGACTTTACTAGTGTTTGCCAGTGTTCATTATTGCACAACAATATGAAACTTGACTGTATAGTGAATATTTGGTATGCAGTTTAAGAGTGAAATTCTTACGTAGTCCTGTTTTGCTCTCAGGATCTGCCAATGCGTGTGAGAAGACCTCCTTCATGTTTCTGAGGCAGGAGCTTCCCGTCCGGCTAGCAAACATCATGAAGGAGATAGACTTTCTCCCGGACAAACTGCTTGGCACTCCTTCACTGAAGCTGCTGCAGAGCTGGTAAGATCCACCACTGACAAAACACCATCCATAAGATTAAGAAGAGAGCAGCGTGATGAACTCAGACCTTCTGTATGATGTTTACAGCTCATATGACATATATGGCCGATAATACACAGCACATGACTACAAAACAAAGTCTTTTAGATAAGCAGGAGAGCAAGCTGGAGAGCAAATAATACTCTCTTTTAAATCAAGAAATTAGTTATATATAAAACTTGTATCATGATATATTTCTTTATTTTGGTCATACATACAGTACATGCATGCATAAGATACTGCAATATGTGCTTTTTTAAATGAGATTTTGTCTTGTTTCTAGTCCAAATATCAAAAAACTATTTTTAAATCAAGAATAATTTTCTAGACAAGTTAAAAACATATATAGTTTTGTTCAGAAATAATAAGTAATCCCCCGGTTTCACAAACAAGGTTTAAGGCTAGTCAAGATTAAATTGCATGTTTGAGCGGTCTCAACTCAAAATAACTTGCAGTGAGATGTCTTAAAATACATCAGTGTCATTTTTTTTGTCTCCAGGTGCACACCAGTAATATATTTTTCTGAGATCATTTTATAAATGTGGCTTAAATAGCCTAATTTATCTAAGGCCTAGTCCTGGCTTAATCTAAGCGCTGTTTGTGAAACTGGGCCAATGAGTAATAATTCCTTAAAACAAGCTAATGATCTCCAATTGCTTTCAGTTTGAATTCTGATTATTTTGCTTACCCCACTGGCAAACTATTTAGCTAGTTTTAAAGAAAAACTTAAAAAAATTTTTACTAGAAAATGCTTCTTGATTTAAGAATGTTCAGATATTTGTACAAGAAACAAGGCAAAAACTCTAAGAAAAGTATTTTTTGCAGTGTCTTTACAGCAGATTGTGTTTGAAAGCTTCCAAGTTACGTTTGTTGACTTGAATCACTGGGCTACTTTTTTGGTTGTGCCGTTTGTTCAAGATGGTCAAGAACATAGCATTTCTGTTGGACATGTTTGTATCAAGTGCTGATTCAGCATATTTTTACTACCGTCAGTATATTTTGAGCATTAAAGGGACAGTTCACCCAAAAATAAAAATTCTGTCATACTTTACTCATCCTCCATTTACAGTATACCCAAACCTGTTTCAGTGTTTTCCTCTGTTGAACAAAGCAGGATTATCTTAAGAATGTTGGGGAAAAACAGCCATTGATTTCTATCGAATTTTTGTTCCTACTATTAATGTCAATGACTGCTGCAGAACATCTTGTTTCATGTTCAACAGAAGAAAAAATGTATAAAAATTTAGAACCACCTGAGTGTGAGTAAATCTTCATTTTTGGACAAACCATCCCTTTTAAGCCAGGATTAGTTCTGGTGGAATAGTTTTCTTTCAGACAGCATTTCTGTTCATCTTTAGGCCAAAATGCACACAGGGATAATGCGAGAGAGACGCCACTGTGTTTGTTTGTTCATACATTCCTTCCTTCCTTCACTCAAGTTAATCAGTCAATCTTTTTGCAGTGATTTTTTTTTAAATACCATAATCAAACTTTTTTTAGCTTAAAGTGTTTCTGTTCTGATACCTTGGCTAGATTATATCTGTAATAGATAAATGACACCAAAACCCACCAGCAGTTAATTAGTAGTTACTTGTCTTGCAAACCTAAACAATATCATATGCAAATATAATATTATGCTGCATATTTTACCTTTGTTGCAATGAATTATAGGGTCACTGTAACTGCAGTCTACACAGTCAATGCTTTTTGACTCTCAAGATGTGTTTTTTGTTTAGTTCTTTCTTTGCCAAATGAGTTTCATACTGAATGTCAGGCAGCTTGCACAACTCATAGACGATACATATACACTTTTTAGTCCATTTAGTCTAGTGTTTAGTCAGGATTAGCGTGCTTTTGAAATTTGAACCAAAGGTCAAAGTTCATTAGTGCTATTTACATCATAAAAACAGACGGTCCTTTATCTTTTTTTACCCTGCAAAGACGTCAGATGAACAATCCACACTTACAGAAAGTAATGCACACGTACGTTGCATATAATACTCATTGTTTTCATGAGGATCTGGGTCAGAGCTTGACCTTCGTTACGTTCTAATGGCTTTCCTTCACATTGTTTTCTATATTGAAAGTTAATGGCCAAAAATATACTTGTAAATCTTGGATGATCAGTAGGGGTGTCAAAATTAATTGTTTCTTCGGTGCACCGCGATGCAGACGCGGACAAATCGGTATCGGTTCAGTAATAATCAAAACCGGTTATAATGTACTGACGTCATTTATCTCATATGCGCTATGTCTCTGTAGCTTACTATGGCGAGTGTGGCGAGCGCGAGTATTTAAAACACTTCAACTACTTAAAAAAAATCAGAAAATGTGCACAATTTCACTGCGTGTGTGTTTACTGAACAGTCTTTCACTGACACTTACAGCAGAAGCCCCTATTTCACTGCGATTGAGAAAATGAAAGTACTCCTTTTCTCTCTCTCACTGTGGCCCATTTGACCTGCTAGCGTGACTTTTCATCTCCTCTCGGCTGTTACAGTGTTACTTCTGGATACAGACTCGAGCGAGTGTCTGCAGAGTTTCCCCCACCGCGTCTATCATGGATCCAGTGCCATGGATCAGCTGTGATTGCCGCTGCGCTGCCGTGTATCAGTGTTTATCATCGGTGCAGAGCGCCAGCGCGTAAGAGCCAATCGCAGATCTATGTTGAGCGCGTGACCTATCAAAGGGGTGTAAGAAAGAACTCGCCAGACAAGGCTCAGAAAGCGAGCAGCATATTTATATTTGTTTATTTGCTATAAATGCTCGGGTTGTTCTGTGCCTGTACTTGAGTTTTTAAAGGTACAGTTCATATATCTGACTGTTTGCATTAAAGGACAAAATTGTATTACAAATAGTAAATAAATAAATATAAATGTATTTATACATTTTAATACAAGAATTGCTTTGCTGTGAAGAAAATATAAAATTGGGTTTGGAAAGCATCGTCAATGCACCGTGATGCACCGAGATATCAAATTGAACCGAATCGATGGCATGTTAATCTTAACCGAATCGAACCGTGAGACCAGTGTAGGTTCACACCTCTAATAATCAGATTTATTTGCAGATCACTGTTTAAAAAGTTTGAGACAAGTGTGGTAAACGTAAAAAAATTAAATAAAATGGTTAACGATGTTCTTCATGAAAAGACCTGTTTAACTGTTCTGATTCTCTGAACGGACAGGATTTGAAAGCACAGGCTGATTTATGCTGTTGGAGTTTTTACCCTTTTTCTTACAAGGTTTGGCAGAGGCTTTGTGTTCAACAAGTCAACTGGAATATATTGACAATTATGTAATGATGGGTGTTACGTAAACTGGATATTTTCTGCTGACTTTGCAAGATTTTTTTTTTCCGTGGCTACAAATGATTTGTGAAAAAGATATCACAGACAGAAACAGACTTTTTTTTTTTAATAATTATTATTATATTACAGTAAGTTACATAGGTTATGTACATTTCTAAATTAATCTGTTTTATAATTATTCATTTGTGTCAGTTATTTAAAATGATCAAATAACATTAATTATTTTAGTTGTATAATAGAAATACTTAATTTCACTATTAATTACATTATTGAATTTTATATTATAATTGGGGGAGGTGTAGGCATTGTGGAATGTATTTTTTTGTATTTGTTTAATATAATTAATAATTGTGTCTTATTAAAATTGTTACTCATAACTAAAATTAATCTGCTTGGTAGAAAAGGAAACAAATGAAACATTTAGAAAAATTATTTTAATTGAAAAGTGGATTGAACATAAAACCCCAAAAAACCTTAATAATTATGTTGTTTTAGCTCATTTTAAATAAGTAATGTAATGTGTGTATTTATATAGCGCATTTATTGTGTATGGTCATACACCCAAACCTCTTCACAATCATAAGTGGGGTCTCTCCACACCACCACCAGTGTGCAGCATCCACATGGGTGATGCGACGGCAGCCGCAGGGCAACGGCGCCAGTGTGTTCACCACACACCAGCTATTGGTGGGGTGGAGAGACGGTGATACAGCCCTTTCGGTAAATGGGGATGATTAGGAGGCCATGATCGGTAAGGACCAATGGAGGGGATTTGGCCAGGACACCGGGGTTACACCCCTACTCTTTATGAGAAATGCCATGGGATTTTTAATGACCCCAAAACATCCGAAAGACGGTGCTCACTGACAGTAGTGTCCCCTTCACTATACTGGGGCATTAGGCCTCACAGACCGCAGGTTGAGCATCCCCTGCTGGCCTAACTAACACCACTTCCAACAGCAACCTGGTTTTTCCATGTGGTCTCCCATCTAGGTACTGACCAGGCTCAGCAGTGCTTAGCTTCAGTGAGTAACCAGTCTTGAGCTGCAGGGTGATATGGCTGTGGCGTAGTTGGAACAAGCAGCAAAAATAATTTGAGTGTGTATTACATTAAAAACTGTATGCGAGTGTTACACCTGATGCATTCTTTCCGTTATGACATTGACGAATGGGTTTGTTTTTGTTGCAAATATTTTTTTATCTTGAGTTTAAAGTCTTATGTTATTCATGACTCATGCTGAGATCAAACCAGAGCTAAATGTAACTTTCAAACATGTTCATCGACATGTTATGCAGTGTCAGATATCATCATGAGTCATTGTACATGAACAAGTGTACTGTAACCTTCCTAGAGGTCTCAATGTAAACAAGTGCTCTCTGACAACACGCACACACAGCCCTGTCATTCAGCTCGTACAGTATGTGCTCTGTCACATGACTTCTGTTCCCTATACAGTTTCCATTCGCCCTGGGAAATATTGTTTTACTCTAACTAAACTGCTTAATTATGCACATAAAGCACCTCCATTAGCCATTCAAAGTCAATCGGCTTTGTTGTTTAAAGAAAATAATACACAACATTAGATACCAAGTACTGTTCTGATTAATTTCTTCTCAATTTTAACAGATTAATTTGGTAATAGTGATGCATTCAAATAATTTTTTTATCTGCAATTTATATTCAAATGCAAATCAAAACTGAAAATAGTTTAACAATCGATTCATTAATAATCACATTTCTTTAATAATAAAGACTTACATTTTCTAATCATTTAACTTGCCCAAGATGGTTTTATATTAGGTAGGGGTGTACAATATTGCAGAAAATAGGAGATTTTAGTGGGGAAATAAGTGGTTCATTCAAAATTCAGATTCATTAAGAAACAAATCAAGTGACTGACTGCTTTAATAAATAAATCATTGAATCACTTGCTCAAATGATTCATTTGAAAGCAGATTTGTTCATGAATAAACCACAACACTGTTTCTGAGACATGACAAAAAAGTTTCTAAAATATGAAGATATGTATTGAATATGTAATGTAAAGCACATATTAGGAAAAAAGTTTAGCTGAAATATGAAAAAAAATCCATATATATATATATATATATATATATATATATATATATATATATATATATATATATATATATATATATATATAGACAAAATCTGTGGAAAATTGAATTCTTGATATTAAATATCATCAAAAGCACATTTACTCTGGTTATTTTAAATAAGCCACCTTTACTTCATATTTAAATTTTTTTTTTTTACTGTTTTATTCAGCATGTGGTGCTGGTTTCTAAAAATACACGTTCATTTGCTTTCAAACACAGGTACGCTCAGAGTCTAATGGAGCTGGTGGACTTTTTGGAGAAAGACCCTGATGATAAAAAAATCCTGACTAAGTAAGTGCAATTTTTAAGACTATTCTAGGGCATCCAAAACCTTCATAAATCTTCTGTTTGTTTCTTTACTGCCACATCAGCAACTTATGACCATTTCATGACAGGATAAATATATATAAAGAACATATTACTTAATAATTACTACAATTTCATCTCTTATTAAATTATGAAGTTGTTATTATTATGTAATATGTGTTTTTTTTTTTCAGTTCAATTATCATCATTTAGAAACAAATCAAGTGACTGCCTGTCTTAACAAATGAATCATTAAATCACTGACTCAAATTATTATATTAAAAGCAGATTCATTCAGGAACGACACCACAATTCTGCTGCTGAGACATAGCAAAATAGTGCCTAAAATATGAAGAAGTAAAGTTTACTTGTTCCGGGTTGGACCCCCTTTTGCCCTCAAAACTGCCTTAATTCTTCATAGCTTAGATTCAACAAGGTACTGTAAATATTCCTCAGAGATTTTGGTCCATATTGTCAAGATATCATCACTCAGTTGCTGCAGATTTGTCTGCTGCACATCCATGATGCAAATCTCCCGTTCCAACACATCCCAAAGGTGCTCTATTGGATTGAGTCAGTTGACTGTGGAGGCCATTTGAGAGTGAATTCATTGTCATGTTCAAGAAACCAGTCTGAGATGATTCGCTCTTTATGACATGACATGTTATCCTGCTGGAAGTAACCATCAGAAGATGGGTACACTGTGGTCATATACTGTAGGGATGGACATGGTCAGCAACAATGCTCGGGTAGGCTATGGTGTTGACACGATGTTCAGTTGGTACTAATGGGCCCAAAGTGTGCCAAGAAAATATCCCACACACCATTACACGACCACTACCAGCCTGAACCATTGGTACAAGGCAGGATGGATCCATGCGTTCATGTTGTTGACGCCAAATATATTGGATATTTTCTCTTTTTCTGACCATTCTCTGTAAACCCTAGAGATGGTTGTGCGTGAAAATTTCAGTAGAGCAGCAGTTTCTGGAATACTCAGACCAGCCCATCTGGCACCAACAACCATGTCTACCATGTCTAAATGCATTGAGTTGCTGCCATGTGATAAGCTGATTAGAAATTTGCATTAACGAGCAGGTGAACCTAATAAAGTGGCCGGTGATTGTATAGTAATAGTAAATAAATAAACATGGTAAATAAATATAACTTGCCTGCAGTCTGCTTTAAATGACCTCTAGTAGTATTTTTAACCAGATGATGTGTCTCAGATTCACAGAAACACTGATCAATGTCAGGAACAGGCATAATAATGTGGTGCCCACTATGGCACAGGGGGTGCTGGAGTACAAGGAGGCCTTTGGCGTGGATCCCGTGACCAATCAGAACGTCCAGTACTTTCTGGACCGCTTCTACATGAGCCGAATTTCCACACGCATGTTGATGAATCAGCACAGTGAGTCTTCAGGACACACACTAAAGCCTTAGACAGAGATCGTTCTGTCTGAGCTGAAATAATCAGGGTGTCTGCAGGGTGTTAAAAAGTCTTATATTTCAAAAGCTAAAATTTAGGCCTTAAAAAAAAAGTCTTAAATCCACTAAAGTATTGTGTTGTATGTCTTAAATACTCTCAAACAGGTCTTAATTTTCCTTTGTCCATGTAAAGCTACCCAATTGCTACAACCAACAATCCATCTAAAAAAAAAAAAAAAAAGTTCAACAAAAGTAAAAAATGAATTAACTCCATTTACCAATATGGTTTAATTATCTTCCTTACACCCTTACAATAACATGTTTAAAAGTTCTGCATGTATTTTGACACATTATTTAAAATATGTGGTGAAGAAATAACTGAATGGTCTTAAAAAGTCTTAAATTTCAAAAACAAAACTTTAGGCATTAAAAAGTCTTAAATTCACTTAAATATTTTGTTTTTTGTCTTAAAGCATGTTAAACAGGTCTTAGTCTTACTATGTCCAAGTAAAGCTACCCAATCACCAATAATCCATCTCAAAACTCCTAATTAAATTCCCTAAGCAGGAAAGGAAAACTAAAGCAACACATCCTTTACATGATCTTTCATTAACACAAAAACTATTTACTGAAGTAACTGGGCCATTACCAAAAATCCTTAGGTGTTTAGCCCTGTATAAGTCTAAAATTAATTCATAATGGTCTTAAAAGTTCTTAAATTTGACTTGAAGAAACCTGCAGAAACCCGGAGTCTAAAATTGTATTCATAATGGTATTAAAAAGTTCTTAAATTTGATTTGGTTAAACCTGCAGAAACCCTGGTAATAGACTACATGATGATCATGTAATGCATGGTACCATATCTACTGTATATACATGATAAATAAATATCAAACCATTTTATACTATATTAAAATAATGTACTTTTAAAATTTAAATTATGTAAAACTGAAACTAAAGTAAGCTTTAAAGTCATGATGCTCTGTTTGACAATTGATAAAAAAAAAACCATATATATATATATATATATATATATATATATATATATATATATATATATATATATATATACACACACACACACACACACACACACATATATATATATATATATATATATATATATATATATATATATATATATATATATATATATATATATATATATATATATATATATATATATATATATATATATATATACATAAATAAACTGTTTTGCTTTAATACATTTAAAAATCTAATTTATTGGAATGTGATGGAAAAGCTGGATTTTCAGCATCTTTACTCCAGTCTTCAGTTTCACCTGATCTTTCAAAAATCATTTTATTATTTATTCGAAACATTTATTATTATTATATTTTTTAATAATTCTTAGGTCAATAATACAAAAAGGTAACACTATTTTGATGGCCCATTTGAGTATTAGTAGACTGTCTGCTTAATATCTGCTGATACTGCTCCTTCAACAGACATTTAACTGACTATAAGAAACTTTGCAAGTACATGTCAACTTACACTAACCCTAACAAACGGACCATCAAAATAAAGTGATCTACAAAAATAATTTATTTAAAAAAAAAAAAGCTTTTCGATCAATTTATTTATTATTATTACTGATTAAAATAATATTAATAAATGACAATATTATTCTTAAAATACCATTCTAAAGATATTTTTTCAATAATTCATCACACTCATATAGTGCTTTTGTAGTGAATGAATCATTTTTAACGGTACTGTAAATCCAATATCAAGTGATCAAATAACTAATGTTTGCAAATAAGAGAGTTTGTGTGTTTATTTTAGCGTTAATCTTTGATGGCAGCACCAATCCAGCCCACCCCAAACACATTGGCAGTATTGACCCAAACTGTGACGTTGTGGAGGTCGTAAGAGGTAACAAACCCTGTTTCTTTTCTGGATAATACCATTCATTCTTTGAAAGAAAGCTAATAGAGTTATTTTATGAACGCTTGAAATAGCTTTGCATCACCTATATACTGTATAGTTCGATCTGTAAGCTTAGTTTTACTGCATATGAACTAGACTCATGCTGTTTTATCTCTCTCTCTAGATGCCTATGAAAGCTCCAAGATGCTGTGTGATCAGTACTACTTGACCTCTCCTGAAGTGGAAATCAAACAAGTGAACTGTGAGCGAGAATTTTCTCTCTCAAACTTTCAGTCTTTGTGTGCCGTGTGCATGGTGAGTCCTGAGCAGTCAGAAATCATCAGGACCTTAAAGTCCTATAGTCTCTGTTTCCATCTGGTATAAGCATGCGTCTTCGGTGATTCAGTCACAAGTGATCAGCCAAGAAGCAATACCATTTTCATTCATTTTATGTCACTTTTGTCCACAATTAATCAAGACCCTTCCCTGTAATTTTAAGTGACTGCATTTGCATCTGTATTTAGTGTCAGGCCACTTCTGATTGAATTGACTGTAATGCATATTAATACCAGATGTAAACATGGTTTTACATACTCCACAGTTGATTCCTTGCTAGTCTATAGTTTTTAGTCGTTTGACTTTTTATGATGGTGTCAAGAAAATTGCTGGGTAAAGACTGCGCAATAATATGCTATGTAATATAAAGATACACAGAATAAAAAGATACACTAGTCAAAAGTTTTTAATTTTTATTTATTTTTTTTTTCAGCAAGGATGCAGAAAATCTCTCAAGGCGACATTTATAATCTCTCAAACGATTTCCATTTCAAATAAACGCTGTTCTTTTGAACGTTCATCAAAGAAAACATGATGGTTTTAACCAAAATAATCAAAGCAACTAATATGTATGAAATATTGATAATAACAAATGTTCCTTGTGCATCAAATCAGCCAATTATAATGATTCCTGAAGAACTGACATTAATGAAGCTGAAAACTCTGCTTTCATCACAGGAATCGATTACATTTTAGCATATAGATTTTAATAAACTCGTTTTTTTTTTATTATTGTATTTTTTTAGCAAATAGATTTTGTGCTAGACAGCTAACGTAATCTATATGTTGCGATGGCCGTGTGGTTTATGTTATGTTGGTAGGACACCCTGGCCTTTAAATATTCGTATTTCTGAATGTCTATGCACTATTCGACACCTTGATCCTAGAAGTCCGGTAGAATTTTTCAGTTATGAGACATTCTTTCTCCACTCTACAATACGTAGATATTGAAGTTGTTCAGTGTCCATGTCAGAGGGAGATCTTAATAAATTGCTGTTACAACGTGAAACCTATTGGATTTTCACTCTAGATACGTTGTCTCCAAGGCTGCATTTACACTGCGGATCTTGATGGTCAATTAGGATTTTGCTGACCTGCTTACATTATCTTTTAAAAGTAACTCATATCCGATTGTCTGCATTTACACAGCACAAGGCAAAGGCGCAATGACCAGGGAAAAAAAAAAAAAAAAGCGCTGACTGACAGCTGATAATAAAAGCGCGCCCTTTTCTCCATTCCTGTATTTAATGTGTTCAGAGGGTTTAATTTTTTTTTCTTTTTGACAAGTTGTTTTACTATAGTTTAATGACAGAAAAGTTCTCATTTTGCCATCTTATAATCTAGGCCTTTTTAAACCAGTAGGCATCTTAATGTAAAATGTCCATGGTGTGATTTATCCACATGACGCATGCCACAGTTTTATATTAGTTAATATTGGTTATGTGGCGAATGTTGTTCTCTCTCTCTCTCTCTCTCTCTCTCTCTCTCTCTCTCTCTCTCTCTCTCTCTCTCTCTCTCTCTCTCTCTCTCTCTCTCTCTCTCTCTCTCTCTCTCTCTCTCAATTCAATAGTTGCTTTATTGGCATGACAAATGTTACAATTGTATTGCTAAAGCAGTTCTAAAGTTTACATAAAAAGTAACATACATATATAATAATAAAAACAAAACAGTAAACACAGTAAATAGTAGTAGTAAAAAAAAAAATAAAAAAAAATTGATATTATACATAATTAAATAAAATATCAACAATACATCGTATTATTCAATATATCACATTATTATTCAACATATGTTATTATTCAACATATTATTACTCATACAAATCAATACAAAAATAATAATAGACTGTCCATTTAACAACCAACATTTTAGGATAAAACAGTAATAAAAACAATAATAATCAGTATATTTACAATGATTCATTTATAATAATCTAGTGTGTGTGTGTAGGCGCATCACTGATGTTTTTATTGGTCTGCTCTCTCTTTTTGTGACAGGCATTAATGTATTGCGCCTCTAGAAGGACACAGTCAGTTTTTTCTCCTAGTAAATATTGAAGCTGTGTTTTATTGTCTAACTCGGTGAATTGTGGATAAATGTTTCTCTGATGTGCTGATAGTTTGGGCAGCGGGTGAGGAAGTGTTCCTCCGTCTCCACCTCTGTATGGGCACAGTGTGGGCAGATGCGGCTCATTCTGGGTTTCCAGTTCTGTCTGTATCGGCCCGTCTCTACAGTCAGACTGTGAGCACTCAGCCTGTATTTGGTCATTGTTGTTCTTGATTTACTGTCCTTTACTGCGCTCAGATATGTTGCTGTGGTATAATCTCTATTTAGGTCTAAATAACACTGAAGTTTACTTTGTTTTCCGGCTGCTTCATTCCAGTAAGTCAGATACTCTTCTTTTCGTGCATTTATTATTTGATTGGGCTTAATTTTGTGGATGAGCATGTCTGTATCCTGATGCTGCCTGCTGTTAGTCATATTCGTTGTGTTGGTTTGTGATTGGAGCTTCAGCTCTCTCTCTCTCGGTACCATGCTTAAGTACTTGTGCTGTATGACAATATAAAAGCTTTTTCAGTCCTCGTGTATGAGATTTAAGGTGTGGGACTCTGCTGAAGTTGGTTCTGAAATTAAGCCATCAGAGTTGACATCGTTCGGTATGGTTTTTAATGACGCGCGACTCGCATTGACAGGTGTAAATTTGATCTACCTGCTTACACTGCAGACACGAGGGCCCGAATCTGATTTTTATCAGATAAATTTCCACATACGAACAAGGCCTGAATCAGGCAACGCGGGGACGCAGTGGGTAGCACGTTCGCCTCACAGCAAGAAGGTCGCTGGTTCGAGCTTCGGCTGGGTCAGTTGGCATTTCTGTGTGGAGTTTGCATGTTCTCCCCATGTTGGTGTGGGTTTTCTCCAGGTGCTCCGGTTTCCCCCACAAGTCCAAAGGCATGTGTTTTAGGTATGCCAAAATTGACTGTAGTGTATGAGAGTGAGTGTGTATGGATGTTTCCCAGTGATGGCTTGCAGCTGGAAGGGCATCTGCTGCGTAAAAACATATGCTGGATAAGTTGGCGGTTCATCCCGCTGTGGCGACCCCAGATTAATAAAGGGACTAAGCCGAAAGAAAATGAATGAATGAACAAGGCCTGAATCTGATTTGAGTAAATTGGAATCCATGTGATATTTTCCTGCTTACATGTACATGGGCCATATCCCATCTGTGCCACATGGGAGAAAAAACCCGGAATTAAGTCACTTGAACTATGCAGTGTAAATGCAGCCAAAGAGGTTTCCTTTATGTTTTCTTTAAAGATGTTTTCTTTATTTGGGATGTATTATTAGGATTTGTTTCTGTGTTTTCGTTTTGAATTTGTAAGTTGTGTAATCGGGGATATACGGAGCTAATGATTCTTCCCAAACTGATAAACTTCCAGTGAACGGTTAATGTGACTTTTTTTCCATTTTATACGGTTCCTTTAACAGCATCGATGTTGTAATGTAATTACAATACAATCAGTTAAATAGACTTTGGCATTCATTTAGTTGCTCAAGTGTAAAACGAGACAAAAAGCCGTTTACTCGCACACGCCAGTCAGAATCGGCAGGCTAGAGCAGAAGCCCCATTGAATATACTGGGGTAAAATAAATGTTCATATTTTAAAGACATGGCACGAAATAATTTAATTTAATGCAGTGCTTCTAGTACAATTTGAGACCCACTTTATATCGGATATCACTCAGCCAGTGGAGATCGCTGATTTTTTTAAAGAAAACAGACCTTAAACGTGTCGATTTTGCAATGGCATACAGTTCACCGGAAGCGCTTAACCCAAGTTACTGACAAATTAAAAGTCCTTTAGCATACTTCCGCATATACCCTATTTACTAATGTGTATTTTTCTACTTTTTTGTTGTGAGCTAATATATGATATCATGTGATCCGGAAGCGTATAAAAAGAGCAACATGCTTTGATGAATACTGTCTGATGAAGAGCCAAAGTGCTAGAAACATTACACGCTTTGTGTTAGCCTATTTAATTTAATAAATTGGTATTTTTTTGGAGCTTTAGTGTTGCTGCCTTTTTGAATATATTTTTTGCGCTTTCTGCTGAGCACCCTTTTAGATTGTTATGCATGCTTTTGTGCATTTTAGCTAATTTTTATCAAATGCTGGGGAAACAATTGTACTAAACCAAAACCTTTGAATGAAAAAAGTATAACTTTATTGAATATTTATTGTGTGAAATGATAGCAGCACATAATAGCTTTGTGTATTTGAATGATTTAATAACAAAAACGTGCAACTACTTCAGGTGGTTATTTTAATCACTCATCCATGCGGACAGAAATAGCTCTTTTTATCTTATCACGATGTAATATACTGGATAATAAAAACTGTGTACTTAAGTTGCATAATGCTAACATATTGGCACAATCTCACTGTTTATCTTCTCAGTGTACTATTAAACAAAGTACAGAGAAGCAACAAGGTTGAATGAGCACCGTTTCACCAACATGAAGTAACATATTAGCCAGCATAACCTCTATGGTGTACTTCATAGCTGACTAGATTGAGCAGCATGTTGATATTGATTTCTGTACTGCATTCTTAGAATATAACGTTTTACCTGGGTGTGCATGTTATTGCCTTGCTTCCTGGTTGTCACGCCTGTAACTGAATCGATATATCTGCTGTTTGTTTTTGCAGTTAAAGGACCCAGCGACCCTATACATATAGTTTATGTGCCTTCTCATCTCTACCACATGCTCTTTGAGCTTTTCAAGGTACTTTAATTATTTTATAGCACATGCTGTAACTCACACACAATGATAGTCTTGTATAGACAGAGGTGCAAGAAACATTTCATCATTTATTCATGTGGTTCAATAGTTTTAATGCAAAGGTATTTTACAGAATGTTGATGGATTGTAATGATTTGTGAAATAAGAAAATATGCAAGCTCTAATAAGATTTTCAGTGAATGTCAAGTTGTTTGAGTGGCCGACTGTAGTATCGGTAACCTAAAAACGAACATTAAACAAGGCAAGCATAATGGAGACAGCTGATTGGTCACATGGATGTAATGTTCACTACATCAGAGTTTATTCGCAAATGCACTTTCCGAACCAGTAGAACTGAACTACAAATGTGAACACGCTCTACGTTTCTTAATGATGCTTGATTTTTTTTTTTTCCATCATCACAATGCATTCTGGGATTGTTTGACATGATATATGCACACAATAATGCCTTAGTGATAGTTTAACAAAAAAAAAAAAAAAAAAAAAACTGCTGTAAACTTACAGTAAAGTCCCTCTATTTGTTCCAAACCGGTATAAAGATATTTTAAAGCATGTTCATTCCCATTGACTTCCGATATCTAATATACCTCCAATAAGTGTTGTCACGATACTGGAATTCGGTACTGAAATTTTAAAAACATCCATTTCCCGCTAACATTTGAGCACTGTTGAGCGCGTTCCTAAACACAGTCATTGTGTTCACGTGCTAAACAGAATGACTGTGATTGGCCGTGAAGGTCATCAGCTCACCGAACTCACCACTGTTTACGGAGTGTAACAACAGATACAGGGAGCTTTTTAAAGCTGTAAAGATTAGTCAATTTATCAGCGCTCGTATGTCAGCTCATAAACAGACCAGTTGTTCTTTGCGGCTTTAAAATGATTTTTAGTGAATGTCTTACAATTTTAGTCCACTCAGGGTGTCCACAAGGTCTTAAAAAGTCTTAAATTTCAAAAACTAAATTTTAGTCCTTTAAAAGTCACTGAAATATTGTGTTGTAGGTCTTAAGTCATTTTAAATTAGTCTTATTTTTCCAATGTCTATGTAAAGCTACTCAATCAGGCCAACACCCATCCAATCACAATTAATTTAAAAGATATCCAAATGCAATTATTTAAACAATACATTTTAAAAGGTTTTATTAACTTATTTACCAATATGGTTTAATTATCTTCCCTACAATTACATTGTTTAAAATTTCACAATCTATTTACCTGGTGGGGACATTTACCAGGACTTACTGTGGTGCATATATTTAGTTTATTATTTTATTTATTTATTTATTTTTTTTTTTTACTTTTATAGTTTTTAAAAATTGTCAATTTTTTTTTCAAAAGAAAAGTTATGTTAAAAAAATGTGAACAAGAAAAAACTCAATTTAAATTCTTTTTTGACAGGACAAGTAAAAAACTTTTCAATCTTAGCATTCTGCCTAATGCCTATTTCACACTGCACACGTAAACAACGTGCGAGCAGCGCGTGTTTTTATCTGCGTCCATGTTAACCGATTAGAGCTTTCATACTGCAAGCAGAAGCAGCGCGTCAATGTGAGCAGAGCTGAAGCAGCAGTGCCGCGATAGCTTCCATTTTATAGTCTATTTTTGTCGCGCTGCTCACACTCAATTAAAAGTGACAGTGCATCGATAATGACCAAAAACACATTAAATGACATTAAAAAGTAGCAATTTTACACAATAAATACATCGATAGTAACTACTGATTGTTATAGTCAATCAAATGAACTTAAACGATTAAAAACTGCAACAAATATTTATTTGGGCCTGAACTACAAAAGCAAATTGAAAACAATTTAAGTATTAGTTTTGCTAAAGTTGCACACTAGTTTGATCATGTATAAATATCATTATAACTATATTGTATAAATACTATTATAACTATAGGCCTACATCAAAATATAAAACAAAATTACATGATATCACAGGCGATTGTCTTCTGACTGTGTGCGTCTTAAAAGACATGAATGACACTCCTCATAGAGCTTGAGAAGCACACAGTTATTTAGGATATATGAAGAGTTCAGATACAAAAACCTCTAAATCCATCTGACCCCCTTTCTTGTAAATGAGCATTTTCTATCAGGCTCCTCTGATTAGGCTCAGAAGTTTCACTTTATATGTAATGAGAAGGTTATTAGCTAGTAAATAAAATACCTTTTTTTCATAAATGTCACTTTAGACAATTCTTTGGTTAACAAATTAGATTTTCTTTTGCGTCAAAACCAGCTAAATCCACCTCTGCTTTGGTTGCAAAATCCTCTAAATTCAACTATCGGGACAAGACAGTGTATTTAGTTGAAAAATCACTAAAGATGCAATTAGAAATTATTTTTCCAAACATAGAACACAAACACAAACCACCTAAAATTAAAAATACATCTGCCAAGTAAGTGGCGGTTCATTCCGCTGTGGTAAACCAGGGAAAAAGCAGAAGGAAAATGAATGAATGAAATCCGTCAAGTTCATTAATCAGTAACGTTAAAACTGACATTAATTAAATCTGAACAATCTGTTGTCATTTCTGATATTTGGGATTTAGATTTAATGCAAGTAGAGCAATGTAAACTTTGTAAACTAAGCTCAAATATTGCGGTTTAAAACCTTGTGAAACATCAATATCTGTGCGTTGTCCATTAATATAAAAAGCTTATCAGACGTATAGGTAATATGAAGTAGGCTAATATAAATGTAGTTTTATACATTATATTTATCTTTATAAAAAATAGCTTACATTAGCAGATAAATCACAAGGTGGGCCTACTGGGCGAAAAGGGGATGCCTCTCAGACAATTTTAGAAGCTCTCATTCATTCACTCATACCATACTCAAGGTCTTGGTCTCTTTTTTGTCTCGTTTATCCTCAGAGCATCCATGTGGGATAAAAGACAGGCATCTTAACTCTGTCTTTCGTGAAACGGTGTTGCCGTTTAATGTACAGCATGGTAAATCGGACTCAAAGTAGCGCCGCTGCGCAAAGAAACGTTATTGTGTTTTCTTTTTCTTATAATGCAGAGTTGAGGTAAGGGACATTTTCATTTGCCATTCACTGACAGTCGGACAGGCTCATCCAGTTCATCAAACTCTGTCTTTTAAAATCTAAATCGGAAGCGGCCTCCTCATAAAAGCTGGCGTATCAGCGCGCTGCTACATTGAAAACATAATTTGATTCGTGCCTTCTGAACTGTGAAAATTTCCTTGCTCTGTTAAACATCATTTGGGAAATATTTAAAAAATAAATAAATAAATAAAAAACTCAAATGGGAGCTAATAATTCTGACTTCAACTAGATAGATATATCTATATCTATATCTATATATCTATATATATATATATATATATATATATAGAGAGAGAGAGAGAGAGAGAGAGAGAGAGAGAGATACACAACTAGATAGAATAGACAGAGATAGATTGATCGGTGCAACAGCCGCTGATTTGCTGCGCACTACTTCTGCTCTCCATACGCGATGTGCATGCACTGCTCACACTCTGCTCTCGCGTGCAGTGTGAAACAGGCGTAGGATTTAATTCATAATCGTCTGTAAAAGTCTTAAATTTGACTTGCTGAAACCCTATCACTTATTCAAATCTGCTGTTTGGGTTTAGAATGCATGGCAAATAATGCTGAAGTTGTACAGACTGTTGGAGGATAATTTTTCAGCAACACCCTCATAATTGAACAATTGTTGAAAAAGACTTGGTCGACTATATTTTAATTGGTCACGAAAAAAAGTAGGATGGTAGGAAGATATTTAGTTAGGGTGCACCCTTTTTGCAGAATTTTTTTGTCATTTTTGGGAGGGACTGCCCATGATGCCTATACATTCACAAAATGGAAAATAGCAGCATGAACATTCAGCAAAACCTCTCCTTTTGTGTTTCTCAAAAGAAAGTCTTGACCACTGCTTTTGAAAGTAATGAATTTGTTTCTTCAAAACAGAACGCAATGAGAGCAACTGTGGAAACCCACGAGACCAGCCTACATCTCCCACCAATCAAAGTGAGAGTTTCTCTAGGAACAGAAGATCTGACTATTAAGGTGAGCTTTTTTAGTGAATAACTTTGGGTTTGTTGGTTTACACTCAAGGTTCATCAAAAGTTGAATATTTTATCTCTGTTTTAACTCACAACATACTGGCCGTAGCAGAGGCCCAAAGCATGTTGGTGATGATTCTTGTGTTATATTAGATGTCTGACAGAGGCGGTGGGGTTCCTTTGAGGAAAATTGAAAGACTTTTTAGCTACATGTATTCAACTGCGCCGAGTCCTGTGGCTGAAGACACTCGTAATGCTCCCCTGGTATGAAGCTCGGTTGTGTATTTGAATGAAATGTTTGCAGATAGCCTCTGTTGTGTAATCTTTTACCAAAACTTTAATCCACAGTCAGTCATGTTTTTTTAAGTAATATGTAATCTTGAAGGTTATAAATTAGCAGAATTAGCAACAGCATGGTTTGTAGTTTACACCAGATTAGTAATGTAATGCAGTTGTAAAGATTTCTCCTTTTACTCATTTTTTTCCTCAGGCTGGTTTTGGCTATGGTCTTCCCATCTCTCGTCTCTATGCTAAATACTTCCAGGGAGATCTGCAACTCTACTCTATGGAGGGATATGGCACATCAGCAGTCATATATCTAAAGGTACACACTATGGACCCTTTTTACATGTTCAGGTTTCCAGTCGTCATAGTTGGGTAAACTTAGAGCGCAGTGAATGGAAAAAAAATGTTTCGATCACGTTTCCATCAAGTTGTTGACTGAGAAAGTGGCCAACTGATCAAGAGTGGCCGACCGTAGTATTGGTGACCTACTCCTTACTCTAACAGATGTAAGATTTCTGGGTCACAAAGTTTTGAGGTCAAAAGATTCAAATCCATACAACAAACTCATTCCAAAATTCGCATTCACTCAGGCCCTGTCATGGATATTTTCAAAACCGCAGTTTTTTCTATGAGGTTTCACTGTTTGTCCTCACGAAAATGCAGTGTCATGTGACTGAAACCAAAATTTTCTGAAAACTCCAGCCAGGGTGGAGATTCTCCAAAACTCTGGGTACAATGTGGACTAGGGCTGTGCGATTAATCGAAATCTAATCGCCATCGTAATTTGAAACGTTGCGATTAGTTAATAGAAAGAGGCTGCAATATGAAATATATGTATTATTTAATTTCCCCTGCCCAGAGCAAATGCGTGACAACAGGTGTTCTGACATTTTATCCTACCCGTCAGATTATGCTACCAACACTGTATTTGAATGGCTCTGAGGTTGGGGTTGGGGATTAGGTAGGTTAGGGTGATATTACAGCTTCATATCACACTAATCTACATTAAAATTTACACTGATAGCAAAATCTGAGGGGTAGCATACCAGCTGTGTGTGACAGCCTTAGGCCTGGTTTATACTTTTCGCATGCAATGCGCGTAGCCGCGCTATTTGTGTTGCTCTGCAATAACCCTTCCGAAACGCTAGCTGGCAGTAGGTGTTTATGTTCCTCTGTGTCGAGTTTCTTTGCTGGTGTTTTGTTTTTTCTGACCGCTACCTTAAATGTACAAGTGGCTCAAACTTGCTCATTTTGAGGCTGGAATCGGCAAACGTGCAACAACTTTAATCATAAGGTAAACACAAAACAAAAGTTTACATCTAGAGCTCCTTCGCAGGACTCAACACTTGTAAACACTCACTCCATCAGGCTTGCGCGACTCTCACCCTCCACCCACACTCGTCAGCGCTACCAAGCCGACCAATCACACTGATTGAGCTACACGTTGTTGCGACGTGTAGTTACATTTTTTGAGAGGTGCGCGTCAGCGTTGCCGACAGCCACGGCGAGGGCTATGAGTCCACACGTAGGGTGCGCCGAGGCATACGCGTGCGCTTGACGCAGAAATATAAATCAGCCTTTACTAGCTAATTAAGTGAGCACACTTTCGTTCTGCCATATCAGAATTGCGCAACCGAACTATGCCCAAAATTTAAAAAAGAAAACAAACAGGAAAGCACTGACAAGTGGAATTATGGCGTCTGCTGCTTCAGAAGCATTATTAGACGAATATATATATATATATATAAAACAGCATTTGTAATATTGGAATATTTTGGTTTCAAAGTCACAGACACCGAACAAAACCAGGTATTTTTTAAGAGCCATTGCAGAATTGTTGCCACAGCTTACAGATTATTGAGATGAAGCTTGACTACAAAATTAAATCATAAATCAAATCACAATATCTGTACAAAAAATAAATAAATAAATAAATAAATAAATAAATCGCAATTAGATATTTTCCCCAAATCGCACAGCCCTAGTGTTTACTACAACTGAAGTTTTTACCTCATGAGGTTACCGGGCGAGCCGTTTTCTCAATTCTGTTTGGCCAACAAGGCTAGGTTCACACCAAACTCAGAAAATGCGTTTAAGGCAAATTCCGCACGTTTGCAGCAAACGCGGCGTCACATATTCCCCATCGTTCACACATTCTCACCGTTGCATTGACTTGTATTAAGTGTTCTTGTGCAAATACTTACAGTAATTTCACATTTGGTGTGAACCTAGCATAAAAGGCTTTTATTGATGTCTGTTGGTTTGGCGAGCCCTTAACATGCATTACAGTGTGTTTTTGCATTTTCATGTGACAGATTTTTTAAAAACAAAGGCAGGGAAAACTCTATTTATGAAAAATACCCTTGTACGTGTGGACATGGCGTTAAACTCACCCTCAAGCCACAGAATTTCATAAATTTGATGAACAATGATAAATATGACTACATTTACAGTATAATGTTCATAAATATATCAAATGCAATCTCTCTTTTATTTTAACAGGCCTTATCCACTGAATCAATAGAGAGGCTTCCTGTGTTTAACAAGTCAGCCTTAAGGCACTATCAAACCAGCACAGAAGCGGATGATTGGTGCATCCCGAGCAGTGAGCCCAAGAAACTGGGAAAGTATGAGTTCAGCGTTTGAGAAACTCATTCGATAAGCAGCGTATGGACTGAACGCAGCTATGAATGAACCATAGTGGAGGAGGCCTTGAGTTCATTTGGGTAACTATGTATGTGACTTATGTGCATTATCATACGGTTGATAATTGACTTGAATGTTACAGTCTGAACAACAAAACAACAAGGGCATTTTTGTCTTCCATGTTGCTTATAATACACCACACAGGCTTTATTTGCAGTGCCAACTCTTTAATTTAGAGTTTCTCTGGTATAAAGTAAACATTTCTTCCGAGACGTCAGAGACTTAAGTCGAATGTACCGAAGCGGACTTGTTGTTTGAGCACGTGTTGATTTCTACACATTACCACTAATTTTGAACCGATTCTGTAAGCGTGTTTCAGTGTATACGCAAACTTGTGTTTTAGTCCATGGGGCCAAGTTACCAGCTTTGTGTGAGTTATAGCATGCAAATATTTGGAAAAAGCAACCAAAAGTAGCCAATGCTGTGTTTATGTCCTTGGTTGAAAATGCATTCGCAATGCAAACCTTAGAATGACCATAGTTGTGTGTGTATTGCTTGACTGTGAACTTGAAATGTTCCAGTAACCGTTGGACCTACCATCTAACACTCCATTTCGTTTGAAATGTAAATACGTGTTGATATCATTGAGGCCAAATCATATCATAAACATCTTAAAGGGGCTATATATTAAATTTAGAAACCCTTAATATTAGCGCCACCAGTGGCCATTAAGTGATCTGCAGCCATCAACTAACTGAATTCTTGTATTAGCGCGCATGTAAAATACAATATAATACATAGTTGAAGTCAGAATTATTAGCCTTTCTGTAAATTAATTCTTTTCTATTTTTTCCTCAATTTATTCTGTTTAATGGCAAGAAGATTTTTCAACATTTCTAAACAATAGTTTTAATAACTAATTCTAATAACTTATTTATTTTATCTTTGCCATGACAGTAAATAATATTTTACCCGATATTTTTCAAGATACTAGTATTCAGCTTAACGTGACATTTAATGGCTTGACTAGGTTAATTGGGTTAATTAGGCAAGTTATGGTAATTAGGCAAATCATTGTATAACGAATGGTTTGTTCTCTAGACCAGGGGTTTCCAAACTTTTACGACACACGCCCCCCCCAAGTTTGTCCAATTTCACTCGCACCCCGCCAGGCACCCCTCCCTTGAGCCAAAATTATAATGCATGCGCAAACATCATTCACATATTACTTACTGCGTTTAAAGTGCATATAAGAATTACATTGAAACATAAATATACAGCTTACATGATTCAGTATGATGGCTGAGCCTTTTTCTGTGAGGACATGATAATTTGTGGTCTGATTCCTGACACGACTAACCGAAAATCAGAGCCATAGCATTGCTTTTGATGTAAAGTACGTACATGCAGAAAATGCTGCTTCGCAAAGTCAAGTTCACAGAGCGCTGATGGTGTGGTCGAGTCGAACATTGAGTATGTTTACATGGGCAACAATACTTTAATACAATTTTAATATGATTAAGACAATACTCTGATTAAGAGTCTACCATGTAAACTGCGATTTTTGATTACTTTAATCCGACTAGTCATAATTGAACTAAACAGAAATGGAAGACATGTGGAGCATCCATATATTAGTGGCATTATTGAAGTAAACACCGCAATCAAACTATTACTATCATGTAGGACTTTTCGCCGCATTTTGTGACAAGGTCCACACACGCGGCTGTCAGTAAAAAAACGGCACACACGCACACATCGCGAAATGCGAAAGGTTTTTTTTCTTTCCATTCGACGCGTGGTATCAATAACACTCTTCCACCAGTCCTTCATAGTCGCGTCAAATACCCCAGTTTGTCACAAGGGCATAAATGAAATGTTCATGAATGAAAGGTAAACTGCCGAACTGCAGTTAAAGTCGAGAAATTGAAGATGAAACACCGAAAATTACATGAGACTCTGCAGGAAACGTGAATAGCCTGGTGACGCAACATTCAAAAAGCATTTCTCGTAATTATATTATTGTCTTATTCAGATCAAGGCAAATAACTATCACTGATGTCCATGTAAACGTAGTCGTATGTCGTGTGCACTTTTTGTCAGACGGCTCCCGGTCCATTTTATTTGTATATATTTTACTGGAACGCATAAAATCTACAGGTGCCTGATAGTTAGTAGCTAACGTTAATCATATTATTCCCTCTAGTGAACAGATAAAAATCGTCATGATAATTTACTCAAGTGCACGCCTCAATGTCTCGCGCCCCCCTTAATAGGTGCTGGCGTGCCCCAGTTTGAAAACCCCTGCTCTAGACATACGATGTCTAATGTGAAACATCGCGATGGACGATGACAGTCTTCATAGGCGGAGGTGAATAAATTTATGAACAATTAATTAATTCATAACGAATTAATTATTTGTAGCCTACTGTTTCAACTACCTGGTCTTTGTTTTACCCATAACCAAATCATAAATAAATAAAGATCAGTTACACACAAATTACCACCTGTCAATCACTTTTTCCGCGGGACTCTGGCATGAGTAGGCAGAGCTCTGTGTCAGTCATCTGTTTGGTGCGGTGGATGGCGGAGGGGTGTCGCGGACGAAAGTGAGCGGCGCAGGGGTTGCTCGCAGACAAAAGTGAGCAGAGCTGAGGTGTCGCGAACGAAAGTGAAGAGGGTTGGGGAGTCGCAGAACAAAGTAAAAATGAACAGTGGACAGGGGAGGAGGGCGGTTGAGGAGGAAGATCGGTAAAATGAGGTGCCGGATCCGGCATGTTCCGGCACAAATTAAACCCTGGATAGAGACAAGATTAATTAAATATCACGTTTAACAACTACAGTGAGACGCGATCCACTATCATCCTTGATAAACTGTCCGACATACACTGTTCTCTGCAGCTCAGACGAGCGCATGACAGTGTGTGTGTGTGTGTGTGTGTGTGTCTTTGTCTGTGTGTGTGGCTGTGTGTGTGTGTGTGGTCACGTGATGTGCGTTTTCAGTGGACGGAGGGCTGTTCAGAAATGCTAGATGAAACACCAGTGTGGACGTCGGTCATTTTCGTTCTAAAATGCCATATTAAAAGTAAGCTGTATTAGTGTAAACGGGGCCTGAGTGTGTATTTTTCACGAGCGGGTTTGCGACAGGGGCGGGGCGATGGATCGTGATGCCGGCTCAGCATCGTGATGTCTATCGGCCATCTGTGATGGACGATGGCATCGTCTATCGGCCCAACCCTAAGAGTTGAGTTAAATTTTAAAAAAGTCTTTTTAAAAAATGTAAAAGCTAATACAAATTGCTTTATATCATTTAATAAAATAATAAATTATTAATACAAAGCATTTTAAGTTTTCGGCCAAGTCAATTTTCGTTGCATCCCTAATATATATTCTGTGTTGTGCTCTTTCCTCTAAACAACAAAATCAGTTTTGTTTTTTAACAACAGTGAGAAAACAGCAGTTAAGAAAGCATCAGATTGTAGTGATATGGATTTGTATGCACAAGCTCTTAAATTCACCATCTTAAAGGTGACTTAATGGAAGTTAAATGTATTATAGTTTAATTATAAACAATATTTGAGACTATATAGACCTGCCATTTGTAAGACATTTAAATGAATCCCATTTTTTGCATTATACACAGACGTTATAGTACAAACCGCCTCTTTCAGAACATTGCCTTGTTCTGCTACAAGCTATTCACACACTGGCAATAAAAAGGCGATTAATACATGAACATGCTAATGTATAGTCCCTTTAAAAATACATTACTCTATAATGCATTTTCAAAATGAGAATAAAAGTTTGTCATCCAAGTTATTCCACTGAGATAAAAAGCATTAATAGAACAATACATTATCTCATCATATTTATAATAATAGTATTAGACTGAGTTGTGTCAGGGACTGACAAATTAAGTTTGAGCCCAGGTTCATAAACTATGGTAAAATGGATTAGACAATATTGATCTTTATGTATGTATCCTTATTTTATGACCACAGGAATTGATGGCGTTTGTGACAACAGCATTTGGCTGCACATTTCAGGTATTCTGTATGAACAAAAACAACGTGTAGCACTGTAGTTGTTTTATCATTATTTTGTTAGCATGAGCACACTGAAGAAATAAGAATTTCGCTATTTTCATTTGCATATAACGAGACATTTCTTTTCCTTTCTGTTTTTATTTAAGTATATCATCTCAGGATTGTTGCTTTGCTAGTTGTGCATTTAAGTTTTGTTTTTATTGTCGTTTTGTTTAAATTTTGACTGTAATATTTGTGAATATTGAAAGCAATGTGAAGGAGCTGTATGAATTTTAAGGGAGCTGGAGTGGCAGCAGCTGCTCTGATTCAAGTGACACTTATCAGACTCTGAGTGGCTTTCGGCTGCTGGCAGTTTGCTCTGCTAACATGTATTTTCCTCGTTCAGAGATGGGAGAATTATTTAGACAACCTAAATAGATCATTTGCACATATCCAGCTATAATCTAGAACTGGCATCCATGTTGATGTTATTCATTTATACCTCACGAGCTTCATTAACTGAACATCACCGTCCTCATGAAATCACAGCTGCTGCTTTTTGTTTTGTTTTTTTGACGTGTTCTTGATACACAATCCTGTATTCACAAAGAAGCAACTGTGTTAAAGTATGTTCATGAAACTTCATTTCAATTTGTAATTAAGTGAGTGCCAATTTCTGTACTATTAAAACTGAAGAAAAAATGTCTGTCTTTATTTCATTATATATTATTTGTTTCTGAATTTTAATTTTTATTTTTTGATGAACTCCTTTAAGAAGTATTTCTGTCATCATAAAAGGTAACACTTTATTTTGATGGTCTATTTGAGTATTAATAGACTATCTAATATCTGTTAATACTGCTCCTTCAACAGACATTTAACTGACTATAAGAAACTTTGCAAGTACATGTCAACTTACACTAACCACAGCCTAACAGTCTACTTATAGTTATAATCTAAGAGAATTAGTTGCAATGTAACAAATTCAACAAACGGACCATAGAAATAAAGTGTGACCTCATAAAATATTATCTTTTCTTATTTTCATATTTGTTTTCATATTAGTTTTGGAAATGCTATCATTAAAGAAGGTTTTGTTTTCTTTACAAAGTTCCTAAACTGTAGGAAATGCTGGGTTCCACACAATTCCTTAATGTTGTCCCAATACACAACTTCAATTTAAGTGGATTTAACATAAATCAGGGGTGACATGATGGCTCAGTGGTTAGCACGGTCACCTCACAGTGAGAATGTCACTGGTTCGAGTCCCGGCTGGGCCAGTTGGCATTTCTGTGTAAAGTTTGCATGTTGCATGGCGTGGAATTCCTACAGGTGCTCCGGTTTCCCCCCCACAGTCCAAAGACATGCGCTATAGGTAAATTGAATAAACCACATTGTCCGTAGTGCATGTGTGTGAATGAGTGTGTATGGGTGTTTCCCAGTACTGGGTTGCAGCTGGAAGGGCATTCGCTGCGCAAAACATATGCTGGATAAGGAGGTGGTTCATTCTGCTGTGGCGACCCCTGATGAATAAAGGGACTAAGCCGAAGAAAAATGAATGAATATAAAACAATTAAGTTGTCCCAAAAGAAAAAAAATAAAACCTCAAGATTTGTGATGATTCAGCTCATTTTAAATAAGTAGTTTGAACAAGCAGCAAGAATCATTTTTTGAGTTCAAGTACCATATCTTATGTATTCTGAGGTTTGAATTATTTAGTCAAAAATACTGTTAAAACATCAATAATCTGGAATATTATTATAATTGAAATTGTATGTCTTGTTGATTTATTTCTGTGATGCAAAGCTGATTTTTTTGTCATGTCAGTCCTTCAGAAATCCCAGCTAATTTAATAAGCTGATTGAATAATTAAAAAAAATAGTCTAATAGAGTCTAATAATCTAATACAATTTAATTAAAAATTTAAATAGAAATTATTTGAGGTCAGACGAGAGTGGGGACTCACTTTGTTGGACATCGTATCTATGGAACTATCAACAGAGCGCATTCATGGCACACAATTAGGGATATTGAAAAAAGATGTAACATTGCCATGTTTTTTTTTTATACTGCAATATATACTGCAATGAATACAATTTCACCAGAGGTCCGTTCTTTGTACCTCACTTAAATGACCTAAGATGATTTGACAGATCCTGGATCTTTTAATCTTGATAACTCTGGCTAGTTCGGTTCTTCAAACAAGATCATGAATCAGATTTAATTATCTGGATGAACTGATCTGAGATTGCTGCGTGGGTTGTGAAGGACAGATCTATCGATCCTCGAAATCATGATCAGCAGTGCAAAGATTGGCTGACGGCACATGACATCATCTGATAATTATTCATGTAAGCAAAATTACACAAAATTCGTAGTAAACAGTTTGTTAAATATGATACGCAATAACTTTCCACATTTGTTGTGGGCTGCAGGCTTTACACTTTCATTTAGCAGTTTATTTAGTTTTACATTTAAAGCGGATTTTCTTTATTATAGTAGCCGAGGCCTATTCAAGTTTCTTAATCGGCGTAAGGAATAACTGGCTGTTTAAATTAATTTTGTATCAAAAAAGTATTTTGATATCGGTAAAGATGTTTGCAATTTTTGCGAAGCATAAAATCACCAGCATATTAGCTGTCAAAATGTGCACGACTGCAGTCATTATTCCTTTATAAAAAAAAAATTTCAATCAAATATTGTGCATGTCTATTTTCATACACAAATTGTACTAAAGCTGGTACCTTAAAATAGTACGCATTTGTATCTAAAACGTCCATATTAATAAATGTTCTCTTCGGAGTGCAGATTGCATAAGTTATATATATAATTATTTTTTTTTAACTATTTACTATTTTCCCAAGTGTATACAACTACTTCTGTAAGAAAATATCAGAATTTGGTTGCTTGACCCGAAATAACCTGATCTAATCCTGTTTATATGAAGTAAGCCTGCTCCCAAACAGGCTGGAGCTACCAGACATGTTGCGATGACAACAACTCTCAGATGGGTTTTGAAGAACGAAACTACCCTGGATCGTGTAAAATTGCCAATAACCAAACCCAGTTAATTAAGTAATCCATGTATGAAGAAAGGACCCCAGATGACTTAATATCTCTATTTGGAAAGAATTTATGGTAGCTTGATTGGGATGATTCTGCAATGGGAGTGCATCTCCATAAAATCTAATAAGCAATCTATTAATACAATTAAAAAAAGATTTATATCGGTTTTCAAGTCTAATAGTATTTGGGTACAGTAATTGTATAATAAAAATAAATAAAAAAATTTTTAAAAAGTTACAAATGGTACAATTTCTTATGCCTAGATACTTTTCAAGTCATTATACAATCACAGGCCTCAAAAACACATGCAAATGATAAATTATAATCCAAACTCAACATTTCCTGTGATGTGAGTATTGTGAATGATTACATTGCGATATCGATGCTGAAACGATATATTGTGCAGCCCTACACACAATCCAAAACTTAAAAAATTCTGGTGAAAAAGTTATGATAATTGTCAAACATTATATTGCTTTTTTCTCTGTCTGTTGGTTTGCTCTGGAAGTATAGGATATATTTTGTCCACCTACCTGTTACACTGCAATGATTTATTTTTCTACACTTTTTGGTTATACTTTACTAAATGTACCATGGGGATGGGATGTTCTTCCTTGTAATATTGTATTGGCCTGTCACGATATCTATTGCTGTACAATATATTGCTCCAAAATATATTGTGATAAACAATATTATTGTTAAGAGCCTTTTATGCCACTCATATAATGCCAGCAGTGGCGGTTCTAGGGGGGGCCAGTGCCCCCGTGTCAACAAGCTTGGCCCCCCCTGTGGCCCCCCTAAAATTGGACGCGTATTTTTATGTCAAAACGTCACGGAGAAGCGCTCTCGCTCTCTCTGCTTTCGCATGCTCTCACTCTCTGTCAGTTAGATGGTGCTGCGCACTTCAGTAGTAGCACTTCACTTGAGGCTAACCCCCAAATTGAGACAGGTAATAAAAAGATTCAACTTCAGTCATGTTCATTATGTGAAACACTATCTAAATGTCCACTGTTGATTATATTAGACTTCTGTTTTCAATAGCGATTTCAAAACTTTTAATAGAGGAAGTCCTCGGCTATGCAGAGGCTATTATTAATCAGAAATTGAGTGTACATAGTTTTACGTTAGGAAATGCAGTCTTGAACTTACTCTGTCGGCAAGTGCCGAAGAACAGATGTAACACAGTGATCCAGTTTAGCTTTCAGTGATGCTCATGTAAAAGTCATATTCAATAGTTTAGTTTTGCCTTCATTCGTTTTTGATTTCAGTCGTGACAAAGCACAAAGAGTCATCAACACTTGATTACAACACGTTTTTAAACATAATGGTTTAACTAACTAATTTCTAATAACTACTTTATCTTTCCCATGGTGACAGTCAGTGCATAATATTTTACTAGTTATTTAGCAAGATAGTTGTATACAAACAAAGTCCCCTTAGGTATTCTATAGTCTTTGATTCAGATTAAAGTGTAATTTAAAGACTTGACTAGGTTATGTTAACTAGGAAAGTTGGAATAATTAGTCAAGTTATTGTATGACTGGTTTGTTGTGTAAAAAATACACAGTAAATATATCTTAAGAAGGCTAATAATACTGACTTAAAATAGTTTATAAAAAAACTTTTATTCAAGAAATAAACTGTAAGAAAAAGACTTATTATGACTCCAGAAGAATTATTTGTGTTTTATAGGAAATACTGTGATAATCTCCTTGGTTTGATTTAGATCACTTGGGAAACATTATTTTAAATAAATGGTAGGGTAAAAAAATTGTACTTCAACTGCATTTGTTAAAGTTTACAGGTGTAAAAATGTGCCTTGATGTACTTTAATGTTAGAAGTGTGTAATCCTACTACAATACAAAGTTACGTGTTGGCGTGGGCTTCCTCTGGGTGCTTCGGTTTCCCCTACAAGTCCAAAAACATGTGGTATAGGTGAATTGGGTAAGCTAAATTGTCCGTGGTGTATGAGTGTATGGGTGTTTCCCAGTGATGGGTTGCAGCTGGAAGGGCATCCGCTGTGTAAAACAAATGCTGGATAAGTTGGTGGTTCGTTCCGCTGTGGCGACCCCTTATTAATAAAGGGACTAAGCCGAAAAGAAAATGAATGAATGGTTATGAAGACTGCAGAGTGATGCATAAAACAATGACTTTCAATAATTGTTTAAGTAGTTTGATATGTTTGTTAAATTGTGCCCCCTAAAAGTACAAGTGGCCCCTGCCCGCAGAATGTGAAAACGCAAATCCTAAATAAATAATAATAAACTAAACAAAAATGAACTAAAAAAGTGCAAGATAAAAAGTAACAGAGGCTGTGATATCTGCTGGCAGATCTATTTCAGTTGTCAAACACCCACATAAAAATATACTGCAGTAATTTAGTAAACTATGCTACAAAGTTACTATAGTGTTTAACCATACTGGCACTGACACCCCCAATAAAGATAGATACAGTGAGGGAAATAAGTATTCAATCACACTGTGATTTTTCAAAATCTCCTACTTAGAAATCATGGAAGGGTCTGGAATTTTCAGCATAATTGCAATTCAACTGTGAGAGACAGAATCTAAAAAAAAAAAAAAAAAAAAAAAAAATCAGGAAATCACATTATATAATTTAACAATTTATTTGTAAATTACTGTGTGAAATAAGTATTTGATCACTTGAGTCAAGCATTTTAAATATTTAGTACAGAAGCCTTTGTTAACAATTACAGAGGTCAAAGGGTTCCTGTAGTTCTTCACCAGGTTTGCACACACTGAAGGAGGGATTTTGCCCACTGATCTTCTCTAGATCTGTCAGGTTTCAGGGCTGTCACTGAGCAACATGGAGTTTCAGCTCCCTCCAAAGATTTTCTATTGGATTTGAATCTGGAGACTGGCTAGACCACTCCAAAACCTTGTTATGATTCTTACGAAGCCACTCCTTGGTTTTCCTGGCTGTGTGCTTTGGGTCATTGTCATGTTGGAAGACCCAGCCACGACCCATCTTTAATGCTCTGACTGAGGGTAGGAGGTTTTTGCCCAATATCTCACAATACATGGCCACGTTCATCCTCTCTTTAATACAGTGCAGTCATTCTGTCCCGTGCAGAAAAACACCCCAGAGCATGATGCTTCCAGCCCCATGCTTCACTGTAGGTATGGTATTATTGGGAAGATACACATCATTCTTCTTCCTCCAAATTCGGTGAATAGAGTTGAGACCAAAAAGTTTTACTTTGGTCTCATCTGACCACAGGACTTTCTCCCATGAATACTCTGGATCATCCAGATGGTCCCTGGCAAACTTCAGATGGGTCTTGACATGGGTTAACTGAAGCAGGGGAACCTTCCGTGCGATGCATGGTTTTAAAACATGACATCTTACTGTATTACTGATAGTACCCTTGAAAACAGTGGTCCTAGCTCTCTTCACGGCATTGATCAGCTCCTCCCGCATAATTCTGGATTGATTCTAGACCATTCTTGGCATCATTAATACCCCACGAGGAGAGATCTTCCGTGGGGCCCCAGTCTAAAGGACATTGACAGTCATCATTAGCCTCTTCCATTTTCTGACAATTGCTCCAACAGTTGCTCTTTCTAGGCAATTGCCCCGTAGCAGTTTCAGCTTTATGAAAGTCTACAATTTCATCTCTTGTGTCTTTTGACAGCTCTTTGGTTTTGGCCATGTTGCTACTTAGACTTTTGACTGATTGTGGGGTGCACAGGTGTCTTTATGACAGCTAGTGACCTCAAACAAGTGCTACTAAATTAGAATCATGAGCAGAGTGTAGCTGGACTATTTTAAAGCAAAATAACAGGCCTTTGAGGGTCAGAAATTTGGCTGAAAAGCAAGTGATCAAATACTTATTTCACACAGTAATTTACAAGTAAATTGTTAAAGTCATACAATGTGATTTCTGCAGTTTTATTTTTAGATTCTGTCTCTCACAGTGGAATTGCACCTATACTGACAATTCTAGACCCCTCCATGATTTCTAAGTAGGAGATCTTGAAAAATCACAGTGTGATTAAATACTTATTCCCTCACTGTATGTTGCACAATCAGCTAAAATATTGCTAGAATTGTTTTTTTATGTATGGGCGATATATATTGCATCACCAGAAATGATTGAGGTCATGTCCATGTGTTGTGGGATAAGTCCATATATTGATTACTGTGACAGGCCTAATATTGTTCTGTATTTTTGTGAAGAAATTAAATATAAAAACAATTGCTCACAAAAATATATAAATAATTAGCTCAATTAAAGAGTTTGATTCATTTAAGGCATGTTTTTTAAACGTACTAGCTGCTAATATATTGACAGTGGCTAAACAGGTGTCAAGTTCACCAGTAAAGTTTGTTGTGTAGCTTCAGCAGGTGTCCCATGAATGCACCTTATCTAGAAGGAGAACTAGTCTGATGCTTAAGGGCAGGATATTGGCACAGACCCCGTGTTTATTTCTGGCCTGCAGCCATGGGTCTGGAACAAAATGATCTGTCTTTTCTTCTGCACGTCTCTCCTAACAGCACTTGATCTGCTGGCTGGCAGTGAAGCTCCGCCCACTCTGGAAAAACTGCTATTTTAAGACCCATAACTGCACCGCATGACCTGTCAGTCATTCACACAATCTCCCTTCTTTCTGAATCTGCTATTACTAAAACCATATTTTACACACAAACTACCGTACACAGGGCTTGAATTACGAGAATATCATTTTAGAATATGTTTAAAGTGCTGAATATGTCTTAATTCAATGTCATATTGAAGGTCATTGTACATACCATATATACTGGGGTCAGAGGTTGGTAGGTTAGTGGCTGCTTCTCTGTTGTTTCTCCTCCTCAGAGAATGGCTGGAAACAGGATGCGTCTGCTGGGAGGAAGAATTATTGCTTCCAGGTGACAAAAGAAGATAGAAACCTCAAGTTATTGCTGACTAGAGTGAAAAGTCTTCAAAAATACATTACCAAAGTACTGAGGCCAATGCCTTTCAACAAAGGTTACAAATAACAGAACCTCAAATAACCTCAATAACTAGATAAAGCTTGTAAATGTTTATGTTAGCTTGAGAAAGCCAAGCCTTAAAAGGTTAAATTTAGACAGAAGAGACACATACATAAATTTGCTATGAAAAGGATTAACCTGTTTTATGAGATTTTATTATGGTGCCACATTTTACCACTGTCCCTACTGAAAAAAAAACAGCAGCCAGCCTAGGCTGGTTGGCTGGTCTTAGCTGGTCAACCAGGCTGGTTTTAGAGGGGTTTTGGCTGGGAGATGACCAGTTAAAACCAGCTTGACCATCCCAGCCAGACTGGGAGCCCTGCCAAAACCAGCTATGTCCAACTTAAACCAGGCTGGTGTCAAGCTGGTTTTAGCTGGTCATTTTCCAGCCTGACCAGGTTGAAAATGGCTGGAAACCAGCCTGGAAGTGGCAAAAACCCCTCTAAAACCAGGCTGGTCAACCAGCTAAAACCAGCTTAGGCTGGTTTAAGCTGTTTTTTCAGCAGTGTTTGTTGTAAAACTGATTTATGCAAATTGTAACTACAGTTTAACTTTTAAAAAGCCATAATTACTTTTTCAAATGGGTCTATAGATAAATTAGCAACACGATAGTTATCTCTGACACAACTTATGACAATGTTAGCATGTTTTAACGTGTTGCTAACTTGTTTTCACTAACTTGTTTCTTAACGTTTTAAAGGGTGTTAATGTTTCAAATGTGTAGCGCAATAAAAGCTAGCATGATAGATTTAACCCTCCAGAATTTAGCACGTTGCTAACACTGTCTGACCACTTGTTTTTCTAGCATAAATAACATACGTGCTATTTTATTATTATTATTATTATTTTTGCCTTTACTAGCATATTGCTAATATTTTAACACGTCTGTTTTAGCATGTTCTGGCATTATTTAACACGCTGGGTGGATTTATTCCCCAGAAAGCCTAAACTTGAGTAAATATAATAAGTCATTAAACTAATAATATCTCGTTAATCAGATTTTCAACTCACTTCTTACGCCAGTATTGTGTCAAAAAGTGTCTTGTATGTTAGTGAAATTTGTTAGTAAAATCACGTTACCTTCAACGCTGACGATCAAGTTTGAACCGCTGCACGCCGTAAGTGAATGAGAACGATTCATTCTCCAAATGATTCATTAAAAGTTGATTCGAATCATTTTACACAAAAAGAATCACATTTTAGGTTACTTAGATGGATTGGTTATTCACCTTCATTTTGCATTTAATTATGAGATTTAAATACTGCTTTTTAGTGACATTTTTAAGCACTATTTTTAGCTGGATTAGCTTGTCAGCGTGGTCATCATAACAATAATAAAATCTAAAAGATTTAGAATAAAGACATATGAAAATATATATGTTTTTAAAATACAAATTGATTACATGATATTAGACAAAAATAGGAATCTGTTAAAGTTTTAAATTAAAAACGGCAGTCTCATGTCATTTGCTAGGCAAATAACAAACAGACCAGTCCATTTAACTTTCCTCAGTCAGAATTTGGCCCTTTGAATAATAATAAAAAACATAATAATAATAATGTAGACATTCATGATTGTTCTAGCCTCTCTTGTAACAAAAGTATGTTTCAAAATTCATGGATAACAACAATAGACAAAATAGTATTCAAATTAATTGTAATATGGGCCACTTTTGGTGCTTCACACCTTTTTGTCATTTTTTGTTTCAGACAAAGCTCTAGGATTTAGAATAAAAGTTAATTGTAAAATATTTTCTATATTTAACAACAATACAGTAGGTCAGTAGTGAAAGATGACCTCACTTACGTCAAATTTGTATGTTTTCTTGCAAAGCTAGATGTGGCAAAATAATTGTTTGCATAAGGCAAAACTGATTAGCTAAAGTCTAAGCGACAGCCAACAGAGGATTCTGCTTGGTCTTTAAGCCTTATTCGATAACCCTCATTCTCGTTTCTTGTATTATAAAATATCTAACAGTAGTTTAACGCAACCAAAAAACTATATTTAAAACTTATGTGTAGCTTAATCTAAAGTCAGCTTTCAGGTAGGATATTTCCGTCTGCTCTCATTAAACCTTCAACTTAAGCACTTCGGTTTTTCATCTGACAGAAAGACTAATGACTTCCATCTCATCCTGTTCAGCTGTTATCTGTAATGTATTCTTGCTGTAATCTCCTTTTACACTAAACTTGGCTTTCCATTTATCATTTTCCCATCGAAAAATGATCTACAGTGTTTAAGACAAGCTTAACACATGAGTTTCATTAGAGAACAGGACAGATCTTCTGTGAAAAGTCTTTTTATGTATAAACCAAAGTGTTAGAATCAAAAGTGTGAATACCTCACATATTATTTGTACCTATATAAAATGCAATACTCTTATGTTAAATATGAGTAATAAATACACAATTAGGCCTACGGTTTGCTGGTAAACAATCAAAGATCTTTAGTTTAAATACAAGAAAAATCAAGCAAGCAATAATAATAAATACTAATATAAGCAAACACTGAGCAAGCGAGCTCTGTAAATCAGTGGACATAAAGATGTAAATGAAACATTTATTATTGTCAACATTGGATTTATGTGGAATGTACAACAAGCAAACATAGCGATTAACCAAACTGTATGAAGAGTTTATGTAAAAGATGCAGCAATCGTTTGTTTATAATGGAGTATACGATGTCAGTATATGATTCCTACAGGCTCCAGAAGTAAATATTTCTTCACTGATGTAGGAAGAAAGAGTTGCTGGACACCCAGTTCACAGCGTTTCAACATTGCAGCCCGAATCGCACATCTGGCCAGATGCTGGAGAGTCCGTGGATTGTTGGTGCAGACGGCAAACAAAGAGTCATAGAAATTTCTGTGCCTCTAAACACAGAAACGCAACAAAATTACATCACAAATCAAGAAGCATTTCTAAAACAAGATAAAATAAATGTTTTTTCCCCAATTATTTTAAGCATAGACGTTATATGAGCAATATCACACAAGTAGCGGTGCAATGTGGCTGTATATACTAGTGGGAGGCGTGCATTGGCAGGAGGCCGCAGACCAAGTGCCTTAGTGTCCCACCAGTGACAATATACAGCCACATCGCACTGCTACAAGTGTGACATTGCGTTTATACAACAGTTCGACAGCATAATCGTTTGTATAAAAATGAAAATCAAACACAGAGAGTCTCAAAACCCTTTTGTAAGAGGAACTACTTTCTTCCGCTGTTCATTCACATCTGCAGCTGACGTCAGAACAGCAGAAACCGTTGCTAGTTCACTAACGTCACTTTAGAGCTAGTATTTGAATAATTCGTAATGTCTAAAGTAATGACAAAACAGGTGATTTTGCTTACATTTTAAGATTATAAGGCTGAACGGCATGAAATGCCATCAGTCTACAGAGATTTCCCAGTATATCTCTGTTATAATCAGGAGATCACAATATTACTACAGTATAAATACAGCACTACATCATACAAAAGAGAGAGAGATCAACTTAGAAAGTCGTTTACGTGTTTAATAATGATTTGATCAGCTGTAGTTTGAAATTACGCTGTTTTTCTCTTAGGGCTTATTATGCGTTCTCTGTCGCCATCTTGTGGATGAACATCGTCAACCGTCTTTGCTCAAAGACAGGCTAATGGCTGCCGACGCGCTATCTTTCCGAAATTATAAATATTTTAAAATAGGCACTATCCTTATAAATAAACTGCATAGTTGCAATCTAAACAATGACATTCTCGACTAAAAAAGCCTCAAAAGTACATTATGTTGTCTGCAATATTTGACAAACTGTAGAGTGTCCTCAGCTTGTTGCTGTATGTGGGCGGAGTAATACACAAGGGTGAAGAGGCTGGTCAAGTGCTGTTACTGGCAGAATATCACATGGCTATCAGTCAATCAGATTCAAGAACTGTTGTGTAAACATTGTTATACATCAAAGTTTTTTTTAAAAATATTAAACTTTTATCATGATTTTTGTATAATTTTGATAATAACAGTAATAATGAAAATACAATGATATTCTGACCTCATATACAGCTTCAGGTATTGCAGCCCTCCATTTTTTGGTGTATTTGATGTGCTCGTAGGAGTTTACCATGACCTCCACTGCTCTGGGGTATTCATGACACGCCTGCAAAACCTACTTAAAAGATAACCAAGAAGAACAACATTAACATTTAAAGTCACACTTCAAGTGCCAACAATGTAATTGACAGAATAATTGCAGTGGGCAGGTTATAGAGACCAAAACAAAGACTGATGCGGAACTCTAAAAGGAGAATAACTGACTTTAGCATTGTATTTCAGATAAACAACTATGTTCACTTAGCATGTTTGTAAATATCCAGCCTGATCTTACGAGAAAACGTCAGTATTTTATGTTTTGTCAGTTTAGTGGCTAATTAGTATGAATTCGTACGAGTTCAGTCGTACAAAAATGTACGATTTTAAAAAGGAAGCGTGGCACCCAACCCCACCCCTAAACCCAACCGTCATTGGGGGATGAGCAAATCATACTAAATTGTACAAATTAGATCGTACAAATTCATACAAAATTAGCCACTAAATCAAAGTTAACAAATGCTATGAGATTGCGTTGAAATATCTGCAAACATATTATGGTAACTGTATGATTTAGATGAACTTTTAAACTTTAACCCTTGTGTATTATTCAAATTGACTACCCTTTCATTATGTTTGTGGCTGTTTTTGCCCCATTGACCTCCATTATAACCACATTTTTTTTATTGCAAAGCCATGACATCAATCATGTATTCTTGATTGTTGGTGGTTTTCCCTGTTGGGAGAAGGTAAAATTAATACTGTCGATCATCAGTTGGCACCATTAACCCTTCAGATAGGCCTGTGCAAAGACATGTCTGTTTTTATTTTATGGAGTTCTATGAGGTAAAACAGCAGATTATGATATGTGTGCATAAATACACTTACTGTACTATGTTTACTATGTTCTGAGAGACGAGCTGCTTATTTTTATTTTCTTAAACAGATCAAGGTAAGTGTGCAAAGGTCTCTCTTACACATTCACACACGCACACACAGACTATACTCCATATAGAATGAAATAAGGATCTTTTTTCACTGCAACTGATGATCAACAGTAAAAATTCCTAATTTTACCTCTTCCCAACTTCTCCACCAACAATCAAAAATCTATGATTATAAGTTGTCATGGCTTTGCAATCAAACAATGTCATTATAATTGAAGTCAATGGGGCAAAAACAGCCCCGAACATCACGAAAGGGTAGTCAATTTGCCCAGAGTGTGTTGTTGAGTTTTTGAAAATTTCCAAAGCATTTTCCCAAAATATGTGTCAAAATAAGATTTGTCAGCAAAAATCGTTCCATTTGCTGAAACACAAAGAAAGTTGTGGCCAAATTAATCCCCCCAGAGTGTATGAGAACATCCCCAACAGCACACAAGGGTTAAAGTGTTTTAGCTGGGCGAGTGTTGTACCTTGTGAAACTGCGGGGGATACACTCGTGCTGCTCCATAGTTCAGAAGCAGCTGATAGCAGCGTTCAGGAATAGCCCACGGCCTGATCTGCGTCACCTTCAGCACATACTGTATCGCTGCACAGCCGTTGACATCCATATCATTAGTGTTTGCTCCGGCCTCCAGCAACATCTGAACCAGCACATGGTCGCAGTTCCAGCAGGCTTTGTGCAGCGCCGTCTTCTTGTCTTCCTCTTGCATATGCAGGTTAGCATTGTGGTCCAGCAGGATCCGGCAGACAAGATGGTGGTCTGAGCTGTAGGTCCGCTCACGAATGTCCATGGCCCAGAAAACAGCAGTGATCAAAGGCGTCTCTCTGTAGCTGTTGACTGCATTGATAGTGGCTCCATGTGCGAGATAAAAAGCCACCATCTCTGGGAGCCCGTAGCGGGCCGCCGTGTGCAGAGGGGTGTCCTCGTGCTCCTCACTGGGCATGTTGAGTTTTGCACCTGCAGTAAGATTGCAAGATGAGTTTGTGTTTTACTTCCACACAGTGAAAATCAATGTTGTTTTGTTGTGTTGTTGATTTTACATACAGAAGTTACGTTTTTTGTTTTACCATATCTTCTTTAAAGTATTAGTTCATTTCCAGATTAAAATTTCTTGATAGTTAACTCAACTCCTTACTAGCCTAGATAATCATTCCTTTCTTTCATTCATTTTCCTTTAGCTTAGTCTCTGATTTATCAGAGGCTGCCACAGCGGAATGAACCACCAACTATTCCGGCATATGTTTTATGCAGCAGATGCCCTTCCAGCCACAACCCAGTACTGGGAACACCAGGCCCGGATTAAGAATTCAGAGGCCCCTGGGCACAATGTCTTGTAGGCCCCCTACCTGGCCGCACCCCTATAGTTGAATTAAAAAATTAGATTAATATAATAGTTTCTGTGTGGAGTTTGCATGTTCTCCCTGCATTCGCGTGGGTTTCCTCCTGGTGCTCCGGTTTCCCCCACAGTCCAAAGACATGCGGTACAGGTCAATTGGGTAGGCTAAATTGTCCATAGTGTATGAGTGTGAATGAGTGTGTGGATGTTCCCAGAGATGGGTTGCGGCTGGAAGGGCATCCGCTGCGTAAAATCGTGCTGGATAAGTTGGCGGTTCATTCCGCTGTGGCGACCCCGGGTTGATAAAGGGACTAAGCCGACAAGAAAATGAATGAAATGATTAATATAATATTTTTAAAAATGAAATGAATCTATAATGTATTGTCTGCACTTTTTTAATAAATGATATACAGTACATATTTATAGTCTACAAAGATTAAACTTATTTTTAAAGCCTTTAAAGCATACTTTGAAAAAAAAATACTAATATAACTAGTGAAAATTAATGGATTTTAATATACTTGTTCAAGTTCACTGAAGCAATACTAAAAATTTATATAGTATTTTTAATGAATAACTTCTATAAACGTATAATGCATATGATTTGGATATAACACCTCTCCAATCCAGTTCTATGAATCTGAGCCTCCATAATACACACACTTATTAATGATTCCTACTTGTCTTCCTCGTGATAAAGAGTAGGCAATATCTCATATGTCGTGAGGAAAAAGTACCAGACGCTGGATTCGAACAGGGTTCATGATCGATCGCGTCAAAACATGTTGCCATGCGCTTTACGAGCTACGCCACTCACGCTGATACCTGCTGCGCTCATTACTTATGTTGTCTCTGTCAATCAAACGGTGATGTGCTTGAATCACTCAACTACTTTTTTTCAACAAGGTGCGTTATTTGCTCTTCGCCTAAATAGTCACTCCAAAATTGGCATTTTACCCCCCTGGCAGGGGCCCCAAGTGCGCACGGGCCCCTGGGCCTGTGCCTATAATGCGCATTGGTTAATTCGGCCCTGGGGAACACACTCATACACACTCATTCACACACACTCATACACTACGGCCAATTTAGTTTATTCAGTTCACCTGTACTGCATGTCTTTGGACTGTGGGGGAAAACCTGAGCACCCAGAGGAAACCCACGCCAACATGGGGAGAACATTCAAACTCCACACAGAAATGTCAACTGGCCGGGACTCGAAAAAGTGACCTTCTTGCTTTGAGGCGACAGTGCTAACCACTGAGCCACCGTGCCACCCTCAGTATGTCTTGTTTTGTGAAAAAAAAAATTCTTCATAAATGTTTTGAACCATATTAGACAGTTCACTATTCAGTTCCGTTCAATAAAAATGTTATTGTCGATGGGCACGTCTCACTATTAGACAGGGGTTACCAATTAATGAATTAATCCTGACACTTGTTTCACATTATATGTTCAAAAAGCCTGGGTTAAAGGTAAAGTTCACCCAAAAATGAACATTTACTCACTATTTACTCACTCTCAGGTGGTTCCAGACATTTTTGAGTTTCTTTATTCTGTTAAACACAAAAGAAGATATTTAGAAGAATGCTGAAACCTGTAACCATTGACTTCCATAGTATGAAAAACAAATATTATGGAAGTCAATGGTTACAGGTTTCCAACATTTTTCAAAATATCTTCTTTTATGTTTAACAGAAACATTCATTCATTCATTTTCCTTCGGCTTAGTCCCTTATTTATGAGAGGCCACAACAGTGGAATGAACCGACAACTATTCCAGCATATGTTTTACGCAGCGGATGCCCTTCCAGCCGCAACCCAGTACTGCGAAACACCCATACACACTCGCATTCACACACACTCATACACTACAGCCAATTTTGTTTTACCCAATTCACCTATAGCGAATGTCTTTGGACTGTGGGGGAAACCGGAGCACCCGAAGGAAACCCAAATGTTTGTAACAAGTAAAGGGTAATTAATGATGACAACATTTTCTTTTTTGAGTGAACTATCCCTTTTACTTTCTAAAGTGTTTCACTTCCTGTGAAAAGCACTTTAATATGAGACATTCAACTGACTGAACAGATGATACTATTCAGATAACAGCTTAGCAAATGTACAGACCTTTGAGCACAAGTAGTTTGGCGCAGTCCAGTGACTCTGGTGTGATGCAGTAGTGTAATGGTGTATGTCCGCTCAGAGACATGCTGTTGATCCGCGCGCCCCAGTCCAGCAGTAGGTCCACACAGTCAGCGCTGGCCACCGTACAGGCCACATGCAGAGGCGTTTTCCCATTGGGCTTTTTGTTGACCGCTGCGCCGTTCTGCAGGAGAACCACAGCACTCTCCAGTGCGCTGTACATCATACACACGTGAAGACCCATCGCCCAGGACGTCTCCAGCTTATAACTCGGCAGCCAGTAGCCTTGAGAAAGAGCAGTTTTCAAAGTAGTCATAGATTTACTGTGTACATATACAGCTGAATCCTGAATTATTAGCCCCCCTATATAGTTTTTCCCAAAATTTCTGTTTAACAGAAAGATTTGTTCAACACATTTCTAAACATAATAGTTTTAATAACTCATTTCAGAATCAGAATCAGAATCAGAATCAGTTTTATTGCCAAGTGTGCTTCACACACACAAGGAATTTGTTTTGGCAACAGAAGCTTCCAGTGTACATAAAGTAACAAGTGACAACACAAAATTAAGTGTGAGAAAAAGAAAAAGGCGATAAACATTAAACATTAAACAGAGATGCAGTTAGTCAAAAAGATCTGGATGTTGAATTGTATGTACACATTTGTTATAAATATACAGGTTGTAAGGTGCTGTGTACAAATGCGTGTGAGAAAGTATTGCATTGTATACTGTTATAAGGTGCTGTGTACAAGTGCGTATGAGAAAGTATTGCACATTAATTGCACAGTAGGGGAACATTTAACTGTTCATGAGGTAGATGGCCTGAGGAAAGAAACTTTTCCTGTGTCTGGCTGTTTTTGTGCTTGGTGCTCTGTAGCGCCGACCAGACGGTAACAGTTCGAACAGATAGTGTGCTGGGTGCGAGTCGTCCAGAGTGATTTTGCGAGCCCTTTTACTCACTCTGGAAGAGTACAGTTCTTGAAGTGTAGGAAGGGTAGTGCCAGTGATTCGTTCAGCAGTCCGGACTATTCGCTGTAGTCTACGGAGGTCAGTTTTGGCAGCTGAGCTGAACCAGACGGTGATTGAAATGCAGAGGATGGATTGGATGACAGCTGAGTAGAACTGTACGAGCAGCTCGTGTGGCAGGTTGAACTTCCTCAGCTGACGAAGGAAGTAGAGTCTCTGCTGGGCTTTCTTCACAATAGAGTCTATGTGAATGTCCCACTTCAGATCCTGAGAGATGGTGGTGGCCAGGAACCTGAATGACTCTACTGCAGCCACAGTGCTGTTCATGATGGTGAGTGGGGGGAGTGCAGGGGGGTTTCTCCTAAAGTCCACTATCATCTCCACTGTTTTGAGCGTGTTCAGCTCCAGGTTGTTGTATCTGCACCATAAAGCCAGTCGCTCCACCTCCTGTCTGTATGCAGACTCGTCGCCGTTCCGGATGAGGCCGATAACAGTAGTGTCATCCGCAAACTTCAAGAGCTTGACGGAGGGGTCTTTTGCGGTGCAGTCATTGGTGTACAATGACAATGACAGTTTCTAATAACTGATTACTTTTATCTTTATCATGATGACAGTAAATAATATTTGACTAAATATTTTTCAAGACACTTCTATACAGCTTAAAGTGACTTAATTTAAAGGCTTAACTAGGTTGATTAGGGTAACTAGGCAAGTTATGGTAATTAGCAAAGTCATTGTATAACAGTGGTTTGTTGTGTAGACTATTGAAAAAAAGAATTGCTAAAGGTGGGGCTAATAATAATGAACCTAAACACTGCTTTTATTCCAGCCGAAATAAAACAAATAAGACTTTCTCCAGAAGCAAATATATTGTAGGAAATACTGTGAAATTTCCTTGCTCTGTTAGACATCATTTGGGAAATATTTAAAAAAGAAAAAAAAATTCACAGGAGGCCTAATATTTTTGACTTCCAACTGTACATATACTGCAAGGGATGTAACTGTTATGTTTTACCTGGTCCCAGAGCTGTTGTTGGTAACTAAACATAAAACATTATTGAAATAAAAAATATATATATTATTAAAAAATATTGGAAATATTAAAAAATAAATAATATTGGATTGACCTACACTGTAAAAAAGCTGGGATCCAAACAATCTATTTGTATTGGGAAAACATGAAGGAATTAAGCTTATTAATCTTGACAAATTTAACATAACATATGTCATTTTTAGTGCAAAAAAACAACAATAACATGAAGAAATGCTGCCTTTGGAAAAAAAAAAAAAAAAAAAGTTTCAGTAACTTACTAAAAGTAAATAAAATGACAATAAGACATAACAAATCACCATAAATTCTAATATTTTAGGGAAGCTGAAATTCTAACAACAAAAACTAATTTAAAATATTAATAAATGTCATAATAGTATAGATTTTCTTCTTTCTTTTAATTTTATTTTATACAATTTTGAAGCTCGCTGAAAGGCCCTGCTTCGGTTCATGAAAGTCATTTTATCTGATAAAATATTTCCTTATAAAATAGGAATATAAATATCCTTAAAAAGCTGCTATTTATTGGTTGTAGGGGTATTCTGGGGTGGGTCATCATGATTCTAAATGACATTTGATTAGACAAAAATCTGTAGTGCATGATGAGTCATCAATAGTTTTTTCGCTCTTTTCCTGGAGTACAAAATTGGACTAAAAGTGATAGTATACAGTACAACTATGCAGATCCCCTCACAAATAACACACAAGGCCTAAAAGCTATTTTGATTTCAAGGGTTCTTATGATATTGGGACTTGTGGAGCTGCGTATCGATGGATTTGCTCTTCAGTGTTTGGTCTTTCAGCAGTGAAAATTAAACCACACTGAACTGAACTGAACTGAACTTCAACTCTGAAAACTGGACTGACACAGTTACAATTTACTAGAACTTCTATGTTAAGCTGCTTAGACATAATCTACATTGTAAAAGTGCTATAGAAATAAAGATGAATTGAATAGCCTATTATTTTAAAGTACAAACATTTTCGATTCTTTTAACATCATGAAATCACATGTAATTATATGTACATGAGACAAAAGCTATTTAGATATCTTTAAAGTAAACTGAAAATCTATTGGTCAAGTTAACTGAGGGTGACTGATCAGATGTGTTTATGTTAATTTTTGGACTGGCTATTTTTTAGTTGACTATAAATCATATATTGTATCTTACATGGGCATAAAAAAACAAAAAATCTTTTAAAGTCTAAAATTGATTTCAATGTATAACCTTATATAATTTTCCCTCTGGTTTTTGTCTTTTTTATTTATATTTTATGTATTTAATTTATTATTTTTCTCTTCAAAATGTAATATGCATAATGTAACGCCATCTCTGTATTTTTTCTAATATTCTAAGTTGCAAAGTTGCTGCAATCTTTTATTGTTAACTGTTTTTGAAATCAATAAACGAGCTCACACCTTTCATGCTTACTGTTTATGTTACTGGCGGTCTGGCGCCACCGTGTGACTGGATACCAAACCGCAGTCATACAGCTATTATGTTTCTCGCTTAAACAAGCGACTGTTATGTTGTTTTCAGGTATTACCTTGCTTATACGAGGCAAGAACCATATCGCGGTCCTCCACGTCTAACACAGTGTCTATATCAATGCTGGTGGTGCGCAGGATTTTTGCAACCTCCGCCGCGTCGTTACGGATGAGCGCGTCTAGAAAGCGTGTCTTGAGGCTCGCCGCTTCCAGCCGCCGCGGCAGACTCCGGTTCTCCTCCTCGTCTAAACCGAGAACTGCTCGAAGCCCGCTCATATCTCACACAGGCAACAGTGCAGCGGGTAATCCACGAGAAAACACTATAAGTGATTCCCGAAAGTTTATGAATTGCTGTGGTGTGGAGCGTGGCTGTGAAACACAATCGTGGAGTGAGTCACTCACTTCAGTCCGACTATTAATAGACTGTGAGGGGAAAGAGGTCAAAGCGGACCCGGCAAAAACTTACCTCTAGGCCTTCTCTCATTATAATGATCGCGCAAAAATACTAATTGATCTTAATAGCGCGGGCAATTATTATATTAGAATGATTTTGGAAGGATGGTGTGACACTGAAGACTGGAGTAATGATGCTGAAACATATTCACATATAAAATAGCCACAATACTACTACAAAGAGTGTGTCGCTTTGGAGGATTTTTTTAAAACTCTCTTGCCATTTTGATAGAATCTAATGACATTCTGATAGTTTTCAAAGATCTAAAAACAGATTTTCTAAAGCTAGGTGGCAGTGGTACTGGGATTTGGTTTATTATTGATATTACTTTTATCGGTAACACTTTATAATAACAGTACATGAATAATGATGTATTAATATGTAAACTAAACATTACTTTATTATGAATTAATGATGAGTTAAAGTATGCACTAATCATGAACTAACTATAATTACAACATGAGTCACATGAGTTCATGTGTGAATTACGGCTACCTTAATTACTTGTTAGTACATGATTGTTTGTTAGTTATTTTATTAATTACCACATTAGTTTATGCTTAATTTAACCATCATAAACTCATGATATGTTAATATATAATTATGTTGTGACTTTACTTGAAGGGGCACATCATCATTAACCCATTCTTAACTACTCATGATCTCCTTATGCACGTCCAACTAGTGAGTTTACACTGAATAACAATAGAAAAGTGTTCTGTCAACGTCAGCATGAACAGGAGCTCATGAGTAGTTAAGGATGAGTTAATGATGATGTGCCCCTCCAAGTAAAGTCATGACATAATCATACATTAACAGCTCATGAGTTCATGTTGGTTACATTTAGCTTAAACTTAAATGTTAACTAATACATTAATTAACAACATGTACTAACATGTAATTAAGGTAGCCGTTATTCACACATGACTCATGTTGTAGTTCAAGTTAGTTCATGATTAGTGCATACTTTAACTCATCATTAATTCATAATAAAGTAATGTTTAGTTTGCACATTAATATATCATTATTCATGTACTGTTATTGTAAAGTGTTACCCTTTTATCAAAACAAAAGTCTCTCACCACAGGAAAAAATAACTTTCCTGATCTTACAGCTTATAGTGCTGTATTAGTTGGCAGTGCTTTGTGTGAAAAGAAGCCGAAATCAAAATTGAATTTTTCGATTAATTGCACAGCTCTAGTTCAAATGATTTGTCGTTGGTTTGCCTATTCGTATCGACGTCGACATGAAAATACCATACATGAGATGCCGGATCTGGTAAAACGTGAACGCGCCCTTCCCTTCAAACCCTATAGTGGCCTGTGGGTGTGTGTGAGATTGATCATGGCATCCCGACTGAAGAGGAGTGAATATTAATGAGTGAACATTCTGATATTTAATACAATAACCTACAGTGCAACAGGGGATTCACCGGCCGTTTGTTAAAGAACCCCTATTATGGGTTTTTGAAAATGACCTTCTATGCAGTGTGTAACACAGCTCTAAGTGAATGTAAACATCCAGCTGAGGTTAAAATCTAAAAGTGCAGGATGTTTAAAACTATTGATTCTTCAGCGAAATATTTGACTCAGAGTTGAATAAATGAATCGAGTTGGGTTCGGGTCCGTGTAACGCTTTTTCAAACTTTCATTTTTCATTTTTTCTGAGTACTTCAACAATGGATAATTGTCACTCGGTTTAATTTTTGATTCTACAAGTTTGGGTTGTTGCATTTAAATCTGATCTCAAAACAAACATTATATAATGACACATTATTGTGATTTTCCATTTTTCTTGTCTGCGCTCGCAGTCGGGCCGTACCATTGTCGCCGGAGGGGTGTGGAGTTCTGGATTAGTGTGCAAACCAGCAGATACCGAAGTAAAATAACATGCTGTCATGTTATTTTTGTGACATGTGATACATTGTTATCAGGGCTTGACATTACCCGCCAAATGCGAGTGAATTTCACCTGTGGCGAGTTAGACAGCCGCTAACACTATAGCCACTTTGGCTATCTATCTGCAACCAGTGTTTGCTCATGCGTGCTTCAGCAGCTACACACAACATAAAATGAATGAGCAGGAGCTCCACGTCACTTTTGCTTGAGTTCAGTTATTGGAACTTGCGTGGGAGATAAACGCATCGTGAATCCCGGTCAGTGTATCTTTTGTACATTGAATTTTCATTTTTAGAAAAAGATACTGAAAAACGAGCCGTTTTTTGATTTTCGTTTTCAAATTCAAAAATGAAAATTGAAATTTAATGCATTTTTTGATTTTTGAATTTTAAAACGAAAATCAAAAAACGGCTCGTTTTTGTTTTTCATGGTGAAAAACGAAAAAGCAAAATTCAAAAATGATTTGATTTTCATTTTTCATTTTGAATAACAAAAAATAAAATCACCAGAAAACAAAAACGAATAAAGGCTGGTGTTTTATATTCCGAAACCAGATAGGCCGACTCATTCACGGTGATGCGATGCTGCCACACTATTATAAAAAAAATACTAGGCTATTATTTTTTTTCCACTTTATAATGTTATAAAAGGTATTTTCTTGTGATAACAGGATTTTGTTAAGACATATTTTCCTCACTGAAGCCGGTTATATATAAAATTGTATATATAATAATAATATATAATATATACATATAAATAGTCCATTTTCTAGCATAACCTACGGATTTTTAATACATGAATTGAAATGATATATATATAGCAGTAGGCAATTTTTTTTTATTTCTATTCATGTATTACAAATCAGTATATATGATTATAGGTTATATTAGGAAATAGAATAGGCTGTATTTGGGGTGAAGACGCACACAACGGCGGTCTTAAAGTTCATTATCAAACGTAGCAAAGTTTTTGTAATGTTGTCCGATAGTCCGCTTTGGAAGACATTGGGATGCTTGACGGTGTTTTTTAAACATGCTGAACGCCTTTCAGATTAAATTGAATTATGTTTATTTTAATTTCGAACTGCAGTATAACGCGGAGAGATGACTTGTTGAAATGTGAGCAATGATTCCAAACGAATGTCCAATGTTACTGTCACTCCTGAAGTGGAAGTGATTTTAACAATAAACTTTATTTTCAGAAAACTGTTTAGTAAAGCAATGCAAATAATGCATATATCGTCAAATATGTTGTTCTATTTAAAATGCTGCTACAGTATGTAAAAAAATTAATAATAAAATAATAATAATAATATATATATATATATATATATATATTGCGATCCTCTGCCATTTGTTGTTGTTTTGGCTACTTTCAGGATTAATACTGTGTGGATTAATACTGAATGTGTGTCATTATTACTTATGGTTAAGACAACCCAGGCTCATTTTGAAAACGTACTGCTATATATATTTCTGGAGAGCACCAAATGCCTCCCAGGAGGTAAGTTTTTTTGCAGTTTTTGTTTTTGCAAATCCACCAGAGACTGCTGTGTATGCTTTTTCAGATCTCGAATTTCTATCACGAGTGCCATTCGCACATGCTGTTTTCGTGTAAATCCATCAGAGGCCGCTGTCGACTGACTGATCGACATACCCACCCTCCTCCTTCCCTAAACCCAACTAATAATGTTTTTAAAAGCACCCATTGAACCACTCACCCACTTTCCTAAACCCAACCGACAGTTTTCAAAAGCAATCCAGAAAAAGAAAAAGAGCTCTCACCTGATTTTTACCACGTTTTCAGATTTTACCACATTCTCACCTTGTTATTTACTTGTTTATTTTGTTTTATGGCTTCTGTTTTTGTCTTACCCGCTTTCTTGAATCGTTCTTCGCCGGACTCGAACCCCATCGTCATGGTCAACTCCTTTCTGCATCTCAAGTCCAACGACGTACATGGCGAGCTAACTGAACAAACTAGTAACAGCTCACACATATACTCTGCACTCTGGCAACTTCAACAATAGCTGTGTCCCAAATGGCACACTATACATTATGCACTTATGCACTTACACGCTCAACAGCATAGTATATGCATGTAGTGTTGTCCCAAATCGAACACTAATGTTTTTTTTACTAAGCGGAAGTTCAAACCGTTTTCCTGATGTTTGACGGTTGCCAAATTAGTGAAATAAATGACCAAAGTATCACATAATACCTTCCATGAGTATAACCGCATTCGCCATCAGGAGGCGCTATAGTCACTCTCGTAGGAGAATTTTGCTTTCACAAACAATAATGTATAAAGTTATCCAACATGTGCGCCCGATAGCTCCGCCCCTTTCGCTACGTGAGCAAAGCTGCAGTCGTTGAGTGCGTGAAGTGTCCATCATTTCACACTTCATTTTACTGGTTGAATGAGCGCATCATCCGGGTAATTAAAGTGCACTTATTGTTAAGTTTTCAGTGTGAACACACTACTTACACTATTTATACTACAAAATGGCGTAGAATAGTGCATAAGTATGCGATTTGGGACGCACCTAATGTTGATAAGTCGTGGTGTGCGTCTCTTTCCATCTCGCGCTGAACGCAGTCGACCAATCGCAATAGACTGGGTCATCATCGGACCAATCACCGCAGATTAGCATCACTCTAAGGAGGAGTTTGGGAACAAATGAATCGCTGAAAAATCATATAGGAGTCATTGGGGTAATTAGGTAAAAATAAAAATGCATATTATAAGACAATCAATAAGACAATAAGACCTTGAATAAATATCAGTCTGCTGTTGGAGACGCCCAAAACCAAAATATAACCTTTTATAATGCATAATAGGGGCTCTTTAATATCAGTCTAGCAATTCACTTAACGGCCACCGGTGTCGCTAAAAACAATGATTTCTCAATTAGATGTATTTTAAATGATTCTTCACTGTATTTCCCCTACTGTAAAATAGTTACATTCCAAAAAAATTAGTCAAGACAGGTTTGGAATGATCTTTCGTTGTATTTCTCAGACCAAATATGTCATTTGAAGTGTATTTACAGTCCAACATGACAAACTTTCACAAGGCGTTTAAATTTCTCATGAACAAAAATAAAGGATAGGATTTAGTAGCTCTGGAAAGAACGGGTATGGCACATTGAGGTCCCTCATGCGGGTATGACGAAAGAAAACACACAGGTTGGTTAATGCTCTTTTCTCAGGCGTTGCGTGCAGTTCCTCTATATACCCTGACCGTGAAAAAATAGCCCATGAAAGAGAAGCACACACTTCTTGCCCCTCAGGTCCGTACGTGATTATCCCTGCACGCACACACATTCAGACAAACAGACCCGGTCTTCGGTCTCCTCGCAGGATTGATAAAAAAAACGCCGGGTTTAAAAGCTATTGCTTAACTTTCATATACAAAAGTCAGTACATGGATAGGCAGGTTAGATTTGGATCTACAGCAGGTTATTTTTCACTTGATTCATAGCAGAGGTCTAGAGAGGATTTTGTAATATCAAGACGAGCGTCTCTTAGCGATTACAATAATAAAGATATGTTCACAAGAGCATCGTGGGTTAATGAAGAAACATACAATCAACAGATTAATCCTTTTTTCTGTGATTACAATTTAAAACAGTTTTTTTGGTGATCATTTTCTTTGCTTCATAAATAAATAATGTGCACTGATTTACAAACACATCTTTGATTGGGAAAAAATATATAAATAGACGTATGACAGACGTTAAATTATTAGAGATAAATAATTCAGTAATTAAACATGAATATACTTTGAAGCCAGAAAGTACACATCAGTCTTTTTGCGTATGTCAGCACACATTTCATCAAAACTCATACTTGCACTGTGAATTGTTTTTGCACTACCTAGTTTGTCCTAGGTGTATGGCAGGCTGTTTTAACGTTTAATCCACATTGATACAAAGACTAGAATGCACAAGATGTGTCACTCGAATAGTTTTGAATGGGGAAAAGTGTAACGTCAATATAGCGAATGAAGCCCCGCCTACTGGTACAGGAGCCAATCATCGATCAACGTTTCTCTGGGGGAAAATCTTGGATCAGACGTGTGCTTTTACAACAGTTTGGTGGTCAACAAACGCACTGGAATCTCAGCGAATACTTGCTTCACAGACATAAGAAATATATCCACATAAAGCTGGAAATCTGTTGAAAACAAGTTTTTTTTGGGTTTGTAACATACCTGCCAACACTCCCGTTTTTCCCGGGAGTCTCCCATATTTCAGACCCGTCTCCCGTATTGTTCTGTCTCCCGGTAAACTCCCGGAATTCCCCCGCCCCTCAGCACTTTGGTACAGTCCGGGCTGAAATGTGGTGCTTGTGCTCTTCCGGTCGCGCACTACAGTTCGCGCGCCCCCATCTCCCCAAACCTCTCACTCCTCCCGCTCCCCGCTCTTCAGTTTGCACCAGTGTTGCCAACTTAGCGACAAATTTTCAAAAAAGCGACTAGCAACAAATCTAGCGACTTTTTTGTGTGTTACTGGCGATTTTTATAGACTGTCGTTTGTCCATTACTGTACCGTCCCTACTCTTCTCAACGAGCCTCCGCTGCAGCCTGAGAGCAGAGCACCTCCCTGCGTACCGACGGCAAATGATTTAGAACAGGTGGCAGTATTGGTATTTCCCTTGTACAGTCAACCCGATCTGCTTCTCCTTTATTTTAACAATTTAATTTGACCGTTTATTCTTGTTGCACAGTCAGAGATGTTTTAAGTGAGAGTTTCAGAACTTGTCTGAGTATATTACGTCTGAGAGATTACTGCAAATTCCCTACTCATCTATAATGATATACTGTATTCAAACAGCAATAAATTTAGTTAAATTGACAAGCTTACATAAAGCGTAGTGCGAATATAAAATACCCTATTTATTTACCATAGGCTATTAAACAAACAGAAACGGTAGAACGTCAGTAATATGCAAATTAGCGTATGACGTAATACCCCCCCTCTCCCGGAATTTACGAACCAAATGTTGGCAGGTATGGTTTGTAATTTGTATGAAACGAACGCAAGGTACAGTCCATCCTATCAAACGCACATCACATGACAGCAAATACTCAAACGCCCACAAACTTGTAAACAAAGAGCCGCTGTTATTTCTGGAGGAGATTCCCCACCAAGACCAAAGATTGTTACATTACTGTGATGAGTTTAGAGTTGGAGTAGATGTTAATAAAATACAAATGATTGGGTAATTTAATGAATAATATGAATAATACTCTGTATAATTACTGTTTTTTCATTACTGTGAGGTAGACGTTAATAAAATACAATGAATGGATAATTTAATAAATAATCTAAATGATTCATGTTAACTTTCGGACACAGCTGTATCCCTTCTAGCAACAACCCTCTTACTGTTAGTTTGCGATGAGGGAATGATGAGCAAAAGAAAGCCCCGCCCTTACTCAGTATTCAATTTCAGCTGGAAGTACGTCAACATACTGAAATATAAGTCTCATTTAATAGTATCTATGAAAAAGTAATGAATAAGTTTAAAATATATTATTTCATATAAAAGTTAGTAGTAACTAATAAGCATTAAAATAGATACCATCGGTTAGCTTTTAGATTAAATGTTAAAACAGCTTGCCATACACGGTGAAACGCAGCAACAACAATGTACACTCGCCGGCCACTTTATTAGGTACACCTTACTAGTACCAGGTTTGACCAGTTTTTGCCTTCAGAACTGCCTTAATCCTTCATGGCTTAGATTCAACAAGGTACTGGAAATATTCCCCAGAGATTTTGTTCTGACATGATAGCATCACGCAGTTGCTGCAGATTTGTCGGCTGCACGTCCATGATGCGAATCTCCCGTTCCACCACATACCAAAGGTGCTCTATTGGATTGAGGATCTGATGACTGTGGAGGCCATTTGAGTACAGTGAACTCATTGTCATGTTCAAGAAACCAGTCTGAGATGATTGGCGCTTTATGACATGGTGCGTTATCCTGCTGGAAGTAACCATCAGAAGATGTGTACACTGTGGTCATAAAGGGATCGACATGGTCAGCAACAATATTCAGGTAGGCTGTGGCATCAACAAGGCATTTGCGCCTACAAAACTGCCGCTCACTGGATATTTTCTCTTTTTGGAACCATTCTCTGTAAACCCTAGAGATGGTTGTGCGTGAAAATCAGCAGTTTCTGAAATACTCCGACCAGCCCGTCTGGCACCAACAACCATGCCACGTTCAAAGTCACTTAAATCACTCTTCTTCCCCATTCTGATGCTCGCTTTGAACTGCAGCAGATCGTCTTGACCATGTCTACATGCCTAAATGCATTGAGTTGCTGTCATGTGATTGGTTGATTAGAAACTTGCGTTAACGGGTACAGGTGTACTTAATAAAGTGGCCGGTGAGTGTATAAGGCAAAACCAACAGACGCCTGTGTTGATGCGACTACTTTAAAAGTTTAAAGTAGTCGATTGAAGCATATAAAGAGAAACGGTGAAGACAATGGACAAGTATGAGTCTTTCTATGTGTCGAACACCTGCAAAAAAGCCCCAAATGAAGTATACTTTAGGCATTACATTTGAGTGCTTGTAATAAAGTCCACTTGGTCATCAGGCACTGCCTAATGTGCTCTGTACACTGCTCACTGAAGCTGCCTTCGTGTTGCTGAGGAAATCATAAAATAATCCTTAAGATGTAAACATGAAAGATAGATGTATCATAACTGAAGGGAGAACAAGAACGTGATATAGGCAGGTCAAATTGGGCAGTGAAAAAAAAAAACACGCATGAACAGCAAAGCAGAGTCTGAAATGCAAAAAAGCATGTGTGTAGGCTACTGTGTTTTGTATACTTACAATATGGGAAATGTGTTGCATAAATTTGAAAATACAACCCAGGATAAATCAATAGAGGTGATATTGGTTGCTCTATATGCAGCAAATTGCAATATAAAACACTTCTTTACCCCATTACCATTCTCTCTTTGTGAAAAGTAACGGATTAAAAAAAAACATCGGGATCAAACTGAAGCGTACACTACTGTTGAAAAGCGTAGGGTTAGTAAGATTATTTATTTTGTAAGAGGTTTCTTATGCTCACCAAGGCTGCATTTATTTCACTAATTTGTTTTATTTAATTATTTATTATATATGCTTTATTTGTTTATGCATTTTTTGTATCTGTTTATCTGTTTTTTTATATTTTTACCTGATATTGATGTTGTTTCTTAATATTTGTTTATGTTCGTGAAGTGCTTGGGGTACATGTATGGGTGCGAATTACGTTTATTGACGATCAGGAGGGTCCATTTTTTCAGTAATGTTAGTTTGTGTAATATACCTCAGTGAACCAAATTTATATTCATTCATTCATTTTCTTTTTGGCTTAACCCCTTTATTAATCAGCGGAATGAACAGCCAACTTATCCAGCACATGTTTTAAGCAGCGGATGCCCTTCCAGCCGCAACCCAACACTGGGAAACACCCATACACACTCTTTCACTACGGACATAGGGAAACCCACGCGAACGCAGGGAGAACATGCAAACTCCACACAGAAATGCCAACTGACCCAGCCGGGGCTCGAACTAGCGACCTTCTTGCTGTGAGGAGATCGTGCTACCCACTGCGCCACTGTGACACCACCAAATTTATATATTTAATCAAATTAATATTGTAACTTGTTTAAGTGTTCAGTGTTTTGAGGGATACTGAGTGTATTCTTACCTATAGTAACCTCTGATCGGCTCTTTCAGCAGTTGTGTGGTTGTCAATGATATTTTTGATATAAAACAAAAGGGTGATAAATTTGCATTCCTGCATCAATAAATGGATGACCACAAAAGCCTGCACTTATTATTTAACTCCATGTGCGAGCATGTACATAATAAAATATATAACATGCAGCAAGTTTTACGTTACGTTTAGGCAACACCAATTTTACAAGAAAAATGTTTTGTGAACACTTAAAATGTTTGTCGGTGCTCTAGATCTGGGAATAGTTTCTCAAATAGACTGATTGGCGAGATTTATACATTCACAATGGTATGAACCATTATGGGGTGATCAAATGTATATTTGATTGATCTATTGTTTTAATTATTAACATTATTTAAGATACAGATCAGAGCAAAATATTTCTTAGATATTTAAAGGACTCTTAAAATATCTTATACATCCATACATCTTATTTTGACATCCTTCAGGGCGGATCAAGTGTTAATTAGGGGGGTCAATCCCCCCCAAAACCCCCCTGTAATTGTATGTATGTAGGAAAAGTGCTATACAAATAAAATTTATTATTATTTATTATTCTTAATTATACGTTAAAGCAGTCATACTGTAAAGTACATAATAATTACTCCAGTTTTCAAGATTGAATTTTTTCTTTAAACATTTTAAGATGATAAATGTGCTTGCTTCTAGTCATTTTTATCAATTATTTTTAATACATTTCTTGAACAATATTATTATTTCCTTCATTCATTCATTTTCTTTTTGGCTTAGTGCCTTTATTAATCAGCGGAATGAACCGCCAACTTATCCAGCATATGTTTTACGCAGCAGATGCCCTTCCCGCCGCAACCCAACACTGGGAAACAACCATACACGCTTGCATTCACACACATACACTACGGCCAATTTAGATTAACAGTGGGGGAAACCGAAGCACCCAGAGGAAACCCACCGAACCAAAGGAGAATATGCAAACTCCACACAAAATTGCCAACTGACCCAGCCGGGGCTTGAACCAGTGAGGCGACAGTACTAACCACTGAGCCACTGTGCCGCCCTTTTTATTATTTCATTTATTAATTTATTTAGTTTGCATATATTTGTCTCACACTCATTGAATTGCGTTCCTTCGGCTTAGTCCCTGTTAATCAGTGGTTGCCACAACGGAATGAATCGGCAATTACTCCGGCATATGTTTTATGTGGTGGATCCAATCCAGCTGCATTTTTGTATCTTATCAAAATAATAAATAAACACAAACTGAATGCATCCTTGGTGAATTAAAGCATTGATCGCTTTCAAATAAATAAATAAAATGAAATAAATAAATCTTTCTGACCCCAAACTTGTAAGCGGTAGTCCATATATAGGTCCGTTTTAAAGGAACACTGCACTTTTTTTTAAGTAGCCTCAATTTACAACTTCCACTAGAGTAAAACAGTTGAGTTTTACCATTTTTGAATCTATTCAGCCGATCTCTGGGTCTGGCGGACACACTTTTAGCTTAGCTTAGCATAAATCATTGAATCGGATTAGACCATTAGCATCTCGCTCAGAAATTTCAAAATATTTTATTTTTATATAACTATTTATCTACTGTATATAAACTATATGTTCCTTTACTAAAAGTGCTCCCGCCACACCCTGAGATCGCCTGAATGGATTAAAAATGGTAAAACTCGACTGTTCGACTTGTAAAATGAGCGTTTTTCCAAAATAAAGTGGCACCTTCCTTTAAGTGCACATTTGTTTTCTGCTCTACAACATTTTTAGATGTAGCCGCTAAAACAGAGGTGCGTTCACACAATCTGCGCAGTCCAGACAGTAACGCCAACCCATAAAAATAAAGTAAAAGTCTAAACAGCACTTGAAAAGGCAGCACTTGGGTCTAACTGAGATTCTACCTCAGAGCGATGGACAGGACAACAAGCAGGTCGCTATGGGACAGAAGCAGCTTTTATACAAGTCTCGCATCTTTGGAGAAGAGTTCAAAATGGCGGATTCCTGAAATCGCATCTGCTATCGCCAACACATCCTCCAAAGATCGCCGGGAGAAGAACAAACACGCCAAGTCGTATTTGACTTGAATACTGGCAGATCCGTACAGTAGTCTGTAAATTCGCTTTGATCCGTAATGGCTTTCTTTTCACAGTTTTTCGTCAGTGAATCGGACTGTAGTGGTTCTTGTGAGCAGCACTCAAGCTCTTCGAGGAGAAGAGAAAGTCGACGGAAACATCGTCCATCAATATGACCTGTGCTTTATCAAAGCCGATGCATTAAAAACGTCCTGCCTTCCATTAACAAATAAACTGGTTTGGATAGAAAAATGGCACGTTAGACACGCTTTCCTGCATATGTACATCGTCTAAAGGTGCTCAGTTATTAACTGTCGAGGATGAGTTGATATGCTCTGCTTCAACATATACTGTACATATTCTCCATATGCAAATAAATAGATATCAATGAGACGTCAAACCAAAAGTGCAGTGATAATCCTGCTGTAATGAGTTCAGTAGAAATAACGAATTCCAGGAAATTTTGGTTTTCGATTCATCTGATGGCAGCTCGGTAGCATGAAGCCCCTTTTAGGATGAACTCTGACTCTTGTGAAATGCTGAACTCATCTGTTTTTTGTAATGAAGCTGTCATTCGGTGGCGCCCTCCGCTGGTCCGGAGGAACTGCTGTTTTTACGAGTTTGCTCCAGTTCCTTCTTGCGCTGCTTCTCTATCTTTTCTCGGTTTCGGCGAGCTTTTTCCATCAACACCTTCAGATCCTTCAGCTTCTTTTTAATGAGAGCCCGATCTGAAGAAGACTCAACGCCCAGAGCCTGACACACACACACACACACCACAACACACACAACACCACACACACACACACACACACACACACACACACAACAAACACACACACACACCAGGTGTTCAGATGAGTCAGATGAAACTATGCTAATCTGTGGAAAGATAACTTTCTTATCACAGTGGAAGCAGATGGACATGAATTATACAAAACATTTCAGCATATGGCTGGATAATAGATGTTTCAAGTGATCAAAACACAACATAACCATTTACTGGACACAATTAATGTTGAAAATAATGTTTCTTGCAGAAAAATGGAGGATCATTGAACAAAAAAATATTATAAAATGCAATTAATGAAAGTTTTTTTTGTTTAAAATGTAAATGTGTAAATCTTAAATCCTAAGAATGTAGAAATGGATAAATAAGCAGATACTTTAATGAAGCGTAAAAAAAAAATCTAAATATTTATTGAGAAATTGTTTTTAAATATTTGATATATTTCTGCAATATATACACTATTTACCTGACTAAAAGTAAATGTTATCATACATACAGGGAAAATAATTTTAATCAATGAATTAATAATTTATTTATTACAGCATATAACATAACTAAATTGAAATATTGAGACTATTTAATCGCAACAAATGTGCTCCTCACCTTGAGAGCGGTGCTGTCCAGCTTCAGAAGCTGCTCTCCATCCACATTCTTGGCAGTGAAAAGAGACACGTATTGTTCCAAGTTCAGTCCCATGAGCCAGCAGGACACCTGTTGACACGTCCATTCAGTCACACTGCGGTTCTGCCACTGCTGCGGCTTCACAGGCAGACCCTCGTCCACAATCTGACAGACACACAGACTTGCAATATCAGCTGGACAAGCTCACTGCCAACAGCACTGATTCATAATTAATGTTCATTGTCTTCCATATGCATTTCAAGAAAGCAGTATACATGAAACGGATGGAACTCTAATGGAACATATTCAGGAAGCAAATGGAACATGAAAAACATACAGAACATATTTCATATGGAAAACAAATGGAACACAGAAGCAAAAAGTAACATATTGAGTTCTTATCATTTCAAAACACTGTTAGAACAAAAAGGACCTGCAAGAAATGACAGGACTAATGTGCTGTAGAAAAGTTTTGCTGGGACTTAGTGGCTCATATGGAACATTTGGAACATACAGTTGAAACCAGAAGTTTACATACACTGTATAAAAAGGCACATAACCATTAAAAAAAAGTCAGATGTTACTGTGACTAAACTTTTTAATAGGTTAGGATTATCAAATTTGTTTCTGTTATGCTTAATAGCAGAATAATGAGAGAGAGATTTTTTGAGAAATTGTTATAACTTTTCTTGAAAGTGAAGATACATACAATAAGATTATTATGCCTCTGAATAGCTCAGATGATAGTGTCAAGGTTTTGGAAGTTTCTGATTGGCTAATTGACAACATTTGAGTTAAATGGAGGCACAACTAGAATAGTATTTAAGGAAAACCTCAAACACACTGCTTCCTTGTGTGACAACATGGGAAAATCAACAAGCATGAAATCAACAAAAAAGCCAGATTACAATTTGCTAAATTACACTGGGAAAAATAATAATTTTTGGAGACATGTCCTGTGGTCTGATGGAACTAAGATTGAACTGTTTGGCCATAATGACCAGTGTTACATTTGGAGGACAAAGGGGAAAGCTTACAAGCTTAAGAACACCATCCCAACTGTGAAGTATGGGGGCGGCAGCATCATGTTGTGGGGTTGTTTTGCTGCAGGAGGGACTGGTCCACTTCACAGCATAGATGGCATCATGAAGAAAGAACATTATGTAGAAATACTAAAGCAACATCTCAAGACATCAGCCAGGAAATTAAAACTTGGCCACAAATGGGTCTTCAAAACAGACCATGACCCTAAGCATACTGCCAAACTAGTTAAAACGTGCTTTGAGGACAACAGAGTGAATGTTTTAGAGTGGCCATCACAAAGCCCTGAACTCAATCTTATAGGAAATGTGTGGGCAGAGTTGAAAAAGCTTGTGCGAGCAAGACAGCCAAAAAATCTGACTCAGTTACACCAATTCTGTCAGGAGGAATGGGCCAAAAATCCTTCAAACTATTGTGAGAAGCTTGTGGAAAGATACCCAAAACATTTGACCAAAGTTATACAGTTTAAAAGCAAAGCTAACAAAAATACCAAGGAAATGTATGTAAACTTTTGACTGTCTAGAAATTAATAAAAAATTATCTAAAAAAAAAATTATCTCATTATTCTGGCATTTAGCAAATGTAAATGATTTAGGTAATCCTAACAGACCTAAAATAGTAAACGTTTAGTATGATTAACCATCAGACATATTTAAAAAAAAAAGGGTTATGTTCCTTTTTTTAGAGTGTATGTAAACGTCTGGTTTCAACTGTAGTCTGGAACATATAAGTCATATGGAGCATGTGGAAAACAAATGGAACATATATTCTTTGGGGAACATATAAATCATATGGAGCATGTGGAAAACAAATGGAACACATGGAAAACAAATGGAACATAATGAAAACAAAAATAACATGTATTGAGTTCCTGTTGTTTCAAAACACATTGTTTGGAACACAAAGGACTTGCAAGAAATTACACAACTAGTCTAACTAGGAGTGCTGCAGGTAAGCAGAAAAGTCATGAGGGAATCAGGCGCTCATATGGAACATAGATTCCATACAGAACACATGGAAAACAAAGGGGATATATATATAAACAAAAGTAACACATATTGAGTTCTTGTTTCAAAACACATTGTTTGGAACAAAAAGGACTTGCAAGAAGTTACACAACTAGTCTAACTTGGAGTGTTGTAGGTAAGAAGAAAAGTCATGCTGGGGATCAGGGGCACATTTGGAACATCGATTCTATATGGAACACATGGAAAACAAAGATGATATATAGAAACAAAAGAAACATATATTGTGTTCTTGTCATTTCAAAACATTGTTTGGAACAAAAGGAATGTGGAAGAAATGCCAGAACTAAACTATGTCTCACCTCATCCTCAATCATATCCACACTCTGATAAACGCAGCATAAAGGACAAGAGAAACACTCGCGGAGTCAGAAAACACATTTGATGATCTTATATATCAGTGGTTCAAAAATGTTTTTATCCAAGACGTAATCTGAAGACATGTTTAATATATCTACTATGAACTTTTTAAGTGTAGAAGCTATAAGTCAAACTGTAAAAAAAAAAAAAATCCATAGAATAACAGAAAATGTCCTGGAAAAAAAAAAAGAAGAGCCCCTCGACCCCAGATTAATAAAGGGACTAAGTCGGAAAAAAAATTAATGAATAAAGAGCCCCTATGATACATTAAAAAGGATCACATTTTGATTTTAAGGGTCTCCAACAACATGCTGTTATGTGTGCAAGGTCAAAAAACACTTTCAGTGTCTTATAATATGCGTTTATTTTTACCTAATTATCCCAGCGACTCCAATATGAATCGTTCAGTGATTCATTAGTTCCCAAGCCCCTCCTTAGCGCGAAGCTAATCTGCGCTGATTGGACCGATGACAGCCTGTTGCGATTGGTTGACAGCGTTCAGCGCGAGACAGAATGAAATGCCCAGCACGGCTTATCAACAAAATTGAAGTAGTCAGAGTGCATAGTGTATGTGTGAGCATGCCTGCCAACACTCCTGTTTTTCCCGGGAGTCTACCGTATTTCAGACCCATCTCCCGCCACCCTCGCGTTTTGTTATTTATCCCAGAAAACTCCCGTAATTTCCTAATTTTACCTAATTTCAAACAAATTTTTAATCGCACTTACTTACACTTGTGGAATGGAGGAAGATACTGATCCATGAACTGTGTACTATAAAAGTTCCTGTCAAGCTCTGACAAAGTCCCATACATCAATAGTCTTTTCTGATCCTTCCTTTAACAAACGGCCGATGAATCCCCCATTGTAAGCATGTAGTAATATCCAGCTGAGCACAGCGTCTTCATGACTTGATTCAACCGGGATCTGCTAAAGTTTTGTGGATGGGGGTGCGGTTTTCAATTTTCCCAAGTTTGCGAGTGCAACAATTGGGTGGGGCTTAAGTTTCGTATCGATGTCACACCGAAACAGCTAAAGACTCGTTATCAAGACGATTCATTTGAAGCACTATGAGTCGACTCTTTTATAAATGAATCAATGGTTTTACACACTGTGCACTTTCAGATTTAAGCTTAACTTAGACTTAGAGAAGGTCATTTTCAAAAACCCATAATAGAGGCTCTTTAAGAAAGCTGTAGTTTACTTTTTTGTAAAACCGGTTAAAATAATAAAACAAAAATGTTACTTTGTGTTTTTTTAATTAGTTTATTAAAATGTCTACTGTATTATTTAATATTTTTTTAGTTTTGTTCTTTTAGCTCATCGTTTGCAACAAGCTGAGATAAAAACAGGTTTACTAAAAATAGATCAAATAGATTTTTTGATTTTAGAATCTCTTTAAACACACAGATGAATAATAAACACAGTGATGACCTCATCAGAGGAGAGTGTGAGGGTCCGCGATCGTCCGCTCAGGATCCCACTGATCTCAGTCGAACTCGAACTGCTGAAACTGAGCTCATCCGACACACCTAGACCCTGCAGGAGACACACACACAGAGGTAAAACACAACCCTCATCTGACTGACACGCTTATCATTCTCTCTTCACTATTACCAGAGACATATTTATTTATTTATTTATTTCCTTGATTTTGATTGTATTATCGACTATGACATAGAATTATCAGTGCAATTAATGTTGATTGACTGTTAAGTAATTAATGAGATACAATTTGCAAAAGCCAAGACATAACAAAAAGTGTATATGAAAACTGTCACTTAGATGATTATTGTGATCATTTAACCCTGAGTAAGCTGATTAGCATTTTGAAATGAACGCGTTCAGTCTGTAATCAGCTAACACAGCGAGTCTGAAAATGATTCTGGGAAGATGAACACAAGGTCATGGTGAAGAATCAATGGCTTTATTTGAAGGGTTTTAAATGCTACACAAACATGGCACTTTTCCTTATGATGGTCCATTTTTACATTTCTAGGTTTCTCGGCAGTGGATGGAAGTCGTCATAGTTGCATAAACTTAGAGCGCAGTGAATGGGAGAGTGACACAAATATTGTTTTACAATCCTATTTGCTCAAATGATAAAAGAAAAACTCAAGAATAGAGTTATCGAGACTTTCAGAAAAAAAATAAAAATATGTGGAGACAGAAGCCAGAAGAGAGAACAAAGTCAAGTTTACTGTCCAAACCCCTATAGGCACTGCATTAAAAACTAATTAATTTTTTGTAATTTGATGTAAAGATGATATAAAACATGTAAAAACATATACAGTTGAAGTCAGAATTATTAGCCCCCCTGAATTATTAGCCCCCGGTTTATTTTTCCCCAATTTCTGTTTAACAGAGAGAAGATTTTTTCAACACATTTCTAAACAAAATAGTTTTAATAACTCATTTCTAATAACTGATTTCTTTTATCTTTGCCATGATGACAGTAAATAATATTTGACAAGATATTTTTTCAAGACACTTCTATACAGCTTAAAGTGACATTTAAAGGCTTAACTAGGTTAATTAGGTTAACTAGGCAGGTTAGGGTAATTAGGCAAGCTATTGTATAACGATGGTTTGTTCTGTAGACTATTGAAAAAAAATATAGCCTAAAGGGGCTAATAATTTTGACCTTAAAATGGATGTAAAAAAATTTAAAACTGCTTTTACATAAATAAAACAAATAATACTTTCTCCAAAAGAAAAAATATTATCAGACATACTGTGAAAATTTCCTTGCTCTGTTAAACATCATTTGGGAAATATTTACAATAAAAATAAAAATCTAAAGGGGGTTAATAGTTCTGACTTCAACTGTATATATATATATATATATATTTTTTTTTTATTATTTAATCAAAATATTACAAACTTTCAAGGATTTAAGATGCTGATGACCGTTAAATGCATCATAACAGTCTTGTGAAAAGAGTCCATTATATTGGATGTGAGATGTTTGTTTATTATTGCGCTATAACTAGATCCACATGGAATTTGAACCTTCAGAAATCCACAGAACACAGAAACTACATATTTCAACCAATTTTTGAGTTTATTATTCAATTTACTTATGTAAATGTTTGTTAAAGCAAGAAGGTTGCTGGTTCAAGCTCTGGCTGGGTCAGTTGGCATTTCTGTGGGGAGTTTGCAAGTACTCCCCCTGTTGGCATGGGTTTCCTTCGGGTGCCCCGGTTTCGCCCACAGTCCAAAGACATGTGCTGTAGGTGAATTGGGTAAGCTAAATTGTCCGTAGTGTATGTGTGTATGTCCTGTCCTCCAGATTGCGGGTTGAGCATTATGCTAACAACCCACCTCATAAAAACTAGATGTTATGTAACACCAATATGGTGCGGCTAAATATCAACTTCAATATAAATGTCCCTGGGAGTAAGTAAATGTTTATTAAAATATATATTTATTCAGGTTTTAGTATTAATTTCAGTATTATTATTCAATAATATGCAAATGTGTAGTGAATGTTAGTCTTCTTTGTTTACCAAAAAGTGGTTGTAACTAAATGTGCACTGTAAACCTTAAATAAAAGTTTTTTTAATTGTACATCTTAAGTTTTTACCTCCCATAATTTCAAAATCATTCTGCATAAATCTGCAGATTTTTATTTATTTATTTTAACAAAATTATGTGCAGAAATTGCAAAAAAAAAAGTATGCAGATTCTGTCTGGCTTGAGCTATAAATATTAGTAAATAGAAAGATATGATGGTGTTCGTTATGTTAAAACTGCAAAACTCAAAGTTGTTTCTTTTTTTTTGACATCAAACTTGCATTTACTACTTTTGTTGTGAAGAAACACACTCTCGCCCCTGTAGAGACTCACAGGTGAAATGATGGACATGTTTACCATGCCCGGCTGTTTCTAACATCTCAAAGATTCTGACCTGAATATACAGTTGAAGTCAGAATTATTAGCCCCCCTGAATTATTATACCGCTTGTTTATTTTTTCCCCAATTTCTGTTTAACGGAGAGAAGATTTTTTCAGCACATTTCTAAACATGATAGTTTTAATAACTCATCTCTAATAACTGATTTATTTTATCTTTGCCATGATTGCCATAATATTTTACTAGATATTTTTCAAGACACTTCTATACAGCTTAAAGTGACATTTAAAGACTTAACTAGGTTATTTAGGTTAACTAGGCAGGTTAGGGTAATTAGGCAAGTTATTGCATAACGATGGTTTGTTCTGTAGACTATCGAGAAAAAATATAGCTTAAATTTTGAAGAAAAAATAAGAAAAAAATTCAACTTCAACTGTAAATATATACTCAACATATTTGACACTGTTTATTGGAACAAAGATGATTTATTCAAATCTAATCTAAAGCCTATTTAACATGGGTACCAGCCTGTAGTTTTACTTAAGTGATTCAGACTTTTGCACAAAACACAAGATTTCATTGATTCCAGAGAGTTTTGTGAGGGTTGTGAATTATGAGTAAGATTGCATGCAGCTTAATGAAATTCCCCAATTTCAGATAAAAAAAAAAAAGCTAATTTCAATGTGTGAATCTCTATAATAATTTTGCAACAATTTCCAAGATGTTTACAGTAATGTGCAACTATCTCTAGATTAAATATTATATAGTTTTTCAACCAGTTGGTCTTGGATCTATGCAAAAAAGATGTGATACAGTACCACGTAATATGAATAGGAGAAGAAGCGCAGCCAGGAAAGAGATTTCTGTTCACTGGAAATGCAACAAACCGAAGGGACATTATGCCACAAATACCTTTAATATTTGAAATAACTGACTGCAAATTCCTTTAAACTAGTTATTAAAAAGACATTCATTCTAAATAACCAATTTATCCATTGTAAAAATGTGATGGAAAAGCTAAATATTCAGCATTGTTATTTTATTAGGTGTCACATGATCTTTCAGAAATCATTCTAATTGCTGATTTATGACATGAACATTGTTGTGCTGTTTAATTTAAGGGTGTACTCACACTAGGCACAGTTGTCTTGAACCGTGCCCAGGCACGATTGTCCCCCCTCCCCGCTCCCCCTCGGCCTGCACTCACGTTGCATTTTTTGCCTTCCGAGCCCGAGCATGCTTACGTCATTGATAGCTTAACAGAAGAGAAGCGCTCTCTAAATGTTTATGAAAGTCATCGTGCTGCATGTATTAGAAGCTCCAGCTGACGTGCAGTGAGGGGTTTGCATCTTTAATGAACTATGACAGTTCATGTTCATTGAACAGTAAGAATGATTAATAAATCCATATGAAACAGTCCCTTAAAAGTGATGTTGCGTCTTCAGTTTCGGGCTGAGGCGTGCTTTGCCCTCACACTACGTAAGTAAGTGTCGTAAGTAACACACTACGTAAGTAAGCCCTCACACTACATACTAGTAAGTGTACTGCGCCAAAGCCCTACCGAACCGCGCTCTGGCACACCTCTTCCAACCTGGCCAGGGACGGCCAACTGAACCGTGCCTGGGCCTGATTCCGAGCACTCACACTTGTCAAACGAACCGGGAAATGGGGGTCAAACGTGCCTGGGCACAGTTCAGATAGCCTAGTGTGAGTACATCCTAAGTGTTGAGGTGTTTTTTTTTTACATTCTTTAATGGAATTCATAGTTCAAAAGTAAAGTATTTATTTTTTAAAAATTATTAATTTGTAACATTCTAAACGTCTATATAAAGCCAGCCTCTAAAAGTAAAAATTTATTAATTCTATTTTTTTATAATCACACTTGATAAAAACAGTCTGCGAAAACACTTTGATTGACATTCTCCTTTTTTACGTGTCATCAGAGGGGGAAAGCCCCGCCCATTACTGACAATCTCTCCCTCATTAGCATAGACAGCCCTAAGTGAGAAGCAGCCATCTGCCATTAGAGTTTTCAGCTGCTGAAAATAATGTCAGCAACTAAGAGGCATTATAAATGTGGAGTTTTAGGATCCACAAATGAACACTGTTGTCTCCATTGACTGCCTTCTTCTGACACATTTCTTTTCACGTTTTCAGTTTTTCACAGAGATAACATCAGTCCTGTTATGAATCTGCCCCTGATGCGCAGGCATTTGTAGCTCCGCTCTTTTGAAAACAGCACAATCTCATTTGAATTTAAAGCGACAGTCTCCAAAAAGGCACAATTTGGATTAAGTCCTAAAAGGGGCCGTTTCAAAGAGTTTTAAAACATTATTTGTGTGGTATTTTGAGCTGAAACTTCACATACACAATCTAGGGACATCAGAGACTTATTTTACACCTTGTAAAAAGGGCCATAATAGATCCTCTTTAAAACACATACTGTACATGTAAAAAAATAAATCCAGAGATCTGAGAATTTCCACACAGTCTTGGTCACAGTAATGTGTGTGTGGTTTGTTTGACTTCTCTCACCTTGCTCCTGCATCTTTCAGGGCTGTTTTCTGCTGAAGGCCCTGTGGAGCTAATGATAACACACTGGTTATTGAAGCAGACACAATAAACGATCAGATCATATTCAAAGGCCAGAGCTGCATTTAGACCATGCCTGCTTTATAGACTTAAGGTTCAGCTCTAGCATTCATTCAATTCATTTCATTCCCCCATTTGCATTGTTAAAAAGTCAATTGTAATTCGTGAGCGTAACACTCTGGGATTTGGCCAGTCATCCGTTTATCCTCAGAGGAAATAAAAACCTTTAGTTCGCCTCGCATCTGCTGAGCCATTTTCCTTAATCATTGATTAAGCAATTCTCTGAATCAGTGAAGGTTCATTCACATGCAAAAATGTGTGTGTATGTCCTGCAGTCTGGCACAGCTGAGACGTCCAGCACAGTTCATATTCATTAGACGCGCAAGTTTAAGAAAAATGAAATAAGGGGAAGAAAAAAATAGCCTGCACAGTAAATCCAAGGACAAGGTCTGACCAAAATGGTGCTGAGAAGCCAAAAATTACATCTAGTTACTTCTTAAGCCTGGTTTATCATTCTGCGTCGAGTGATCGGCGTGACCCACTGCGCATGCCTTGCGCATTGCCGTGCATACTTCTACGCACTGTTTCTGTTGCTCTGCAATAACACTTCTGAAACACTAGCTGGCAGTGACGTGTTTATGTTCCGAGTTTCTTCGCTGGTGTTTTGTTTTTCTGAACGTTTCCTTAATGTACAAGTGGTTCAAACTCCCTCATTTTGAGGCGGGAACCGGCGGACGAGCAACAACTTTAATCATAAGGTAAACACAAAACAAAACTTTACATCTGGAGCTCCTTCACAGGACTCGACACTTGTAAACACTCGCTCCAATGGACCCACACTCGTCAGCGGTACCAGGCCAACCAATCACAGAGCTTGCGCTACGCGTCGTTACGACGTGTAGTTACATTTTTTGAGAGGTGCGCATCAGCGACGCCGACGGCCACGGCGAAGGCTATGCATCCACGCGTAGGCTGCGCCGTAGCATACGCATGCGCTTGACGCAGAAGTATAAATCAGCCTTTAGGGTGCTTTCACACTTGGGCTAAATGCCTGGTCCAAACCCAAGTTCGATTGTCCCCCCTCGGCTGGTTTGTGTTCATACTTTTTTCCTTCTGAACCTCGATACGCTTGCGTCATCAACTGCTGTTGCGTAGAGCTGTTGCTACGTGACAGCCACAAAAGCAACGCGCCAAAATTGAGACATACGCATATCACGGTCATTCTGCTTTTACTGAATCTTTTAGTTTTGTTACCAAAACAAAAATACAGAGAGCCACTTGCATCTATCTGCTGCAAAAAACGTTCAGAACATCACGCGAAGTTGTTTTGGTAGAGACAAGCAGACATTATCACTGTTTGCACTGGGTCAGTCCCGCTTGTCACCAAGTTAGGTGATACACAGACACACACACGAATGAACGTTATAAAAACTAACGTTTGTTGTACAGTTGGCAGTTCACTTTCGTTATTTC
>LR812537.1:49871088-49945835 GCA_903798195.1 Danio kyathit | reverse complement strand
TTGATTGATTGATTGATTGATTGATTGATTGATTGATTGATTTCCCATAGAGGTAATAATTTTTGTACTGCACAGACTGTATGTTCTGTCCTCTTTCCCCAACCCTACCCCCAAAATCCAACCCTAGCACAAAACATTCTGCATTTTAACATTTTCAAAATACTTAATTCTAGATGATTTATTGCAGGTTGCCATTTTCCTCATGGGAACTAAAAAAACTTATTTTTAATCATCACATCTCTTTTAACAAAATCACATGACATTTTTAATGCGCATATTGGAATTTATTCGGTAAAAGTGTTTCCATTTTAGTTCATGTGCCTTTTTTCTTATTGAATAAAACGTTTATCCTATTCAGTTACGTTTATTTTCCGAATTTCTACACATTTTTAATGCAATATCCAAAAATGCACATAAAAATAGGTTGATGGAAACAGGTAGCGATGAATATTAAGACTATACACACAATACACACAGATACACAGTTCTCTTACAGAGGGGTGCAGTTGCTGATGCTGTGTGGATTAACTAAGCAACATTTTGAGACCTATCTGCAGACATTTCTGAGGCAGTAAATGTTGCTTTAAAAAAGCGTGAGCTGACTGTATTGATATGTCACTTAAAAAACGAACAAAAACATTGGACAGTAAGAGTCCAAAAGCACTGATGAAAAGATGCTGAAACACAGCTTTGAATCATAGGAATAAATAGCATTTTAAATTGTCATAATATTTTACAATACTGCTGCTCAAACTTGATTAAATGCAACCTTGATGAGCAGAAGAGACTTCTTTCAAAAACATACTTACTCCAAACTTTTTAAATCGCAATGTTTTTCACAAAATAAATGGCATTAACATAAAATGACATGAATGAAATGGAATGAAATAAATAAAACATTTGGGAAACAAAAGTGTGCGTAGCTGAAGAAATACATGCATCACCAGTTCAATGACAAGCATTTGAATGTTTGCTAATGCTGAAAGTTATTAAAAGTGGTTCTTCGTTCATCTCTGTGATAAAAGCCTTCGCAGAGAGCGCAATCTGTGAATGTCAGCATTATTTTTAAAAGCTGTTTTATCTATTTTAAAAGCACTTTGGCCATGGAGAAGACCTGAACTGATGAGTCAAGTGATATGAAACTCTCAAGCATAATTAGCCTTTTGCTCCATGTTAAACTCCTTCAAAACGTATGGTTATGTTCTTCCTCCTGCTTTCTTACTTTTCTCTTTTTTTTTCAGTTTATCTGCCCTGGAATGTCATTTCGCTCTCTTTTAATCCTGTGTTTGTGGAAATAGCTCTGGGGGCCTCAATACCCGCCAACACATAGCACGCTAGCATAAGGGGATAAACAGGACAAACAATTGCTTACTTTATGCTTCATTCTCATGTGTTGGCTGAGTCTTCTCATATGATCAGTAACATGGTCTGATGAATACATAATTCATCATCTGACCACATTAGTGGATAAGGGTGTTGTGTATGTGCTACAGTAGTTGTAGCTATTACTCTAATCTAAACATGCATGAACTACATGAATAAATTAGATGTAACTTATGTAAAATATATTATATATTAAAATATATATAAAATATATTACATTTACATAATATATTGTAAATATGTATTGTTTCAAATGCACAATTTTTATATATATAAATTTTATAATATATATTTGACATTTTATTAGTATATATACAGTATATATATATATATATATATATATATATATATATATATATATATATATATATATATATATATATATATATATATATATATATATATATATATATATATATATATATATATATATATATATATATATATATATATATATATATATATATATATATATATACTAAATTTTGTATGACTCCCATGAGCTTGGAGGACTGCATCCATACATCTCTGCAGACTCAAATAACTTATTAATAAAGTCATCTGGAATGGCAAAGAAAGCGTTCTTGCAAGACTCCCAGAGTTCATCAAGATTCTTTGAATTCATCTTCAAGGCCTCCTCTTTCATCTTACCCCAGATATGCTTAATAATGTTTATGTCTGGTGACTGGGCTTGCCAATCCTGGAGCACCTTGACCTTCTTTACTTTCAGGAACTTTGATGTGAAGGCTGAAGTATTAGAAGGAGCGCTATCCTGCTGAAGAATTTGCCTTCTCCAGTGGTTTGTAATGTAATGGGCAGCACAAATGTCTTGATACCTCAGGTTGTTGATGTTGCCATCCATTCTGCAGATCTCTCACACGCCCCCATACTGAATGTAACCCCAAACCATGATTTTTCTTTCACCAAACTTGACTGATTTCTGTGATAATATTGGGTCCATGTGGGTTCCAATAGGTGTTCTGCAGTATTTGTGATCATTGGGATGCAGTTCAACCGATGATTCATCTGAAAAATCGACCTTCTGCCACTTTTCCAAATGGTCAACTAGAAGTTGCTAGAAATGTATTGCTTTTACAACTGGGATCGACGACAAGACTTTTGTCAGATAGTGTATATATATATATATTTATTTACAATAAATATATACATATTTTTTATAGATTGCTTTACAATAGAGCACTTCCAGCGTTATGGATGTGACATTTGCAGCAAAATCTCAAAACATAAATTCACATAGAAAGTGTCCGTTAACATTATATTGAAACATCTGTTTATATTTTCCAGAACAACTAACCACAGAGTTATGGGACCAGAAAAATATCAATATGTAAACATGTTTTGTACTTTAAACGAGGAAAATAAGCATGCGTTATGGATGTGACAAAAAAAGTCTGCGAGTTTACAGTATACAACATGCTTTGTAGAAATTCTGTGAATTAAACTGCACAACCCAAAACAAACAATGTTAATCAAAAGGATAAGAGTCGGCTCACTATAGAACAAACTTGTTTGATTTTATTTTATTTAATATTTTTGCATTTATGAGGAAAAAGTGTTGTTATGGATGTGATGTCTCTCCGTTATGGATGTGACGGATGTGAAATTTCCATTTTTGTGACTTTGGTAAATCAAATATAATAGTTTGAAAACATTGACAGAGACATTTTTGAGCATTTCTAAAGTACTGTAAAATACTTGCTTACACAAAAAAAGCAGAAACGGTTTCCGTATTTTGGTGAAAACTTAATTTTTTTCATGACAAGGTTGACATTTGCAAGGAATTACTCAATAATATATTTGTGAATATACTTATTAGTCAACACAAAAGCCAAAACTGGAACTAATCTAACAAAAAAAAACTTAAGATAACAGTATAATAAGTATATAATATCATTTTAATAAACAGGATAAATCAAAGAAATATAAAAAATATACTTGTTTGCAGTCTGAATTTTTGTTTTGCGATAACTCTTTGAAATAAAATGTACTATTTTTCGATTCCTAAAGATGTTTAGTGTCCAAACACTTATTTTAATGGATATAACTATAAAATAATTTTGTTTAAATGCACCATTATTTGCTATATTCACAAAAAAATGAATATACATTTTCAAAAGGGGGTGTAGTTTTTTTTTGTAGTTTATTTTTATTTAATTAAACGAAACAGTATTCTATATAACTACCTGCAGAATAATTAAACATGGATCACCATTAATTAATTATACATATTTATATAGTATAAAAAGCAAAGATGTACATACTACTACTCTATTATTAATATTAATAACAATCTACAGACAAACTATCAAATAAAAAGGGCACCCTACCCAACACACAGTGAGCACATTTGTCCTGCCGATTTCACAACAATACAGGACACTGTGTCAGCGTTGAACACCTCCTTGTTTCCAGCATGGAAAAAAATTAGGAAGTTCACTCTGATAGATTCAGTGACGGCGGGTGGAGGGAGAGTGCTGGAGAATTAGTGCCTGACACCGACAGCGTCACAACCACAGGCCTGTCTACTGTTTCCACACTCGTTAAAAATTCAACTCCAAAATGGCTCAGATGTCAGAGAAACAAGCAAACACTAAAATACCACAGCATTCATAATGCATAGCGGGACAGACCTCTGTCAATGACGACAGCTTCAAAAATCGCATGACAATTGCTCAATTGGTTATTTTTTTTGGCAAAGAAGTGCACAAATTCATGACCTCATGTTGTTTCTGTGTAACAAATACAATTAATTACATAACTGAAAACCCCACATTAAGGGACACAGTTGTAAGCATTTTTACTAAAGCAGTACAATATGTTTAGTTGAAATACACAATTAAACAAAATCTTTCTCTTGATGCACTGTTAGGCTTTGCCACAATTTTACAGGTATTTATTGTAAAAACGCCCAGTACAATACCAAATACATTCTTTTTTTTTTTTTATACTTTTATTTTAAAGTTTTTTAAGTACAACAGAAAAAAAAAAAACTAACAATATTGTCTCAGTGTATACATATTTTGCAGGTAAATATATGAATTGCCAAACATGTGGGTTTAGTTGTTGGGGATACAAAATGTAGTGTTACACAGTATGTAAACATCAAAAAGTCCTATAAGGTAGTGTGCCAGTCAGTTTTCATGAGAGGTGCTGGATTTAGATAGAGCACGTTTCAGGTCTAAGTATCCAAGAAAGGGTTCCCAGGTAGCAAAGAATTTTTCGTAAGAGTTGGACCTGATAAATCTGAGCCTTTCCAAGTGGATAACGGAGGCCATATCCATTAACCAGGTTCGAAAAAAAGAAGGTAAAGGAGATTTCCAGTTTTTTAGTATTAGCCGCTTGGCCACAATCATGCCTAGAGTAAGGGCTTGTTGGAGATGTTTTGGAAGGATGAGGGAGTGTTCTGAAACACCAAAAATAGCAAGCTCTGTGTCCGGTTGGAGGGAAATATTTTAGGCCTTGGAGTATAAATCAAAAATGTTTGTCCAAAAATTGAACAAAGTAGGGCAAAACCAAAACGCATGAGCTGTGGTGTCCTCCGTAATTTGACACTTGTCACACATAGGTGAAATGGAGGGAAAAAGTTTGTGTAATTTGGTTTTGGTATAGTGCAGGTGATGCAAAACCTTGAACTGTATTAACTGGTGCCTACTGTTTATCGAACAGGACCGTACTGTACTGTAGTCAGGCATTTATCCCATAGTTCCTCTGACATCTCAGTTCCAAGTTCACCCTCCCAAGCCAGTTTAAATTTCTCATTATAAGTTGAGGCAAAGGTTTCAAACAAGCCAACAAAATTTGAAATAAGATGAATGGACTGGGGAGGGTTCAAGAAGACATCAAAAAACACGTTTATCAGGGATACATTAAAAATTACAAATTTTAGATTTCACATAGTGCCTTACTTGCAAGTAACGAAAAAAATGTGAATGGATACCAAATACATTCTTTACAGTCCAATACTGTAATATACACTGCATTGTGGGTCATTTTAAAACTTTTACAGCAATTTACTGAATATTAGGAATTTGCAGTATTCTACTGTAATCAAAGTAATCAAGCACTACTACTGTAGTTGAAGACAAAAATGAGACATCTAATGAAAATATTAGTCACTTGTTTAGAATTTATTCAATTCAGTAGTAAATACTAATAAAAATAAAGGTTTTGCTAGTGTAAAATATAAATTACAATAAAAGTACTGTAATAATTGTCATACTGTAAAATTAAAATGTGGTAAAGGGCATTTTACAATAAAAAAAAGTTGCGGTAAGGCTAGTTTACTGTATTGCGGAAGGGCACTGCTATACAAAACCAATTTACAGGTAAGTTACTGTAGAGGGGCAGTTGCAGTAACAGATTACAGGTAAGTTACCGTAAAAATACAATAAAATGTCTAACGGTGCAGTGTTTTTTAGGATTTTTTGCAGCTGTGGTGGCAGGTCTTTTACACAGATCTTCCAACTACCTATGGCATTATTTCAATGAAAAATGTCTTGAGCGCAGTATTACATGTCGAGATCGAATTTATGTAATATGAGCATGCAAATCTCTTTGCTTGTGCACGGATTTCATCTATTCGGACAAAACTCCTTGCACGCCCTCAAATATACGCTGCTCAAGCGCAGATTTTCTTGTGCGCTCCCAAATAAATGCTGCTAAAGTGTGATTTACAATATAAAATAGTATAACAAAATGTTTAGCAGAAATACACATTGTAAAGTATATAATCTTACAATCTTGATGACTCATCCTGCACTGGAAGGATTTTCTAACCAATCAGGTTCTCTATTGAACGAGAAAGCCACGTCCATAAGAGTAACTGTAGCAAATGAAAGTTGTTGCGGTTTCTGCCTGTTATTAACAAGCATTTAAATCTTAGTGTGCTTTCTCACAACACATCCCATAATGAACACATGGAACCATAAGCATTTACATTACTACAGTAAATCAGTCTGATCAAATCCATTTTCAGCTACAATGCTCAAAATGTTGTACACACGATTTATAATCATCCACTTGAGATTGGACTAATGAAAACATTCTTTAAAAGAGAGACAGTGGCTTCAAAATGTTGTACCCAAACCTTGTTTAAACAGGAAGTATACATCAAACCAGGGTATAAAACTACATTTGTTGTGTGATTTAACTGAGCAGGTACCTAAAAATCATCATAAAACCACCAACTAAGTCCTTTTATCCAAGGTATAAGACTAAAACACTTTTCAAATTCTACATAAAGCCTCCATAATCTACTCCAGTCATGACTGCGACTCCAAAAATACCTTCATCTACAGGAGATCCCTTAAAATAAAATGACAATGAATAAAACATCCTCTCAGCTCACTCACATAAAAGACTTTTCTCATCTCCCTTCTAGAAAATATGTGTGTATATATATATATATATTTAATAGACACCTAAAATATGGCCACTAACTGGACCACAGCCATCCCTTCAGAGATTTGTGCAGCTATAGTAAAAGCTGTGTGGTTCATTCAGTACAGTAGTATGTACATAGAATGGCGTATATAATCATTGAATCATTTCAGCAGTCATTCAGCTGCTACCCGGTCTTTCAAATCCATTTAAATCCATTAGTGAATCAAGAAGGAATAAATTATCTCTAACAAGAGGCTGAGATTAGCAGAACTAATGTCATATTTCATTCAGCCTGTAAAGTGTGGTTTATGTAGGAAGATGATGATAGGACTGATATAACAAAGGCGACAGCTAAGCAAACACTGCACAACATCACTGTAAACATTGAACAGCCATTTCTACATCAGGGATATGTTTGTGATGCTACATATTTTGGATTCTGGCTCTCAATTAAATCTATATTAGAAAATACAAGCACATACTAATTTATTTGGTATAAGAAACATAGAAACAATACAGTGCTGGAAATATTCCTCAGAGATGTTATATTTATTAGAGCTGAATCAAAAAATTATTGTTTTCAGCAAAATTCATTCATTCATTCATTTTACCTTCGGATTAGACTTTATTTCAGAGTTGGCCACAGCGGATTAAACCGCCAAATATTCAAGCATATGTTAACACAGCGGATGCCCTTCCAGCCACAACTCAGTATTGAGAAACACCCATACACTCTCATTCACACACACACTCTATGGACAATTTAGTTTATTCAATTCACCCTATAGCGCATGTCTTTGGACTGTGGGGGAAACCGGAGCACCTGGAGGAAACCCACATCAACACGGGAAGAACATACAAACTCCACACAGAAATGCCAACTGGCCCAGCCAGGACTCAAACTAGCGACCTTCTTAATGTGAGGCGACAGTGCTAACCACGAAGCCACCGTGCCACCTACTATCACCAAAAGAGTATATGCAATATCGCAGGGACGTGCAATAAATTAAATAAATTTTATGTGCCAAGTATTTGTGTGCTACATGCAGGTTGTTTATACAAATCTAAATAATCAGATGGGGTCTTTACTATCTTTACCACCGCCTAGGTGAACATAGAGCTGAAAATTGTAAAATATTAAATATTATTGCTAGGAGACAAGAGAGAAAAATGGCAACAGCCAATAAGAATCAGAATTTCCGTTGAGGTTTTCAGTCATTTGTGATGGTTAGATGTTTCTGCTGTCAAGTCTAAATGTTTGCTCCTTCACATAGTTTTTTTTTTATTTGATTAGCTCAAAAAATGATCTATTACATGTTTATTATTATGATTGTAACATTGGAATCGTAATAAATAATCAAAATTGCTGCTAAAATAGCATGTTGTAAGTTATATCGTAGAAGAAATATGATTATTGTATTTGCAACACTCATCAACATCGCATATTGCATATTTTCCCAGTATTGTGAAGCTCTACTGTATATATACAGTTGAAGTCAGAATTATTAGCCCCCTTGAATTATTAGCCCCCCTGGTTCTTTTTTCCCTAATTTCTGTTTAATAGAGAGAAGATTTTTTCAACACATTTCTAAACATAATAGTTTTAATAACTCATCTCTAATAACTGATTTATTTGATCTTTGCCATGATGACAGTAAAAAAATATTTTACTAGATTTTTTTACTAGATACACTTCTTTACAGCTAGGTCTATTAACTAGGTTAATTAGGTTAACTAGGCAGGTTAGGGTAATTAGGCAAGTTATTGTATAATGATGGTTTGTTCTGTAGATTATCGAAAAAAATATAGCTTCAAAGGGCTAATAATTTTGACCTTAAATGCTTTTTAAAAAATTAAAAACTGCTTTTATTTTAGCCAAAATAAAACAAATAAGACTTTCTCCAGAATAAAAAATATTATCAGACATACTGTGACAATTTCCTTGCTCTGTTAAACATCATTTGGGAATCTACTGACCTACACAACTTTAGGTCACACTTTATTTTGATGGTCCGTTTGTTGAATTTAAGTTACATTGCAACTAATTATCATTAGATTATAAGTAGACTGTTAGGTTGGGGTTAGGGTTGGGGTTGGGGTTAGTGTAAGTTGACATGTAATTGCAAAGTTTCTTATAGTCAGTTAAATGTCTGTTGAAGGGCTGTTAAATGTCAGTGTCAACAGATATTAAGCAGACAGTCTACTAATACTCAAATGGACCATCAAAATAAAGTGTTACCCAACTTTAGTATCGCATTCAAAATCTACATTTGAGATTGACCTGGCATTGCAACGTTTTTTGGTTTTTGTTTAGTTTAATTTCTTTCTCTACTGTGGTAAGATTTGAGCTTGCTGAAAAGCTGAAAAAAGATGTATAACGGATTTGTGCATCAAACATGCATCTGCAAAAAGCACATGCAGAGGACTTGGCTGCTGGGTCTCATGTCCTCATTATAAGAGCCAGACATGCAGGACTTTGAGACGAGTAGAATCCCTGGATGTGCACTTTGAGTCAGGTCAGTGAAAGTGAGGTAAAGTGCTCTCCACTGCCTCCAGTGGTTACAAAACAACCCCATGGGGAATAAATCCATTAAAGTCGGCTAGGTCAGTGATTTTGATTTACAACCAAGATTTTTATGTTGGGCATCATGCTGAGATTCCTCACAGTAGCAAAAAAATATATACTGCAAAATGAAAACAAATATAAAAAAACAGTATACTGTACTGTAGAGCTGCACGACACTGGGAAAAACTGACATTGAGATATTTTGTTTTTCTGTGATATACATTGCAATATGGATATAATTCCACAAGCTGACTTGAGTAACTATTTGGAAAGAATTCATAATTTTAGGATAGTGGATTTACACAAATATACAAAATAAAATAAAGCACAGATGAAAACAGAGCATTGAAATAAACAGCTCTTCATAATTTAGTCTAACACCATTGAGGTTAAGAAACGCAATAATCAAATGTAAATTAACACCGAATAGCCTTTACTGTATAAACAATCAAACAATTATTGTATGTTAAAATTGCAAACTTTAGAATTTCTTCTGTTCAAATGGTTTAAATTCTCTTGGAATCTTACAGTCCGGCCTTAAAAATATATTAACCTCCTAGGACTTGAGTGTCCACATATGTGGACAGCACATTTTAGCGCTTAAGTGGCCATTTAAAATACTTAGAATGTTTTATATTTTGTTACAGACATACAGTGTCATCCTGCAACTGTTTTGCAGCATATGAAATGTCCCAAATCCTATTTTTCGGTCCAAAATGGGAAAAAATGTTGATTTTAATCTCTGATCGACAAAGTAAAAAAAAATTCTATGTTATATGTGCATTAAAAAACATTCAGGAAAAGGTGTTTTATGTAAATTCGAACCACGAGTCCACATATATGGACATAATTTTTCTCTAAAAGTACATCATATCAAAAGATGTCACCTAGATTTTTATTCTAATTAGGTTCCAATAAGCCCAAATAGCAAAGAGAAATAAAAAATGCATGTAAAAAAAACACCTTGGGCCAACAAAGTTTATAGAATCCACAAGATGTGTCACTTGTATAGTTTTGAATGGGGAAAAGTGTAACAGTCAATATGGCGAATGCAGCCCCGCCTAGTGGTACAAGAGCCAATCAGCAATCGCTATAGAATGATGTTTCTCCGGGGAGAGGCTTGGACCAGACGTTTGCTTTTACGACAGTAAAAAAAGAATACCTGCTTCACAGAAATGAGAAACATATCTACATAAAGCTCGAAATCTCTACTTTTAAATGAACCAAGTGCCCTTGAAAACAAAAGTTTTTTGGTTTTGCAATCTGTATGAAACGAACGAGAGATACAGTCCGTCCTTTCAAACGCACATCACATGTCAGCAACTACTCAAACGCCCACAAACTTGTAAACAAAGAGTCGTTGTTATTTCTGGAGGAGATTCGCCATCAAGACCAAGTTGTGAAATACTTTAGAAGAGTAGCACGATCAGACTATCATTATTTAGAGGATGATAATATGTAGAACGGCCATAAATGAGGCTGTTGTCGTGATCTCGTTTCTTTCAAGTGCGCATGCGCATTAGCTTGGGCAGCCTGAAAAAATGTGGATTTTGTTTGATTCGAACATTTAGAAACTAAAATTATGAGACAGTTGTTGTTTCATTTTATTGGTGATTTCAAATTTGTAATGTAATCATAAGCTTGGCAAACAGTTTAGGAGAATTTGATATCAAATAAAATATGGAGCATACTGCCCAAGAGGCGTTTCAAAGATGGCCGCCGAGTGAAATGACTTGGGACTTTGAATAAAATGAAAATCCTTCACATTACTAGAACCTATTAGATTAGTCAAGTTTTATTAATCCCAACATGACGTTGCAGATCCTGCGATGTGACTATTGAAGATTCGCACATATGCAATGCTAAAATGATGTATTGTGCAGCCCTGTATTGTACTGCAAACAATATATGATATTCTAATCGATCATCTACTCCATTACTTTGAAAATAGCTTTGAAAGTTAATTAGTCCACCATATTTATTAAGCGCTCATCTAAATAAAGTGTTCACAGATATAAAACAAACAGTCTTGTCTACTAAAATTCAAATTGACATGTAGATGCAAAAATTTTAATCGCAAATTCATTCATTCATTCATTTTCCTTCGGCTTAGTCTCTTATTTATGAGAGGCTGCCACAGCGGAAGGAACTGCCAACTATTCTAGCATATGTTTTACGCAGTGGATGCCCTTCCAGCCGCAACCTAGTACTGAAAATCCCATACACTCTTGCATTCACACACACACACACTCATACACTACGGACAATTTAGTTTATCCAATTCACCTATTGCGCATGTCTTTGGTCTGTGGGGGAGGAAACCCACGGGAACACAAGGAGAACATGCAAACACAGAAACACATGCCAACTGGCCCAGTCGGGACTCGAACCAGCGACCTTCTTGCTGTGAGGCGACAGTGCCAAACACTGAGCCACCATGCTGCCTCTATTTTGTTTTAATTTCTATGTGAATTCTTTGAAATATTTCATCTTTATTGGCCTTAATTTATTGACCCCGAATTGCACATGCTCATCAACAAAAAGCACATACTGTTATATAACCCGTCCTCTGATGCACATCTTCGAATATCACCAAGAAAATAAATGGGAGTTTCTGCTGTCATATTAGAAGTTGACAAGCCAATTAATATTGCTATGGTAAACAGATATGATATTTATTACTAGCAATTAGTCATCCACAACCCCATCTAAACAAACCTATGACCCTGTTTTGTAGCTTGCAAGCCTCATTTGGCAACAACAAAGCTTCGTCAATTCATTTATATCTCAAAATCAAGCACTGTAATAGAAAAGGATTTGTTACAGGGCTAATTTACTGCATGAAACCACAAGATGAATCAGAGAATTATCTTTCTCCAACTAACAAATTGTCAGAGTAAATGGAGGGAAAAGTGTGCAAGAGTGCTGTTATTCCAAACAACCACTAGAGCTGCTCGCACAAGAGCCTCTTACATCAACTCTATATTAATTACGCTTTCAAATGCTTTAATTCGAAAATGATCCACTTACTGAGCGACTAAGAAATATTATGTGCAGTAGCAGAGAGAGAAGAACGTTCAGTGTGATTAACCACTGACATTTTATTCAGCACCAAGCTAGTCTAGTCTGGTGAATGGACAATGTTTTACTACAAATCAGTCCCTTTCTCAAGTGCACACAAACTGCAGACTGTTATTTCCACCATGTCTGCAAAAAAAAAAAAAAAAGCATGTGGCCTGGGTTCAAAATTCCCTGACTCATTAAAAAGTCTTTCTTTGTTAAGCTAATGACCAGAGCAGTTCAGACTAGCTGACATGTAACCCAACCAGCACAATGCATTTTACAGTAAGCTGGCATTTTCCACCTGTTGCTTCATTTAATAAGATTTAGCTCATGCATATTAATGAAAGAGCATCACTAATAGACACATCTGTAATACCAGACTGGATTAAACGGCAGTTTCCAACCATATGTTCGCATGCATTGTTGCACATTTGTCAGCTGCGAAGACCTATATTTCATGTTTATAATTAGCAGCCGGATCCAAGAATTCAATCCAAGAGTAGCATTGGGATGTGATCTGATTAAGGGACTCTAAGAATACAATACTTCAAGAGCAAGAAGGTGAACACTACCTGACAAATTGTCGTCGATCTCAGTTGTAAGAGCAACAAATAATAACTTGACTTCTAGTTGATCATTAAACTGCATCCCAATCATCACAAATACTGGAGAAAACCTATTGGAACCCACATGGACCCAAGATTCTCACAGAATCTGTCAAGTTTGGTGAAGGAAAAATCATGGTTGGGGTTACATTCAGTATGGGGGCATGTGAAAGATCTGCAGAGTCGATGGCGACATCAACAGCCTGAGGTATCAAGACAATTGTGCTGCCCATTACATTACAAACCACAGGAGAGGGCAAATTCTTCAGCAGGATAGCGCTCTTCGAGCTTCAGCCTCCACATCAAAGTTCCTGAAAGCAAAAAAGGTCATGGTGCTCCAGGATTGGCCAGCTCAGTCACCAGACATGAACATTATTGAGCCTGTCTGGGGTAAGATAAAGAAGGAGGCACTGAAGATGAATCCAAAGAATCTTGATGAACTCTTGGAGTCCTGCAGGAACACTTTCTTTGCCATTCTAGATGACTTTATTAATAAGTGATTTGAGTCATTGCAGAGATGTATGGATGCAGTCCTCCAAGCTCATGGGAGTCATACTATTAAATCTTTCTCCACTGCACCATGACTTTATATTTTATACTGTACATTATTTCTGTTAAGTGACAACACTTGTGTCTAAGCAAAGTCAGACCTTACTGTCCTAATTAAATAATTAAAAATCAAGGCATTATCATATTTTATTTTGGTAAAATCAGCGTAATCTAAAGGCCTTTGCCTTTCATATAAGCCACTTCTGATACCAAATGATCAACTAGAAGTCAAGTTAGTATTTGTTGTTCCTAAAACTTGGATAGGCGACAAGACTTTTGTCAGGCAGTGTACAAACCAACCTTTTAATTCAGTTAATACATGGCACACTCTACGAAATTCAGCTTGTGTGAGGGAGATTAGTGAGCAACATCACGTTTACCCATTGAGAGCGAGCTGGGGATCTGGTCCAGCACTGCTTAAGGATATTAATAGGACTGATCCAACTAGGGGAACATTTGTTTTTTGAGTATCTCCATCCAGAGTTAATAGCCATAGTTGTAAACACATTTTCAGCAGATCGAACATTCAAGTTATTGCAACTAATCAATGACAACAGTCACAGTCTACAGCTGTGCCGTTATATCGCCACATCAAAGATAATTGATTTAAATGTCGATTAAGTGAATTTATCTGAACAGTAATTGACTGTAAAATGCATTTCGGAGAAGTTGACATCATAAAAATCCCCTCTTAAACAATGTGTTTCTGTAGCCTCCTGCGAAACAAAAGATGTCGATAAACAGACTGTAATTTCCTTTATGCTTCACTGTTGAATAGGTTGCAGATGCAGCAATCTGTGCTCCTGTTTTACACCTGGTTTAACCACAAGGATGACACTGAATACTGGTGTAAACAAGGTCTAAAGCACTTTGAGTGGGTCCATTTTTAAGCACTTTAAGAGGTAATCAAAATGCATTTGATCGAATTACTATCCATTAACGAATAATTACAATGTTCAAATCCAGATAATAAGCACTTTTAACTAGTGAAAATGAACTAGTGTTCATGCTAATGATGTCACACACACTCGATTTCCAGTTTGGTTTTATAGAAAACATGGAAACTCCAAAGACACTTTCAAATGGCTGCACAGAGCAGCATTATAACAGAACCCTAAAATATATTTAGTGAGATAAGAACCAGAAGTGGTGGACTGTGGCATAATAAAAGCTCTGTTGTTTCAGTCCCGTGTTGCACTCATCTCTCATCAGAAATTGCTTCAGCATTTCTCTCACTTCACTTCCACAGCTTTCACCCTTCAAGCTTTGAAGCCTTTCAGCTTTTCACCCATTGACTTTTATTCTACAACTTTGGAGTAGACCTTCACAATTTATGGAAGTTATCAAAAAATTGTAAATGTGCATATCTAGAAATATATATTGTAATTGTTTTCAATAAGGCGGCACGGTGACTCAGTGGTTAGCACTGTCAGGAAGCAAATCTTTGCGCTTAACAAACGAAATTAATTATGCAGGCTAATGGATGTCTGTGCGTACAACACGTTTCCTTATCCAAGGAAGAGAGTGAAAGTGAAAGTAAATGAGGAGGCTCATTCTCTCATTCTCACACTGCAGATGCTCTGTTTAACTGTTTTCTCGCTAGTGAAGCGTTCAGTTTTTCCACTTACAAAGTCCGCCATGTAAATAGCAAATGCGCTATGGCGCGATGCAACTGACTCTTAAAGGGAATGGGAGATGAGACTCTGATTGGTTTATTCTCAAAACACAACCAGAACTCATTAAGTTCACACTGTTAGACCATGCGCCACGGCGCAAAACGGAATTTTCCGTCCTTAAAATAGCAAAAGTGGATTCTGACACGCCCTTAATGCTTTTGCGCTGTGCGCTTTGGACTTTGCGCCTAGATTGTTAAAATAGGGCCCTATAAGTGTGTGTGTGAATGAGAAAGCATGTGGGTGTTTCCCAGCACTGGGTGTTCACAAGTTAGTGTACTCTCAGTGCTGGGTTGCAGCTGGAAAGATTCACATATAAAACATATGCCAGAGTAAATGGTGGTTCATTCCACCGTAGTGACACCAGATAAACCAAGGACTAAACTGAAAATGATTTAGTGAGAGTTTTCAATAAATATGTGATTTGATACAAGAGTATCTTTGTGTGGCTGCCAATGGCACACACTATGAAAGACTTTTTAGCACATCAGACAATGTAGTTAATACAAATGTCAATACAAATCTCAGAAAACCAAGGAGATATACATGCTGTTTTTTTTTTTAAATCTGTATTAACTATTTTATTATACTGCAGATTATGAAATACTGTACGACCAAGCAATCAAGCCATGTAAATAAAGCAGTATGACAGAAAATAACTAACTCCACGCAATTGCAAGTGTTTTTGTTTTCCTTGTGTTTTCAGTTTGATAAAACTATGCCAGAGGAACAAAGGAATGGTAATATTTATCTTATTTATTTTTGTTCGTTTACATCATTAAAAATCTCTGATTTGTTGTATGTGACAATAACAAATGATCCTTCACTTTCAGAAGATGTAGTGATGCATCATTGTCCCTGAAATAATATGAAACATATCATATTGCATTCACTGAAAACAATTATTCATTGGATTCACTAACATTTTTTTAAGGTAAGGGGCATTTGGGCTGAATTTAAACAAACAAGTTAAGTTGAATATTACAAAATTTAATTTGAATTTAAATTCAGCCCATATAAATTATTTGCAACAATTTATCAAAATTAGATATCTCATAATTTAGCATGCTATCTCCTAATATCGTACAACCCTTGTTTGGAGTTCTGAAACTTAGAAGATGTTTTTACAGCACAGTGACCTCTTATATGTCAAAAGATCAAGGGATTTTGTATTTCTCAGCTCATCGATGCTTTAATATCACATTGTGCAGAGGAACGTGGACTGTCAGGCGTGAGGACAGACTGTGGTGGTGTGAGAGTTATAGCAAGGAGAGTCAGCAAGGCATGTGAGGACAAAAGCTATATGTGTACATCTCCCTACAGGCATGAGTGGGCCTCTGGATGTCACTTTATGGTTCTGTCTGGTCATTAACTAAAACACAGTAACTCGGGCTGGCATAACAGAGAACTGCTCTCATTAGATTTGGAGAAAATCAATGAAATGGCATTAATGGCATATACAGATACATTTATGACCATGCTTTCAGACAAGATGAATAACAGAAATTCAATAACGTGTTGGCTGGAAGTCTGTTTTTAAGAAATAAAAATGGATACCTGGGATTTAAAAAATATAATGACATTAAGAGTGGCTATGAGACAGAAAAATCTTTTATAATGAAGAAACAATGTGTAACACAAAAGTACTCTTTCTATTTACTTTGTTTTCATATGTTTTTTAAAGCTTTATGCTGTTGAATAAGGGTGTAATGGATCACGGTTGATCCGTGATTCGTACGGATCACAACCCACAGTTCGGAACACACAAGACACGCGGATTAATACATTTTTTTAACTTTACTAAATTTGTAACGATTGCAGATAGATCGCCTCTCGCGTCATTCAAATTATATGTATACAATCAATTAAGCTTTCCTGAAAAATATAACGATAATGGAAGAAGTTGTTGTGGGTTAATCAGGATGTGGTGGGTTTCTAAGGTTATTAAAGGTGTTTTCTGTCACTACCTGTTTAGCCTGCATTAATGCATTCAGTGTAAGATGCACAATTATTCATTAAAAGATCGGGATCTCAACACCCACTCAAGATAAATTATAAATGATGGTGAGTTGCATATGTTTATTAATTCTTCAAATCGCTGCAATCGATTCCGTCTTTAGTCTTTTGAGTTAGTTATGAAGTTACAAACAATAAAAATAACACAGAAGTACTGGGATAGTGGTTTATAGTTTAGATAAAACCACTGATGCTTATGGTAAAGACTAAAATCACCATCATGTGCTGAAAAATGAAAGTTAAAGGCAGCCATGACATTATTAACCAAAAGGTGGTGACAACCAGCCATCAAAAATATGCCACTGAATAATTCTTCAAAAATGATCATCTAGCAATCAAATGTGAAGTTTTATGAGTGAATAACTGAATCATTTATTGGAAATGAGACTAAAAATAAATATGAGTTGTATAAATTACAATGTTATATTTATCCATTTAGTGTTTTCAGCAACAGTAGTAGTAACAGTGAAATTTTCACAGTACTGAATATTTAACAATATATTTTTGTTCAGCTGATTAATTCTTCATTTTATTTGTAATAAAATTACAGCTTCTAAGGTCTGTTTGTTAAAACCAAAAACTGCATGCAGTACTGTTTTTGTAATAAATGGAATACAAATTATATTTGTCTCTTCCCCTTTTTTTGCTGATCTGTGACTAAAAAAACGATAATGTGATCCGAACCGTGAGATTTGTGATCCATTACACCACTACTGTTGATAGGGTGAGTGTTGATGCAGAAAATGCTTATGTTTTCTTTTATGTTTTAATATTAGAAGGAACAAAAGATTGCAGATCAAATAAGTGCCATGTAAGTTGCTAAAATATGATCGTTGGAAAATTGTTTAAATGCAAGTATAAAATGTAAAAATTGTACAAGTTTAAATTAAATTACATTTATTTTACAACAAATGATTAAAACAGTCCAGAACATTTGTTTTAATTATTTAAAAAATTATTATGATTAATTTGCGTTAATTGAATTAAAGCAGAAATAAATTTAAATATAAGTGTAAGACTTGAGATACCACAAATATTTTGATGTCTTTGACAATTCAAGCACGAGCTGGAAACACAGAGACAATCGGCTCCACAACCCACCAGGTGGGAACGCGGGAAAGCCAGCTCCTCTACTTTATTCAAATTTGAAGCAACCCCCTCTCCTCACTCACCCTCTCTTCATACATACTCACACAGAATGGTCATTTCAAAGTATGAAGGTTCTATATCAATCCAAGTGACTTTATCTATCATGCTTGATATCATTTGAAATGTCTCAGTGCGACTGGTACAATGGTCTCATTCCCTCAGAAATAGACATAATCAAAACAATAGATATATAACTTCAGGTATCTTGTGAACCACTGCTAAGGGTGTGCCTTTACCTAGGGGGCCTTTATTCAAATTACCATTTGTTTCCTATAGGCAGAAACTCCTCAGATTTAACATGTCACTAAATGCAAATGCCTTTTGTTATTCGACAAACACCCATCCTTGAGATTCTTGGTTTGACTACTTAAGGAACAGTTTCTAAATGTTCGTGGCGATTCTGTACCCAGATTAGCCCGTAGCGTGGAGCTCTCATGCTCCACGCTATGTATATTTTGAAGTCAGGTATGCATCTTTTGATCTTGGATTTATCTTTGATAATTTGATGTCTTGTAATGATTGTTTAATGAATTGGCATAATACACAGTTACCTGACTAATAAATTGTTATGTTTTGAATAATTCAAACAGATCTCATGTTATTATCTCTAGTAGATTACGTTAAGTCCATAACACCGCAAACCCCTGTATAGGTTAGTAACGGACTAAGACACGATAGACGGAGCAGCGTGGCACGCTATACGATGATCTTAGGGCTCCGACTAACACGTTGGTATTAATTCAAGTATACTTAGACTGTAAAAGGCCAATAATGGGTTTTCTATTTAGAACAACAAAGGATTGTTGAGACAAGTCTAAATGTGGGTAGGCCTTCATCTACAAACTTATAATACTATTTAAATCATATGGTGATTATTCAAAGTTATTAATAATTTAAGTAAATTGGTCTGCCCAATTCTATAGTAATGATCATGGTAAGATTAAATAGTTTTGTCTTGATTTAGTAGATAGCAGCTCTATGGGGACCACACAACAAATATTCTAAACTGAGTAAGTAGGGTTCTGCCTTTTAGAATAGTGGTTAATCGCCTCTGTTTAATGACCAAGACTAACAAGTTTGTGTTTAAGAGATTGTATACTCGGCCGGTACAAGACTCAGGATGTTATAGGAATCCGAATGAACGAGAATAACATACAATAATGAATCGAAGAGAATATTCAATCATAACCTAAAATAATATTAAAAGAAACAAAATAACCTTATCAATGTTTTATAATTGGAGTCAGATAAAACGAGAAGGAATATATTAATATTCAAAACCACCTCATACTAAAATTGGAGTCAGATATGAGTTAAAGTTAAAGTAAATCAACATTGTGCACTGAAAAGACCGAACAGGCAATAAACCTTCATCCACCAGTAGATACCGTCGTTGGACTAACTGGTTGGACCCTACAATAAGATATTAAATTAAATGCTGCCTTGTTTAAATTGAACTACCAATATTACTAAACCAAAAACTGGAGAATAAAATCACTAGAAATATTTAAATGAATAATACTAATAATAATAATAATAATAATAATAATACATCTAAATAAAAAATAACAGCACTTATCAGGGCTGTGCGATTTAGGGAAAATTTCGAAGTGAAGTTTCATAAACTAATTTCGAGAGGAGCACGTGATATAATCTTTAATAATCCAATCAGAGTGATCCAAGCTTACAATAAATGGATCGTTTTCTCCCTAATGCTCTATCTTCATTTTGGAAGAATCCCCCATTCCACCCCATCTCCTCCTTTTCCTCCCTTTTCTAAGGGGAGCTCTCAAGAACTACCTGATCTCGGATCCCCTTATATGCTTATTGACCGGGCGGGAGCCTTGTGCTCAATTATCTCTAAGATCAGGGTTCTCTCCCGGGACAGCATGCCAAACCTGCTATTAACGCCAAGCATATCTAAGTGGGAACTCTTGAATTGCTATTTTATTGACAGATTTCGATTTCGATTGGATTTGTGATTTAATTTTGTAGTCAAGCTTCAGGTCAGTAATCTCTATTGTAGCTTCTTACAGCTAAAATGCAGTGCATGTTAGTTAAACAAAGGAACTGAAAAGATATTAACTCACCTAAACTTTTATTCAAATTTGTTTTTAAATATTGAGAAATGAAACACTCATTTTACTCTAGAGCAAACAGTAAACACAAATAAAATGACCGTACCTTTCTGTAAACAAGTTGAACTCAAATTAGGGAGATGGTGTAGCTTATTATACAAACGAAAAAATAATAATGATAAAAATACTAGGGGTGTCAAAATTAATCGTTTCTTCGGTGCACCGCGATGCAGATGGGGACAATTCAATATCGGTTCAGTAATAGATCATAACCGGTTATTGCGCACTGACGTCATGTATCCCTCATGCGCGATGTTGCGGTAGAATACTATGGCGAAGGAGGCGAAGGTGAGTAAATAAAACACTCCTACTACTTAAAAAGCAGATAATTTTGCACGTGTGAGTGTGCTGGACACAGTTTTTCACTGACACTAAGGAATGGTAAAGCACGAGCCGCTATTTCACTACTAGGGAGAAATGCTGTAAAACTCCATCTCTGCCCCTCTCCCTCTCTCTCTCCCCCACACACACACACTTTTTGCATTTGACCCGTTGGCATGTTCATGAGGTAAATTTTCCTCTCCTCTCGGCTGTTAAAGCGATACTTATGGATCCAGACACAAGCGTGCCTGTGGTGCGAGTTTATTGTATTGTATTTATTCTATTACGGATTACCTGATAACCGCGTATTATGCGCATACTGTATAAACTGACCCGCAGACGTTTTTCCGGCGTGACTCATAGGTGAACAGCGCCTTCGTTTCTAAAGCCAAGCGCAGCTCTTTCTGTTGAACAGGTGAAGACAATGACCAATCATAGAGGTGTAAGAACTTGCCAGTGCTCAAAAAGCAAGCGAGATAATATTTACATTCGTTTATTTGTTATGAATGCTCGTGGTGTCTTCTGTGCATGTATTGGAGTTTTCATTCACAAAGAGTGTTTTTTTTTTTGAGCAGGTACAATTAAAGATACAGTTCATATATCTGACTGCTTGTATTAAAGGACAAAATTGCAAGTAATATATAAATATAAACATATTTATAGATTTTAATACAATTTTTTTCTTGTGTTGTTAAGAAAAAAATCTAATTATGTATGGAAAGCATCGTCAAAGCACCGTGATGCACCGAGATATCGAATTGAACCGAATCGATGGCATAATAATCGTAACCGAACTGAACCATGAGACCAGTGTAGGTTCACACCCCTAAAAATACAGAACACTTAGCAAACTAACATGGCTGAAACAACTCTGAAATTGTACTTTGCTGTTGCTTTCTACTAGACTATACTTTCTACTACTATACTTTCAGTTGACTTTTTAGCAAGACACTCCTCATGTAGCTGCCTGTGGTTCTTTTTTAGGTGCTGGTTGTTGTATTTTCCTCATGCTGTGGCCTCAATTCTTACAAATTACCTGTTTTTGTTTGGTGTCTGTGACTTTGAAACCAAAATAATCCCATATTGCTGATGTCCTATTTTTCTTTGATATTAATTCGTCTATTAATGCTTCTGAAGCGGCAAATGTCATCATCCCACTCGTCCGCGCAATTGCGATTCGATTTTCGATTAATCGCACAGCCCTAGCACTTATCATTAATTAAAATGTTATATTTAAAAAAAAGCATGGATGAATATTCATAATACCAATAACATCCAAATAGAAAACAGACATCATTGACCCATTCATATAGTAAAAACCAGCAATAAACTTACTTTTATGGGAGCAGAGCTGAACTGAATTTTCCGTTTTTGTGGAATATCCTCCTTTTCCTCCTCTGGAAGACCAGGAATCTCCGTAATCTCCGATCCTGGGTCATAGGAAAGGTCATCATCATATAGGTCATCCTCTGGTTCAGTGCAGCTCTCGCCCCAGCCCTGGTAGCAAGCATCTCCATCGGCATTGAAAACAACTCTCTCATTGCTACAGTATTCCTCATTAGTTTCTTCAGTTTGATCCTCTGTAATCCGGCTAGACTCCTCTTTCACATGACCGTCCGTGTCCTCGTGGACTCTGGTAGCCTCAAGCGAATGTCCTGCAGCATCATTGACTTCCACCGGAGTTGAAGAACCATTCACCGCCTTAGTTGAGTTAACCTCATCCTTAAGTTTCAGTTCACCGGATTCTTCAATCATCTCCTGACTCTTCTTCTCATCAGTTTTTGCCTCCGATAGAGGACTAGGACTGAGAAGATCTTCCGAAGATGAAGAAACCGGAAGATTGTGCTTGCTGCCCACTCGTGTCCTGTAAAAACCACGTGACGGAGACTGTCGTGCGCTGGTGTCATCCTCACTGGCCTCCCCGTGTTTCTGTAAGCCATCAGGAGAGTACAACCCTCGTCCACCTCCGTGGCTTCTTCTGAAGGTAGCGCCGGAGCCCTGCTGGTCTATATTTTCAAACACAGCGCTGAGTTGGCTAACAGTGGGAGATGAAGCCTCCGTCCTGGAACAGAGACTATCCAAAGAGTCTGTGCTGCCTCTGTTTGAACGTGCTCCCCTCCAGTCATCCAGATGCTCATGAGAACCTCTTTTATCCCGACCATAGGAGTACACCGGCGACTGCGAGGCGTCTCTGGAGCTCTGCTCGAAAAGTTTCCTTGTTTCGGAGAATTTTGAGTTGTGATGGCCACCAGACGTCCGCTCTCCAGTGCCTTGCTGGAACTTGACCACCGAGCCGTCTGTTCTGTTGATGAAGTTTGTCGGCTTGTTAAGTTTCTGTGGGGAAGTCTCATCCCTGGCTTGTCGGTTTGACCCAGTGGTCTCCGTCCCCATTTGCATGAACATGTCTTTGATGCGACTGACGTGGGCTCCGTATTGACGCCCTCGAGGCTGCCGGACCCCCTCGGGGTCTTTGTGTTTGTGGTCTCCATCCTGTCTCGGTTGGTCGAATGCCTTCTTTAGCGCCTGGAACTCGGCCCGGTAGGCGTTTCGGTGCGGGGATGCGCTCCTCAGGGTGTTCCTCTCTGCCGAGCCCTCTGTCTTCATCATCTTAGCCTCGACAATTGAGGTCTTCTCAAAGATACAGTAACATTCCTTCAGGCTGTTTCTCCTTGGGCGCAATCACATTTTGTTGGGGATTCCTGAAAACAATTGAACAGAAAAGTTATGAGTGGCTTGTTTGTTTACAGATTGTACAATCATTAATTATTTTTGTTAAGTTGACAAGCATATATTGTAAAAAAATTAAGCATTTGGCCAAGAAGTGACCCTAGTAAGCCAATGTACTATATAGACTTGGGCTGGGCTGATAAACAATATCCTATCGAATCGTGATGAAATCTATGTTGATAACGATGATAAGCTCTGGACATTTTTTACTCGATATTGATCCTAAGTGCCAATCACACTTCAGAAAAATGCAACAACAGGAATCTAAAATTGTGTTGATATTAGAGATTCACGAAATATTTGGCTGCTGAAAATTATTGGCCAAAAATAGGTCAAGCTTAGTATTGTTAATTGTGCTCGTTTCACTTTCCCACCAACAGTATCCATCTTCAGTCATGGTTGGGATACTCTTTTAAAAGTGGAAGCATAAAAAACGTATATGGAAATATATATAGTTATCGTTCAATATAGAAAAGAATTATCGAGATTGCATTTTTGCCATATCGCCCAGCTCTAATATAGACCCTATTGTTGGGTCTAAAGAATCAAGATAAAATGTAACACAGCTTCAGCTTTTTTCCACACATTAGAATGTGTCCCGTTTAATTTCCTTTTTATGAGCAAGAAAATAATGACCATCTTACAGTTTTATCATAGTTTAAAGAACACATCATTTAAAAATATCATTCAGTGTGACAATAGCTTATAGTATATACCAAAAATATTTAGAACAAGAATCATTTGATTACAGATTAAAAAATTTCTAAAATATAACAATGTTTCATTTTTACAAAATATATATGTTATGCTGAATATGATGTAACATTATTTCAATTATATTTTATTTTCACATATACTTTAGTCATTTAATATATTTAGGTACAGTTGAAGTCAGAATTATTAAACCCCCTGAATTATTAGCCCCCCTGTTTATTTTTTTCCCCAATTTCTGTTTAACGGAGAGAAGTTTTTTTTTCAACAAATTTCTAAACATAATAATTTTAATGACTCATTTCTAATATCTTTATCTTTGTCATGATGACAGCACAATATTTTACTAGTTATTTTTTAAGACACTTCTATACAGCTTAAAGTGACATTTAAAGGTTTAACTAGGTTAATTAGGTTAACTAGGCAAGTTAGGGTAATTAGGCAAGTTATTGTATAACGATGGTTTGTTCTGGAGACTATCGAAAAAAAAAAATTTGCTTAAAAGGGGCTAATAATTTTAACCTTAAAATGGATTTTTAAAGAATTAAAAACTGCTTTTATTCTAGCCAAAATAAAAATATTATCAGACATAGTGTGAAAATTTCCTTGCTCTGTAAAACATCATTTGGGAAACTTCAACTGTATATATCTTAGCTCAAAGATTAGATGCGAACACCAAAATCAAACATCTTGTCGTAATAAACAATGACCATTCAACAGATTGGGGTCTGGAGAGTTTATCTTCTATCAACTTCTCCCAACACAACTACAGTATATTGAAATTTCTAGCAAAGTCTATGGAAGGTAATCCTTCAATCATTAGCCTAAAAAGTATAATGGCTTATGCTAATGCTGCCTCTATGGTGCTACGAAGGGAAGATGACCATTATGTGGTTGGCTAAGAGATTATTCACGTGTCTAATTGGAGTTGGAGGTAAACTTTGTAGGACATCAGGCCTTCAGGACTGAGTATGACCTCTCCCAGCAGGCACACAATGTCATGAGACGTTAATATTAGGTTAGATTTAAGTCATGACGTCGTCAAGTGACCAAAATTCAACGTCTAGCTAGCGTCTAAGGACAACTTTATTTTGATGTCCGATAAATACGTCAAATATGTTGATATTTGGTTGATTTTATGTTGTGTTTGAAAGTAATCAAAATCCAATGTCGAGCCAACATATTAAACTAACGTCATATTGACATCACATATTTGACATTTATTCGTCAGGTTTGGCAACCAAAATCCAACGTCTGATAGACGTCATAGTGGTAACGTCCACACAACGTCAAGCCGTAACATTAGACGTTGATATTTGGTTGATTTTAGGCTGGACGTTGGACATTGACGTCATCTGATTTTCATTTTCACCCCACGATGTTGGGGTACAACTTCAATCTGACATCATGTTGATGTCCTGTGCCTGCTGGGCTGAGTTAGAGGTACTACGACAAGACGTAAAGAGACAGTTCACCCCAAAATTTTAATTCACTCACCGTTTACTCACTATCAAGTTTTTTATAATTATGTTATTTCTTCAACACAAAAGAAGATATTTTGAAGGATTTGGAATACCATTGACTTCAACTGTAGGAAAACATATCAGGGAAATCAATCAATTTCCAACATTTATCAAAGTATATTATTTTGTGTTCAACAGAAGAAAGTCAAACAGGTCTATAACAAGTTGAGAATAAGTAATTTATTATAAAATTTTAATTTGGGGTGAATAATCCCCTTTAAAATTCACACTGAGAACATCAGAATGTTGTTAAATGGAAACTCAGACACTCAACTTATTTGGGCGATACAGGCTTATTCACACAGGCGAGCTTGCACTGCATAGGGTATGCTATTTAATTGATCTTTTTATAACAAAACATAACACTTTTTTCCACCTCTGCTCAAATACATACATTAAAAACATGTCAAACTTAAATTTGAACAAGCCTATAGGCTCACTTCCCCAAATATGTGTTACAATATCCTAATGAACAGCAGCAGGGCAGATGAAAACAACACACCCCTAAAGCAACTCCGCACATCAGTTTGTAAACACAACACCTGAAAAGGGGTTGGAGGATGCTGGAGGATGCCTTTGCATTATCACTAGTCCACCGCCCTGGTTCTCCAACATTATGCGCGATCATCACTTTGCCACAAGGGCCGAACGGAGCACTCAATTTCAGCGCGATGTTGTTGATGCACCGATGTTTTCGACGCAGATCTCGATATGACTCACTGATTAGATTCGTCTTCCATCACCCGTCGTGAAAACCGCAGACAGCAGCTGCATTACAGGCTATCGGAATGCCCTTAAAAATCAACCCCGCATCTCAGAAATTAATATTTAATATCGATAATAACAGCACTGGAACACAGATGAGCCCAAACGCAAGGGCAAAATACATCAGCGCGCGCGACCTGCATGATGCAAAACAGTTGCTATTGGTTAGATAACGGTCCATATTTAAACCTCACAGCACGGGTAACGTAAATAAACGTGCAAAAATAACGGTAAACGTGTAACTATTCGTGTCCATACATCGCCCGCATCACTGACAGCTCCATCCTACAAACCCAGCATCCATAAACACTCCGAAATACACACTTACTTCATTCAGAAGAGTGTATCTAGCCAAAGCTAGCAAAACGTCGCACACAAACATAAAGCAGAAGTGACACAAGTATTGCTTAAACTCGCATGTTGTTGCTCCAAAACAAAAGAGTCACTTACCTACGCCTTCTTCTTGTTGTTGTAATGTAAATATATATTATATTAGATATAAATATATCCTCGCTTTAAAAGGTTTACTAAAGGGGAATGACATTGAACAGCATTTTAATTCAGCTCCGCTACTGGCATCAAGCTGCCATGCAGGACTTTACCAGACAATTGACACAATATGACATACAAGCCGGGCTTTACGCACACACATACACACACGCACACACATACAAACGCGAGCGCGCAGCGAGACAACGCCATTGCAGGCGAGGGGTGATTCCGCCATACCCTTAGTAGGGAGTGTTGAAACATAACAAAATACTGAGTCAAATTATAATTTTAATCGAAGTCATTTCTGTATTTCCTCGTGTTTTAACTATAGCTAGCAAGGTTAGTCTACTATATGCTGTTTTCGTGAACGCTTCGCTAATGTGACAGGTGTTTAACCTTATTTTGTCGCGAATGGTTCGGTCCAGTAATCTGTATAGAGGGGGGAACAAGCGAACTGCAGTCTGGCAGAGGGAGCGAAAGTAATTAAAATCGCAGAATAATAACTACAGTGGTTTTGTTGGAGTCATACAAGGCCACGTGGTTATTTGAAAGATCACTCGATGTAATCTGTAATGTGATCAGCGGATCAATTAGCCAACAATCAAACACTTAATTCTTTTTTTTTTGTATTGTACAAAGTCAGAATAAGCATGTGTTGCTCAATTTTATACACATTTACAGTCAGGCCCGTGGCCAGCCTGGTGAAAGATCTCATTCTTTTGTGTTTTTATTTCATCATGAGGTTTAAATACTGCATTTAGTGACATTTTAAGAACTATTTTTAGCTGGTTTAGCTTGTTGGATGGTCACAATCACACTTTTTGATGTACTAAAATATTTCCTACGATTTAGAATAAGGAAATATGAAGACAAAATACTTATTTTTAAAAATACAAATTTATATCATTTGGAAAATGAATTAAATCTGCAAAAAAAAAAAAATTATACAGAACTGAGCAGCACATTAAACTTTCCTCAGTACGAATTTGGCCATTTGAATGTTAAACAATTAAAACATAATAATATTAATAGTTGAGAGCATGAAGATTTTTCTAGTCTCTACATTTGAAAATTCATGGATAACAACAATAGCCAAATTAGTATTAAAATTAACCTTTTTTATTATTAGATTCATCTTAGGTCAGACAATAAAATACTCATATAATATTGATACATATAGATATACGCACTGATACAATTCACCAAACAAGAAATTATCAGGAAAACATAACTATACACTAAATAAGTATATAAATAAAAAGTAATACCACATATATACACAAAGATATACAAATGTAAGATAACATAAAAATAAGAATAATAAAAAAACAAACATTTCATTTTCTTTTCGGCTTAGTCCCTTTATTAATCTAGGGTCGCCACAGCGTAATGAACCGCCAACTTATCCAGCATATGTTTTATGCAGCGGTTGCCCTTCTAGCTGCAACCCATCACTGGGAAACACCCATACACACTCAATCACACACATTCACTATGGCCAATTTTAGCTTACACAATTCACCTATAGCACATGTCTTTGGACTTATGGGGGAAACCGGAGCACACGGGGGAAACCCACGCGAAAACGGGGAGAACATGCAAACTCCACACAGAAATGCCAACTGACCCAGCCGAGGCTCGAACCAGTGACCTTCTTGCTGTGAGGTGATCGTGCTACCCACTGCGCCACCGCGCCGCCCATACATTTAGAAAAGTATTAAAATGAACTATTTAAGATAAGCTGCTTTTGGTGCTTCACCCTTTTTTATTGGTGATTTTTTTCTTTCTTTCAAGAATAAGGTCCAAGATTTAGAATAAAAGTTCCTTGTAAAACGATTTCTCTATTTAAAAACAATACAGTAAGCCAGTAGTGAAAGATTACTTCACTTGCGTCAGATTCTGCTTGGTCTTTTATGGGATATTTTCACAATTTATGACGGCTTAGCAGTCAAAATAGGACAAATTACCAAATGAATGGGACAAATTCTGGACCTTTGTCAGTGGGGGTTGGGTCTTTCGAACCACCCGAACCCCCCTTGGCTACGGGCCTGATGGTATACAGTATGTAGCCTAAATCTGAATGGTGATGGAAGTTTGTTTGACTCATGTTGGCTATTTGATTAAACACTTATTTGAAGCTTTAAAAACACTTTGTATTAATTTATATAGCCTATATATTTAGAAAAAAAACATCTTCTCTCCGTTAAACAGACATTGGGGGGAAAAAAACATATGTTTTTATTATAATAGCCTACACAAAAAACATCTAAATTACATTTTTTTTTAATTTCATCAGTCGTTTAACAGAATAAAACCTAAAAGAAATACTCAAACACATAATTATAAATAGTAAATTTAGTGCAACTAAAAATATTAATGTGATCTCTTTAATTAGCCTACATACTGTATATGGCATAAAGCTGGTAAATAAAGAGAATGGGATATGGTTTTTTGCTTAAAAGAAGTGGTCCACTATGATATCATATTTTAAACTTATGTTCATGTGTAATAGATGTGTGAACATAAACAGCCAGCAGCTAGCTCTCTGCAACTCTCACATGGTCGCACACTGAGACTAAGCAGGGATGCGCCCGGTCAGTACCTGGATGGGAGACCACATGGGAAAGCTGGGTTGCAGCTGGAAGTGGTGTTAGTGAGGCCAACAGGGGGCGCAACCTGTGGTCTCTGTGGGTCCTAACGCCCCAGTATAGTGAAGGGGACTCTATGTTGCTCAGTGAGCGCCGTCTTTCAGATGAGACCCACACCTGCACACTGGTGGTGGATGAGGAGATCCCCCATTGTGTAAAGCGCTTTGAGTGTCTAGAAAAGCATTATATATGTAAGGAATTATTATTATTAAACATTTCTGAATGTAATAGGCTATAAGTTCAATGCAAAGGGAGACATTGGCTTTTCCAGAGTTAGCAAAGCCTACAGCGAACGAAGTTTGGAGACTACAAAAAAATACATCCGCGTTAATGATGTCATAAACCCTTCAGGTTATGTGCATACACCACGCGCAGTGAGGGGGTGTGGCCAGAGGCGCTGTAATGTTATAGCAGAGAAGGCTAAAGTGCGGTCCAAACGCTGCTATTTCTACAGAGCTTTTTCTGTTTCTGTATTTGGGCTTCCAAAGGACACAACACAAAGAGAGAAGTGCTTACAATTTAATTTTAATTATGTTCCAGAAAATTATTATAAAAAGACATAGCTAGCATTTGAGAAAGATCATTTCAGTTACACTGACTGACAGTATTTACACAGCAGAGGCAAAGTGTGTGCTAGTAGAGGCGTGACACATGTCATGTTATGTTAGCTGACCAATCAGAGCCTCTTTGGGGTGGGCTTTTGGAGGAACTAGGGAATATGATAGTCGTTGTCATGTTAGCTGAGTAGCAGTACATAATCAAAGTAAGATATATGAAAAAATGACGTGATTTTTTACAAATAAAGCATGAGCACATATTGCATTGCACCCCATAAACACAATCAAGTGTTAAAAATACACTTTGGACCACCCCTTTAATGTTTATTTAGAGTAAGGTATACTGCATTCTAGACCCAAATAGATTTAGTTAACTTCTTGATTGGTTCATTAAGCTAATGTTGCATAAATCCCAGTGCTATTTATTTGGTTTTGTGCCTTCAGCCAAAAGACTGCCTTGGGAATTCAATGAAACCACTAAATTATATAGCTGATCGCACAATAGACAACGGAAATATTGTGTTACATCCTCATGCTTTCCCCCCTTAAAATACTATTTATTACATAACACTTGATCCCCTTGTATTCCTGTCAGCAGTCGTCTGAAGATGTTGCTATAGCAACCTAAAATCTTGACGGCACATGATGCAGCCTAGTAGCACTTTTGTTCATGACACACAAAATGTGATACAGACCCAACAGAAGGTTTGTATAACTCGTGGTTCTCGCTATACAGACTGTCCAGTTGTGTGCCATTGTGCACAGTGCAAAAGGCCGTGGCCATCTGTGCTCAGCCTCTCCACGGGGGGTTGAATACATTTTAATAGACCTTATCTCATTGTCATCTTTAGAGCTTATGGGGCATGATGGATGGGGGAGGGAGGAGCCTCCTGCGCTTTATCCTGACAGAGGGGTTGAATTTGTGCCTTACAATTTGGGATTTATATAGGACTTATATGATATTATATTTAAATGCTGAAACAAGTGGAATTAATATAATGTAATGTAATGTAATGTAATGTAATGTAATGTAATGTAATGTAATATAATATAATATAATATAATATTATATTATATTATATAATATTATATAATATAATAATATAATATAATACATTATAATATAATATAATGTAATATAATATAATAGAATATTATGTAATGTAATGTAATGTAATGTAATGTAATATAATATAATGTAATGTAATGTAATGTAATGTAATGTAATATAATGTAATGTAATGTAATGTAATGTAATATAATATAATATAATGTAATGTAATGTAATATAATAATATAATATAATATAATATAATATAATATAATATAATATAATATAATATAATATAATATAATATAATAATGATATAATAATGATATAATATTATAATATAATATAATATAATATATTATAATATAATATAATATAATATAATATAATATAATATAATATAATATAATATAATATAATAATATAATATAATATAATAATGATATAATAATGATATAATAATATAATATAATATAATATAATATAATATAATATAATATAATATAATATAATATAATATAATATAATAATATAATATAATATAATATAATATAATATAATATAATATAATATAATATAATATAATAATATAATATAATATAATATAATATAATAATGAAATAATAATGATAATATAATATAATATAATATAATATAATATAATAATGATATAATAATATAATATAATATAATGTAAAATAATATAATTATATAATATAATATAATATAATATAATATAATATAATATAATATAATATAATATAATAATATAATATAATATAATATAATATAATATAATATAATATAATATAATATAATATAATATAATAATATAATATAATATAATATAATATAATATATTATAATATAATATAATATAATATAATATAATATAATATAATATAATATAATATAATATAATATAATATAATATAAATTTGCACAACAGTTAATGCATTTCTCAAAACAATTAGTCATTTGTGCAAATCATAGTAGCAGTTTCTCATTCCTTCCAACAAATTGCAAATGCTTTTGGACATGCATCAATTGCTTTCATACAACTATCTGCTGTTTGTAACATTATCATTTGCTTATGTCATGTCAGTCAAAATTAATTAAACTTGTAAATGCTGAATAGTCATTCCATATAAAACTAATAGTCCTCATTTCATTACTTGAGTCATTACATACAAACATGTTGAACTAGTTGTCAAAATCTGTCAAGCAAATTTTATTTTAAAAAATGTAAATCTTTTTTTTCGTGAAAATGTCTTCTAAATTGAACATTTTCATGAATGATTTACAGACCTGTGTATGTTGTAGGTTCAGTTCCAATATGTACTGCAATATTGTTTACAGTTGTGCACAGCTCTACTCAAAGGAAGTTTATGTTTGTTGTAAATAAGGGTGTATTTATTCTTTTGCACAATGCTGTAAATAAATTAGAATTGCAAAGAGCATCTGTGGTAAAAATGTGAAACGTACATATTCAGTGTCTTGTACTCAAATACCTCACTAAATGCAGCGATGTCTAACTTTAGCTTTCAAATGGCAGAGCAAATAGTATATAGTGTAGAGTATAGCTGTCTGGAGCAGTTTCCGGAAGTGTCACCAAAATCTGACTTTTTTGCATTGGAAATAATGTACAGAGTAAACTGTCATAATGAAAACTTGACAAAGCCATTTGACTATGTTGTTCATAAACAATGGTGTCAGGACTTTTCATCTTGATCAGGCACGTGCAGAGGTGGGGGCTTTGGGTGCTTGAGCCCCTGCTCTTTTTTCTCCTGGAGAGAAAGTGCCCTTTTTTCCTGGGGATAATTATTTTTTTAATACTAATAATAATATAATATATGTATAAGTTAATGTGTGTTCTTTTAAGAACAGCTTTCTCTTTCAGACAATAAAAAACAAAATTTTATGTATATCTTGGTTTTAAAAACAAATACCATGAAAGTCAATGGTTACAGGTTTCCTGCTTTCTTCAAAATAATATTTTGTGTGTTCGACAAAAGAAAAAAAAAGTCAAATAGGTTTGGAACAAGTAAAAGTTGAGTAAATGGTGCAGAATTTTCAGTTTTGAATGAACTATCCTTTTAAGGGTGAGTATATGGTGAATTTAGGATGAAATCTCCTTTATTATATTTTATTTATTTATATTAAGTACAATTATTATTATTATTATTATTTAATAAAAAGTGCCCCTTTTTTCCACTTGAGCCCCTGCCCCTTAAAAGGTCTCTGCACGTCCCTGATCTTGATGAAACTGACACTTTCATTGACATCAATACTTGCTTTTGAGGATGAGCTCTCCATTTTGAGCAAGTGACACGCTTTTGCAGGTTATCAGCTAGGTTTTGCAGTTTGTATTGTTTTGAGAAATGCATTAACTTCTGTGCAAATGTAAATAGTGTTGTGAGAAATGCACCAAAGCGACTGAGAAAAACTGTAAATGCAATTAAATAAAAAAGTAATTTAGTGAGAATTACAGACAGACAGACAGACAGACAGACAGACAGACAGACAGACCAACAGATAGATAAAAAAGAAACAAAAAGACATAGACTTTGACAAAGACTTATTTTGACTAAATGTAAATGATATTTCATATTCTTAGATAGATAGATAGATAGATAGATAGATAGATAGATAGATAGATAGATAGATAGATAGATAGATAGATAGATAGATAGATAGATAGATAGATAGATAGATAGATAGATAGATAGATAGATAGATAGTTATTAAAATAGTATTTGTATTAAACAGTATATAAATTACTGTTACAATAATGTAATTAATGCAGGACTAAATCTATCAAATTAGTTTCTTAATTTACAGAAAAGGAAAGCCAGTTGAATAGTAAACTATAGACTTTATTAAATGTCTTATAATATATTCAACACATTTAAATCCAACATCATTACATCAGATTAAAAAATATATTTGAAACGTAAGAATTAAACAAAAGTATAATAGCTACATATGTTTTCCATTCCACCCCCCCGTAAATATAGCCAGTGATGTTTTTTGTTCCAGCATCTGCGCCAGATGTTTCAGCCAACCAGCGGCCATGATCATCGGCTTCTGTGAGTGGGAGGAATCCGAGCAGCGGCGGAGGATGATGATGCTTATGGCTGTCACATCCAGAGGACCACCAGACACCTCAAACCTGTGATGTTAAAATCCACTGCGGCAACTGAACGATGGCCTTGCCTGGCGCTTTCGTGGGGCTCATAGTGGGTACGTATAGAGACCTAAGACGACGACACGGGGAGAAATACTCGCTCTTTTCCGCTGCAGTGATTGCTAGCCTAATGGCTAACGGGATAGCGTTCGTGCTCATTACATCATGGTTAAACCGACTGGGAGTTAATCGTTAATTCAACGCGGAGATACGGTGAAGCGACTGTATTACACGTTGTTGACGTTAATAATTATTCTTCAAGAAGTATTATAACCTTACATGCAGTCTGCCATCGTATACTGTAGCTAAATCACAACAATATAGTTATAACGTTACACATTTGGTTCTTTTCCACAAACAACACGAATTTCATGTAATATTTAGACGCCCTTTTTTCTCAGTGAGCTGTTTTCTCATGTTGTTCCCACTGTTTGTCCTATTTGTACGTTTTAAAGTCGTAATTGTTCGTTCTGTCAGTGGCAAAAACGACCAAACCCGGGCTTTAATCGACTCCAAACAGAGATCTGTGTTTTACAGTGGCGGTGAGTGATTGGAAATACTGGCGGTGTCTCAAAAACTAGTGTGCTGCCTTCCCTGTAGTAGTGATTCATTTCACTGATTTGGATCTTTTAAAATCCTTTCATTTTTTTTACCCAGTGGGATTTCTGCAGGTTATGCTACATGATTAAAATATATTTCAACAAAACAATTATATTTGTTGTTAATTTACTCACCCTCAGGTCTCCTATGTGTCTTTTTTTTTAGTAAAACATTAAAGATGACTCTTTTTTTAGCCAAAACATTTGGTGATGCAAATGGAAATTAACAGCTCCCAGTACTTTGCAGGCATGGGACGATAACCGTTTTAAGTCAAGGTTTTAAAACCGCCAACATTTTCTGTAATACCGTTCCTAAGGTATGTGTAAGATTTTTTATTTACATTTTTATTTTTAGGACAACAGTATCTCCAGCAGAAAAGATCCAAAGATGCCGTTTTAAATTGTAAAGAAATCTGTGTTTTTGAAACTAATGAAGACAGCAGAGGTCAATGATTTGTTTTAACTATTTAGCCTTACATGTTTACTGCTCCAAAATATTTTAAATGTTTCACAAAATAAAATATATTGTTTTCAAAGGGGGAAAAAGTTTTAGTTTTTTACCCAGACATTTAAAAAGAATATATTTTAGAGAAGTAATCACAAAACCATGAAACCATGATATTTTTATCCAAGGTTATGATACCTTCAGAATCCTATACCAGCTCTTGCCTAGTACTTTGAGAGGCAAAAAAACAGGCAAATTCAGGCAAAACGTCATCATGTGCAGGCAGGGGCGGATTTAGTGATTTTGGGGCCCTAAGCAATTCCAGCCATAGGGCCCAAGTCCTGAAATGCACTTTTTCTACTTTTATTTAATTTTTATTTATATTGCTGTTTTTTAGATATCACTCAATCTTAAATGATTAGTTTTTTCAAAATTAATTTACAACTAAAAATAATAAATCTATATTTTTTTTATAAATTATATGAACTGCTCCATAATGGATATTTTATTTTGTAATATTATTAATATAATTACATAACGTTACATTATTATAATAATATAATTTTCGACTGTATATTAAATAATATTTAATTACCTTAAAATTGTATTTCAAAATATCTTTAACTTTTACCATACAAAATACAGTGGAAAACGATGTTATATATAGTTTATAGCTATAATTTATACTTCTAGATATTTTTGGGGGGGCCCCAGATTTCCCTAATCGGCCGATTACCTCGCTTATTGGTTAAATCCGCCCCTGTGTGCAGGTTCAGTACCATTTGCCAGGGCTGTGGATTACAGGTGATTATGTTGTAAATACTTCAATGTATACTTCAAAGTCAAATACACTTTCTTGCACAGACCAATCGTTTCACTTAATTTTCTTGATTTATTATCAGGGGACAGTTATTCATTTTGGTAACACTGTAAGTGTTTAAGTACTCACTAACTAATGGCTTATTACCTGCCTATTATTAAGATATTGCCTGTTTATTAGTACTTATAAAATACATATTCTGCCTGATCTTATTCTACATTCATAATCCTACTCAATACCTGAACTTACTGTACCTAATTACGATTATTGAGCAGAAAATTAAGTTATTTTAGCTAAAAGACAGTTAATGATACAGTGCTCAGCATATTTAAGCACACCCCATTTTGAAAATGAATATTTTTTATCTATTTCTTTGTGAATATAGGCGACGTATTTTGGTGCATTTAAACAAAACAGATTTATTAAACAGATATATTTATTAAAATAATATTTTAGTCACCAAACATATTTAAAAATTAAAAGATAATACAATTAAATTCAAGCAAAATATTGCAAAAATAAATTACAACCTACAAATTAAAAATAATTTTTGCTTCTCTTGATTTTTCCTCTTTTTAAATTTTGTATTTGATATTTTTCTATAACATTTATTTGGTTGTACTAGTTTTTTGAACGTTATTGTAAGTTATTTTGTTGGATAAGCTCCAGATTTGCCCTCAGTACTGACTTATCTAATGTATATGCACAAATATAATATTGTATAGCTTCCTATTAAAAATATGAATTTAAAAGATAGATTTGTGAGGGGAGTACATATGTTGAGCAATGTATGATATTAGCGAGAATTGTTGGCCTTAATTTTTATTTGCCAGTATATTTTGACTCATAAAGTGCCTGTAGCCATTAACTTGCATTTTATGAATCACCAAGGATGACGTTTTCTGCTTAAATGGCCTGAGGGTGATTAAATAAATAGCAGTTTTTTATTTTTGGATGAACTATCGCCTTTAAAGATTACTTCAGTACAGCAAGTCATTCACAAACATTGCACTAAAGGCATGCATAGCACAAAAAGTTTGACGTGCATGCAATGCTGACTAGGTAGGCAGCTCACTAGGTTTTTCAGGCAAAGCTGATGTGTTTGAAGTGATCATAACACATGCACAGCGTTTTCCTGTGCAAAGCTTTTTGGGCTTAACACCTGCCAACCTGCTGAATCGCCACCCTGTATAATTCACCTCCCTCTTGACTCTTTTGAAGTAGAACAAGAAGAACTACTCCATTAACAAAACCACTCTTTTGTGTATTATAACATGCTGTACCTCAAGGATGCAACGGCTAATGTATAACAGTTTTATTTACATATTGTTTGATGTGCATAATATATTTATAATTTCCCGTGCAGCAGTATTAATGAATGCATTTCTATTTAAATCATAATATTCACTGTTTTAAGTATATAATAAATGAAAATCGGTATTACCTGATAAACGGCCGGCTTGAGGGAAGCATTCTCTCGCTTCTCCTTGACTGTGTTCCCTGCTACAGCTTAGTCATGACAAGCTGACCCAGTTTTGTGCACAACTCTGATCTCCAGGCGCAGTACTTTGAACAGTTTGACGTCTTCGCGATCATGCAATTAGACTGTACTGCTTTGCAACGAATTGTGAAGTGCATGAATTCCCCTTGACCGGAAAAAAAAGGAGTCAACACAGAGCTGATTCGACAGTTCAGTAGGACATCCCTGACTGTGTCACGGAAAAGAGAGGGAGTGAAAGAGAAAGTGTTTTTTCTTAGTTGCCACATGATGAATTTCTTCATTTGGGTCCACACAAGGTCATCCCATAAAAATCATAAACCAGGATTAGCTATTTCTACTGCAGGGCCTGCATGTGTGTGTTCACTCTGCGCATTAATTGGTGTCACAAAGTTTGGCATTAACCATTAATAGTTGATCTATTAGAATATAATGCATCACCTTCAGTTTGCCTTGAGTTCACTAGTACTCACATAGTCTCTGGGATGTGGTTTTGTTGCTCCCAGGTTTATATGGGCTATGGTCGCCCACAGGGTGACAGAATAAACCATCTGGCGCTCTAATTATACAAGGCTTGCATCTGTGGCCCTCTATACCTACAAAACCACAGCCATCAACATCACAGAAACAGATCAATACCCCACTATGGGTGAAACCATTAGTAGTGACACAGCTGCTCACCACAGGCCCCGTTATACTGAATGTTTAGCATGAATAGTGAATGTTAGCATGAATGTTTGTCATGCGAGGATTTCCCTAGGCATTAAATTATAGATATTTGTATAATCTTACAGCAATGTTGGACCAAAACATTTGTCTGCTTGCAAATACATCATTAGCTATGTTTCCATCCACCTATTTGTATGCGCATTTTGGATTATTGCATAACAAAAAACTTGATGAAAAGTCTTAGGATGCGCATACATTTGTTTATTTCTTTATTATTTTTTTTATTGTATGCCCACATTCACAAAACATTAACATCAAAATGCATAAATTTGTTACAGTGTACAGTCTTAAAAATGGAAAATAACAAAGAAATTAATATAAAAAACATAAATAAATAAAAATAAAGTACAATTACACCATTTTAGAGCCGTCTTAAGATGCGCATACATTTCTGAACATTTGAAGTTTTGCGTAACTGAGTAGGATAAACTTTTTATTCGATAAGAAAAAATGCACATAAGCTACAATGGAAACGCAAACACATTAAGGCCCAATCCTAATTCTACCCCTTAGCCCCTGTCCCAATTCTCTTTAGCTTGAAGGCGTAGGGCTAAGGGGTAGGGGTGGATAGCCCTTCGAACAAAGATTTTTCAGGACCACACTCGAAACCAAGGGGTAAGAAAATTTCCCAGAATACACCAGCCACAACGGCAGGATAGTTGCATCCGGAAGTAAGGAGATCCACAAATTAGTATTTTTTGTCATTATTCCGAATTTTTACAACAAACAAGCACATGTTTTAATACATTCATAACCGCGTTTGTGTTTTATCGTCATGCTTTAAAAAAAAACCAGCTAAAATAAAAACCGCCAAATTTCACCATCTATAATCCATAATCATAACTCTTGTATAGCAGTCCCACAACATTCTGACACTCGATGACACTCGAATATCCTGTCAGAAAAAGGGAATGGGCTGCTATAATGTCTGCTATAATGTTAATGTTGTTTTTGGTGTGTTTACATAGATCAGTGGTTCTCAACTCCAGTCCTCGGGCCCCCCCGCCCTGCACATTTTGTGTCTCTCTTATTTGACACACAAGGATCAGTTCATGGATCTCGCTGTTAATGAGCTGATGATCTGAATCAGGTGTATTAAGTAAGGAAGACATACAAAATGTGCAGGGCAGGGGGGCCCGAGGACTGGAGTTGAGAACTACTGACATAGATAATTATGGCCACTGTGTAAATGCACAGTACAGTTACGAGCTTATTGCCACATTAGATCATTATGATAACAGGATATATGCCTTCAGTGATTTCCTACAGATAAATACCAAAAAATAACACAACTGGAATAACTACAGCAGACACGATCATCTGATCTCATATGAAAAAAGAGATCATGATGACATCTGATGACGTGTGCAGGTGCTGTAGTTCTGTCCCAATTCTTAGGGGTAAATTTTGAAGCCCTTCCCCTTCACACTCGGTTTTAAGGGCCAAGGGGAAGGGGTAGGGGTACAAAAATAGAATTGGGATTGGGCCTCATAAGTCATGTGATTTCATAAAGAGATCATGTGATGCTAAAAATAGGTGCGATGGACCACATTAATAGACAAACTAGCAGGGGTGCGTTTCCAAAACCTATTATTAGCCAGTTGTTACAAACATAGTTAATTGATTTGGGGTTTTCCAAATCCGTCATTGCAATGAACATTCTCAAACTGCGTCACAAACTTGTATACTTGCCGCGCAAACTTGTAGAGCTGTAGTTAGAAGCATTCTTAGTTGTGTTCTATTCCCAGTTATCTTCCCTATGTCCTATTCCTTTCAAACGTTCCAACATTTAAACTTGGAGTGATTAAAAAAATAAACATTAACCCTTTGTGCACTACTTGACATTTTTGGATTGAACAATATACTGACACAACTCTGATAAATATTATGATAACCTATGATAACGATAACCTATGAATAAAAGGTTAACCAAGTGGTTATGATGCCTGTTAAAGGGTTGAAGTCATCTCTCTTAGGTGTAATTTGCTTTGAAAGTATTTTTTACAGTTGAGTATTAGCGATCTTCATATTGACAATTGCATTTTCTTCGTAGTGCACTTTGAAATCATTTACGCCATTTTGAATGCAGCCATGGCTCATGATGAAGGCTATAGCTAAACTAATAATTAAAAGCGTATTTTACGTCTCCAAAGCTTGTGAAAACAAAAATATATAGCATAAGTTAATGGTTTTAATTTACAGGTTATTTATTAAGAAATGTATCTGTACATGGGCCTGTTGGTTAAAACATGTCTGCAGTGGTTTAAATATCAAATTGTACAAAAAAAATAATAATAAAATAAAAAAATAAACAATATCCTACTTAATAATAATAATAATAATTATTATACGTGGTTCAGACGATAGATCTGCGACAAAGCAACTATGGTTTTGGGAAACACTCGTCACTACATTGTTCTTTTCCCAAACAATGCATTGTACTATGATAGTTCAGCCGTGAGTTATGTCGTTGTTTGGGAAGCGCACCCCAGGTCGACCGCATTGTAAAACATCATTGTTTTGGTCTTTCTAAAAAGCCTTAACTGTTTCAGTATTATATTATTATTATTATCTCCAGAACTGTCTTGAGCATCTGCGCTCTGCGTATTATGCCTTCAAACGCCACCACGCAGTCATTGTGTGTCGGCATGATTTTTTTTACAGTCTATTGTTGGCATCAAATCATTAAATAAGTAAAATACTCACGTAGCTTTTCCTACCACAGCAAATTGCATTCTTCTTTTTGCTATTTGACAATTTTTGTTTTATATTGCCAGGAAGTGATGATTTTGTTCTCTTCGACTTGCATTATTTGCAAATTTTTTATCCGATATTCCAGTTTTGCGTGTAAATTTAGTTTGCATCTTTGGATGCAAACTTAGCTATTGAGGCTGTTTCAGTAATTTCTTGAAAATGTAACTAAAATTACATTTATAGTCTTCTTAGGTAGCAAATCTGATTAAATATACAGTCAAGCCCGACATTACACACCACAGCACAGGGGTATGAATCATTTCACACTTGACTGTACATATTGAAAATATCTTAATATTTTTCAAAATTTTAAGCGCAGTCTATAGCAGTGTTTCTCAACCACATTCCTGCAGGACCACCAACACTGCATGTTTTTTTTTGTTACACCCAACACAGGCTCATTGTAAAAACGCACTCCCTATGCATTTCTGGAGAGCGCAAATTATGTAGCCAGAGCTATGTATGGCTGCATTTCGTCTTTAAAATGAACGATACGGGATGGTAAGATATTGACGATGGCTTCTGTTTCTTTTCACGCTACCGGCTGACCGCTTGTCTCCATGTGGACAGCTTTTCCACTGTTACCGGTTTGCTTAGTAGCTCGCTGCATATGTCAGTGGACTTGGGACGCAGAGATGAGTTGACCGCGGCAATGGGGTTCGAGTTAGGCAAAGAATGATTCCAGAAAGCAGCTAAGACAAAAACAAAAGGCTAAAAAATAAATGAATCAGGTAAATAAACAGGGTGAAAAGGTGGTAGATCTGAAAACGTGGTAAAAAACTTTTCTTTTTCTGGATTTTTTTACATCAAAATACTATTGTTTGGGTTTAGGAACGGGAGTGATCGGGACAATCGGTGCTTTTAAAACACTGTTGGGTTTAGGGAAGGAGGAGGGTGGGTCAGTCGATCGGTCAGTCAGTCAGTCAGTCAGTCAGTCAGTCAACAGCGGCCTCTGGTGGATTTACGCGAAAACAGTAGGAGCGAATGGCACTCGCAAGTGAACTTTGAGATCTGAAAAAGCGTACACAGCGGCCTCTGGTGGATTCGCAAAAAAACAAACGTACCTCCTGGGACGTATTTAGCGATCTCCAGAAATGTATATAGGGGTACGTATCACTAATGAGCCTGGGTTGGTCACACCCAATACAGGTCTTTCAGTCTCTGCTAATGAACTGGGGATCTGAATAAGGTGTGTTTGGTTAGGGAGTCACGGAAAATGTGCAGAGCTGGTGGTCCTCCAGGAGCATGGTTGAGAAATACAGGTCAATAGTACTGATGTCTTTGTGCTGAATGATTGTTATGCATCATGTGATGATGATATGATCATCAATACACCAATACAACATTATTTTCTGCAATGATATAGCACAAAAGTCAGATTCCTGAAATAAAAAAATATTTAATTAAATTAAATATAACATTAACTAATGAACTTTAAAAACAGTCCTGTTTTGGACTCATGTGTATATGCTTTTGTTGTTGAACCCATCTGCACTAATTCAGCTTCTTTTTAAAGCAGTCAGGTTTAGTAGCTGAATTAGCACAGGGAAACTACATTACCCATGGCTCTGCATGGAAATTTCCAATAATCAGAGAGTCAGAGTGAGCACAGCACAGCAGCAACACATATATTTAGTTCCACCCAGTTTGATTTGTTTGTTGATGTTTCAAAAGATTACTTTATCTTTACATGCTCGTATTCATGTCAGCTCTCTTGTGTAATCCATTTCTGTGTTTCATCTGAACTTCCAGATGTGCTCACTCTCATTTCTAAAAGCTCTATATCATTACTGTCAGCTTAAAGGGATAGTTCACCCAAAAAGGAACAATCTGTCATCATTTACTCACCCTTTAGTTTTTTGTTCTACACAAAAGGAGATATATTGAAAAAAGTTGTAACCATTGACTTTCATAGTATTTGTTTTTCCTACTATGGAAGTTAATGGTTACAGGTTTCCAACATTCTTCAGTATATCTCCTTTTGTGCTCAACAGAACAAACAAACAAACAAAAAAAGAAAAATATATACAGTTGAAGTCAAATTTATTCGCCCTCCTGTGAATTTTATATTCTTTTTCAATTATTTCTCAAGTAATATTTTATGAAGCAACGAAATTTTAACAGCATTTCCGATAATATTTTTTCTTCTGGAGAAAGTCTTATTTGTTTTATTTCAGCTATAATAAAAGCAGTTTTTACATTTTAAGGTCAATATTATTAGCCCACTATTTTTTTTTGGATTGTCTACAGCAGCGGTCTCCAAGCTTTTTTATCACCGTGGGCTGTGTCAACTATTGACAATTTTTCTGCGTAGTCTATGGTGTACGTGGAATGCTAGGTGACCATCAACCATTTTCTCAAAGGATGACAAGCTGCTCTTTGGAGAAACTTAATAAGCACTGCCGTGTTTTGTGTGTTCTGTGTTTGTGTGAGATAATTAGTCTACCGAAATCAATCAGTTCTCTTCACGTGACTTATAGTGCTCTCACAGCATTCTGAAAGGTGCGAGCTATGCGTGCGCAAGCTGTGCGCCTCCATTTGCACGCAGAAAACACATATTATGTGAACAAAGCCACTGTCATTTGCGATCTCCAGCAGTTAATCTTCTTGTACAGACATGATGGATTCACCTTATTTGTTGACTAATGGTTTGCGGATCCATTCCTTGGCAGTTTGTGGGTCCTTCACTAGGCCTTTTCCTCTTCGCAAAGAAGCTTTCCAAAATGGTCTGGTTCTTACTCATTTTGTTAGCTTGTGGGTTACATTTTGGCGTTCAGGTGCCCGAGATGTAATCGAGAGAATACGCTCATTTTTCAAAATAAAAGATTTTTCAAAATAAAAGATTGTTCAGACTCAGATAATAAAAAAATGAAAATAATTAATGATTTCTTGTGCGGCCCGGTACCAATTGATTCACGGACGGCTACCAGGGTTGGATACTAGTATCCTAAAAAATCTAGTAAAATATTATGCACTGTCATCATGGCAAAGTTAAAAGAATTATTACAAATGAGTTATTAAAACTATCATGTTTAGAAATGTGTGAAAAAAATTAAAACAGAAATTGGGGGAAAAATATACAGGGGGCTAATAATTCAGGAGGGCTAATAATTCTGACGTCAAAATATGGAACAAGAAAAGGGTGAGTAAATGATGATAAATTTTCATATTTGGTAAACTATCCCTTTAATGTGTTTGAGAGATTCACAGCCCCCATGTGAGCACGCACTGTGTCTCTGGGAGCTGTTTTGTACACCGTAAAACCCAACATTCAACTTTATCAAATGAAATGAGTGTAGTCAACTCAACATTTACTGAAAGTTAATTCTACTCTTTTAAAAAGAGTTTTGAATTCAGTGTTGAAGGTAATAAGTTAATTAAATACCTCATTACTAAATGGAGTAAGTTCACAGTTCTCGTTAGGATTAGTTTTTAAACTTAAATGGTTTGTTGCAATCAAAATGGTTTGAATTGCCTTAACTTTTTGGGTTTTTACAGTGTATCTGAAAGTGTAAAGAGATTTGGCATTTGTGTAGTGCATCTCTGCATTAGATTTCTCCCATTGCAGCACACTCTCCTGTGGAGATTAAGAAAAAAACAATCATCTCTCCTGTATCTATTATAAACTACTGCCTATAAATAATGATTGAATGGTGTGTATGTGTTGCACTGGAGAAAGGGGTTTGATGTGCAGAGAACAGAATGGTGTGTGTGTGAGATGCATTGAGCGTGAAGCCTTTTGAGATTGTGAGTCACTATACTATCGTCCACCAGCCAATGAGTGGCCCAAGACACGTTCTCCCACTCGCTCACATAACAGATTCTCACATACTCCCACACTGAGGGTTTTTAGACGAAAGAAACACACCCATGTTATATAAATGCGTTAAAAATAAGTACAAGTTCAAATGGACAGAGTATTGGAAATAGAGAGAAATGCAAAGATAAGCTGTAAGTTTTGTTCACACAACACCATTTTTAGGTAAAATGTCAAACTTTTATGCATTTTGACAGCGTTTTAGAAGATTTAAAATAGGAACTTTTGGAAACGTGTTTTAAAATGCATGTGTTTTGATTGTCATTCACTCAAAAATGGACTTTTGCTGCTTGTTCAAACTACTTTTTTAAAATGAGCTGAATCAACACAATTCTTGAGCTTTTTTGGGACAACTTAATTGTTTTATGTTCAATGAGCTTACTTTTAAAAAAAACAATTAAGTTAAATTAATTGATTTGTGTTGGGACAACATGAAGTAATTGTGTGAAACCCAGCATTTTATACATTGTTAAGATTTTTGCAAAATAAAGTGACATCATGCATTGTAAAAAAATCCTAGTTGCCTCAAATGAACCTTATGAGTCATTTTAACTTAAAGGGCACCTTTTTAACTCCTTTTACAAGGTGTTAGGTAAGACTTTGGTGTCTCCAGAATGTGTCTGTAAAGTTTCAGCTCAAAATACCCATCAGATTATTTTTTATAGCCTCTAGAATCTGCCAATTTTGGTGTCTGAGTACAGTGTAGCTGTTTTTGTAGCCTTTGGCTTTAAATTCGCATTACAACAGATAAACAGCAGTCAGTGATAGAGACAGACACGGATGAAGCTTAAATACAGCTCATTAGTCAAAAATACCAAGTAAGTTTATTTCATGTATTTGTGGTGGAGTTTATTTAAGCCTTTCTGAAATGATGAAACACACACAAATACAGTTTTAGTACACACCTATATATTAGTGTTTACTGACACCATGCAACCGTGGTGATTATAGTGGTTAAGAATTACATAGAGATTTTACTCTCTTTATTACAAACATGCTCTGTTTTAAAAACGTTTCAAACTTATAAAACTTACAAAAATCACAGGGAGTTAAAAACAAATATTTTAATCCCAGTTTATTTGCAAAAAAAAATTTCTGTGGACATGTGTATACATTATAGAAACATGGCACCTGTCAATCAATTTGGTGGGCGGGGAAAACCGCACTTCTATGTCACACGCTTGCGGTGGGCCTCAAAAAAGAGACTTGTTGTGTTTCTATCACTCCAATATGGCTGTGGAGTGTGGACACACTATACCTACAGGTAGTTTTGTCCAAACAGCTTCCAAAAGTTGATTTTCATCATAGGTGCCCTTTAATTTACATAAAACTGACTTAAAACAGCTTGCATGACTTAAAAACATGATTAACTTAGTTAACATAAAAACACTTCCTCATAGTATTTGTTTTTTTCACAAATTTGTTTAGTGTATATGCATTAGTAATTTTTTTTTATTACAATTAGCATTGTAAACACCTGTTGCAAATATATCTGACAGGATTTTTTAAGTGTCATTGTAGCCTTAAATATTGTCTGCACAGAAATTGTAGTAAGAGAATTTTGTCTGCTATTTTACATACGTTGCTCTAAATAACTCTTTTGTCTTTTTTCCCATCCGCTCCAGTGGTCACCATCCTCTCTAAGTCGCACGCGGACCGCAACGTTTATCCTTCTGCTGGAGTGCTTTTCGTACATGTGCTTGAGCGGGAATACTTTAAAGGAGAGTTCCCACCATATCCAAAAGCAGGTATATTTTCTTCCTGCTTAATAATATGCTTATACAGTATTATAGTATTATTACTAGTCTATAAATCACTAAATGGCCCAGGACCTCAAAACATTACAGATATGCTCGCTGAATACAAACCTAACAGATCACTGAGATCATTAGGATCAAATAAATTAGAAATTCCAAGAGTTCAGTCAAAGCAGGATGAATCCAGCGTTGTGAAAGTGTTAAAAAAAATAGCGTATACTTGTACATTGTTTTAATTCTGTAAATTGCAGATGTGAAATGATAAATATATTGATAAAAATATATAATAGTAGCTTTATGAAAGTATAATTTGCAATAAAGCTCAGCCTGTCATGTCTTATTGCTAAAGTAAAAATGTACTTTTTCTATTTCAGGTGATACGAGTAATGACCCCATCACATTTAACACTAACCTCAGAGGTTTTCCAGACAGGCCTGGATGGCTGCGATACATTCAGAGAACCTCACATAGTGATGGAGTCCTGTACGGCTCTCCCACCGCTGATCACGTGGGCAGACCAACCATCATTGAGGTGTGTTATTGTGTATACAACACACTTTGTTCTGTTACATCTGACCACATGTACTCTACATTTTCAAAGTTAAGGGTTAGTAGTTAGGTGTTCTTGAAAAGTTGGATAACTAGTTAGGGGTTCTTTAAAACATTATGCCATTGAAACATGTCATTCTAAATGCAAAAGGAAAATATTTCATCTTCAGGACATATCATTAAATATTTTGATGAAATTAGAGAGATTTTTGTCACTCTATTAAACATTATTTCACCCAAAACTTGAATGTTTATAAAAATTAAATCCACATGACTTGAGCAGATTAATTGGAGTCTCCTCAAGGGTTTTACTGACATATAAACACAATCAGCTTACAAGATTCATTCATATGTTTATATTTTAGTTAGGAAGTTTGTTTTACACTCAAGAACCAGTTCATTCATATCATGCAGAAAATGTGTCAAGCAGGTCAGACATTGATTGATTGATTGATTAATTGATTAATTGACTGGTTGGTTGACTAGTTGGTTGGTTGGTTGGTTGGTTGGTTGGTTGGTTGGTTGGTTGATTGATTGATTGATTGATTGATTGATTGATTGACTGGTTGGTTGGTTGGTTGGTTGGTTGGTTGGTTGTTTGGTTGATTGATTGATTGACTTGTTGGTTAGTTGGTTGACTGGTTCGTTGATTAGTTGATTGATTGGTTGGTTGATTTATTTGTTGGTTGGTTGTTTGATGACTGGTTGGTTGGTTGGTTGACTGGTTGATTGATATATTGGTTGGTTGGTTGGTTGGTTGTTTAGTTGATTGATTAATTGACTGGTTGGTTGACTGACTGACTGACTGACTGACTGGTTGGTCATTGATTGACTGATGGATTGATTGATTGATTGATTGACTGACTGGTTGGTTGATTGACTGGTTGGTTGGTTGGTTAGTTGATGATTGATTGGTTGGTTGGTTGGTTGGTTAATTAGTTGGTTGATTGATTGGTTGGTTAGTTGGTTGACTGGTTTGTTGGTTGGTTCACTGGTTGGTTCACTTGTTGGTTTATAGATTGGTTGGTTAGTTGATTGTTTGATTAACTGATTGGTTGGTTGATTGATTGACTGATTGGTTGGTTGGCTGATTGGTTAGTTAGTTGACTGGTTGGTTAGTTGGTTGATTGATTGACTGGTTGGTTGATTAGTTGGTTCACTGATTGATTGATTAATTGACCGGTTGGTTGGTTGATTGACTGGTTGATTGATTGATTGATTGACTGGTTGGTTGGTTGGTTAATTGACTGGTTGATTGATTGATTGATTGATTGATTGATTGATTGATTGATTGATTGATTGATTGATTGATTGATTGATTGATTGATTGATTGATTGATTGGTCGGTTGACTGGTCGGTTGGTTGGTTAATTGATTGATTGATTTATTGATTGATTGATTTATTAATTGATTTAAAACAAATGATTCAAGAGTTATAGTTTTGGGTGAATAGACTAATATTTCATAAATTTATATTTTTGTTTATGTTCTGAAAAGCTTTATAGGTTTTGAGCAACAATTTCGTAATGTTCATTTTGTGGCGATTTACACCTTTAATCCTACCAACTCCACACTTGTGAGTTAGTCTTTTTGCAGAACTTTTGCACAGATTCAAAATCATCAAGTTTTAAATCTATCTTTTTGATGCTAGAAAAATAGAAGGTAACAGTCAGGGCAAAGTTGAATTTGTATGCATGAGAATGCTTAGCTCCTCTTTGTGTATTGTTCAGGCTTTAGATTCATGTAAGGATTTGGCTTTGTTATTCTTCTTTACCCCTGAGAAAGTGTATGTGTTTGCATCTGGTTCTGACATTCTCTGCATGGTATGAATGTAAAGCTGCCCTGAGCCGGGCTTAAACTTTCCCTCTTGCGTGTTGCAGATTACCGCGTATAATAAACGCACTTTTGAAACCGCCAGGCACAACTTGGTCATAAACATCATGTCTACAGAAGGTGAGAGTTTTGCTTTAACAAATGGTATTGTAACATGCAGCTATATGCTCAAAGAAAGACTCTGTTGTTTGACTGCAAATCTTAATCCAAAAGTGTGGAAAGCATGCATTTGTGATATTTCACGCTCATTAATCTACCAGCCAGACTTGGGGGTAAGTAACACTGTTGGAAAAGCTGACAGATTATAGTATGCTTGTACAAACTACTTATTTAAAATGAGCTGAAACAACACAATTCTGGAGATTTTTTGGGGGAAACTTTTACATTTGTTAAGTTAAGTAAATTGATTTGTGTTGGGTCAACATAAATGAATAATTTGGAATACCTTCGATCTTTTAAAGTAGGATTCAGCATATTCACCAAAGCAAATTGTACACAAATATTTGTTGTCTCAATTACAGGATGATCTGCTTTGCGTTGGCATTATATGTTCTGAAATCTGTGTTTAGCTTTAATCCGTGCTACTGTTTGAGTACAGATGTGACCTTTCTGACGCAGTCCACCATCTGCCATCTCATCCATAAAGAGACACTTCAAAATGACTGCCAACATATTACTCAACTGCTGTGTAACCTAGTTTGGGTTACTTCTAATTCATGTGTTTGCTCTCTGGCAGAGTTCCCCCTGCCATATCAGGCTGAGTTCTACATCAAGAACATGAATGTTGAGGAGATGTTGGCCAGCGAGGTGCTGGGAGATTTTCTGGGTGCTGTCAAGAACGTGTGGCAGCCGGAGAGACTCAATGCCATCAACATCACTTCAGCGCTGGACCGGGGTGGACGAGTGCCGTTACCCATCAATGACCTGAAAGAGGGGTGAGACCTAAATATAGACTGACATTTATTTAGAGTCCCAAACCGGAAGCTGTGACAGTTTATTTTTCATATTGTGATGCAGTTTCTAGAGAAACGGAATATTAAATAAGAAAACAGTGGGCGTGGCTTGTTTTTTCTGCTGAGAGCTGATTGGCTGTAGTACAGTAGGCATTTCATTCAGAAAGATTCGGGAAACGTATTTGGGGAGAGTTATTACAACCTAATAGACACCTCCTCCCCATCATTTCTGTTTGTAGTCACAACACTGACAGGTGGAGGGGCGTGGTTAAGTATGTTATCCACGCCTAATACCTCAGACAGACGTAATCTAAGAATTTAACTGAAAACAGGTGCAAGTGAATTTACAGATTTCAATTAAAGATTACAAGGGCTGACCTTTTTTTTTCTTAATGACATGCACAGATGTTCACCACAACTAGCAATGTGAGCTAGCAAAATCAAAATGGTTAGTTTTGATTTCATGTGTACTTTAAAAGTTGCTAGTTGTGTGCAAAATGTATTTTCTCCAATAATATTATCTATGTTGTTTTAAAGTGGACATGAAACGGAAGTTAATACTGAGCTTTTTTTCCACTATTGAGACGTACATCCACCTAAAATGGTGCTGAAATGAGGTAAAAATGTAGGCCAGTGCATGATTTCTTTCTTTGGGAACTGATTGGATTGTTGAAAGACAGGGTTGCTAATAAAAGTATGGAAGACTGACAAATGGATGAGGGCGAGATTAAACAAGACATGATAGCCTCGCCCTAAAGAAATTCTTTCTATCAAATTTTTCAGGTAGTGCAATATGATTTGTGATGCTCTCTTAGGCCCCGTTTACACTGCCAGTTAAATGTGACCCGATTCTGATTTTTTGCTCATATGTGACACATATCGGGTCTGTTCTATGACCATGTAAACACGAAAAAAACGCATGCATTCGGATATTCAGAGATCGGTTTTAGGCCTCCTTCATATGTGGAAATAAATCAGATATAAATCGGATGTGTGACAATGCGACTGTCATATAAACACGCAGATCGGATTTATTGAGGCATTCCGTTTTGTACGTCATTAAACTTGCGACAATGTGGTACTTCTCCGCGGTTTAATGACGTAGAAGGAAGAGCGTGTGTGCTCATCCTAAAATTTCGGACTCACTGCTCCTCATTAAAGCCCACCACAATTTGTTCCCACCAGACCTGAGATCTCTTTCGTACCTACAAATTCCTCTGAAGGGTGAAGGACACCATATAAAAACCATAGGAGCAAGCTGTGATGACGGCCCTTTCCCTTTTCCTCTGCCTCAAAATCATTTTAAAGTTAAACTTCGCATATTTCGCAGAGCTAAAAGCAAGACAATTTCTTCCATCGTGGCTAGTGTGGCGCAGATGTTAGAACCCGCCTTTACTCATGCCTGACGTCGTAAATTGTATGGCAAGTGTAAACACATGAATCAGATATGGGTCACAATTAAAAGAATGTGTAAATGGACAGGCAAAAATATCAGATATAGACAACAAATCGGAATTGGGTATCAAGACCTGACAGTGGAAACAGGGCCTCATTGAGTCCTTGTAATATGGAGTGTTGAAAGTGTCTGGTGCATATAGAGAGGATCCATGACAAGCCTAAACCATATCATCACAAACACACTCGATTGTCAATATAAAAATCGCAAATATATATATACCATTAACTCTTTGTAAACAACTATTCCAACTTGATATTTGTCATTAGCTTTGCTTTTGTAATATTTTGCCATTAAAATCAATGCTATGATGTTCATGTTTTAAATGAGCAAAATCTATCATTTTCATAATTGGATCCTTCTAATAGATCAACATATGATTATTATTATTATTATTATTATTATTATTATTATTATTATTATTATTATTGTTATTATTATTATTATTATTATTATTATTATTATTATTATTATTATTATTGCCAGACAAACTATACCTTGTTTACATTTTATTTTGCTTTGGCAAATATTTCATTAATTTACATGAAGTAAAATGTTTAATTATACAGTTGAAGTCAGAATTATTAGTCCCCCTTTGAATTTTTTATTCTTTTTTAAATATTTCCCAAATGATGTTTAACAGAGCAAGGAAATTTTCACAGTATGTCTGATAATATTTTTTCTTCTGGAGAAAGTCTTATTTGTTTTATTTTGACTAGAATAAAAGCAGATTAAAAATTTTTTTTTTTAAACATTTTAAGGTCAAAATTATTGTCCCCTTTAAACTATATATTTTTTGATAGTCTACAGAACAAACCATCGATATACAATAACTTGCCCAATTACCCCAACCTGCCTAGTTAACCTAATTAACCTAGTTAAGCCTTTAAATGTCACTTTAAGCTGTATAGAAGTGTCTTGAAAAATATCTACTCAAATATTATTTCCTGTCATCATGACAAAGATAAAATAAATCAGTTATTAGACATGAGTTATTAAAACTATTATGTTTAGAAATGTGTTGAGAAAATCTTCTCTCAGTTGAACAGAAATTGGGGAAAAAATAAACAGGGGGGCTAATAATTTAGAGGGGCTAATAATTCTGATATTAACTGTATATCAGATATTATTGCCTTGAATTTTTGGCTTGTTATACTGACCTGTCTTTTTCTATAGCCGATATGCTGATGCCCAAAACTATCACAAAACATACCTCAATATCAATACCAGAACATTCCTATAACTTGCAGTAGAGTAACTTCTGACTAATCTCTGTTATGCAAAGATAAACATTTGTTTTTTTTAACAACTGTGATTTGGTTTAGGAGCTGAATAATTAGCAATATTATTTTGATTAATCTGAGAGAACATTTTGTCTCTGAAGACAGAAGAGCAGTGCATTTTGGGATGTGCTGATTTTTACGTAACAGCAGAGGCTTCTCTTCAGCGTTCACATTTCTTTAGAGGAATTCCCTCATGCGTTGGCATAAGTTGTTCATCAAATATTCATGCCCCCTTTCAGGAGATAAAATCTTCCAGATGAAGGCGTTTTAGAAGGACTCAGTCAGAGCAGAAAACACATTCATCTTGGCTGACAGAATGTCTACTGTATATATTATCTGTCGAGTGCTATTGTTGTAAAAACCCACTGTTATCATATTTGATCATTTGATATGCAAATCAATTTTTCTCACAATTTGCTTCATGCCTTCTGTCATCTGACTCATAATTTAGACATTTTACTAAGTAAAACGCCTGAGTAAATAGTGGCTTAGTGGTTAGCACTGTCGCCTCACAGCAAGAAGGTCGCTGGTTTGAGTCCTGACTGGGCCAGTTGGCATTTCTGTGTGGAGTTTGCATGTTCTCCCCGTGTTTGCGTGGGTTTTCCCCACAAGTCCAAAAACATGTGGTACAGGTGAATTCATAAATGCTTGTCTTTGATGAATCCTCTGTTGTTGTTGTCAGTGTGTATGTGATGGTGGGAGCAGATGTGCAGTTCTCGTCGTGTCTTCGGGAGGTGGAGACGCCACAGAACCAGCTGAGATGCAGTCAGGAGATGGAGCCCGTCATCAGCTGCGATAAGAAGTTCAGAGCGCAGTTTAACATCGATTGGTGCAAGATCTCTTTGGTGAGCGGCAGATTTACAACTGCAGTCTGTGTCATGTAGTGGGACTGTTTGTCCATCAGGTTGTATGCAAAGAAATATTGCTTATTTTATTTGGACATTTTATACGTGTACAAGACTAGTTTTATTTTATTTATTTTTTATTTTATTTATTTTTATTATTTTATTTTATTTATTTTGGGCAGCACGGTGGCGGAGTGACTAGCACAATCGCCTCACAGCAAGAAGGTCGCTGGTTCAAGCCTCGGCTGGGTCAGTTGGCATTTCTGTGTGGAGTTTGCATGTTCTCCCCGTGTTTGCGTGGGTTTTCCCCACAAGTCCAAAAACATATGGTACAGGTGAATTGGGTAGGCTAAATTGGCCGTAGTGTATGTGTGTGAATGAGTGTGTATGGATGTTTCCCAGTGATGGGTTGCAGCTGGAAGGGCATCCGCGGCGTAAAACATATGCTGGATAAGTTGGCGGTTCATTCCGCTGTGGCGACCCTGGATTAATAAAGGCACTAAGCCCAAAAGAAAATGAATGAATTAATTTTATTTATTTTTATTTATTTATTTATTTATTTATTTATTTATTTATTTATTTATTTATTTATTTATTTTTATATATTTTTATTTTATTTTAATTATTTTAATTTATTTATTTTTATTGTTTTTTTATTTATTTTTTTATTTTTATTATTAAAATTTTTTTTTACTCATTTGTATTTATTTATTTTATTTATTTATTTTTACAATTTTTAAATTAAATTTTATATCATTTAATTTTTATTTATTTGTATTTATTTTTATATTATTTATTTTAATTTTTTATTATTTTATTTTACTTATTTTTATTTATTTATTTTATTTATTTATTATTATTTTATATATATATATAATTTTTTATTTTTATTATTTAAATTTTTAAATTTTTTATTTATTTATTTTATTTATTTTATTTATTTTATTACTTTTATTTATTTTTTTTTAGTTTAGTGTAAGACAAAATTAGCTATATACGGCAAAAGTGATGTTAAAGACAGAATAGTAAAATGTATATATTTAACATTTATGGAAGAAGTGAGACTTTCAACCTCAATTATTATTAAATATTATACTGTTTTATCAAATTTATGTAAAGCTAAAGTCTAGTTTTGGGTGGCACAGTGGGTAGCGCTGTCGCCTCACAGCAAAAAGGTCGCTGGTTTGAGCCTCGGCTGGGTCAGTTGGCATTTTTGTGTGGAGTTTGCATGTTCTCCCAGCATTTGCGTGGGTTTCCACCGGGTGCTCCGGTTTCCCCCACTGTCTAAAGACGTGCGGTATAAGCGAATTGGGTAAGCTAAATTGTCCGTAGTGTGCGTGATTTAGTGTGTATGGATGTTTACCAGTAATAAGTTGCAGCTGGAAGGGCATCCGCTGCATAAAACATATGCTGGATAAGTTGGTGGTTTATTCCGCTGTGGCGATGCCAGATTAATAAAGGGACTAAGCCCAAAAGAAAAGAAATAAATGAATGAAACTCTAGTTCTGTTAATTACAGTTGTTTCAAAAAGATTTCATTTAATTATAATTTTAACTTTAAGTGAGATACAGAAAATGATGATAAAACAGCTAAATCCAAATTTTAATGTTATTGTATTTTTATTTTATTTAAACATTTATTTCATGACTAATCTTGCATTTGATTTCTGATTTTAGTAATTAACCAATGGTCTTTACCTACATCCTATGGAGGAAATAAATATATGCTTAATGCAAATATAAAGTTAATATGTAAGGCATCAGACATTAGACAGCAAAATAATAATATGCAAATCAGCATATTAGAATCATTTTCAAGCATAAAGTACTCTCTGCTAAAAATATCACTTTTGATTATAGGCATTTGTAGCTCCACCTCCTTTTGAAAAGAGGGTGTGGAGCACAATCTCATTTGAATTTAAAGCGACAGTCACCAAAATGGCACAATTAGAATCAAAGCCTAAAAGGGGCAGATTCAGAGAGTTATAAAACAATATTTGTGAGGTATTTTGAGCTGAAATTTACAAATACACACTCTAGGTACATCAGAGACTTGTTTTACATCTTGTAAAATGTGGCTTAATAGGTCCTCTTTAAGAGTAAATTTTTTTGTAAACCACAGTATATCAATTATTGCTAAGTATGCTAAAGCTCAGTTTGTCTTTGCTGTTGAAGGTGGACATCACTAAGGTTATTCCTGTGCACAGTAACCGTCCAGACCTGGGCACTGGTGTGCTGCCTGACATCGGCGAGTACAACCCACCCTCCGAGTCTCTGAAAAGCAGAGATTATTTCGCCGACTTTCTGATCACCCTGGCGGTGCCCTCAGCTGTCGCCACGGTGCTCTTCATCATCCTGGCATACTCCATGTGCTGCCGACGGGAAGGGGTGTAAGTTCACTGTGCTAAACTTTTAGTCAAAGTTAACACACACACATAAAAGCAAGCACAAAACTGCTCTTTTTTACTTGATTTTTTGTATTTATTGGGTATTTAAAGGGGTCCTGTTATGCTTTTTGCATTTGACTTTCTTTAGTGTGTAATGTTGCTGTTTCGGCATCTACAAAGTTACTAGAAAGCAATTTACTCTCTATATTAGCTATTTCGGATTCCGGCAAACTTCTTTGTAGTCCTGAATTTTCTTTTTGGGAATGTGCATGTCACAGTATGCTGATTTTAAATGATTAGGTTGCAAACGCAGCCCTTTATACATTTCTGGAGGTCATGAATTATGTCGCCAGAAGTACGTATGGCTGCATTTCGTCTTTACAGCGAACGATACGGTGCGTTATGATGCCGTTCCTCTTTGCGCTTACCAGCTGACCGATTACCTCCGTGTGGATGGCTTTCCCGCTGTTATCAGTTTGTCCAGTGTCTCGCCGCATACTTCGGTGGACTTGGGACGCAGAGAGGAGTTGACCATGATAATGGGGTTCGAGTCTGGTGAAGAACTGTTCAAAACAGCTGATAAGACAAAAACAGAAGCCAAAAAATAAAACAAACAAGAAATAACAGGGTGAGAATAACATCTGAAAACATGGTAAAAATCAGGCGAGGGCTTGTCTTTTTCTGGATTGCTTTTTAAAACTGTTGTTTGGGTTTAGTGAAGGGGGTGGGCGGGTCAATCGGTGCTTTTGAAAACACTATTGGTTGGGTTTAGGGAAGGTGTAGGGTGGGTCAGTCAATAGGTCAGTCAGTCAGTCGACAGCAGCCTCTGGTGGATTTACACAAGAACAGAAGGTGCGAATGGCACTAACGAGAGAAATTTGAGATCTTAAAAAGCATACACATCAGCCTCTAGTGGATTCGTGAAAACAAAAACTGCAAAAAAACGTAGCTCCTGAGACGTATTTGGTCTTCTCCAGAAATGTATATAGGGGTACGTTTTCAGAATGAGCCAGGGTTGGTATTAGTGGTAGGGCTGCAAAATTATCATTATCGCGATAATAGTATATCCAATATATACAGGGTTCATACGGTCATAGAAAACCTAGAAAAGTCATGGAATTTTGACATAGAAAGTTTTTAAGTTTTAGAAAAACAGAAAAACCCACAAGGTTTTGGAAAAGTCATGGAAATTAGTTTAACAAATACTTGTATACTTGAATATAGGTTAGTTGTCTTGACTTCTTTCTTTTCCGTCCTTTGCCAAAAACATGCTCTCACATTATTAGTGTGGCGTAAGTGTAACCCTGCCAGTCCTACACCACCCAACCTGCTCCGAGTTGGTATCGAACCGGCGACCTTCCACATGGGAGTCGGTTGCTCTACCAAGGAGGCTAAAGACCATGGCCTCTAGTGTCTGCCCCTAGAGCACCTTTAGAGGTCAGAGGAGTGAGGTCGGTGTCCTGCGGATTTTAGCTCCCACACTAATCAAACACACCTGAACAAGCTAATCAAGGTTTTACTAAGTATACTTGAAACACCCAGGCAGGTGTGTTGAGGCAAGTTGGAGCTAAAACCTGCAGGGACAACGGCCCTCTCAGACCAAAAAACAGCAGGTTTTTTCTCCCATCGAAAAAAGTAGCACTTAAAGCTTGATATAATAAATGATTCTTGTAATATTTTGAGCTGAAATTGAGACTTATTTAACATATTGTTAAAAGGGAATAATAGGACCCCCTTAATGATTAATATTTAAATCATAGATACATTTTTGAGCTTAATAAACAGCTACGGCATCTTATGAACCAATTAAATGAGGTCTAAATTATATTAAGCATCTCAATTTCTAAAACAGAGTCACATCCCTGCCAAAAAGCAGCTTACCATCCTCATCAAGCATCAGGTTTTTGTTTTACACCATTAAATCATTAACCCAAACACATTCAGTCCAAAGGTTCCATCTGCTGTGTTTAGAGCCATTCCGACAGATGTTTCCTCTCCATGATCAGCCAATCCCAGTGTGTTTCCCCCCAATGATGTCACTCGCCATCAGATCCCGAAGGAGACCCCGCATCACCATCCGCATCCCCTCCATTCCCGACTCGCTCTCCATCGGCTTCTGTGTGGTTGTCTTTTAACTATTAATATTAGAATTTAATTCAGTCATTTTGTTTTGTTTCTAGGGAAAAAAGAAACATGCAAACACCAGAGTAAGTGTTTCCCTTCTCCTGTGGTCTTGACTTTTCTTTCTCCTGTTTTTCTCTTTATTTTGGATAGGTCTTGTTTTTTTATTTAATTTCGTCCCTATGTTTCGTTATCTCCATCATGGTGACGTTCATTTCCATCTCATCCATCCCATCGCCTTCTGTGTCCCCATGATGTCATCAATGGGCAGCTGCTTCAGTGACAGAGATAAATGTCAACTTGAATATGATTCTGAATAATTCATAAGATTATCCAAAAGACCAAATATTCATCAAAACATGAGACAATGTAGAGAATTGATATAACCCTTCCATGTTTGCATTACAATGTGTAGACTATTGTGTAGTCTGCTTTTTTGTGCATGATTGTATTTGGTTATAATGGTGATTTACAGCTGAACTCAACATTATTAGCCCTCATTTTTGTTCTTTTTCAGATATTTCCCTAAGGATTTTTCACAGTATTTACTACAATATTTTTTCTTCTGGAGAAAGTCTTACTTGATTTATTTAGGCTAGAATTAAACTTTTTAAAAAACATTTTAAGGTCAATATTTTTAGCCTACTTTTTTTCTGATTGTCCACAATTGTTATACAATAACTTTTTACACTGTAATACACTGAATTATTTTACACTGTAAAAAATGGCCGTGATTTCAACGGTAAAAAAACTGTAAAAATGCTACAGTAAAAATCCGTAACCTGGTTAACAAAATGTTTCCTTAATGTATACGGCGAATAATCGTTAATTGACTTTCCCAGAATTCCCTGTATGGCACATCACTGATGTATATTAATGATTTATGTTACATTTAATGTTGATAAACAATATTTATTTCATGACTTTAATTTTATCCGTGTTACCATACTGGTGTTTAGTAGCGGTTTAAATGACACTGAGCACCTTCTTTACACTGATACACTTTTCTGATTGTGGGAAAAGTTGTTTGTGATGAGCATTGGTTCATTATGTATGAACTATCTCATCGCCACCTGCATATGGCTGTGTTATCGTGTCTATCTGTGTAACAAAAGATGTGTAGATGTTGCTAATTTAAAATACAGACATATTACCTCTATAAATAATAAAAATACGGTAGTTTACTGTAAAAATGAGAAACTACTTTTACGGTTTGTACCGTTTTTTTTTACGGTTAAATACTGGCAACCACAGCTGCCGTTTTTTTACCGTTAATTTTACGGATTTATTTTTTACAGTGTAACTATTACCCTTTTAACCATGTTAAGCCTTTAAATGTCACGTTAAGCTGAATACTAGTATCTTGAAAAATATCTAGTATAATATTATGTACTGTCATCATGGTAAAGATAAAATAAATCAGTTATTAGAAATGAGTTATTAAAACTATTATGTTTAGAAATGTGTTGATAAAATCTTCTATTTGTTAAACAGAAATTGAGGGAAAAAATGGGACAGGGGGGCTAATAATTCTGACTTCAACTGTATATACTATATAACTGCAGGTTAACTATGTTTATATAATAACTTTAACTTTTAAAGTTAGTAGTTACTAGTTAATTAGTTATTAGTAACTAATAAACCTATAACCGATAACCTTGGTCTTATTTGTTTTATTGTAAAACCTTATACAAATAAACTATTGAATATTGTTCAGTTAGATAATCCAAAAGACAAATATTCATCAAAACATTGGAAAATGTAGATGAATAATAATAGCCTTCCATGTTGGCATTGCAGTGGCAGATATTGTGTAGTCTGCTTTTTTCTGTGCATGATTGTATTTGGTTATAAAGGGGATTTACAGTTCCAGTCAAAATTATTCGCCCTCCTTTTTTTCTTTTTTAAATATTTCCCAAATGATATTTAACAAAGCAAGAAATTTTTCACAGTATTTCCTATAATATTTTTTCTTCTAGAGAAAGTCTTATTTGTTTTATTTCGGCTAGAATAAAAGCAGTTTTTATTTTTTTTAATCATTTAAGGTCAATATTATTATAACTCACCATAATCAATATTTTCTGATTGTCTACAGAACAAGGCATTGATATAAAATGACTTGCCTATTTAACCTAATTAAGCCTTTAAATGTCACATTAAGCTGAATACTAGTGTCTTGAAAAATATCTAGTCAAATATTATTTACTGTCATCAGGACAAAGATGAAATAAATCAGTTATTAGAAATGAGTTATTCAAACTAATATGTATAGAAATATGTTGAACAAATCTTCACTCCGTTAAACAGAAATTGGGGACAAAAATATACACGGGGGGCGAATAATTCTGTCTTCAACTGTATATACTGTACAACTACAGGTTAACTATGTTTATATATAATAACTTTAACTTTTAAAGCTCTTAGTTACTAGTCTGTTAGTTAAAGTTATTAGTAACTAATAAACCTATAACCAATAACCTTAATCTTTACGAATTTGCAATAATGTGCACCTTTTATAAAGCTGCTTTGAAACAATTATTATTGTGAAAAGCGCTATACAAATAAACTATTGAATATTGTTCAACGAGATAATCCAAAAGACAAATATTTATCAAAACATGAGAAAATGTAGATGAATAATAATAGCCTTCCATGTTGGCATTGCAGTGGCAGATATTGTGTAATCTGCTTTTATTCTGTGCATGATTGTATTTGGTTATAATGGGGATTTACAGTTGATGTCAAAAAGATTAGCCCTCATTTTTTTAATATTTCCCAAATGATGTTTAACAGAGCAAGGACTTTTTCACAGTATTTCAGATAATATTTCTTTTCTTCTGGAGAAAGTCTTATTTGTTTTATTTCAGCTAGAATAAAAGCAGTTTTTAATTTTTTAAACAACATTTTAAGGTCAATATTGTTAGCCCCCTTAAGCATTATTTTTTTCCTATTGTCTACAGAACAAACCATTGTTATACAATAACTTGCCCAATTAGCCTAGTCAAGCCTTTAAATGTCAATGTAAGCTGAATACTAGTATCTTAAAAAATATCTAGTCAAATATTATTTAATGTCATCATGGCAAAGATAAAAGAAATCAGTTATTAGAAATGAGTTATTAAAACTATTATGTTTAGAAATGTGTTGAAAAAAAATATCTGTGTTGGGGAATAAAATAAACAGGGGGGGCTAATAATTCAGAATTCAACTGTATATACTCTATAACTGCAGGTTAACTATGTTTATATATAATAACTTTTAAAAGCTATTAGTTACTAGTTAATTAGTTAAAGTTATTAGTAGGCCCACACGGAATCTCTGCGCGCAGATTTCCGCAGACTTTGAGTCTATTTATTTACTTGTATAAATGTGTGTAAATTTTAATTGATTCAGTTTTTAAATTAATTTCAGTAATATTATTAACTAATATGAAAATGTTTATATGATTTATTTAAAATACGGTTTGCAATGTTTTATGAGATATATTACATGAGAGACTTGCTTTGTTTACCAATGTATAAGTGAATCTAATTGGATTTGCATTGTAAACATTACATAACAGTTAAAAAGGTTTTATTTTTTATTTCATGTATGAAGTTTTTAATTACAATACTCTCAAAATCATTCCGCATAAATCTGCAGGTCATCTACACAATTCTGCGCAGAAATAGCAAAAAAATTCCACAGATTGTGTGTGGCCCTAGTTATTAGTAACTAATACGCTTATGATAATAACCTTAACTTTTTCAAATTTGATAGTAATTCAATAATGTGCACCTTTTGTAAAGCTAATAATAATAATGATAATAATAAATTGTATTGATAATGTGCTTTTCTCAAACCCAAAGTGCTTATAAAACAGTAAAAAACATCAAGCACAATAAAACAATAAAGACACAGTGAAAATAAAAAGGTGTCACAAATTAAAAAGCTGCTTTGAAACAATTATTATTGTGGAAAGCGCTATACAAATAAACTTGAATTAAATTGAATACTGTTCAGTGAGATAATCCAAAAGACAAATATTCATTAAAACGTGAGAAAATGTAGATACATAATAATAGCCTTACTTGTTTGCATTGCAATGGCAGATAGTGTGCAGTCTGCTTTTATTCTGTGCATGATTGTATTTGGTTATAATAGTGATTTGAAGTTATTAGCTTATTTTTTTTTATCTTTTTTTAGTATTTGCCAAATAATGTTTAAAAGAGGAAGGACATTTTCACAGTATTACCTATAATATCTTTTCTTCTGGAGAAAGTCCTATTTGTTTTATTTTGGCTAGAATAAAAGCAGTTTTTAGTTTTTTTAAAACCATTTTAAGGTCACTTATTATTAGTACAATATTTTTTTCCTATTGTCTACAGCAGGGGTGCTCAATCCTGTTCCTGGAGATCTACCTTCCTGCATAGTTCAGCTCCAACCCTGATCAAACACACCTGAACCAATTCATTAGGACCTGAACAGCACTTGATAATTACAGGCAGGTGTGTTTGATATGGGTTGCAACAGAAATCTGCAGGAAGGTAGATCTCCAGGAACAGGATTGAGCACCCCTGGTCTACAGAATAAAGCATTGTTATACAATGACTTGCCTAATTACCCTAACCTGCCTAATTAACCTAGTTAGGCCTTTAAATGTCACTTTAAGCTGTATAGAAGTGTCTTGAAAAATATCTAGTCAAATATTATTTGCTGTCATCACGTCAAAGATAAAATAAATCAGTTATTAGAAATGAGTTATTAAAACTAATATTTTTAAAAATGTGTTGAAAAAATCTTCTTTCCCAATTGGGGACAAAAATATACAAGGGGGCTAATAATTCAGGAGGGCTAATAATTCTTCAACTGTATTTGCTCTGTCAGTATTCAGCTGGTTCACCACAGCTCCATTCAGAAGTCCACTAAGGAGCTCCGCGGGATGTCGAAGAACCGGGAGATCTCGTGGCCTCTCTCCACACTGCCGGTTTTCCATCCTGTGAGCGGAGAGGTGGTGCCGCCGATCCATCCCGACAACTACGAGACCACCAGCATGCCACTTATGCAGACGCAGACGTGAGTCTTATAGTTCTTTATTCATGGGTTCTGGGTGGAAAGTAAGGCACAGTTATTGTTTAGGAGTGGTGGATGTGGTTCCATGTAGAAAATTGATCTATGGAAAATATCCAGATGACATATTTATACGTTTTCAAACTATATAACAGCATTTTCTTGCATAAATCTTCAATTCACGTATACTGTATATACAGGGAGTGCAGAATTATTAGGCAAGTTGTATTTTTGAGGATTAATTTTATTATTGAAGAACAACCATGTTCTCAATGAACCCAAAAAAACTCATTAATATCAAAGCTGAATATTTTTGGAAGTAGTTTTTAGTTTGTTTTTAGTTTGAGCTATTTTAGGAGGATATCTGTGTGTGCAGGTGACTATTACTGTGCAGAATTATTAGGCAACTTAACAAAAAACAAATATATACCCATTTCAATTATTTATTTTCACCAGTGAAACCAATATAACATCTCAACATTCACAAATATACATTTCTGACATTCAAAAACAAAACAAAAACAAATCAGTGACCAATATAGCCACCTTTCTTTGCAAGGACACTCAAAAGCCTGCCATCCATGGATTCTGTCAGTGTTTTGATCTGTTCACCATCAACATTGCGTGCAGCAGCAACCACAGCCTCCCAGACACTGTTCAGAGAGGTGTACTGTTTTCCCTCCTTGTAAATCTCACATTTGATGATGGACCACAGGTTCTCTATGGGGTTCAGATCAGGTGAACTAGGAGGCCATGTCATTAGTTTTTCTTCTTTTAGACCCTTTCTTGCTAGCCACGCTGTGGAGTACTTGGACGCGTGTGATGGAGCATTGGTCTGCATGAAAATCATGTTTTTCTTGAAGGATGCAGACTTCTTCCTGTACCACTGCTTGAAGAAGGTGTCTTCCAGAAACTGGCAGTAGGACTGGGAGTTCATCCTCAACCCAAAAGGGCCCCACAAGCTCATCTTTGATGATACCAGCCCAAACCAGTACTCCACCTCCACCTTGCTGGCGTCTGAGTCGGACTGGAGCTCTCTGCCCTTTACCGATCCACCCACGGCCCATCCATCTGGCCCATCAAGACTCACTCTCATTTCATCAGTCCATAAAACCTTAGAAAAATCAGTCTTGAGATATTTCTTGGCCCAGTCTTGACGTTTCAGCTTGTGTGTCTTGTTCAGTGGTGGTCGTTTTTCAGCCTTTCTTACCTTGGCCATGTCTCTTGTGCTTTTGGGCACTCCAGTGATGTTGCAGCTCTGAAATATGGCAAAACTGGTGGCAAGTGGCATCTTGGCAGCTGTATGCTTGACTTTTCTCAGTTCATGGGCAGTTATTTTGCGCCTTGGTTTTTCCACACGCTTGTGACCCTGTTGACTATTTTGAATGAAACGCTTGATTGTTCGATGATCACGCTTCAGAAGCTTGGCAATTTTAAGAGTGCTGCATCCCTCTGCAAGATATCTCACTATTTTTGACTTTTCGGAGCCTGTCAAGTCCTTCTTTTGACCCATTTTGCCAAAGGAAAGGAAGTTGCCTAATAATTATGCACACCTGATATAGGGTGTTGATGTCATTAGACCACACCCCTTCTCATTACAGAGATGCACATCACCTAATATGCTTAATTGGTAGTAGGCTTTCGAGCCTATACAGCCTGGAGTAAGACAACATGCATAAAGAGGATGATGTGGTCAAAATACTCATTTGCCTAATAATTCTGCCCTGGCTGTAGGGCCTCGTTCTACTTAATAGCTGTGCATATACTTTATTATGAATCAAAATAAGTCCCAAAAAGTGTGTTAGATGTGGGGAAAGATTAAATCTAGGTCACACTGACACTGATACAATTTATAAGAATCAATTTTGACCCCTAAAGGGGCTCCATACATACTTGGTTCCAGACTGACCTGACCTGAATGTTTTTATTTTTTTAATGGCTGTATATTTGTCAAAAAAACAATAACTAAATGGTCTTTAAGCAATAGCAAAGTTTCTTCTGGATCAAATGGGATCAAAATGTGTTATTAGGGTTAAGAAGGGTTAAGAAAGTAGGTTACTGTAATCCAATGTTTATATCATCCAAAACAAGAGTGAATCTCTCAGTGCGCTGGGATTAGAGCTTAGAACTAATATGTAACAAAAACAACATATGTATTTGTTACTTGTATCATCTACAAGAGTGACCTTTTTATGACATGCTATTACTGCATTCGGCCATTGGTTGTTAATGAATGAATGTAGAAAATCTTTGAAATTTCAAATGATCCATTAGCAATGAAAAACCAAACCAAATATGCATTATGCATTTTCTTTTTTCTGAGTCATTATGGGTCATGAGCATAATAAAACAAATTTAACAAAAACAACTGCAAGGTATTTGTATTTTCTCACAAAACAAGTTCATGTTTTAAAAACGTTTTAAACTTGTAAAACTCATTCTCGATCACATTTGATGATGATTGATGATCACAGAGAGTTAAACAGACCTTTTAATCTCAGTTGCTTTGAGCACTCTCCTGTCCTGTCTTGTTGATAGGATTATACACGTTATTATGAAGACATGTTAATACGCGGCTGTCAATCAATTCGGTGGGTGGGGAAACCGCACTCCTATGACACATTGCATTGGGCATCAAAATGGGAGGGATTTGGATCCTATTTTAACATCAGGAAATTAAAAAAGAGACACTTATTGTGTTTATATCACTCTAATATGACTGTGGACACACTATATCTACACACAATTCTGTCCAAACTGCTTACAAAAGATGATTTTCATCATAGGTGCCCTTTAAGATTTGATTCATTAGAAATAAGCAACTATGGCCATTGGTTTATGAGTCTGACAGAGATTGTGATGCACTGCAGTATACTGTAAGTACAAGAAAGCTGAATTTTGTTTTGCAAGAACACAACTGAAGGTCATACTGGTGTTTTTGATTAGGATGAATTCCCTAAATGTGTGCTATTATTAATCCCAACCAACATTTTGTGTTTATTCACAGAAATTTACAGAATCAGATCCAAATACCACAGCAGCAGACCTCTGGTGAGTGTATCATTCATATTAGATTAGATTAGTTTAGATTAGATTAAGAAGCTTTTCATCCCATTGATATGAACAACACCTTCTGGTACAGAAGTAGTCTGAAGCATTTTCTTAAGGACAGGGCTCATGGAAAACCTGGAAAAGTCATGGAATTTTGACATGGCATTTTCCAGGCCTGGAAAAGTTTTGGAGAAGTCATGAAAAACAGTTATCTGTATACTTGAATATAGGTTATTTACTTATTTCTGTCCCTGGCCAATCACATACTCTCACATTATTAGTGCGGTGTAATCATTATCTAAATCAATTTTACATAGATAAACATATAAATTGATACTAAATAGATTGTTGCGTGTTTTACGATATGCTGTAATAAATTTGAACATGCATTGTTTTTCTTTTACCATGCATATGTAGACATTGCATTACACATTAGGTCATGAAAATTTACTTGAATGTCTTGGAAAAATCATGGAAAAGTCATGGAATTTTAGTAGTAAAAATGTGTATGAATCATGCAAGGAGGTATTTACACCTGCTCACTTCATTTGTTTTCTCTGATCTGATTTGTGAACTATTGTTTACTATTGACCACGTAAATTCATCTAAATTAAACGGATATGATTCAACTCCCACACTCTATGCAAATCTAATAAGGTTACATCGCATAACGCGTCAGTGTGTCGAGTGAGGCGGGGTGAGAGCTGTGAGGGTGTACGAGGCAGGTGGCATGAGTGAGATTATCAGAGACACCTAGACACATCACCTGCCTCGAGTCTCACGGAGGAGCCCTGGAAGCTTAAAGGAGGAGAGATGCCAGTGGTAGACGAGAGAGGACCGGGCCCGGATATATTAGGTGACTGTTGGTTTCAGTTTGTTTGTTTTGTTTAATTTGTTAATAAATTATTTTAAAGTGGGTCGGTTCTCCGCCTCCTTCTTCCCGGCGGGCAGGTGGCAGTTAACATTACAACAGTGGTGCCGAAACCCGTGAGAAGGAGGGACATGTTGTCCGGATGCCCTCGCTGCTGAGAGGGAGAGCCAGTGTTCGGGAGTTAACTGAGCGGGGAGAAACCCGTTCATCTGCCCCAAGGTGCCACGGTGGCTAGAGGAGGCGATGAAGAGGTCTGTCCAGCATGGGGACGTGGGACTCCCCACCGTCAGGGAAAGAGCCATGAGAGCCATCCCCAGAGAAGGCTGCGTGAGTCACCAACGTCTGCCATGTGCCGGAGCCTGCTACCGTCAACCAAAGCAGAAGTGAAGCAGGAGGAAAAAAATAATTCCACTAGCAGGAAGAGCCACCACCGGTCACCAGAAGACGGACGGGTGGATAGATTCCTCCGTAAGGCTCCTGGGACGTTGTCGTCGAATCTGTCAGTTGAGGACTGAGTGGCAACAGGTTTGGAGAACCGAACCACCATTTTTTTCCCTCTCTCCCCTCTCTGTGTCTCTTCAGTCTCTCCTCAGCTATCCAGCTCCTTTCTCTTTGCCCTATTCATTCTCAGTTTTCGCTGGTCCTGAAGCGCGGAACGAGAGACACCGTCCGTTTGTTTTGTTTAATTTGTTATTAAATTATTTTAAAGTGCGTCGGTTCTCCACCTCCTTCTTCCCGGCGGGCAGGTGGCCGTTAACATTACAACAGTGGCGCCAAAACCCATGAGAAGGAGGGACATGTTGTCCGGTTGCCCTCGCTGCTGAGAGGGAGAGCCAGTGTTCGGGAGTTAACTGAGCGGGGAGAAACCCGTTCATCTGCCCCAAGGTGCCAGGGTGGCTAGAGGAGGCGATGAAGAGGTCTGTCCAGCATGGGGACGTGGGACTCCCCACCGGCAGGGAAAGAGCCGTGAGAGCCATCCCAAGAGAAGGCTGCGGGAATCACCAACGTCTGCCAAGAGCCAGAGCCTGCTACCGTCCACCAAAGCAGAAGTGAAGCAGGAGGAAAAAAAAATAATTCCACTAGCTGGAAGAGCCACCACCGGTCACCAGAAGACGGACGGGTGGATAGATTCCTCCATAAGGCTCCTGTCAATTGAGGACTGAGTGGCAGCGGGTTTGGAGAAATGAACGCCCAATTTCCCCCCCCCCTCTCTGTGTCTCTTCAGTCTCTCCTCAGCTATCCAGTTCCTTTCTCTTTGCCCTATTTATTCTCAGTTTTTGCTGGTCCTGAAGCGCTGACAGAGGAGAGACGCCATCCGTTTGGTTTGCTTAATTTGTTAAAAAGTGTGTCGGTTTTCCACCTCCTTCTTCCGGGCGGGCAGGTGGCCGTTAACAATATCAGTCAGATACACCACATTTTATTTAAGCATTTCTGTGTGGAGTTTGCATGTTCTCTATGTGTTGTCGTGGGTTTCCTCCGGGTGCTCCGGTTTCCCCCATAGTCCAAAGACATGCACTGTAGGTGAATTGGGTAAGCTAAATTGACCATAGTGTATGAGTGTGAATGCGTGTATGGGTGTTTCCCAGTACTAGGTTGCAGCTGGAAGGGCATCCGCTGCCTAAAACATATGCAGGAATAGTTGGTGGTTAATTCCTCTGTGGCGACCCTTGATATATAAGGTATTAGGCTGAACGAAAATGAACGAATTAATGGATTTCATCATTTAAAGGGCCATGAAACCCCCTGTCTCAGCAGGGTGTTTTCACACCTCTAGTTTGAAAAAGTCAGGAAAAGTGGGCGTGTCCAGCTCTGTTTAGGTGGGAGTGTCAGGGGAGGGAAAGAGGGAAGGTTATGCAAATATGGGAGTTTCTGTTTGGGCACGCAGACGCAGGGGAGAAAGACAGTGACTGTGTTTACATGGCCATCAGTAATCGAACTACTTGCCAAATTATTAATTTGTCGACTTTAACAGCAGTTTGGCATTTTCACTTTTTATTCAGGAACATTTCCTGCATGTTGCCTGTGACAAACGAGATATTAAAAGCGAGGAACTGCTGGAAGAGTGGAGTTTTAATCCAATGTTTGATACCGCACGGCGAATGGGAGAAAAAAAAAATCCTCCGCATTTCTCGGTAACTTGGATGACTAGGTAGGCAGCGTCAGAAAGCCGTGTGTATATAGACTATATCCTGTCACAAAATGCGGTGAAAATCCTGCACGACGGGAAAAGTTTGATCATGTTTACATTTGGAGAGCAGCATTTACAGCGTTTCTGTCGCGTGCACTGTAATCCACACGTGAGTCCAGCAGCTCTCTCATAGAGGGAAAATGAAAACAAAACCTTGTTGCAGCACACCGACGACCCATGTCTCCAAATTCTTGTTCTTTCACTTGTTTTAGCAACACAACGTGGCGTCTCTCTGCCGTCTGTACAGCGTAAACAGTCTCCGGAGCTATCATGCATATTAATGAAGTTTCGCGTCATACACAATAGAGCGCGCTGATTGGTTTGAAGCACGTCTTCTCATGAATTAATGCCGCACACTCAGATGCGTCAGAACGTCCTCAAAAAGACAGACAGCCACTATCCTGGCTGGATTTACCCTAAGTATCTCATGGCCGTGACGCAGCTTCAAAAATTCGTTTCAAACCGGAAGAACGAATTTGCTCAAAATAACGCAAAAACAACCAATTTTCACTTTTTAGTGCAATATATGTGTCCTAATAGTGTTTATAGCAGCGTGGGACACATTTATGACTGTCAACAGCTCAAAAAAGTGTTTTGGTGTTTCGTGACCCTTTAATGGTCAACAAAAGAAACACCTCAAACTGTCACCTGCCAAACTGCCATCCATTACTTATGCAGTTGTGCTTGTTCATCAGAAGGTCATACAGCCCACAACATATGCACTACCACATTTTTTTTTTATTTTGGGAGGAATAACATTTACATATGTGGTTTCAACAAACAGATGCATTTAGACATGTTCAGTTTTGTCTGGATTGTGTCCCAGACCACCTCCTGACGTGGTCTGCACATGTTCTGGGCTGTATGACCATCTCTGAGGGTATTTAGTCTTTTTCATCAGATCGGACAGCTATCCCTTCAGAAAAAAAACACATGAAGTGACCTGGTGTAAACAGTCCCCAAATGACTCTTTAGGTTTTAACACATCTTGAGCCTGTGGTCATTTTCCTCTCGGAGATCAGTGTTGTAGTTTCGTTCATTGCTCTCTGCTGAACTCCTGTGTTCACAAAATGAACTGCCATCAGATGTCTGTGAAATCTCTCTCGTCTAACATGTTGTTCATTCATTCATGCTAACAAAGGAGATAATTATTGTATGTCCACTTTTCGGAGGCTAGAGGCGAGTATCACTTCTTGCATTTGCCATAATGTGTTTTAAAAACAATAAAATGATTTTTCTTCTTCATATTTCTGAAACGTTCTCTCTGTCGTTGTAGGTAAATGGTATTCCTGAGGAGCGGAAAGTGGCTGAAGCTCTGAACTTGTGATTTTACGTGGATTCACTTTTGTACGAGTTTAATTGTGCCAAATGTGCATGTACAATAGCTGTAGCAAAACAAGCTCAACGCCTTCATGTTCATGCACACGTCTGGAAGTGTAATATAGAAAATGGTATATATACAGTGTGAGGACAAAAAAAAAAAAAAAAAAAAAAAAAGACTTCAAAATCATCTCTTATCAAAATCATGTTGTCTAATGCGCCAACTTTTTTTGTTTTGATTTTGGTTTACCACTTATGGAGTCACATTTAATAAGATCTAAAAAGGTTTGTTCCTATATGAGTAAATGTGTTTTGTAAAAAAATAAATTAATACACTTGCCACTAAATAACGACATGGGTGTGTGTTTTTCTGAATTTGTGGGTGACATTTAAACAGAAATTAAGATTTATGTGTTTTTGAGAAGGTTTAAAAACACCAATCATCCATATTTAATAGATAATTCACTCTTAACAATTTACTCACCTTTTACCCTCAAATGGGATAAGACCTTTATAAATTTACTACAAAAAGGGTATTTTGAAAGATTCTGGCACCCTGTAGACATTGACATCAGTCTATAAACTCACAAAAAAGACATCTATAAATTAATAGACTGATGGATCGATAGATTTATCAACAGAACAATAAAGAGAATAAAAGACTGATAGGCCGACAATGATAAAGATTGATAGAAAGAATGCAAAACAGATAATTTGATTGGAAAGAACAATAGAACAAATGATGGAATGAATGATTGAACAATAGATAGAAACAGATTAAATAGAACAAATGATTGAGCAAGAACCAGATAGAACGAATGATTGAACAATAGCAAGACAGACCGAATTAATGATTGAACAATAGCTAGACAGAACGAATGATTGAACAATAGCAAGATAAACCGAACGAATGATTGAACAATAGCTAGACTGAGCAAATGATTGAACAATAGCTATATAGACCAAACGATCGAACAATAGCTAGATAGAACGAATGATTGAACAATAGCTAGACCGAACAAATGATTGAACAATAGCTAGACCGAACGAATGATTGAACATTAGCTATATAGACCAAAATAGCTAGATAGAATAGAATGAATGAATGAATAATAGCTAGATAGACAGAATGGATGATTGAACACAAGCTAGACCGAACAAATGATTGAACAATAGCTAGACAGAATGAATGACTGAACAATAGCTAGACCAAACAAATGATTAAACAATAGCTAGACCGAACAAATGTTTGAACAATTGCTAGAACGAATGACTGAATAATAGCTAGATAGATAGAACGGATGATTGAACAATAGCAAGATGGAACGAATGATTGAACAATTGCTAGAATGAATGACTGAATAATAGCTAGATAGACAGAACAAATGATTGAACAATAGATAGATAGAACAATAGAATGGATGATTGAACAATAGAATGAATGATTAAACAATAGCTAGATAGAATGAATGACTGAATGGCTAGAAAGACAGAAGGGATGATTGAACAATAGCTAGACAGAGCAATATCTAGATAGAACGAATGATTGAACAATAGCTAGATAGACAAACGATTGAACAATAGCTAGACAGAACGAATGACTGAACAATAGTTAGACAAACAGAACGAATGATTGAACAATAGCTAGATAGAACGAATGATTGAACAATAGCTAGACAGACAGAACGAATGACTGAACAATAGCGAGATGGAACGAATGATTGAACAATAGCTAGACAAACAGAACGAATGATTGAACAATATCTAGATAGAACGAATGATTGAACAATAGCTAGATAGACAAACAAATGATTGAACAATAGCTAGACAGAACGAATGACTGAACAATAGTTAGACAAACAGAACGAATGATTGAACAATATCTAGATAGAACGAATGATTGAACAATAGCTAGATAGACAAACAAATGATTGAACAATAGCTAGACAGAACGAATGACTAAACAATAGTTAGACAAACAGAACGAATGACTGAACAATAGTTAGACAAACAGAACGAATGATTGAACAATATCTAGATAGAACGAATGATTGAACAATATCTAGATAGAACGAATGATTGAACAATATCTAGATAGACAGAACGAATGACTGAACAATAGCGAGATGGAACGAATGATTGAACAATATCTAGATAGACAGAACGAATGATTGGACAATAGCTAGATAGACAGAACGAATGATTGAACAATAGCTAGATAGACAGAACGAATGATTGAACAATAGCTAGACCGAACAAATGATTGAACAATAGCTAGACCGAACGAACGATTGAACAATAGCTATATAGACCAAACGATCGAACAATAGCTAGATAGAACGAATGATTAAACAATATCAAGATAGAACGAATGATTGAACAACTGCTAGAACGAATGACTGAACAATAGCTAGATAGACAGAACAAATAACTGAACAGTTAGACAGAACGAATGACTGAACAATAGTTAGATAGAACGAATGATTGAACAATAGCTAGATAGACAGAACGAATGATTGAACAATAGCTAGAACGAATGACTGAACAATAGCTAGATAGACAGAACAAATAACTGAACAGTTAGACAGAACGAATGATTGAACAATAGCTAGATGTAGTGTTGTGCAGTTAGCATAAACATCTATTAAAAATGACAAGTTTGAGAAGAGGTTTATCATCGACATTGACTGTACAATAAGATGAAGGCATTTCCAAATGAAACGAATATTTTCACATTTAAGGACAAAACAACGAAAGCACACACAAAAAAATCCTTTGAGGCCTTTGGGGTTTCTTTAAGTTAAACTTATATCAAACTATACAAATAATCCATTTATGAACATCGACATGGTGAAGCGTTCAAATAAAACATTTACAATCAGTTGCATGAAAGTGCCTGCTGATGGCACGCTGTACAAATATAGCTTTTCTTAGAAAAACAAAAGCATTTCACTGATGAAAATAAAAAAAACATGTGAATATAACTTGCTTAAAATTCACATATACCGAACTGCCATGTAATGTAAAATTCAAATGTGATCGTTTCATAAATGCAACTTCTGCTGCCAGAAAAGTCTGTATAATAAAGTGCCACTGTTCTGAAATCAGGCCTCAAACAACTCGCCTTTTGTTTCAGTGGCACATAATCTATTTACAGCACTATCAGTGATCACTGATCATTAAACCTCTCTCTCTCTCTTTACATGTAATATATTAAAAATAAAAACAAATCGACAACAAGCTTCAGTTGTGGCGTTTCAAGCAGTTTGAGCGGATATGAAGACACAATAAATAATGAGGTCACTGATCGCAGACAAAGCTGAAGCTGAATTCTTGTGAAGTAAACCATGTCAGAAATGCGAAGGTTTGCAGTTTGCAGGACAGACGCTCCTCGCTCAGTGCAACCAGAAGAGGATAAAGAGGACGTCGCACTTTGAATGTCTCCAATATTTTGTTCAGGTTTACCAACATCAATAGTAGATCCTCAGGCGTTCACGCTAAAAATAAACCCAAACAAATCTGAAATTCTCACAACGTTCGCTTCCTTTTTTCACATCGACGCAGATACAGGTTGAACAAATTCGACAGCACAGAAATTAATGGTTGGGCAGTCGTTCACCTGAAGGAAAAGCTGCTGGTGTGATATGAATTATAGCTAATAATACCCAAGTCAACGACGCGCTGTTAGTTTACAAGTTGAATTGCGGGAATGTAGAACTCCTTCACATTTTGCAGTCATGGGCGTCCAAAAAAAAAGAAGCAAAACAAATGAAGACACACATACGCAGACATCCTGTATAAAATACAAACATAAATTATTATTATTATTAAATACTGTCCATAAAACTCATCTCAGAGATGGAGCATTAGTTTGCACACAGTTTCTCGTGCGATTT